>OX637882.1:9922500-11172500 GCA_951802675.2 Boloria euphrosyne | reverse complement strand
TTTGTCAGTGCTTAGCCACACTACTACACCTGTTTGTTTCAAGATAGTATGCCTAAATGCACTCCGAGCGTTAAAAATAGGAATGATGAAATATAGCTTGAAGTAAAGGTGACCTTAGACCCATTATTGTTTATATAACATTGGCTAGATAGCGGCCGTGAAACAAGTACAAGCAAACACTCGCTTCTATAATTTGTAAGAATGGTTTTTCTTAATATTTTCTTTAATATTATTAATAGAATGAGATTAATGATATAATATTTAGTTTACTCCTTCATCGAAATATATTTTAACAAGTTTCAAACATTTGTTATTAATATACTTATGTAATAAAACATGTAACTGGGAATCAAACTTGCGACTTCACTCGAGGTATTTAATAATTTCATTACATTATGAACAACAACCAACCTCACTTTCAGCAACTTTTTCAAAGTTTTCTACTGAGAAACGCTTATTTAATGCATTTTGAATGGGATTTTTATTTCATCATCGCCGCAAGCCCTTTGAAGTCGAGAAGCTTTTTATTCAACATCTTTGTTTATAGTAAAGTTATATTAAAAGCGAGACTTAACTTTATATTTTTCAAAGTAAAATAGTCTTTGCTACAATAATAAATAAATATCGACGCTCGCATATTTTATGGTAAACTGTTCTCGTTTCACTTTCATATTTAATAAATAAATAAAATTGTTGGGACATTATTGCAACAGCGCCATCTAGTTCCGTAGTAAGCTACGAAACTTGTATTACGGATTCCAAAAAGTTGTAATAAAAAAAAAAATTATTCATTCATAAACATATCAAATAACATAAAGTACCAATAACAAATTAAAACTACAACAGATTGAATTTGGAACCTACCTGAATAGTACACGTAAATTAAAAAAAAAACATTCTTAATTAATATAAACACCCATGACTGGAGTACAAACATTCGTGCTCAACAAATGAACGCCCCCAGCGGGACTCGAACCCGCGACCGCTGGCGCAGATATTAAGGTCACTACCAAATGAGCCAAACGTGTCGTCAACTTATTTAAACTAAGTAATAGGCAAAGCACAAGCTCCTGGAAACTAAAATAAAGGGAATAAATATAATTAAATCGTAACCTGTGCTTAAAAAGTTTTAATATACTGATCATGTAAAGTTTTAGAATATTTTTTTAGTTCTTAATCTCCCGATGCTTCTACAGTTTCTGATTATACACACTCATATTTATATACGGTCAGTAAACGCCGCGGGTTTTAGACCTTCACGTCGAAGTGGATGCTTCAAAGCTATAATTATGGCATGTTTATGTTACTTAGGTATAATAAGTATTTAGTTTTAATAAAGATCCTTTTGAATTTTGACAATGGAATCATTATACTTTGTATACATATGTATGTATATATCGTTACACATAAGAATACCTAAATTATGTATTACAAATACATTTATTCTTTTGAATCTTTCATTCTTATTCCGTGATCGACATTTCTTATATCCCATCTGATGATCTGTTCAACATTATCTATCAAAAATGACATAATGGTATTCAGCTCTTTTTAACGTCCCAATGCTGGGCACGAGCCTCCCTTCGATACGAGGGGGTTCAAGCCATTCAAGCCATAGTCCACCACGCTGCCAAAGTGCGGGTTGGCGGACTTCACATGTCTTTCGAAAACTTGCTCTCAGACGTGCAGGTTTCCTCAGACGTTATCCTTCACTGTAAGACAAGAAGTGGTAATTATTTTAGAAGTGGTTCGCACATGAAAGTATCGGAGGTGTAAGACCCGGCTTTGAACCCACATCACTGGTTATCCAAGCGATCGCTTTACCACTAGGCTACTGGTAACGCGCTGTTATGAATACTTTGGGAATAGATTGCATACCTACCTAAGCCTGAATTAGTAAAAAAAAAGAACGAGTCTTGTCTTTTCGGTATATAGTTACGGTCAGCGATATAAACCCACGATTCATACGGATTATCCATTCAAATGTGTGGTAGGTATGCAAGTACTTAAGCAAAACAATAACATTATTAAAATTGCTGGCAGTGCACGCGCTCCGCGTCGTAAATATTTATAATATGTACTCGTAGGTACATCAGTACAATCGTTCTTAACAATGTACTGCTTTGTTTTTGAACATTTCCTTCGTATTGTCTTAAGACAGGGAAAAATATGGTTAAAATGGCGTTTTTGTAAGTTTTGTATTACATAATACATATATTGAACTTTTGGAGGCTTTACTTTAGCCACATTTAAGCTAACGTTGACTTCTACAATGGCGTCTAATAATAAATTGTAGAGCTATTGGGTATACAATTTTCTGTTTTTATTTAGCATATTGAGAATCTCTTAAGAAGAGAGAGATAGTAGAGAGAGAAGTCTGTTTTATAAATAAACGTGCATACATATAAACGTTATGAAATGAGATGTACCTATTAGATAATTTTGAAAGAAAAATTAATATAAAGGAAAAAATTACAAATGAGTTTCTAACTTAGTATTTTTTGTGTAATTCATTCGATTTCTTAAATGTTTCACGGTCGAAGGGCTTCTTTTTGTTGAACTCAACATCAGACTTCATAACGGGCACGTTGCCCCTTATGATAAGACCTTGAAGCATTATTTATAATACTAAATTTTGTTTTTATGTCAGTATTATATTTTATACATTGATACGTATACATTCTTAGAAATTAGGTTACCGCTTAACTCGTGATGTTATTTCTTTAAATATGTCTATAGGTATTGTGTCTATGTAATGTCATGTGAAAGTGATTGTGAATTAAAATTATAGTTGTAAACATGTAAAGGATTTAGTCCAAACAAATCGATTCAGTCCAGACTAAATGTTCTTACTAGTTACTTTTACTAACTACTCAAGAGCTACACCATCCACTTCCTACCATGAATGTCAGCTCCAAGTAAAAATATTTTGTACTATCATCTGTATTTCAAACACACACTTTTAAATTGATACAACATTAAAAGAAGTTCAAATGAGTTACAAGTAAAAATAAAGTTTATTAATTGATGATGATTAATTACAAGAAATCCCGCAAATAACAGATCACGTTTGAAGATATTTCGGGAAAATCCCAAATAGTTTACAACTTGCATGGTATTTGATTATATCTTCTTAAAATATTGAATGAGAAAGCGGAAAACACGATGTTAACCCGGCACTGTGCCAAGAAATTGTATAGATGAGACTTACTTGGCCGGGAAATAACCAATTTATATAATAATATATTCTTTGCTTATTTATTATTTTACATACTTATGTTATATATAGTACATTATTGTGTCTCGTATGTTATGTGCACGAGTTAAGGTTTTTCGAGATTGGTTTTTAATTTCTCTCTCTCTTTCCTTGACAGTGGTAGCCAAGTGGTAACGATCTCGCTTAGATAACCTAGTGAAGCAGGCTCAAAACCTGGATCTCGCACCTTTTAGGTTTTCATTTGTTTTACTGTTATGTTTCGTGAAAAAACCTGCAAGTTATATATCGTTTTTAAAAGACACCTGCAAGTCGCTAAATCGCAATTGGCCGGCATAGTAAACTATGGCCTGCTAGAACTATCCCCCTCGTAAAGGAGGCTTGTGTTCAATAGCAACTTTTAAATCAAAAGGTTGAATACATACGTACATCTTTCTATTATTTAATAAAATAGAACAAGCAATGGAGTACCCAAAAAGAATTTCGATTAGTTTCTTGGTTCTTTCTCCGAGTTATGGAGTTTTCCGAATTGTTAATTAAGTTATTACTTGCAAGTAGGTACCAAAGCGAATTCTTACGTAAGATCGATTGAGACATTGTACGAAAGACGTAATAAAGTTTTATTTCAATGTTAGCTTTCTCGAGCTTCTAGCTAAGTGGTTCTATAAGAAGCAATGGTCATATTGGTTTGGTCGCTTAGACCTTATTCAATACACACGAACGAGAAAACTGATATACATACATGAAAATTAGATGAACGTATAACAAATTACAACTTTTTACAGTACATTTTTGTGCCCTACCATAAATATTAGAAATGCGAAGGTTTAGATAGATGAATGGATGATTGCTACTCAATTACGCCAGAACGGCTCAACGGATCTATATAAAATATGTCCGCTATACCGCACTAGGCCAGCGTGGTGGACTATGGCCTGATCCCCCTGAAGGGAGGCAGTTGTCCAGCAGTGGGGCGTAAAAAAGCCTGAATACATAGATTGCAGATCATATAATATAAAAAAGTTACTTTTGCGTTTTTAATTTATTGTGCTCTTATGGTGATTATCGTGCTTTAAAATATAAATTAAAATGTATACATACATACGAGTTCAATACGTAGTATGTTAATTAAATATTTTTGTTTAATTACGATGTTCAAGATTCAGTTATTAGCTATGATATATCGGAATGCGGTAGAATGGCATATATTTTAAAGTTATTTTTTTCTGCCTAATGATATGTTTTGTATCAGTAACGACATTCTTGTAAATTTCACATTTGGAGCATCCTGCTCCTATTAAAATTCTACTACGCGACAAACGTGTATCATAATATGTAATAAGTTTAATGATTTATTTTAATTATAACATTAAGCTAATGATGATGAAATTATAAGTCGCACTTAAGTGCGATAAATAGTTTCATCGCCTTTATCGCGTGTTTTTCTACATAGCACATTATCAATACATGATCAATGTTTATAGAGGAACGCGTGTAGCGTCGAGTTTGCGTCTTTAGAATTGCTCGACGGTCTTAAGCATATTTTGTTTTTTAATTTTTTAATATATGTATTAACATTTTTTTTTAAAAAATTCATTTCTTATTATATAATTTTAAGTACATGTACCTACAGTCTCTTAAAATATTTTTTGTTACTGACGTTTTTTGTAAATCTTCGTTTATGACCGTAATCGTGCTTAACGATGCTTGATTTATAATCTTTTAAGTTATTTATAGATATGTCAAATATTATAGATACGGCTATAATTTGCAACCAGTAATTTAAATTTAAAATTGACAAAATTATGTTAATACCAGTATATACCTAATACTTATGTACATTGTACATGAAAAAAAAAACAGTTTTTTTTTCTCTTAAAGAAGCGTACCGAAGTGAATGAACGTTGGCGTAGTGCCTACACTTTTTATAAAGCAGTGCAGAAAGCAGATTTACTTAGATAAGAAGTTAATTTACTTAATTTTAACACAACACAACACAATTATTTTGCTCGTGTGGCTTATTCTATATTGTATAAAAAATAAAAATGATAGTTTTTCTGCATAATATGCAGAACTTTGGAACTACTAGTTCTATTTGGATAAATCTTAAATTTCTAAAACCAAGTTAAATATATGTAGGTACCAAGTTAGGTATGTATAATGTTTGTTGAAGCTTAATTATAAAAAAAACAATTAATATTATAAGAACTGTTTGTCGCGCTGTTTTTCATATAATTTTTCATAATCAGGTAGTGTCAAGAATAAGTATTATTTATTAATGTCATTATTATAGGACTGTGGTAAATAAAATTTAATAACATTAGATATTTAACTAAAATAAGATATTAATGTAGTAATAAATAAAATATAAACTCATGTTTACGAACATTTTGTGTTTATAGGAACAAATTATTTTCAAGGATCTTTACCTACTGCCTTTAGAACTCTACACAACTTTTGAGATGTTGAAAACCTTAGCCTCTATTATCCATCATTGCTGTAAATTGTTTAACATTAAAACTGTTGGGAACCAAAAATACAATAAAACTTCGAGATAATCCGGAAACAAATTTATATAAAATGTCAAATATTCGCGTAAATATAACAAAGTACGAATATTATATATAATAAATTTTGTTTAAATACGTTGAAAATATTGTAGTATTTTTGCCTACAATGTATTTCTTCAAAAGCCTAAAGTTCGCAGACCCAAAATACAATAGGTACAATACTATAAATTACTTAACTTATTTTTTTTTTATATTAATTAAGTACGGTTGGTTTACTATTCTCATATTGTATTGGTGGACTACAAAAGATGGAGGATAGTGGACTGTTTTTAATGCAACCCCATGATATTATGGATATTAAATGAAAGGCTTTTATGAGAGTAGTACGAAAAACTAAGTAATAAATAAGTACATAATAAAAACTTAAAAAAATTGTGACTTTGGATCTGAGAGTAGAAATCGTCCCGTAACGAAAAATTCTTATTTATTATGCCTAAGAACATCCCACGTACCGTCATCACAAGTACCAGGCGAGCATAAGTATTAAGGAGGTCTTACCACGTATGCACATACTCGTATGTAGCGCTAAGCAACCAAGCAGTGCTATTTTTACCGGTTTGAGTCACAACTCACAACAATCGTCAATACTCAGCTCTCATTATAAAGGGCCAAAGCGAAATACACTAAAATATTTCTGGAGTAATGCCCATCAGAATGACAAAAATGTCTCAATTCGTTTTTAATACTTTCCTTTGCCGATTTTAAGCTTATTTCTTTGAATAGGCGTCTACTTTTAACGAAGACTTCATTTATGACATATTTATCATAGATTATATTAATCGCCATACAACTATTCGTTTCTTAAATACCAATTACATGTTTACACATAGAATCTCGATTATATCAATTAAATAATTGCTGTAATAAAAATTAACTTATTTGTACTTAACTTTTATAAAATATATTGTTAGTATTTTATAATCTATTAATATTTTATTATTTAAAATATCTTCTTTTATAATCATTTAAAATAATATTAAATAAGAAAATAAGCAAATTAACTATTGATATATACTTACGTCGAAATTGTTAGGTATAATGCTGTCATTAAATACCAAGGTTTGTTGCATGTTGCAATTTTATTTGACACTTTTATAAGGATTTTTTTTATTCCAAAGACTATTATATAATGTATTTAATTTTTATTTCTCCATTTTTCTTATATCTTAATCTATTTAATGGTAAGAAATAAGTAGCCCGTATCATTACTTTTATCTAGTATAGTATTATTTGATCTGTGCTTTTATATAAAATGCACGTTGATCCATAGCTGAAATATTGGGAAACCAACGAAAAAATATTACTAAAGATCTCATAATATTTGACAGCTGCTGATTGATTGAAAAGATATAATAATTGTTTAAACTTAAAATGCAACAACTTATCTTAATACAAAATTTCATCCAAATCGTTAATACAATTAATATGTTTATACAGGAATTGCTCGATTCATATTATAAGATTTAATATTTTTAAATTTTTAAGATAAAATATAACAACGATAAATTCGTATTAAATAAAGCTATTCGGATATTGATTTGTTGCTAACTCACAATCCCTGCCGGTTTGTTTTGTACACAAAAGCTCGCGGCTATGGCTGGTTGTGTTTTAATTTGGTTGCCCTACTTGCTAACTATAGTTAAAATTTCACAATTTCAGTTGAACCTATTATTTGGAAGGGACTAAAATTGCCACAATTCGTCGCTTTGTTCCGATATCATATGAAAACTTACAAATCTGGGTAATGTGCCATCGTTAGTCTATAAATATAAAATCGTATCTGTACATTGGATGGAAAATCTTAGTGAAATAGTTATTTTTATCGATACAGAGGCCAAATCTGTTGTATTTTATAGTTTTAGTCTATCTGTCTGTGACTGCATCACGAGAAAACCATTGCTAGGAAATGAACTTGATAGACGTCTGTCTACTTAGATTAGTTAATATTATTTTAATTTGGTATAGGGTAACTTGTATAAAATATGGATGTTTCTTTATAGGATATACAAATGATTTACCAATATATTGTGTATATTTATGTATATTTCATTGTTCTATCTAGATGGGAGCAGGTGCGAATGGCCCAGGCGGTCGGAGAGCCTTAGAACTGATTCTCAGCGGCGGGCTCAAGTCGTTAGCGCGGCCTGCCAAGCCTGTGAGACGAGCGGCCTCCAGAGACTCTGTGTTGTCACAACCTCAGCCGCTACTTGAAGGTACTTAAATGCTACTTAAATCTATACTATCTGTATATGCATAAGTAACATAATTTGCTCTCTTTTATGCTCATTTCTACATTACTGCCGGTACAGTCTCTTTAATATGCGACGTTCAAGCCGTAGTCCACCAGGTTAAATACACTGAATCATAAAAAGTCACATATTATTGGTTGTCCGAGTCCTTCTGCTAAAGCGCTACTTCAGTAGACTGGTTTATTTTAAAGGTTTTTTCCTAGCTTAATCGTGATACAAAGTCTAACTTAAACACACATGCAATCGTCCGCATTTATATGTATAGCAGTGAGGTTTTAAATAATATGTCATACTTATAGGATATGATAAACAAAGTCTGAGCAATAACACTATTAACATTGAATATTAACGAACGACGTGTGTTATTTACTGATACGTTATTCAAAAACATTTGTTCAAGCTGCTAATCTAAACGGATGTTGCTCATGTTCAATGTTTCAAGTCGATCAATATTGGCGCAGAGTGCTCAGCTCGTGCATATATAGCTAACAAAATTCGCAAATATCGGCTGAGATCAGCATTATATTTTCAACATTATATTTGACATACCTAGTGTACGTTTAGTAGTTAGCTTTTGTCGTAGGGCTAGATGCGCGTTTTATCAGTATGAGTGTTGAGTAGGTTGTAAAATGGTCGACTTATTAGGTCCAAAAAAATTGCTTAGCATGAATGTAAATTTTGAAACACATTTTGTATTTACAAAACACACACGGCTTTATTTAAACACAAAATGTGTAAGTCATATGAAATATTATTCCAATATAAAAGGACCCGAGTTTTCGTTCATCATCATCTGGTCCTTCGCAAACCAATAAAGACGTGGTCCATTCACAAAGTTGTAAAGAAATCATATCGATTTTTGGCGTACTTGAACGTGATCTATCAATCTATCAATAAAGTAAAGATTTAAAAAAATATTTGAGAAACAAGATGGACTCCGACATTTATAAAAGCATGGCGGAATCCCACTTAGATTTAAGTCAAATAATAAAAGAATTTGCAAAAAGCTTTGCGAGCAAGTGAATTTGATTTTAAATTTTGTTAACAACCTTATTTTCGTCAAGTGATCTCATTAGTATAATATATTACTTCATTAAATTGACCTATGGCAAATGCATTTACCTGTTAGGAATAAATTCGTAGGTATTCTTATCATGTTCCTAATGCTAACTTCTAAGTTTGACGTTTAATATACGTTTTGTGAAATAAGGAAATATTTCGCCCTTATCTGTCTTTGCACCGGGGCTATCCACCTAGCTACCTATGTGTCTTTATTAATTTATGGTTTAGTTCATTGTTACAATATACTCTGTTAATTTTCTAAATTTTCCACACATCTGTTGTTTAGAGTCTTAGTAAACTTGATCAGAAATTTGTATGATCAATACAAGTATTTAGCCACGCATAGATTGTACATACCATCGTTTCGTTAGACAGTTGCAGTAAATAACTTGTGAGTAACATTTTAGCGCTCAGACGTTTTCATTTACCTACATTGGCAAATACGTGTATGTTTGCATTTATTATAACTTTTTATATTCGTCGCTTTTTTAAGGCATGTATTGCAAATTAGTTCCTACCTTCAATGAGATTGATGCTCTCATATAATAAAATTCTCACCGAGTCGAAATTACAATATATTAAGTTTTCTTTTTCAACTTAAATACTTATGATTATTGGTACAGAGTCCAAATCTATAGTTTATAGAATGTGTCTGTCTGTGACAAGAAAGTCACTGGACAGGGGAGTGGTGGGTAGGTAGCTGGTTATTCTGGTCAACAAATAGGATACTTTTTACTGTGGAAAAAAATCTCGCCTCTGAAAAATGTATCTTCTTCAGCCCTTTTTAACGTCCCACTGTACGCCTCCCTCAGTACGAGGAGGATCAGGTCATAGTTCACCGCGCTGGCCTATTGCGTGTTGGTTGACTTCACATGTCTTTTGAAAACTTGCTAGGTTTTTTTCAGACATGCAGGTTTCCTCACGATGTTTTCCTTCATCGTAAGACAAGTCGTAATCATGTTAAAAATGATTCGCACATGAAAATATCAGAGGTGCGAGATCCGGATTGGAACCCGCATCACTCGGTTAATCAAGCAAACGCGTTACCACTGGGCTAACACTGCCTAAAAATGTATACCAACTGTATATGAAAAATGTATACCAATCGTTTAAATGTGAGTAGAGACAAACTCTAGCGGAGTGAGTGTGAGTCGCTAGTAAGTAGATTATAAAAAGCAAATTGAGCTGATACTCGAACTTTGAGCTCATAAAGATATAGTAATAACCTTGCCCCAGTGATAATGACGTATTATGTTGACTTATAAATAAACATTAGAATGCCATTTAAAGTCTGCATAAGTACTGGAATATTACAAAAACTTTATTGTACCAGTAAAGAGGAATGAAATTGGCATTAATAAAACGAGTCCGTACATTAAAATTTCAAAACAATAAAACATGACCTCTCAACGCTTTCACTTTATGTATTACTTTCGAAAATTTACTTATATTAGCATATTAGAATAATCCTTCGGCGTTTCGACTGATTTTACTTTGCTTAATATGAAGCCTATACTAGCTAGATATTGCCCTCGGAATTGCTTAACTTTATAGACTTCAAGTAGTATTTCCTTATAGAATAAGTCCAAGTGCTTGTAGATTTTGTAGATTTTCGATGTATGAACTATATGTAGGTACATTTTTATGGCATCATTGTTTTATAATTTGTATTTAAAAGTGGAAAAAGTATACTATTTTCGTAAAAGTTTTATCTTTTGCCAGATAATTTATTATCTGAAAAATAATAATATTACCATTTATAACATGTTTACATTTCGATAAGAAAATGTTATTGAGCACGTTGGGCCTTACTTTCGATATCGAGTATAAGATATCATTATTATGATTGTAATTTTGTATGTTTTAGCTAATTAATAAAATTAAAATTATATAATTTTTTTTATTGTATGTCGCAAATTGAAAACAAAATATTAAACCTAGTGGTGAGATGCAATATTATGATTTTTTATAAAGAAAAATGTTTACTTCAACTATACAAAAAACTAATTTTTACTTCACATCCTTCTGCTTCTAAAGACCATAAATATGTATGAGGTATGTATTTGACTGTAAAAGCTTAGCGTTAAAACCTATAGTGTAAAAGCGTATATTGTTAAGTCTTAGGTTTAACGAGTAAATCTTAGGATTTATCCACATCAGTTGGTAAAATAAGAGGCTTTTTGGCCTTTTACCATTAAATTTTTGTAAAACTGCTGCCTGTAGGCTCGGATGGTCAGGTTTTCTAACGATGGTAGGTAAATATTGGTTATAGCACTTATGATATTGGTTCTGGTTTCGAAATAAAAAACACCTTAATCTAATTCGATTTCTGCTTGTCTTTTTATGTCTTAGATTATGTGACTGCAAAACGTAGGTAAAGAGGGATTTTTTAAATATATTTTTAGAATCCAGAGCCCCAAATATAATAAGTACTTTACCAAGCATCATAGGGAAAACTTAACATGTACTAAACTCTGATGGTAAAAACCCGAAACATCGTCTTCTTTTTATAAAAAACCTTACATTTACCTACTCATGTTGGGAAATCCTAAGATTTACTAATATACGAGTTTTTATAATCACACATAACTAGTGGATATACGAGTATATTATATACTTCTTTAGGTCTCGACAAAGCTCACTAATGGAAATACACGATACAGCTTTTATTACTTTAATTATATTATGTATTTACGAACTACTGACCCGCTCTCACACTCTAAATGAAATCTGGGAATTTGCACGAAATTTAAATGGGAACCTCTAAATTAAGGTGAACATGGTCCATATTTTAGTAGGTGTTGTGTACTAACATTCAATTAGATTCGCGTAATTGAGTAAATATATTCGTAAATAAAAGTTCTATGAAAATTGTTGCTTCCTTTGTATTTAATGTGTTAAATGTAAGAAGACCATGGGATTGAAACATTCCTTTGAATGAACTTAATAACGGCAGCCTCAAATCAGCACCCTCATAGCTCTTCATTTTAATCCTATAAATAATGAATGACAGGAAAATATGAAAAGAAATTAGTGTATTTTTTATGCAAGTTGGGGCTTTCGCCAATTTTTTTTCAGGACTAGTTAATTTTCTTTAGTAGAGTATATTACGATTAAGTTTTTAAATTACATTGGGTGTATAACACTTGATATTATCTATAACAGACATTATTACTTAACCATCTAAATTTCACAGGTCTAAGAAAATGCTCGACGGTGTTAGCGCTAACGGATAGAGAGAAGGCCCCGGAACCGATCCGAGCTCACAACCGACTGCGCGCGCCTTCCGTCTGCTCCCGATGCTCCTCGCTTCTGTCCCTCGCGGGCGCGGGCGGGTCCAGGTAAACTATATAGTCTATTAAATTAAAATCTTAACATATTATCGAAATTGTTGTTTATTTGTTTTTTGTGTATAAATTCTCTTCTTCTTCCTGTCCTTATCCCACGCTACGTGGGGTCTGCACAACATGTCTTCTTCTTCCATTTTCCTCTGTCATTCTTTGACACTCTTATACATGTTGTAATTGGTTTGACAAGAAATTTTACAACCGGCCGCCTACATGACGTTAACCCTCTTTGGGAATGCTATTTTTGGTGGAATTAGTATATAACAGCGACCACTCGATTCAACAGGGTTGTGTTAAAAGTTACCCTTTTACAAAATATCAAAAGGTGGGTAATCGCGTCCTATTTATTTTTGCGATACACTATGACACACACTGCGACATTTATACCTTAAGGCTTAGTCGACTCTTACGACATCCATGGTGAGATATGGAGATGTCCTTATTCCGTCCTAAAATGTCCTTATTCCGTCGACGTACAAACAAGTCATAATTAAATTTGGTAGCTTGACTTATTACAACAACGGTGTCACCGAGCTTCTTATCGCAGACGACCATTAAATACAAGGTTAATTAATGCTAATACTGTTAATACGTTTATACGTTTATTCAAACACACATACAATTACTGGTTAGTTGTGACTTTAAGGTATGGTTATTTTCTTTTTTTTTTTACAATATCTAAATACATTAACGCGAATTCACTCACTTACTCACTTATTCACTTACTCATCACGAAATATCGAAAACCCCTTTTTTATATAAATATGAAATTTGAAAGGGAGGTAGTTTATACTTTATAGTAGGTAAACGTCACCATAGAACTGATTTTATGACAGGGCCTAATTAAGGAGGTCTAACATTAATACAGCATCGTCTAGTTCCATGGTAAGCTACGAGGCCTGTGTAATGGATACCAGATAGTTGATATACTATACATAAATAACTTTAAACACATAAATATTATAAAATATAAACACCCATGACTGGAGTGCAAATATTGAACATTGAAATGTAAACTCCTAGGAGAATATGCATTTTTTTTATAAAATAGGCACTTTTCTATGTTGACTCTTAATTAGGTTTTGTAAATTACATTAAACCTGAAACTAAGGGATAATTTTATGGGTTAGTACTATTATATAAATGATTCAACGTCGTTATACTAACTAATGATCTTATCGATTGATAGATTGAACTGTTTAAGAGAAAAAGTTTTGAAATAAAGGAAGTCTTGTTTATTTTTTAGCAACTGAATGTACACTTTTCATAGCTCGTTTTAGTTTTTGTATACTGTGAGTTGGTACGAAGCTCGCGTTACTTGACACGTAGAAGCTTTCCGATCCCTTTATTGTTCCTACGAGTGCATGCTTGTGGAGTAAAGCACAAAGATGGCTCCACAAGGACTCGTTGTTTTGTCTGACAATGTTGAAATTCCTATTTTCATGTAGGTAAAGATGATTTGATCTAGGGATGTTTTTTTCACTCTTTCAAATAGTACTTTCATCCAAAGGTTGACTTGAAAAATCTAGTTGTAGTAAATGTTACTGCTGCATTGGTAGCCACGTGGTAACCAAGGGAAACCAAGTGAAGCTTCAAATTAGTGTCTCTCACCTCTGATGTGCGAATACTTTACCACGTGTCGACATAATTATGTCTAAGAGAACGTAGTATGTTTTCGAAAGACATGTGTTGTCCGCCAGCCCACGCTTGGACAGCGTGGTGAACTATAGCCTGGTTATAACTAAGCAGGAAACATTAACCATAAACATCAATAAATGCGCTGAGCTGTATCTCATATTAGTCCGCGAGGTAGCGTTACAAATCACATAATCATTTCAGGTCGATTAATTCTTATTGAAATCAAATGTTTATTAACAGTCATATAGTGTTACGAAAGTCAGCAGGCTCAAAAAGGGTGGAAAGGTGGGATAAAAAATTTTGATTATGTAAAAACAAAATTTATATATTCAGCAGCATAGATAACGGTGGATTACACGTCAGCAGCCGATGTACACCTGATTTAAAAACTGACAGAATGGGCTTTTACCCCCCTGCAGACAACCTTATTACCCCCATTGAACAGCTTGCTGACATTTTTTATTGATTAATTGATGAAAATATTGTTGTGTATTTATTAGTTTCATTCGCCCTGGAATGAATCAAAGTTATTTTTTTTTAAACCCGCGCAATTTTTGTAAAATGGAGTACAAAGTTTTTGCTTCACGTATTATTAAATTAATATACAGAAATGAAAAATTAAAAAATACACGTTCTTTAAAATGCAAAATGTTGAATCTCAACGGTGTTTTATGAATATATTAACTTCGAAGTACGAGTCTCGTTAAAAATTTAATGCTTTATAGAATGTCTATATTGGAGAAGGTAGAACATTGTTTCTTTAACTTTATATTGACACGAAATATTACAATCTTAAATCAGGTTTGATTTTTAGTTTCAATTAAAGTAACAGGTATTTATATATTAAAGAATTATATTCTTTTACATAATTAAATGGGGATTTGACAATTCGGCGGTGAAACTCGTCATAATTTTGTATATTTACGACCCGAGTTGGCTAAACGTTTCGAACACGCGTACCGGTCCCTGGTACAAACGAGTCTTTAATAACCGGAACTGTGTCTTCTTTGCAATGTTTTATATTATGGCTAGCTATATTCTGGAATTTTAGTTTTTAAATAATAAATTAATATAACCTATTAATTTCATGATAATATTAATAATCGCGCTCGCTTGTATAATCGAGTGATGCTGGTTTAAATCCGGGTCTCGTACCTCTGATATAAATTTCATGTGTGAATCAGAAATGATTCACACATGAAATCCTGATCACCACTTGTCTTACGGTGAAGGAAAACATCGTGAGGAAACCTGCATGTCCGAGGGAACCTAGCAAGTTAGTGAAGACATGTGAAGTCCGCTAACACGCACTAGGCCAGCGCAGTTATAGACTATGCCCTGATCCGGGATCCCCATCGTACTGAGGGAGGCCCTTGCCCAGCAGTGGGATATTAAAAAGGGCTGAAGATGATTAATATATTATTAAGGAAAGGGATATACTTTTGAAATTTATGCTTTTGGTTTTTCTAAATCTATACGTATATATAATAAACTTCTGTGTTAAATCTGTACGTTAGATATTATCTATTTTTTTTTTTAATATAGTTAGCTATTGTTATTGCCCAAATCTATAGCTTTTATATTTGTCTGTGTATTTGAAGACGCATCACATAAAAAAATACTGGACAGATTTTGATGATATTTGGTACAATGTTAGCTGGTTATCCGGATCACATATAAGATACTTTTTACAGCGCAAAATGTTCACATCTTTGAGAAATCTATATTAAGCCTATAATAAAACCTATACCGTAGTTACATGAATAACATCATCAACAAAGAACATCATATGTTTAAAAAAAAATAATAATTGGTAGATCACCTTAAAACAACTCATATTTTTCTCTATAAACTCATTCCTCTTATTAGTAATTACAAACATACAAACAAACATACAAGTGGAGCTAATGAAAAGCGTGTAAAAACAAAAGGTTTTACCTTATACTCATGTTATTTTATATATTTTTTTCACATTTTCGAGTTGTATCGAAAGGAATTTTTCAACAATTTTGGCTAGTTTCAAGCACTCATGTCCTTTAACTCTCAACACATCTATCTACATGACTGTAAGTCTTAGCCAAGGCTGTACATTCATTTATTAAGTACAACACTAAAGTTACAATTATCATGTTTAAGCAATGGAACACTTGTTTCTTCATCTCTCATATTGCTTTTAAACTTACTTTTTGAGACCTAACGCATTTTGTAATTATGTTTTGTATAAACTAAAAATAAACATGTCATGGTTTTTTGTTACATTTTGTTGAAAACAAAAAAAAGAACAATTTGAGTTAATCCTACTGCAGAAACAGCTTGATGTTATAAAATTTTAAATACAAAAAAAATAAAGTTTTGACATTTATTTCGTTAATAATATTGATATAAGGTACCGTAGAGCCATCTTTATCTATTTTATAGTTAAAAAGTTAATATATATGTGCTTTCTTGCTTTGTAATCCTTACAAAATTCTAATAATATCTCATCTCATTCATTTCATATAAAAGATATTATCAACTTGATACATTCAATACATTCGAGTATGAAGAATAGGCACACGTCGCACGTGTTAAGTAGAGACTTGAGTGTTAGAAACACGTGTGTTTCGTTCCATTCTATTAATAAATAAAACTGTTTGTGCGTTTTAACGCCAGTGCACGTAATAGTTGTGAATGTTAGGGGCTGTTTAAGAGATGGTTAAATCGATTTTTTATTAGTGCATCACCGTTCACTCAGTGAACACTGAAGCTATGCGTCGCGTTGAAACAACTCAGCGGCAAGTTTGTTATTATTACATTCGAAGACTTCTGATGACTTTGCCCGGTACAATAAAATAAGGGTAAAAACAAAATACTTACTTAAATTTATGCGACTATTTGAAATTTATAAATAAATCTCTTTTCGGATTTTTCACGCATTAAGATTTTAGTCATTCGAAACGTCGGAACTAAAAGTAACAAATAAAAAAAAAGGTTAAGAATAAGACGCTTAATGCTTATTAATATATTCTTATAAAGAAACAAACATGTAGGAGAAACAATATAATATATAATAGCGGGCAATACTTAGTTAGAAATTTTAAGTAATAACTTATTTTTGAATATGGACGTAATTAACCTTGTACAAAAATACCAAGCGTACGCTAATGCTAGAAGCCGTTAAGAAAGGTGGTTTGAATCGTGATTCTTTGTAAATATTGCAACGCTAAATTATGAAATTATATAGTAATAATGTACAGACTACATATTTACTTAATTTATTGCTATGCCTATGCGACATTGTAAAATGTTCACGTAATAAGATTTTCAAATCTATATAAATTGTATGTAAAAAGGAAAGATGTGAACTTGTATAGTTATTCTTGGTAAAACCAGGTCTCCGTACTCGCCTATACCTACCGCGATAAGTAGGCCTACAGCGCCCGACAACTCACAGTTGCAAATCTGTCGGGGCTGTCACACGAGTACGTATTCGACGGTCAGTCGATCATCGTCGCAACGCAAGGTTTATTGCTAAAATATATATTTAAAAAGTATTAGACGGTAAAAAAAACGCATTTTGAATGATTGTATTCCGCATGTTTATAACACCATATTGTGATGATGATCATAATAAAGAATATAGCACTATTATTGGTCACATTAAGAAAAATATGCGTCATAAAAATCTCAGCAATCAATTTGGATTTAATAGTGTAATAAATAAAGAATCTATTCTTACAGTTTTATAACATTCACCGATTAATCCGACATTCTAAAGATTTCCATTAATTTCGACTTTTGTTCGATTTTTAATATTTAATTACTCAACCGGTTTACCGTCAAAGCAGCTAATTCCACTTAGACTAGTTATGCGCGAAACATATAAGTGCAAGCGTGTACAAGTTTACGTGTATACATCGACTGTCTGTTCCTTTATACAAAAAGTCTGTTAGGAAGGCACCACAAACATTTTCACGTAAAATGTTGCCAAGACAAGAGCATATGACTCGCACTGTCAAATAGTTATAAGATCTCATGTAGAGCCAAACTTCTAACTCTACATGCCCTAACTCTACAAGGCCTAACTTCACAAACTCTACACCGTAGTCAAAATATGTGGCTTGGCCGTTTCGCTTTAAATAGGCGTAAGGTGAAAGATTAATTCACTGTTCATTGCTTTTCTGCTATACAATAGTTCTTGTAGTAACTTATTTTGCCAAAGTCATATAGCCTGTATGTTTATATTCTATGCGGTTCTTAAACATTGATTCGATTCTGATGAAACTATATTGGAATATTCTATACGCGAAAGTTCAAAATTAGACGTTTGTTTTTTTTAAACGTTAAACAATTTAATCGTATAGTTGTACCAGAGACTAGCAAGGGTTTGCTATATAATCTTTATAATATATAATGCATAAAGACATTTGTAAATCAGACCCAAAGTTTTTAAATAAACAAATGAAGTCTTCTAGTTTATAATAAATTGGTGCAGGTTATAGGCTATCTAATGGCAGGTTACAGTTCTTAAAAGGACAATGATTATACATACTCGTTAATAAACTATGTAAGCAGTGATAGGCCAGTGGTAACGCGATCGCTTGGATAACCGAGTGATGTGGGTTCAATCCTCTGATATTTTCATGTGCGAATCGTTTCTATCATGGTTACCACTTATCTTATGATGAAGGAATTCATCGTGAGGAAAATTCTTTAAAATTTGGTATACCTACAGATAAACTATAAAAATTTGACCTAACTTGGAACTTTGGATATAGCACATATTGAAAATACGTAATGCATTTAGGGTCAGGCGAAGTAAGAGCAAGTGTATCGTATAGGTAAATTGTTTTAAATTTATTAATGATTTTTTTATTTGTTCCAGGTACTCCCTAGACGGCGCGGGGGGAGGCTTCGTACCGGCCGCGCCTATCAATTGCAAACTTTGTTTAGAAGACGCAACGCAAGACAAAATCACACTCATATCAGGATGCGGCTGCTCTTTTTGCACTAGGGTATGTACTATGTACTTTGATATTTATCTATTATATTACCGCGGCTTTGCCGGCGTAGACTTAAACTAACCGGTCAAAACTAAATAATAAATAACCGATTTTCATACATACATAATATGTATTATTTGTAAATAGTGAACTACCACACTACATCTTGTTTTTGACTTCTCTCGTCCCAATATTTTGTATTTAGCCTTTAACTATTCTACATGATTCTCGTTTATAGTAAATTAATATACATAATCAGAATAATACGTTTAGCCCTCTTTGACGGCCAACTACGGGCCTCCGTTAAATATGAGGTGATTCAGGCCATAGTCTACCACGCTGGCCAAGTGCGGGTTGGCGGACTTCACATGTCTTTCGAAAACTTGCTAAGTTCTCTCAGACTTGCAGGTTTCCTCATGTTGTTTTCCTTCACCGTAAGAAAAGTGGTAATGATGTTAGAAATGATTCGCACTGAAAATATCAGAGGTGCGAGTTTTCACTCGGTTACTAAAGCGAGCGCGTTACCACTGGGCTAACAAAAAAAATATTTGACGGTAAATATAGATGTATAAATCACCTTTTGGCCCTATTCAAATGTTATAATTTTATTCAAGTGAGTTTTATTGAGTCACGCTTCCTTGATTCAATAAACTATATTTTATTTGTTCTTTTTTTGTCTACACAGAAATAAATTTTAAAGTTAAATATATTATATTACACATACATTATAATATTATCTACATTAATGCGTAGATGGCCTTCGTGTTATTAACAAAAAGTATGTTATGTAACTATCTAGGTAACTTAAATTATTCATTAAAATATGAAATTTAAGTTTTGCTTATTAACATATGTATTTAGAATTATTTATTGACTATAGGTACGTCATTCATATTCTTTACCTTTTTTATTATTATGAATAACTAATTGAGAGTTATGCCACACAATATAAATATACCTTTAATAGACTCGAAGTTGTCAATGCCTAAAGGTGAGACCGCACTAGGCGTAACTACACTGCACTGCAGCGACGCGACACGGCACTGCAAAATATTCTTTGTATGAAATAGTATGAGGCATACCGCACTACGCGGCAGCAGCACTACGCGACACGGCACTGCACGGCAAACTTGACCAACTCGCCAAAAATGCCGCGGCGTGCTGCGTCGTGTAGTTCCGCTGCCGCTAGTGCGGTATAGCAAGCGACGCGACACTGCACGCCAATGAAGTTCCTTGAACCTTTTTAATAATAAAATGTAAAAAATATGGTGGGATATTTTTTTTTTTTTTTTTTTTTTATGGGACAAAGGGGGCAAACGGGCAGGAGGCTCACCTGATGGTAAGTGATCACCTCCGCCCATGGACATCTGCAACACCACAGGGCTTGCAGATGCGTTGCCGGCCTTTTAGGAAAGGGAGGGAGGGAGGAGGGAGAAGGACGGGAGGAGGGATGGGGAGTGGGCCTCCCGGACTCTCACTTACCGGACGAAACGCGACAGCATAGCTGCCACTTCACGCCGGTCTCCTGTGAGAGAGTGGTACTATACGGGGCGTGCCGGCCCATTCGGCTGCTACCCGAAGGTAACAAGCATGGCACTACCACATATTTAACGTATTTAATTTTTTTTCTAATTAATTTCATTTCATAACATTACATCTAAATAAAAATATAAATACAGTTGAACAAACAATTTGATTGATCGAACAGTATAAAAAATAATCTATCGAATAAAAAACATTACATATGAGACATAATACGCTAACTTGTAAAAAAAATATTTTTATTTTTTAAAAAGAAACATTTATCGAACAAATAATAATTTTTGAAGACCAAACGATTGGTTTATAAAAAATAGTCATAATATTTTTTCAGCCACCAGGTTCAAGGAATTCGCTAATAAATGTCATAGCATATTTAATGCGTAAAACGAAAGGTTGCTTATAAAAATGGCTCTATACGAAGAACGATTTTTAGTTTTACTTGTTGGCCAATATCCAAAGATTTAATATTATGATCTCCAAAATGACGTTGAATGAAAAATACCAGTAAAAATGTTAGTTTCATCCATCGTGCTCAAAGGTTGCCGAACTACTGAAAAGCAAAATTTGTCGCGTAGTGCCGCTCTAGTGCGGTATACCTGTTTTTGCAGTGCCGTGTCGCGTCGCTGCAGTGCAGTGTAGTTAGAGTTACGCCTAGTGCGGTCGCACCTTTATTGTTCTAGAACAGATTGCCATAATACTAAAATATTAAAAAATATATAATCCTTACTAATAATATTATAAATGCGAAAGTAACTCTGTCTGTCGCGCTTTCACGCTAAAACTACTAAGCCGACTGAAATGAAATTTGGTACATACATAGCCTAGAGCCTGAGAAAGGGCATAGGCTACTTTTCAAGGCGAAAAAGGCCTGTAAGGTGTTTTAATAGGAGATAAAAGTTTATATGAAAATTACCTCATTTTTAAAGCTAGAAACTTAATTATTTTAGGCTTTTGATTAGATATAAATAAATAAGACATTCAAAGTTTGTAAGAAAATTATCCCAAAGGGGGTACCTAGGGACGAACCCGAACGAAGCGAGACTAAGTCCCTAGTAACATATATATCTATCTTATCAGTCATGGAGAGACGGTGTGAGAAGCTCTAAACTAGTTTAACAATAAAGCCATGCAATCGAGATACGTTTTATAAACACAGAAATGATAAACAATTGAATTGGAGAACCAATTCGTAGAGCCAAAACAGTATCGGCTTTTGTATCGATAATAGTTACTATTTCAGTAAGATTTCTCACAAATATACTTAATGTACCTATAAAATCGACTCAGAATTTTCCAATACGGCTAATAGGTGAGTTAATGTGATTCATATTTTGTATACAAAATTAAATACTTTAATAATTCTCTTCGAGAAAGTATTTAAGAGAAAAATAAGGCCGGCTACAAAGTTTTTTTACCAATCTCCACTGTTTCGTTTTCTTCGCGCCTATCGTCCATACTAATCTGTAGCTGCAGTAAGACCGGCCCCGGTCATCGACCCGTCGGGATAGATAGAATATTAACCTAGAACTTGAAAACACGGTCGCGTAAGCTCGGTCTAGATTTTAAAGCTTTTTCCAATTTTATGTTATTTCTTTTATTAAAATTTATATGTAATTTACAATTATTAGACAAAAGAAATGTAGCAATACGCCTCATTTTTTTTTAAATTTGCGGTTTTTCTATCATAGCTCGTTAGTTTTTAATTTTATTTACAAAAAAATATTCCCTCGTAGGTAAATAACTGATATTTTGGCCGAATTGATATTTAATCAAGCCACGACAGCAACACCCAAAAAATGCTACATATTTTAGTCTAACAAGCATGTTCAATGTTCACATCTTGTCTCGTTTCAGAAATATAGCCATTTTTGTACTCCAAATGCTAAAATAAATATCTTGAAAGTAACACTGAACAGTAGAAGGAAAAATAATTAACTTAATAAAAAATCAATAACTCTGATTTGTGATCAGCTGAGTCCTTCACAACTTAAATAAAACAAGTTGTTTAATTTTCCTTCAATGAAAAATGTTACATAATAAACTGAACAGAGTCCACGGAAAGTAAATAAATACACTTACTCAACTTGAATTTATGTGTGCTACTGTGTGCATCTAACATGTGGGAAAACTAAAAATCTAGCCCAAATAAGTGGCATTGCACCATACTTGCAATAATTAGTTGTGGAAAAATAAGGTAAGTTGTTTTTCTTTATGTTTTGAGATAGAATTTAATTTGTTATAGCTTAAAATAAAAGGTAAAGAGACCTACAGCATATAAGATTACCGACGTTAAAATTTTGTCTAATTTTTTAATTACGTCAAAAAATGCCTAAAAAAAATACAAAATAGCGATTATCTCGAAACTACAAAATTTGCGTTATTTAGTTTTCCACCTACGCCGACGATATATTTTGATAGAAACTTTAGTAAATCGGCTTAAGTCAATATATGTATTGGGATAGAGGATACGTCTTAGATATTTTATGAAATATTCAATACGTACTTTCGAAACTGGCACAAATAAACAACTTTGTTTTCGTTTAAATAAAATGTTATTCGTTGTGGGCGATTAAATTCTTATATACATCAAAATTGGACTAAATATTTGATAAATCGATTAAATAAATAGTAGTAATACTTGTATGAATAATCTTTACATTTTCGTTTCTAGTCTGTGTATTTACGTACTAAAATAATATTGTTTTTAAAATAGGCTAATGACAGAAACATTACCCTCCTGAGATAATCGGATAAAAACATAATTGTTTTCAACTGTTCATCTCACGTCGTTTGCGCCAATTCTTTAATGTTACATATAGAAGGTGCTCGATTTCCACGTTTTGCGAGTTCTCGAATCGTCTAAACGAGCCGGCTTGGCGACGTCTTCAAGTGGTTGTTAGTGTATTTAAGGAGTGCAATATTGATAATAATTTATCTAATATTTACTGATTGAAGTTGTCTATTAGTTCGTTATTGGTTTTTTTTCTTTTTTTTATGATTTAATTTTTCGCATAAGAATTTTAAATAGTAACAGTAAATGTCAGTTTTTTTCTAAAATTTTCTCATTTATAGCTTGTATTTTGGAGTTCCTAGAAAATTGATGTATTATGATTGTGCTTTAAGCGTTATCGCGAACTTCGAAGTGTACTATATTCGAAGTTTACTATAACAAGTCTGCGAGTAAGCTATTCCGGATCGGAATGCAGTTCTAGTGAGATCAGCCAGCGAAAAAGCGATTGTATTGCCATTTGAAAACCTTATAATATCATTTTTATCCGTCACATACTTACAATATTTACGATGTACTGTATACACATAAACCTACATAATATGTTGAACTATACACAGATAAATTTCACAAAAATATTTTATTTCTAAAACAATTTTAATAAACCTAAGAAAGTTCTAAATATTTTAATGAATCAAAGTTTTTGAATCAATTTTAGAGACAAATTAATAAGAATAATCGTAAATCAGATATTTAATAAATTAAATAATTTTATTAGAGCACAACTTTGGCCCTTATATTTGAACTTGTCTATTAGTGTTTTTTTTAAATACAGAAAAAGTCATGATAATCAAGAGGTGATAAGTTTTTTTTTGATACATTTTTATGTAAATTTATTCAATATTAAATTTGTTCTTAGAGTTGACGATCCGGTTTACGTTAATTTATATTTATTTTTAAACGTTCTCGAAACATTTAATTAAATAGCCTGACGACTCTATTGTAGCTTCATTGGAATATTGATAAAGAGCAGAATGTCATGTGCACAATTACTGTTACTTTTTATTGTCACAGATACATTATTTAAGATGCTTGTTTTTGTTGTACTGACTTATTGTAATGCGGGCACTACCTACGTACTAAAAGTATGTAATTAGTGTAAACCAGAAAAGATTTTTATATTTCCTACTTATTTGCAAAACTAGCGAACCTGGCGCTTCGCTGAGCGTAAGTTAAAACAAATTAAACGGTTCTTATTATTTTCTAATAAAATAAAAGTAGCCTAAGTTACTCCTCATAACATTTAATGTTTTTAACTAAACGATTTATTGAACATGCACTTTTTGATTAATCGGTGTCGGTGAGAGTTGTCGGCCGCGATAGAAAAACCGGTTCATTAAATGGGCCATAAATCGTAAACGGTAAGTTTTACAAAAAAGTTTACTGGAAACAAAAGATGCGAAATTTTACTATCCATAATAATGGTTTCGATGACTTTTACCCTAAAGTGCATAGTTTCCGAGATATCGGCCGAAAAAGTTTTTTAAAGATGGCGATTGTGGCGGCACCTGGATCTGTCAGCATTTTGTGATTTTATGCTCAGTAAGTGATCCTAAACCTTATAAAAAAATTTTGGATCAGAAATTTAGTGCAAAGTTAAATTCTATTTTTACTGGCCTGTTAGCCGGAACAAACAGACAGACAAAATTGTTAAAAATTGATTTTTTGATGTAAATACCGTATATACTTTCATTAGCATTTAGTGAAAAGCTGTTAATTTGAAATTAAAAACAGACACTTCAATTTTATTTCTATGTACCGATGTAGGTACTGATATCACCCTCCCCAACGTGCGTTCACCTTGCCGTGGCGGGGAGCTCAGTAGCGTCCGGTAAGCCGAGCGCGAAGCCAAGAAACGCGCCCACTTCGGTGGGCGATGTGTCTTGCGGGTTGCTCCTAGTACTTCTCTGAATAACAGAGTGGACTGTGGAGCAACCCTCTTGGTTGTATAGTCTGCTTCGGCAGACTTGGCGGACCGTCGTCGGGGCGTCGTAGTAGAATGCGCAAGCGATCCTTCGACGCCTCATGAAGACGTGATGGTGATGTTTGGGTTTTAGTGGGTAGTACTGGCTTGCTGGTGAGTCCCATATAACCACCTGTTTCCTACAGGTGGTATTCGTCAATGCATTTCCCAAGGATAAAAAAACTTTACCAACTTGATCTATATATACGAAATGCAATATTATGGAATTGTACACACAAAGACACAATTTTTAAATTTTGTTTGTCTATTTTTTGTTTCACCTCATTTCTGAAACGGCTGCATTGATTTTGATGGGCCTTCACAGATATATAGCTAATAAAATACGCAGTAATTTAGGCTAGTTTAATTTTAACGAACGAATTAAGTTTCCGGTTCTAAAAAAAAGTACCTACTGTTGCTTAAAACTCAGCGAAAATAAATGTGGGTATGAAAGTAAAATACAGGGATTATAGGAAGTCTCTTTATTCTTTTGTGCTGCGGGATTTAATAATAACGTAATAAAGTTGCTTCTGACTGTGTGCGTTCGGATTTTACGTCCCAGGATTTCTAATAACTTAATTTTTTAAAGAAACTAAAAAGCTTTTTCGACTAAGTTGATTTTTCATTTTTACAGTGTTTACTATTACTAGGGAAATATAGTTTGTGCAAATACTGTTAGTAATCTGTGTATCGTAGCTATTATATATAGTACTAGCGGACCCGACAGACGTTGTTCTGTCCACATATAAATTTATTATAAACTTTTCCTCCCGGTGAAATGTTTTATTACGCATTCGCAAAACAACATTTACTTCGCACCTCCCAGTATGTATTCGCTGATTTAATTACCATTGCACGCACCATGGCAACGGTAATAACATGATACGTCAAACGCCATTAATGTTATAAAGATTTTTTTTAATTTTCTTTTTTTCCGCACAACTTTCATATTTATTCACCTTTAAAACCTTCCCTGGACTTCCACAAATAATTCAAGACCAAAATTAGCCAAATCGGTCAAGCCGTTTTCATGCTATGTCGTGACAACGGAAAACGGGTTTCATTTTTATATATATAGATAACGAAGCAAAACACTGTAAACCTATAACGCATCTTTATAAGAACCTGAAACAAAGCATCATTTTTCCGAACTCGGGTGCAGATTCGACTGAGTTAAAATTTTTACAATGTATAGATGTCAATTCTACTCGCATGTCCTTGCAAAGCAGGTGAGCTCCAATTTGAGCCAGAATATTAATTACATAGAAAAACACATGTTACATCTAAGGTCCATTCGGTTTGACCTATTTGGGAGTTGGTCTTGTGACCTTGTGCTAGTTGACCCCGAACGGCGTACACAAAAGTCGACTTTTAGTATACACTAGAGATTCACCCTCGCTTCGCTCAAATTCGTAATTCGTACCCACTCCCTGGACCTACTATAGCTTTTTTAGCGATATTTCTCAGAAAAAAAAATATCTCATTATATGTTGACCCGGATAACCAAATATTCTCATACCAAATTTCATTAAAATCTGTCCAGTGGTTTTCTTGTAAAGCGGTCACGAACAGACAGACAGATAATAATTCTAAAATCTATAGATTCGGCCTTTGTTTTAATATATTCCACTATTTCCATAAGATTTTTCCAAAAATAAATAGAATTTCATTATGTATAGATGTAATTCAAACGAAACTAACCCAACACACTTTTACGAGAACTGCTATACTCACTCACTACATCCTTCTTTGTATTTTTTAAATATCTAAGAAAGTAATATAAGACATCAATATTTAATATTTAAGACACGTTGGCGCAGTTTGTACTGACCCGGTTCGAGTCCCGCTGGGGGCATTCATTTGTTGAGCGCGAATGTTTGTACTCGAGTCATGGGTGTTTATATTTATAATAATATGTATGTATTTAAAGTTATATATGTATAGTGTATCAACTATCTGGTATCCGTAACACAAGCCTCGTAGCTTACCACAGAACTAGATATGTATTCTATGTAATTTTCCTTTATCCCTAGGGTTTTAATTATTATAGTTATTTCACTGATAGCGATAAAACTTTCTTTCTCCTGTATTAAAAACTGAATTACGTCATGACTCTACAGAGATTGATAAATCCTCTTAACGTGTAGAGATACGTGTTTACTCTATTGCTTATATATTTTACATAGATAAATAACAGGTTTACTTTTATTTATTAAGTCTGTTATTAGCTAGTAGGTACTATTTAGAATCGTTTTACGATCGCAAATTATATATGAAATAGTTATAAATTTTAATTTTTATATTTGCAAGCATGTCACGGAATAAGATTCCATCTCGGACAACATTTGTTTATGTTGATCGTATACATAGGTATGTATTGAATAGTAATTGGGTTCCGCATTACATTGCAGCAAACATGACTTCAAGCGACCTAATCCTACTCGTCCTTTTATTGAGATGGACATATCACCTGCATACGTAATAGTACCTACATAGTTACATGGGACGTACCTCCCCGTCTTCAAAAAAGTTGAAGGATAGTGATGACGATCGACGACTGCCAAATTGTACTTTATTATATAACGTCTGGACGAATTTGGATCAAATTAGAGACTACATATTTATTATTTGAAGTGACATAGAAACGTTTCGAAAGTAAATAGACACCTATAAATATACCATTTTTAAGAATATATTAGTAGGTAGTGTAAGGTAGTGTATATGCTAGTATTATGGTAGTAGAAACATGTACAAAAAGGATTTTTTACCTCATACAATTTTTTACCGACTTCAGTAAGTGAAGAAGAAAGTTCGCTATTAAGTATTTTTTAATGTAACGCGATATCTCCGCCAATTATGGACCGAATCTAATGATACTTTCTTTAAATATATTATCTTTCAAGGTTGTTCTCATTCAAAGAAAACTCCGACCGTAATTGCTAGGATGTAATATTTTTAAAGTTATATTGAAGTCAATGTAGCTTCTTAGTTAGAAAATAATTAAGTATATTGTTGCTATGTTTTCGTATATTCCTATTAAGTTATATACCTTACTATGTTATGTATTTGTATGCCTATTGACCTCCGATACGGTAAGTAGTTTGACGTCATCGAGTAAATAATATTTTATGTTATAAGAAATTTAAATTTAAATTGGATGTCTGCTTCCTAGTAATTGTTATAGCATTTATCGACATGAATACTTAACTATAATAAAGAAAAATATAATGAATGTAATGTAGAAAAATATCCGTCATACTGTCAACAAATTGTAAACTGTCTTTATAACCGCATAAAACTACAAAGTAAATATGTATACGAAAAATACATAAAATGCGGTGCTATTGCGTAGCTCTATTAAAATAATGTATGTTAATTATAATTATTACACGTACATTAAAACTATCATTAGAATTTTATTGTTTTACGGTACTGTAAAACTGATGACTAAACTACATTTTGTCCCACAAACTAACTATTATTGTGATATCTAAACAGGTTTCCTTGATTATTTCCTTAAACGCCTATTTCTGGAATTATAATATACGAACCATGTGTTGATACAAGACACATGAACTTTATATAGAACTGGAGTATATAAATATTCGTCCTTATCACAAATTCAGGAATCGAACCCGTGACCGCTGCCGTACAGGATGTACGATAACCAGAAACTGAAAAAAAAAGTGTCATAAAAATTGTATATAGATATAATGTTAAAGTCCGCGCGCGAATTTAAATAAGTATTAAATATACTTTTAGGTGATAAATAAATAAATATTACATAATGATAAGGTGTAGGTACATAATATGAAATTCATACAAAAAATATTTTCTTGTTTCATATTTCTTAGGATGCGATTATATGTACGTGGTGGGTTCTTAGATTTTTAATATTATATTAACATAATGTCCCAATTAGAGTTCTGTAATCAGAATGAAGTGACGAAGGCTATTTTTATGCGTTATGTTCTCTTATAAAAAAGTAAATAGGTATATCTTTTAAAATAAATAATGATTTATATGTATATAAATATTCCATTCGAAAAATTTACATACACGTATAAATTATTCATTGATATAACCTGTGTTTAATATTACAGTATAAAAATATATACATTCTACCTAGGTACTGCAGAATGTACTTATACGAAACTTCTCTAAAAAATCGTTTCAAATTTGCCTATTTCGAACAATTATCTTCGAATAGTATTGATTTGGATCTAACATTATAAATAAATAATAAATAATTTAATGGTCAACCTTCATTAACAGCAATACTCGACGTCATTACGAGCTATCGTTAAATTTGCACATTAAATAAAAAATAAATAAAGAATAATATTTACTTTTTAACTTGAAAGTTGCGAGTACTCAATAACGGAATACTTTCATTATTCATTCATTTGATGACACGTTTGGCTTAGTATGTAGTGATCAGTAGCTGGCGCTCGTTCGAGTCCCGATGGGGGCATTTATTGTGTGATGAACACGAATGTTTGGACACTGGAGTACAGTCATGGGTGTTTATACATTTATTATATGTATGTATTTAAAGTTATATATATGTGCAGTGTATTAACTACCTTGTATATAATATCTAAGTATAACACAAGCTTTCTAGCTTAGCATGGCACTGGATGGTGTAATGTGTTCATGTTCCAACATTTTTACAGTTACAGTTGTTGAAATTTACATTTACATTTTGTTGCTTTAGTACTTCTAGAAAATAATGTAAAATACAATTTCATTTATGCTGTGAATAAAACTAACATTCTGGATAATAATTAATGTACTATACGTTATAAGATTAAAAATCCATCGTACTTTTTTAATTTATTTTCAATGTTATCTAACTTTCTAAGATATTATTATGGAGATAGAAATAAGAGATCATTTTTAATCAAGTTAACAGTAGTGTTATAAAATAATAATAAAAAAATATATTTTTATTAAACGATACTGTTTTCTAAATGGTTAAAAATAACTTATCGAACGTTTATGTAGAGGCCATAGTGTCCATTCTAAAGTGCATCGTTTCAAATCTGGGTCAACTCATCCATTAAAATATTAAACCTGTATCTTTTTTTGATGAGATACGAGCTCCATTAATCAAAAAATATGCTTCTAAAATTAAATATGAATGGCGATATAGTAGAATATATTTAACTTTATGATAAGTAAAATGTGTCAAATATTTTCTGAAATCAAGACACATTGTGTACTAATACTGAGCACTGTCAAAGCCAACTTTTTCGAAAGTTGTCCCTGAAGTTTGAAATGCACGTATTGTTGACTTATGTTTTGAGAGTACGAAACAAAAATAGGTCACATGTATCTTCAATTCTGGCACCAAACACGTGTTTCTTTGTACATCTTTTGTCATATAGGAAAGTTTAAATTACAGCTACTGAAAAGTAACTGTGACTCTATTAGAGGATATTTCGTTACAACTAGCAAACTAGCTTTTGTTTGTAATAAAACATTATGTTAAGGAAAATATTTATAATTTAACATTTACACACTTTTGTCTTTATGCCAATGATTATTATGGAGACTCGCAAAGAATTTGTCAACTTTGATGGCCTCAAAAATTATGTGGCGTTTCGACGAGAGTTAATGTCGGAATTCATTTTAATATAATTGCGTTTTAACGGGAAATTCTTTGCGAAACGTATTTGTTTGTTTACTGAAAGGTATAATGACACCAAACAGGTATTATTTCAAAATGAATCATGACTATATTTTTATTACTACTGTAACAAAAAATATAGTTCTTAAAATGATAAAAACTCTTTGTGCGAACTACCTATTACTCGTGGCTGTATCATTAAATCTCGATAATAGAATGTTACAAAGCTTTAAATCGATAGGACATTTAGTTTTATAATAGATTAAAATGGCTACCAAGTTTTGATTACATTTATTCTTTTACAAGTGAAGAACACAAATAGCGAAATGTTAAAAAACTGCTGTTTTCACCTTGTTATCCTGATGGGGAGTAGGCCGGTGATGAAACGCAAAGACAAAGTATAATAGTAAAAATCGGTACATCACATCCCATAAACACAATTTTATCACGTAGAATTCAATGACTTAGTTAAGTGGATTTCAAAATAATATTAAATTAGTAAAATATTTGTTTCTATAATAAACTATTTGCACGTCAATTTCATTAAGTCGTTTTTTAAAATTACTTACAACACTCTGTTCAAAGTAACGATGCATTGCTTTAAAGCTTCATAAAAGTTTAATCACCACTTTGGCGTACAAACATTCTGACGATTCAGCTCGAATGTAGCTCAGTGCTTTATGTGAGCAATACGGTTGTTCAGCACTCATTTTAAACAAGTGGTTCTGAGCTATAACTCACGTGTTTGACCTACAAGTATAAATTTATGTATCGGTTTAAGAGACAGACATACATATATAGAAATGTATATACATATTTTTATATACATATATTCCTTTTCTAAAATATACCTACACTTATAATTAGGAGTTGTTAATTTCGCATTAGCATTCACTAAATTGTAAATTTGTCGAAATCTCTTAACAATAAATCGTTTATTATAATTGCAACAATACATTACATTTTATTGCATGTTGGTAAAACGTGTGGGTATACATTTATTCTATACCGTTCACCGTTAACCGTTAAGTGGAATGTAATATATGTCAATCCATTACAGGGTGCACATATAGCGGAAATAGACAGAGTCCTTAACGATTATAGGATGGTACGATTCAATGCAATACCTAGGTAGAAATTAGGTCGTGGAGTTGTCCACCTCGCTGACCTCGCGTCGGACATGTAGGTACTAAATAGGTCGCTTTACTGGGTCGTGTCACCTGGCTTACTTACTGGAGTACACTCAGTCCGATTTTACTTGAAAACACTTTTTAATATCTGTGATGTGAGCCTTTCAGTGCCCGCGGGCCTAAAGGGAAAATATTTAGATATTCTGTAAGAAACCTGTTGAATGGCGTCAAAGAGGCATCAGAGATACGCTCGCGGCTCGACCTATTTTTGACGTAAGTGAGGTCATGCTAACAAAATACTGTAGTATCTAATTAGTTTACAAAGAAATACGTGCATGTATCATGTATTTAATTTATATCAATATTCATAATTATCGTGATTATAAGCGTTAATGATAAAATAAACTAATTTTCTGATCAGGTTAGTTTAAGTACTGATTATTTAGTGGTAGTTAAAATATACATTGTTAATAAAAATAAATGTGATAGCTAAAGAAAGTATGTGGTGATGGTGGTGATATACGTATTGTTTGTGATATTTTCCCTCGGAGACTATTTGTCTATAGATCGTAAACACATGACACACCTAGGTTAGGTGTGTCAGTTGAACCGCCAAACTACGTATTAGCCAAATTGTGAATAATCAATAAAATAAAACTACATTGTCCTCTTTAATTTTTTGCAGTAACTGTAGAATGAAAATTGTATAAGTGCACATTTTGTAGGATTGTTAGATAGGTTTTAAGAAATAGACCGATGTTTCCATACGACTTGTCTAGATTGGGGAGTTATATTCTTCTACTGTCGTAAACCTTGTATTCGTATCAACCCAACTGTACGTAATATGTCCTTTACGTAACCAGCTTAAAGAAGTGAGCATATTTCATTTCTTGTCTTATTTTTCCCCTTTTTCGAGGTTATTTGACCAACACAATGTTCCTAATCAATATAAGAAAGAAAGTTTTGCTACAAGGAATACGGCAGTGAAATAAGAAATTCATATACATAAGGGAGCCGTTCCAAGCAGCCCGTCCGTTCCGAAAGATTAAAATTAAATATTAAATATACCTTACCTAAGGCAGGTGTTTGTTTACATAGAAAATACCTGTAATGAAATATTATTATTTCTCTGAATAGTATTCTCTCCTTTGTTCATTTTTAATATTTCGATCCGAATAGGAATAAACTCAAGTGAGCTTGTCTTCCTTTATCCGCTTTCATCTTTCACACTATTTACTACTCCTTCACGTTAAGCGGCTGGACGGATTGTTCACTATGATAAAAATGTATGTTATACGCTCTGTATAAGAGTCGCGTCTAGGGCAGCCGATCAAAATATTTTAAAAATATTTTGACTACCTAAAAATACTCGAACGCGTGCTAATTATATGCTGAAAAAAGTGTTATTCAATTAGGTATCTGCCGATTTCCAAAAGCCGAAGAAACAAAAATTGTCTATAAAGTTTTTGAAGGGTTTTTGTTTCTTTGGCTTGCGAAATTCGACAGATTTATTAAATTGCACAGTTTTCAGCATACCTTATTCTGATGGTTTCAAGTACTTCTCTTAGCACATTATTTTTTTAATATTTTGATCGGCTGCCCTAGCGCGACCCTAAACAAGAAACTAATATGTGGTTGAGATACTCAGCAGAATACAAGGTATACGCTCTCATGTTAATCTAAGGCGCTTAAGTAAATCTGAAAATCCCCTCTTGGGCTCCTACTAAAACACCCGTAAGTCCTTAATAGATAATCATTACAACAATGGGTACTAGCAAACTCAATATATTTTAGTGATTTTCAGTCAACATATTCAAGTTGAACGCATACGCTTATTTCCACAAGTCTTTACGAGGATTTACAGTTCGATACTTAGATAAGAATGGTAAAGAATGTCATGGTCTTGTTAAATTGATTCAAATATTATATTAAAATCGTCTTGCAAATAGTTAACCTTAAAGTGAATTTCGAAACAAATTAATTTAGCGACCTTAATTAAAATAACGAATTAGATATGAAAGGTTTGTTGCGAAATTCATCGACACGCTCTGTTTGTCTCAGACTAATGACTGGGAGCGATTGAACCACCCTCGTCTTGGTTTTAATTTAAATTCGTCTTTGTTAAACTTTATTTTGGTACGAAACAAACATTTTTAGTTTTCCGATATAAATCTATTTGTATTCATCTGATTTTAACGTCAACCTGCTGGGTAAGGGCCTCTCTTCAGGACATAGTCCAACATGCTGGCCAAGTGCGGGTTTGGCAGAGTGGTTTCTTTCGAAAACTTACCAGGTTGTCACAAACATGAAGGTTTTCTCACAGTGTCATTCTTTCATTGTAGACGTGGAAATCATTTCTACACGATAATAGAAGTAGTAAGTAAGATAGATCTGAAATCTGAACACACTTCACTTAATTTCCCAAGCGTGCCCATTACTACTGGGCTACCAATACCTATGTGTTATATCTACATATCTACATTAAGTATAATTTGACAAAATGTGCAATAAGTAAAATTGATAAATAAACTGTTTAACATATAATTAGGTATAATATATTTTATTTGCTCGTTAATAAAGAATTATGTTATTAGTAAATTTTTAAACTGATTTAATTAGATATTTAATATTTTCATGCGAGAAAATGTGACTAGTTATGCTTGAAGAAGTGCTGCAATCTTAGTATGAAACGTAATTTCTCTTTAACCATGTATTTTCTTTGTAACGTTTTTTATATTTCGTCAACTCTCAACACGAAGTAGAGTATAACGCGAACAAATACGTATGTTCTAGCGCTTTGTTTGTATGAATTGAATAAAAACTTGTAAGGCGTGTGACATTTAAAATGTTTATAAATCGTGAACATCCAAAAAAGGGGAAAATCAGTATTAATATTTGATTGACTTCAAAAAGATAGAGCTTATAAGAAACCATACGACTTATTTTTATTATGAGTGAAATTCGAATTGGAGATATATCATCTGGAGATGGAGATATGACAAAACCTAGGGTGTCGACACCCCGACGAAACGGCACGTCTGCTGAAGTAGTCCACACAAAAACGGATCCTTCTAATCATTCTACTATCATAGAAGTACCAGGAGCAACCCGCATGGTACCCCGCCCACAGTCGTAAGCCACCTCCTGTCGCCAAATACCCTGGGCGCCGGGTACCCAGTTCGTTGGTATTGGACGAATATCTCTAATATAACGACGTATCGCAATTATAATGTAACTGATGGACGTAAGTACACATGATTTGCTGGTAATAAAAAAGAAACTGATTTATGAGGGTCTGGTACCCTCGCAAGTGGCCTCCAACCTCCCCTATAGCCACCCCGAGCCTCGCTAAACTGATTTACGAGCGACTGAACTCACGATACTGAATTCAACACTCTAGGATCTAATTTATGAGCAACCACGGCTCCCACGCAACTCCACCGAGTTGTACTGCTGATAATTTATGAGCAACAACGGCTCCCACGCAACTCCACTAGTTGCACTGTTGATAATTTATGAGCAACCACGGCTCCCACGCAACTACACTAGTTGCACTGAATCTCTAAATATAATTTATGAGCAACCACGGCTCCCACGCAACTCCACCGAGTTGTACTGCTGATAATTTATGAGCAACGGCTCCCACGCAACTCCACTAGTTGCACTGCTGATAATTTATGAGCAACGGCTCCCACGCAACTCCACTAGTTGCACTGCTGATAATTTATGAGCAACGGCTCCCACGCAACTCCACTAGTTGCACTGCTGATAATTTATGAGCAACAACGGCTCCCACGCAACAAGAATAGTTGCACTGCTGATAATTTATGAGCAACAACGGCTCTCACGCAACTCCACTAGTTGCACTGCTGAAACTCTAAATATAATTTATGAGCAACCACGGCTCCCACGCAACACCACTGCATTATCACACGCTGGTAAAATAAATTCACTTACTTGGCAAACACGGTGTTGCGCCTGATCTGCCTCGCACCCACTGAATACTTTCACTTGGGAGCTCGCACCTGATCTGGTCAGCGTCCCGTACACGACCGCGTTTCGAACACGACTGTTTCAAATCTCAATCTATTCTATTTAGCTGTCATCGTTCTACCCTCACGTTTATGACAAATAATATTTAAACACTTATTTCGCGACTACCCTACGGTATTCGCGACACTCCCCGCCGAAAAAGTTCTGATTTAACTGATTTCTATAAGACTTTCATGTGACACTGATTATAGATCGCAATCCGTTAGAACAACCATCTGATTTAAAACAAGTTATAATCTATCAAACAACATTTGATAAGTTGAGAATTAGTAACTGTATCCCTAACCTTTGGAGCTGACACTCTGCTAGGTCGTTTGGAATTAATAGTCGCTGAATCTTTATTTCACTGGTTAGTAGTTACTATTTTACTTATTTTCGATTTTCTATTCAGGGACCGATACTACGTTAAATATTCACTTTATTCTTTTGTAACTTTGATATATCCATCTGCATACTCAGTCAGCTCTTTAATCTGGCCAACTTTAGTCTACTGCTTAGAACACTTTGAATCTGACCTATTTCACCGACCTGCGGTATACTGTCACATTTAAAAAAACTACTAAATTCTTAATCTGACCAAGTTACTCACTATCAATTATGTTATATTTAATATTTAAAGCTGGCTCTGGAAACGATTCGTAAGTAATCTGATGGCCTTAAACCATAGCTGTAACTCTAGCTCTGCTCCTACTAATATATAAGAGTCTTGTATTAATAATCGCTTCAATCTCTTTTATAACTAACTGTACTTAATTGATTATAGTTAAGGAAATGCTGATCCATCGTTCTTTTAAGACACTGCTTTACCAAAATTATTAAGTGTTCATAAAAACCTCCAAACCATGGAGCTAATTCAGGTATAAGCGTATGTATTTTATACGTATTCTATTTAATTTACAATAATACTTCCAACGTAAGTTAAGGTAAGGTAAGGTTCAGATTGCAACAAATCTTCCAATTTACTAACAGACACTTTTCTTATAATAAAAACTTCAAAACAAGTATTTATATTAAATAAACAATTCATTTCAATTTTCCTTACTCTCCTTAATTACATAAAGCGGCTAAATCTCAATATCCTATTAACATTCTTATATAGGCCATCTTAAAATCAGTTATAATACCAAAGTAAGAAGTCAAACTTTTATAGGAAAATATGTAGCTTCTATTTCCAAAATTATTTCTAAATCCATGTCACCATTATTAATTACGTCTTTATCTGTTTCTGTTGTACTTGACACCTCATAATTATTATGTTAATTTTATTGCTAACAGGATTGTGTTTATTAATAATATTCTCATTCGTGAGACCCTCCCCAATAGAAGCGAGTGTCTCAACTTGCACAATTATCATGCACAATTATCAAGCATAGGAAACTAATTATTAGAATAATTATTAAATAAAAAGTCAGAATCTTTGAGCTTCATAATGATCTATTCGGTCATATCTTGTACCAAATTTCACTTTTCTTAATTTCATTAAAGATTCGCAAAAGGCAGCAGGAGCCTACTTGAATGATACCAAAAAAAAAATTACCTGACTATCAGTCCACAAAACCTGATCGTTACTACTTTGCCTTAAATATTTATTTACGAACTTTAATAGCATATATTTTCTGTTAATTGTTAACTTGCTCTTTAAAAGACACTAATCTAGACTTGTCAATAATAAAAGTGACTATAATTCAATCAATAATAATATTACTAATAATCTAACAACTATGTAAATATATCCAGGCAGCGTATGCTTCCATAGAAGCACTAGTAAAACTATGTAATTCATGTCTCATTTGTTCATTTCCTTTCTTATCACGTATACCTTTTAAGTAATCTGTCAATGCTTATATTTATAAGACAACCAAACTTTGCAATACAAATAATATGTCTCACTTTACTGAGTAAATCAATATTAATTTAAGTATACCTTCATAATTTTTGCTTCAGTAACTTCTAGAAAAATATTTTTTTTCGAAACAATATGGGAATAGTATAACCGCAAGGATCATAAACTGAAACTTTTACTTTTATGATACCAAACCACGTTTTATACAAATTGAATGTAAATCTGTTTGACCAATATCATATTTAAATACCATTTATAATGTCACGTATTTTATGTAAAACATAAAACTAACTACTTCATTATCTGTTCAAAATTTATCAAGTAATCATGAAAGAAATTTCTTTGAATTGGAAATACACTCGCTCGAATTCATAAACAAATGAAAAAACTAATTTTGAATTGTTGTATAAGTGTTTTGGCTCTAAAACTGTTGTAGCACCAGTAATATATTTCTACATAAGTATCATCAACTATCTGATTTAACTATTACACTTCATTTTATAGTAGCATATAGGGAAAATGAACTAGATATAACTGCAAGTTCAACTAAAATCTGAATTGACTAAAAAAGATTACCAGAGAAACAAAGTTTTATATTTGCTACAAAATGTATGATAATAATCATTGCCCTTTTCCATACAAGAACAGTCATCTGCTAAAATAAGTTTCTACTTCTACCTATACTGTAATATTTTCGCTAAACTATTTAATACTCACTCGTGCTTGTACGTAATTCATAATATGCGGTTACAGACTTACATACTGATATTTAATTTAAATTCTATATTTTCATAATGTACAAAGTGACGATTCAAGAGTGCTTGTAAAAGTCCATTCGAAAAAGTATATATATTTTGATTTATTTTGATTCGCATATATACTCGTAGATCGCTATTTATTCGCGTCTATCGCGCAATCAAAATTAACAACACGACCCTTTATAGGTATATATGGAGATTTTTTACCGCATGTAAAAATAATAAATTTACCTTTCTACTGCCTACTAGCAGGTTTAAATAAGTTGAATTTAATAACTTTACATACGAACGTTGACTACCAGAGTCAAGTACATAATAATCTACGTTTCTCTTTAGCCTGGTCACACAAACCTCTTATTTAACAAGTCTCAAGTATCAGTATGCGTCGATTTCATTAGAGGGGCTGATCTACTGCGGTATAAAACACGATTAGTCAGGCCGACTTCATTGCAATGCCTACATTTTTGATTAGAAAAACAGCTTAGATTTATGTCCTTCAGGCTTCAACAAAGCAATTGTAACAACAGTTACCTAAATATGATTATTCTGCATAGTTTTAAAATTAGTACACTCACCATTAACATTATTTCGATTACATAATACACACTCTTACACATCTCTTAATGAACTTCCTTTTAGGTGGCTCATCGGTTTGATTTACTGAATCACGGTTCATGTTAATGATTTAAATTCATGTTAAAGTCCATGTTCTACTTTGGTTCTTTCTGTATTCATAGACAAAACCGATGTAATGAACCGAATATAAATTGTTCTCATTTAAACCTTATTTTTATTGTTACTACCTTCTATATAAGAAGCTTCTCTCATAATATTTGTAAATATTATAATATACATTAAATTACTTTCTTATGTTATCAACAGATTCATTTTCTTAAGTCATTTTAAACGTAACTCAAATATAAAAGTTTTATTTAAACTATAACCATCACAGGTGGTTAATATGATTAATTTCTTCGCTCAAGGAACTGATATTTCTCAGATGCCTTTGATTTAATACTCGACTACACGCTCTAACTGCTTTACTCGATTATTTAATTCCACATAATATGATGTAACATAATGACATTCAATAAAAACGCTTGGTTTCCACAACGTTCACAAAATATCTGGTTATCTAATAGTATTTATTAATTGCATTTAATCCTTGAATTGCCTGCTTAGCGTAACCTTCTAGAGGCTATTGTAAATAACAATTATTTATCAACATCACTAATATTCCTAGTATCACCGTTAGATGAAAATTGATTTAAAAATTTATACTACTGTACACAATGTACTTAAAATTACTATAGAATTTCGCTAGTTTCATTTGTGGTAACTTACTATATTTCGATTATCAACTGCGACAAGACTGCGGGACACTGGTTCTTTACTTATTGTTTAAACAAACATTCATTTCTGCTATCAAAACTTGAGTCTGAATTTGTGACTTTGTATAATGTCTATTCGCTAATCTCTTCCGAGATGCGTTTAATAACTGATTTATAATAATTATGAATTTCTATAAAAATCTATCAACTGACTCCTTTCATTTAGATTCAATAAACTTTTATTCATTAAAATTAAAATGACAGTCCATTCACCTTGTACACGCAAACTGAGCTGAATTCATATATATGTAAGAAAAAAAAAATATAAATAAGTCCAAGTCGGGTTATGATGACACCTTTCCACTATACAGTACTTCAAATTTTAAATTCAGTATACTACATTAGAACTGCAATTACCATATACTGTAACAATGTACTGTATCATACTGTACTCTGTAACAATAATTAATTGTAATTCTATATTCAAACTGTATTATAATACCAAACAACACAAAATATTTTTTTTTTTAAACTAATTGACTTTGTTCACTAATTTATCCAAGAATTATAAATATAATTCTTATATTTCATAATATACTTTAGTACATTTGCAAATTTTGTTTTTAAATTACTTCTTTAAATTACTACAGTTGCAAACTCTGAGAAATACTGATCCTTCATTTACAGCAAGCACGGTTTAATTTAATTTGTATCCATATGTAAAATTCATGAATATCAAAATATGAAATAAAAATGTTAGTCAAATAAGTACCCACTGCTATTAATCATAATACATAATATGAACTAACTATTTTTTCTTATACTGATCATCTTCTTAACATAAAGACGAGATGATAATATAATATTACTAAAAACTATAAGTATTTCTTTTGAATCATAGATGCCTTTGACATTACTTATTTAATGCTTCATAATTTTTATTTTTTAGCTTTAAAACTTCAAAAACGATTACTAATTGTCTTAGTATAAAATATACCTTATTCTCACTTCCTTATTTCAATACAAATTAGATATTGTTAACGCCACGCAAACTAAACTGTAACTTCTCTGTTCAATTTAAATCACTAACTATCCAACGTATTTTCTAGCACTTCACTTTAATTCCTTAACGTTTTAGACACTTTCCTTGCTAATATCTAACTGAAGAACCATTATTATTTTATATCCTTTTGGAGTCAAAACATGTCTATATTCTTTAAAGGAAATAATTAAATTTCATTTAAATGACATACTAAATTATTAATAGGACACACTTTCAAGTATTACTAAAATATTGCACGTCTCCGCTTCATTAAATAATAATAATAATTCAATAATAATATCTAAAGTCGGTAACAATATATTAACATTTTATTAGGTAATACAAAACAATGGTAACCTAATAAAAAATATATTCATTCGGTATGATACGGGTGTACTGATTTACCTATAAGCCTCACGCTTTGTATAATTATAAACCGATATATCAAGTTTTTAACAATAAAAATTAGAATATAATACATTTTACCGATTTACTTTTAAAATTTCATTGCATAGTTTTAAATAAAACTAAATGCATATATCCCAGCACCTCCACCATGTCGCCAAATACCCTGGGCGCCGGGTACCCAGTTCGTTGGTATTGGACGAATATCTCTAATATAACGACGTATCGCAATTATAATGTAACTGATGGACGTAAGTACACATGATTTGCTGGTAATAAAAAAGAAACTGATTTATGAGGGTCTGGTACCCTCGCAAGTGGCCTCCAACCTCCCCTATAGCCACCCCGAGCCTCGCTAAACTGATTTACGAGCGACTGAACTCACGATACTGAATTCAACACTCTAGGATCTAATTTATGAGCAACCACGGCTCCCACGCAACTCCACCGAGTTGTACTGCTGATAATTTATGAGCAACAACGGCTCCCACGCAACTCCACTAGTTGCACTGTTGATAATTTATGAGCAACCACGGCTCCCACGCAACTACACTAGTTGCACTGAATCTCTAAATATAATTTATGAGCAACCACGGCTCCCACGCAACTCCACCGAGTTGTACTGCTGATAATTTATGAGCAACGGCTCCCACGCAACTCCACTAGTTGCACTGCTGATAATTTATGAGCAACGGCTCCCACGCAACTCCACTAGTTGCACTGCTGATAATTTATGAGCAACGGCTCCCACGCAACTCCACTAGTTGCACTGCTGATAATTTATGAGCAACAACGGCTCCCACGCAACAAGAATAGTTGCACTGCTGATAATTTATGAGCAACAACGGCTCTCACGCAACTCCACTAGTTGCACTGCTGAAACTCTAAATATAATTTATGAGCAACCACGGCTCCCACGCAACACCACTGCATTATCACACGCTGGTAAAATAAATTCACTTACTTGGCAAACACGGTGTTGCGCCTGATCTGCCTCGCACCCACAGAATACTTTCACTTGGGAGCTCGCACCTGATCTGGTCAGCGTCCCGTACACGACCGCGTTTCGAACACGACTGTTTCAAATCTCAATCTATTCTATTTAGCTGTCATCGTTCTACCCTCACGTTTATGACAAATAATATTTAAACACTTATTTCGCGACTACCCTACGGTATTCGCGACACCTCCTACTGTGTATCTTGGCTTTCCGCCCGCCTGGATTACTAATGAGCCCCCACCACGACAAAAAGAACACATCGGGGGTAATAAATTAAACAAACTATCAAATTTAAGAATACCATTTATTTGTTTAACGTTTTTGTTCTTACGATCAGAGCTTTTAACTTTTAAAACATGTTAAAAACATATTCTAGAAGAATATGCGTACTAAAACTTATCTACAGGTACATACGTACGAATAGATTATATATAAATTAGTATTAGGAGTATTATTAATATTCGATAATAATCATTATTTTATTAATCGCATTTATATTCTAGATATATTTTTTACGTTTAATATATTATTTGAAATGTCTTATCGATTTTTCTAGTTATGTTAATTTTTTAAGTGTTCGTTGATTCGAGTGGCCCCTTAAAGAGGGTATTGTTTTCATTATCATTGTAGATAAGTTGTGTAAAGTGTAGTAATGATATGTGTACTAATAATGTATATTAATAGTTTTGCCAAAAATACTTTTAACTTCGAAAAGGACGGCTGTTTTTTTTCTTTTTTGTTAATTAACTTTTTTAATCATGTAACTTGGTGTGAGCTTATTACAACTTTATACTCTGATAAGCTTCGCAATATTATAGCTTACACAAATGCTTAACTTAGCTTTTGCTTTTACGTATTTGCAGTAGTTCAAATGAAAAGGAAATGATAAATAAATAATTGCGCTGTAAACAACTGACCTGTTGATAATAAGAGAGTGTAATTATGTAAATAGTTGTTATCATTAAATGAATATTTAATTTATATTTTAATTTGATGCTTGTTACTTATTAATAGAGAATTGTTATGCGTCAACTGATACGATGACACATTTGGTGCATGCACCGAAGTTAAGATCGTTGTCCTGTTATATAATGTACTAGTGGTGCACCCTCGCTTCGTTTACTTTCGTCTCTATATGTTGTATAGAGACGAAAGTAGACGAAAGTTAGACGAAAGTTTGTAGTCGGTTATGCGAGTCATCTTAGACCGCACCAAAAGTTAGAACGACGTAACCCTTAGTCGCATTAGAAGAGAAAAAGTACAGTAGTAATAGTCGCTGTGGTCGAAATCGGCCAGGATAACACATATGCATATACGTTGTAATTATTTTTTGTGGAACCCTCTTTTTTTTTCTAAAATAAAAGTAGTCTAACTAAGTTAATTAGCTTGTACCGTTAACCAGACAGCGAAAGTCGTGTTTAAATCAGCCAAGCCGTTTTGAAATTAGCCTGAACAAAACAGACAAAAGATCAAAAAAGTTTTAATTTTGTAAAAACTGTTATTTTGACATTACAAACGATTTTTTCTTTATCTGAAAATCTGTATATAAATATGACCTGAGCCCCTAATTTATGAAGAAATAATGGGCTTAAACCAATGATATTCTAATAGACAGATATGTTATACGCTCACTAAACAACCGAAAAAAGTGTTCTGCGCAGCACACATACACACTTTTCATTCAAGGTACATTTCACTACAAGTCAAAATTATAGAAAGGGGATAGTCGATAAAATCAATAAGAAAAAAAGAGACAGCTAGTGTTGTCAATTGCGCGTCAATGTAAACAAACATTAGTCTAGCGACCGATGACATATTAGAATATTAGGCAAATAATTGAAATATATTATAAATGGAAGTATACTGCGTTCTTACATGTGGTATGAGATCCCTTGTGTTTTATTAACTTTGGTATCATAATTGGTACATTTCCTAAATACACAGGATGGCATTTTTTAAATTTTGTAGCAGAGTATCACTCGTCGCCATGCGTGACACAGACTAAAGACAATACGTCCTAATTAGGACGTTTTCCAGTCTTCACGATTGCGCGCTCACAACATATCTATTGTTAGAATATCATTGGCTTAAACATATTGTACCTTTCCTTTACCTTATTAAATATTAAATAATCCTTATTAAATAACAAACTGCTCTTATTATAGCATTTATGACTGCAGTCCGAGGGTCCTAGGTTATTAATTACAATTTCGGTTCAGGCTAAAAATAGTTATAGTGTTTTTCAGTTATATTTTATTATATTATTGTTAAATTATGTGCAAAATGTAAATATATTAAATAAATGCAGATGGTAGCGATCGCCTTCGCCAGAATAGAAGTACGTTACATACGTGCTTAGAAACCCGCACTGCAATATTCCTTCCGTCTTGAACTGAATTGCTAATATTCAAAGCCTATACTCTATAAGGATGTTTTATATTTAACATTTTCTTTAACATACTCGTATCTCGTATGCCTGTGACAATATACATATTTACTACAATACTAGCGACTCAAGCTCGATAGATAAGCGAGAACAGACAGACAGACAGAAATTTTAATAATTGATTTTTTGATGTAAGTACCGTGCATACTTTCATATGCAAGTGAAAAGTTGTTAATTTGAAATTAAAAACGGACACTTCCATTTTATTTATATGTATAGACGACTCGTTTGGCTCAGTTGGTATGGTTCGGTTCGGTTCGGTTGGCCCTACTTTCTGCGCCAGCGGTCGCGTGTTCGAGTCCCGCTGGGGGCATTCATTTCACGAATTCATTCAATCACGAATGTTTGTACTCCAGTCATGGGTGTTTATATTTATAATATGTATTATTTAAAATTTATATGTGTAGTATATTAACTATCTGGTAGCCGTAACGCAAGCACGTTACGTAGCTTACTGCGGAACTAGATGGCGCTGTTGTCTGTAATAATGTCCCAACATATTTATAGATGTAAATATATGTATGTACGTCAGTTTATTCAAGCGCCCTCGTTAATATGCACTAAATTGAGATGCGTCGGTGTTTGCATGCCGTAAATATTGAATAGCTCGTTAAGCGTAACGATATTTATACATAATGTATGTATATCCGTGTTAGAGTAAGGTGTGTTTTATTTGCACCTGGTGTAAATTTTTGCTTTGTTTTATAAAACACTAATATTAGCCCGTGGTTTCGTTCGTGGTAGGTTTATAAAAAGAAGCATGTATTTTCGGGTGTCTATATCCATTCTCAAACTTTGTTGAAATGTTAGAATGGCAAACACTCAATAAGTAAGACTAGTGTTTGTCTCCTGCTCCGTTTGCACTTTGATAGTATTTCTAAAAAACCTAGATTAAAGTGGCGTTGTTAACATCTTTAACTATTCCATACTTACGTAAGTATTCATAATAATTTGTGATAAGTCACAGTTTTACTTGTCAACCCTAAAGTCATTTCCCGAATGGGATATAAAAGTAAGTATGACATTCGGTATGGTATCGTTCGCGTCTCATATCGCCCGTTCCGCACTGTCGCCCTGTCAACGGCCTTCGTTAAATGATGCTGTGGTTATTTTAGCAGTCAAATCCTCTTTATTTACAAAAAGGAGTGTCTAAGTAGGCAAGCTTTGTGCTAAACAATTTGGGTTCGATTTCCGTACAGGGTATTACCATCCCATGAACTGAAATTTAATGTTAATTGTGATGTAGTTAAGCTTAAAAAAGCAGCTTTGTGTTATATGTACACACGATATTAATTGAAAAGTGAAGAATATAGTAATTTTTTATGTGTTCCGTGAAGTACCTACGGTTAATCGTGGTTTTAGTTATAAATTTTACCCTTGAATATACTACGTATATTAAAATTGTATTCCCTTTATCAAGAAAAAGCTGCTGATTTAATTTTTTTAGTGTAGTCTTTTCTTACCCAAAGTATAAGAATTTGGTTACACGCAACCATACCAACAAATGTAACCAATTTATATAAGTGCTTTAACCACAAAGTATTTTTGTACAAGGAAAATACACAGCTCTGACAAAAATAAATAATATGTTTAATCTTTTAGCGAGACGGCAATCGTGAAGAACGTACTGAGTACAATCTCATCCAGGTTTTCCATCCGAGAACAATTTCATCCCAGTGACCTGCAATTTGTCCTATAATTTATTAAGTAGCTACGTGAACTGTTTGCCAAGCTCTATTTCATCGCATTAAGATGTGGAGGATGTTAAATTGTTTGTCTGCTTTTAACGCGGTATTTACTTAGTTTGTAAGTAAAGTAGAGCTTTAAAGTTCTTAATTAAGTTAAAGTATTGACGTAGCTCTTAATAAAGTTATTGAACTTTACTCGTAAATAAAAATACTGTTAGATATTGTACGGTTTATCTATAAATGCTAAAAATATGGATATTCGAAAACAATAAATACTAAACGATGTTTTTCGAACAATCAAATAGGTGTTATTTTTATTACTATTACTAAGTTTTAAAAGTATATTATGTAGTTTAAAATTAAAATTGTAACAACTGTTACCACATTAACCTTATTTTCAACCGACTTCCAAAACGGAGGAGCTTCTCTTTTATGTACGTTTCCTCAGTACTTTGGACTGGGTGAACCGATTTTGATGTTTTGTTTTTTATGTTGTTAAAACCAATTAAGTTTTTCTCCCTCGCTTCTTTGTAGGATGAAAATTTACCTTCTATAATTTTACATGAAGTACTTCAACGAACAGAAAATACGGAAGAGAAAAGTTATTAAGCGTAATGTTCGTTAATACATTTGCCTCAATGACAACCCCGGAAGGTGAGGTTTAAAGTTCAAAAACCAGTCACGCCTGTTATGTATTGAAAAAATACGCACAAGTGAAAGTTTCATTCTTCACCTTTACAATTGATATCTTTATTTAAAGCACATATACATAATGGATAGTAATTGATGTAGTACTTAATTATCGGTCGTAGACAGACAGATAAATTGGATTTTGTATCGTGTAATGACCAATTAAGCTCTACTATATGGTCTGGTCATTTTAAAATCATAGATACTTCAATTTTATCTACATGATAAATGCAGGTATTAGGTATAAGTCAATTGATTAATATTAGTTTTAAAAATATAAGTAAATAATAAGTTAATATTTTTGTAGAGGTATAGCTAAGAATACTCTCGGAAAATAACATGAATCTTTCAAACAAAAGAAAGTGAATTAAATCGATTCATTCGTTTAGGGCGGTACGGTGCTAAATATGACACGTTATATATTAGGCATATATTATTATGTATGTACAAATATACACATGTTAGTTTTAAAAAGTATTATTTATTTAATTATTGTTCTTCTTTTTAAGAAAGATCATAAGTATGATGACATTTTAATTGATTTTTTTCTTGCATATTCTTTCTTTGCATTTCTGATATAAATATAATTCCGTATAAATGTCTCTGAAAATATTTCTAACTTTATCAGTCCAATTCCAATTTATAATGTGTAGTGATAAATTCGTTTCACTACATATTATAAAACAGTTCAGTTCTCCGCTCCGTATGTCTGTCTGTCTGTTCGCGATAAACTCAAAAACTACTGCACTGATTTTCATGGTGTTTTCACCAATGGATAGAGTGGTTTTCGAGGAAGGTTTTAGTATATAATTTGTCAAGCTTTTGTATACATTTACTAGCGGGACCCGCGGCTTCGCTCTCGTTTAATCTAGGTACGAACCCGAGCGAAGCGTCGAAGTCGCTACGTATACGGTATAAAAAAAGTTTTTTTTCACAAACAAGAATTTTACGCCATTAGTTGAATAGTGCTATTTTTATCGTGTATTTGTTATAGACCGAAAAAATTAACACTAACGGATTAGCAAATGTTAAGCTTAGAACACACTAAGTGTACGTTCGTTAAAACGTAGGACTTCTGGATACGGGCCTCCGAAAGAAAGAGATTGAAATTTTTTAACACAGATAGACAAAATAATAATAAATAAATTTGTTAATCATCATATATGATAAAATTATGAGTCGAATCTGTACATTATATATTTTTTGTCTTCCTGTAATAGTCATTATTATAGATACAGATCGAACCGACCTACAACCGAATCTAAACGTTTTAGAAACGTTCTCTATATTTTGTGATCGTATCACAAAGGAATTATTTAACAGATTTTGTGGAATTTTGTATGATAATAGCTGGTTATATAAGTCAGTATATCTCATCTCTGAGAAATCCATAGTCATCGTTTTTGCTATTAAATGAGCGATTTTTGTAATATGTAAGTAAGTATATATGTACGTATATTTCGTATAATTAGATAAAGCTTTGCTTTTTAAGTTTATGTATGTACATTATACATAATATATAAGGTTTCTTTTCTGAAATCTCATAAGCAAGCCGAGCGAAGCTCGTCGCCCAGGTGCTTTTAATGTTTAATTTAGATAGAAGAATTAAAAAAAATAACTTTTTTAATTTCTCGTTTACCTTTATATAAAAAAAATGTATACATCAATGAGTATAATCTTTAATCGACTTTATAGCACCTATAATAACTTGATAATGAGTGTTGACAATGGTGTATTGCGTCATAGGAATAAATATTTATAAATTGTCGTTGATACGATAATGGTGTTAAATGCCATAATTAATTTTACTTACGTTTTATTTGTACAGAAATATAATGAGATGTTTTTAAGTTTGTAACATATTATCCGTTTATGTATTACATATTATTATAAACAAAATACAACTCAATAATCACGAAGTCTTAGAAAGCTTAAATGCAGCTGTTTTTAAATTTAGATTCCAAATTATTCTTCTTTAAACTTGACACGATTGTTTGCCACAGGGAGACCTATTGGTCGACATCTTATACTCATGCAAGGGACCACCTACAGCTGACTTATTTGGTTGGTTCATAGCATAGCTTATCTTCCTCGCCTTTTATTGCCCTCAATGTTGTCCTACACGTCTAGGGCTAATTTCTAATAGGGAGCAGAAATTAGTCGAAGAAGGAATAATTAAAATATTACCTAGTGGTAGATTAAGATTTAATTATTAAAAAAGAAAATTAAGGAGTTTGTACGAATATCAATATCTAATCTATAAAGTACGCATACAGAGCTGCGGGAAAATGGTAGTGTAGTTTTACGATTTTGATTTCCGTTACTACTGCCTTCTTTACCAGCGTATTTTTTTAATGTTAGGTCACATCTATCAAACATGACAGTGTTTGGTATATGGTTTGACACGAACGTGATATGAATAGTGCTTGAATTTCTTATACCTATACATTACGTACGGATTCATTATAAACGTATATTTTAAGTATATAACAAAATATCTTTTCTATGTATTATCATATCCAACTTTGACCTCATTAATTTTATTTTCTTTATTTTTCTTTATTCAATTGTAACATCTCTAACTCTAAAATAATTACATTGATATACGACGCAAAGGATTTCTTTATACATACCTGTATTAACGGTGAGCACTAAGCACTAAGGAAGGCTTTTTGTACATTCATTCTATCTTTCAGAAGACCCGTTGGCCTATAAAGTTAAATGTTGAAGGTTTTGGATGTTAAAAGTGGGGAATTCTATCGTTTATAACAATCTAAAAAAGCTCAGTTAGAATATACAACTTATTTGCCTAATAAATTAGTCAAGCTTTTAATCGTAGTAAAGCAAGGCTTTATTCTATTATAATGATCTGTCAAAACTAAAGTTATATTTAACTATAGTTATAATTATAGTCTTAAAATTTCAAGTATTTTTCAAGTATTTATTTGGAACAACATAGGAAGCATTTTTGTTAGTACACACCTCAGATATTGCAACTTACACACTAGGATTAGTAACAAATACTGTTTTATACTATTATGAACTTTAAACTTTTAAGCATTTTCATTTTAATGAAAAAATATACCTATTACATATAATTAAAGTTTTTTTTTAATTATGTTACTTAGTTATGTTAATATTATGACTACTTACACTGTTGCAAAGTATTCGATTTATGTTTAGTTCGGTGATCACTAACATCTAAACTAGGCCGAGCCTGTATCATAGATGTTAGTTTCTCCCAGTGAAAACAGAATTAATGCACGTGCAATGTACAAGTAAACTTTAAACAATAAAAGTATCACACAATTAACGTATTACACAATTTAATTATATTATGTGGAACAAAAAAATATCTCAAACGATTTATAACTAACTTGAGGGTAGCAGTAATACCATCTAACCGCCAAACGACAATTTTTGTAACGCAAGTCACTCGATCCAAGAAATAACTACACAAACTAAGAACTTCGGCAATTTCATAATGTATTTATTTTTTATTATGTTTTTTTTAAATATGTTTTTAATATTATGTTTTATTATTTTATATTATTTTATTAATGTTTTTTATGAAATATAAGTTTTTTTTTAAATAACAATTTCATAAAGATGAGTTTTTTTTAATTTGTGATTTTCTATTAATTCATTTGATTTTACTTTTAAGTATTTGCAAGATATTATCAAAATATAATATGTTTAAATTTTTTTAGCAAAAAGGAATAGAAATTGACACACTGACTTAATTTTAGTTTTGTTTTATTTTATTTATAATTATCATTTTACTTTGTAATTTTAAGTAAGTTTTCTATTTCTTCATAAGTTTGGGATTTTAGCCAGAGAATTATTTTAGTTTTACATTTATTATAATTAAGATTGTATATATGGAGATTTTTGTTTAATTTATTGTAAAGCATGGGACCAAGAAAGCACGGATACTTATTGATATAGTATGTATTATATTTAAAGGTGGGGCAAACGTTGTGCGATCGTCGTTTAGACGTATTTTGTGAATTATACGGATTTTTCTTATGTTGGGCCATAATTAAATCCCTGATAAATAGTTGTCTAATTGATAAAACATCGAAATCAGCAAAAAGGGCAGCTGTAGAATAGCTGTATGGCTTAAATGTTATTACTTTAAGAAGAGCTCGTTGAGCTCGCTCCAGTTTAATTAAATAGGACTTGCGCGCACCACCCCATGATGTTATACAGTAAGTTAAGATTGATTGTGCTAGAGCATAATACACTGATTTTATTAGAGAAAAATCAGCAATGTATCGAAGTTTTTTGAAAATGTATATCAAACGTCTGGTTCTATCTGTTAATTGATTAATATGTGCATTCCAAGATAACTTTTCGTCTAACAGAACACCCAAGTATTTTATAACTTGATTTCTTTCCAATTTGGGACAGTTACACGTAATAGAATTATCTTGACAATAATGGAGTTTTATATCAAAATTATTCTCTTTAGGGAACGATGCCATAGTATTTCCAAAGAGTATAAATTTAGTTTTATTAATGTTTAGTGTTAATAAGTTTGAATTTAGCCAAGACATAGTGGTTTTAAGTCCTTTTTCAGCATAAGATTTCGCCTCAGTCCAAGTTTTCCCATAAAAAATTAACGCTGTGTCATCAGCAAAAGTGAAAAGTTTACAGTTTTGTATTTTAAGATTACATAAATTATTGATATAAATTAAGAAAAGTGTCGGACCAAGGACACTACCCTGAGGGACGCCATAAGAAATTTTGGCTTCATTACTTATATGATCGCCTATTGCAACTCTCTGGAACCTATTTGCTAAATAATCAGTAAATAACTCAAGAGCTTTTCCTCTGACACCAATGCTTTCCATCTTCTTAAGTAAAGATTGTACACAAACTGTGTCAAATGCCTTGGCCAGATCTAGGAAAATTCCAATACATTTGTTTTTAGAATCAACTTGTGTAGCAACGAAGTCAGTGAGGTCAGATACAGTCTGTGCCGTTGATTTCCCATTCCTAAATCCATATTGATTTTGTGCTAAAATATTTTCTTTATCTAAGTATGATAATAAACGTTTGTTTATTATCTTTTCTAAGATTTTAGAAAGTACAGGAAGAATTGCGATTGGTCGATAATTTTTAACACAGTTTCTGTTTCCCGCCTTGAAGATGGGATGAATGTTAGAGATCTTGAATACTTGAGGAAAAACTCCATTCACTATACAGAGGTTTGCAATATGAGTAAAAAGGGGTACAATTATATTTTTAGCCATTTTTATTACTTTGGTTGGAATTTGATCCCATCCTGCTGCACTGTCAGATTTAAGGCACGTTATCATAGACTCAACTTCAGATTCAGATGTTTCAAGTAGGACCATTGAATTAGCCGGTGTGTAAGGATTATTTATGTAACAGGTTGGTTCATTACAAATAGAGATTTTCTTAGCAAGTTCTTCAGCAACATTAAAAATGGAAAAAGTTGTAGTATTTCTAGAAGAAAATCAACTTTTTCCATTTTAAGGCTAGACCGTTTTTGTATATTTTTAGACTACTTATAATAAATTTGTATTTAAAGTTATTATAAACCAAAACACGTCGAAATTAAAACAGTTACACACAAAGACTGTATGTAATGATAGTTATATTAGTTATTATTATTATATAGATATTATATAGATAATATAAATATCAAAACGGAATAAGGTTCCTATAAATTTATGTATTACATAAATCAATCCATAAAAAACAGATAAATAATTCGTAATTTAAATTAATGATGTTATTGGACAGCAAGTAAACAACCGTTTCTATATAAAAAGTGTTTACGCAACTCATTCGCAAGTGCGAGTACGATAGAACCTAAGTTTGTTTCGGTCAAGTCTCTGTTTACACGCTACGATTCAATATTGAAGTAAACTTTTATGGCACCTACGTGTATTTCGACGGTTTTGCTTGGAGACGATTTTCGACGAAGGATTTATATAGTGTTTGTTGAAGTTATTTATACACGTATATCAGACTATTTTATGGTGCTCGGTGATAAACGATCGGACACGTGTGGATGGAAATGGTTTCTGTCACCCATAACCCCTACGGTTCATGCACTTAAGTTTTATGTAACAAAAATGCAGAGCAGCCGGTATCTTGACTCTATGGAGACTAAGATGAATATGCATTTTGCATTTGCAAACATGTTGCTTGGTAGGAGAAATAGATAAGGAGGGCAAAAAATCGCGTCATTACATTACTTAATACTTAGTTGCTGCGTAAAGGAAAGTAAATAAGAATATTGGTAAGTAGTTAACGTAAAATAAGTTATATTGGTAGGAGCCATTATAAGTATTTTTAGAACAGTATGATTTGCTCCAAAAAATTCAGACGAAAAAATAACAAAATTAATCACCATTTACCATACTTACTTTTAGCTTTTATTCAATTTATCTTTAAACCAGTTTCTTTAAAATGTTTTTCTCAAGTATACTGTGGTAAGTTTTAAACTTAAGTGCAATATTTAAAAAATAATTAATTTAAAACAAGATTTAAAAGGCTCTATATAATTTGTAGCCTTATCCTTGTATGTCCGTGCTTGAGCGAGCAGAATCCACTTTTTCAAGTGTTTTTACTTAGAATCCATCTCATAAAAAGAAACACGAAAAATATTAGAAAAATAAAGACGTTCAACAAAGATAATGGCATAAGATAAGAATGATATCTTTTAAATTATGCACATAATATTTTTAATGCAGATTATATACTTATACACAACACACAGTGTTGTTTATGTAACAGTCGTAGGTTATAAGTTATTACATGCTATGAAATGATTCGGATAATAGTCAATAATAGTCGGAACAATCAGACGTTTGCAACAGTCACGCGAATGGTTTTAGAACTGACTAGATTTATGAGACCACTTTACGTATAAGAATTCAGTATACTTACAAAAAGTGTCTGATCCTAATTTCAAATCACAGATTTTAACTAAATGCATATATGGAGATACGAGTATAAAGGTACTAAGTAAAAAATTCAATTTTTAAATTTTTTACCTGTCTGTCTGTTTGTTCCGGCTGATCACTGAAAATGCTGGACCGATTTTGAACAGATAGGTAATGTTATAAGGAGTAACTTAGGGTACTTTTATTTTATCATAATATTATAAAAACCGTATAATATATTGTAATGCAATGAGGCGTCACTGAACCATTAATCACGACAACCCTACCGAACTGCGGTATAATGAAATAGACTGCAACGACCAAGAGGTTGCTCCGACGATTCACTCTGCTATAAGTACCAGCAGCAATCCTCCACCTCCTAGTGCGCTACCCGGATGTATTGTGCGGCGCTAAAAATATTAATTCGTATTAATAGTAATTTATGATATACGAAACTTTATTGTTCAAGTAACTTTTTAATTATAAAGAAATAATTTTGTATCCGGATAAGGATTCAGTGGGTAAAGTTAAGGTCGTACGAAATACTTATAAAAATAATAAATGTGCAAAGGTTAAAGCTTGTGTACTTACATGAAATTATTCTCCACATGCTAGTCAATAGCTATAAAAATTATTATAAAAAAACTTAAAAAGAATATTATCGACAAAATTTAAACATATAATATTTACCGGAATTCTTTAACGTCTTTAACAAAGGGATTGAATTATAATGAAAAAGAAACAAGCTAGCAAATATATAGAAAAACTGTCATTATCTTCTCTAATATAAAAATCTCGTGTCACAGTGTTTGTTATCGAACTTCTCTGAAACGGCTTGACCGGTTTTTAAGATTTTTTGGTCTATATTTGGTAGGTCTGGGAATAGGTCGTAGGCTAAGTTTATTCCCTAACCTAACCTGATGTATTATTTTTTATATTTTGAAAAAAAAAAATACTTTTTTTGGCTGAGCCGCGGGAATTGCTAGTGTTTAATATAATAATGTCTATCATCCATGCTCGTAACATATGGTATTTATCTACAAAATACCTTCGTGCCTTAAAAAAAAACAATTTATATTTTTTTTTATATATTGTAACATATAATATATGTTAGACCTTCCTTTGATACGAAAGGGATCAGGACCAGGCTAGTCAAGTGCGGGGTGGCGGAGAGAAAGATCACGATTGAAAGATTTAAATACTAAAATTAAAAAATTGTGACATAATGAAAAAACCTCAGATAGTTTTTTTTGGATTGTTTTTTATATTGTCACTTTTTCCAATTGCTCATAGACTTGACTACATTTTAAAAACAAGTAAATGTTTATGCTTTATTTTTTTTAGTTAAAAAAATGGAATGGACGCTTGCTAAAATTATATTATCTTATCTTTCGACATTAAATCGACGATACGTGGGCCGGAATTGTGCCATTTTTAGTTTTTACTGCGTTTGCGATATGAAAATATCTTACTATGTATGCAATTGAAGTCGAAAGATTTATGTACTGCTGTTCATAAATCATATTATCAAAAAAAAAAAAAAAGAATATAGCAAAGCGTTTAGTCATAATTTAATTCTAAGTGATTTTCAGCGAGCAGATCTCCCTTATGTGTTAAAATAACATTTGAAAAAGAATTTATTTATCTTTATAACTTCACAGTACACTTGCTTAACAGTAATGTTTTAAAATAACTAAACAATACTTCGATGTGCTGTAACCATTCGTACCAGTTGGCATAAGCATTCAGGCAATTTTATTTTCAATCCACGGAAACAGAACTTAGCTTTTAATAAAAAAAAGGAAATAAAAATATCGGATTCGAGGTTACTGACCTAATTGATCAAAGCTTAAATTATTATACTGACTGCCCTGGGTTTTCCTCGAGGACCGTTTAAAGTTAGACTCAAGGAAAAGATGTAACTTTTTTGTTTATCCTAGGAAGAGGAAAATAATTGCGTTGCGGAGACAAACTAAGCTGTCAATAACAGTAATTTTATAATAAATATACTCTTGTTTTTAATATTCGTTGATGTATTTTAAATTACATTGATAAATGTATTGCCACTTAATTATTTTTTTATTTTTCTTCTAATTACACGTTCGCTTCTTCTTTCGGCCTCTAAATACTATAGCCGCGGTGGATGGACTGTAATACTATTTCAAGCTTATAATATCTTTTACCGCCGCACTCATAGTCACTTAATGAATCATTAAGTTGTTCTTAAGTAGGGAGATTCTCGACTTAATGGTTTTTTAAGTGACTATGAGTGCGGTGGTTAGTTTACAAGAAAAATATCTGCATGCATAACAAAATTTATGCGTTTTGCATGTTGAGTTTAAATTAAAGGCATTTTTTTTTGTTCTTATATTTTAAATATATTTTGCACTTTGAATTTAATAATTACTATGAGAACTTTTTATAATTTAGATATTATGTTAGCAATTATAATAATTCTTATGAGTTGGATTTCCACTCGATATTTTCCTTATTCGCCTGATTTGAAGATAGGTTTTTATTGACGCTATCTGTGCCAAAAAACTCGTCCCCGTTTCGAAACGATTGTTTCCTTTAGTATGTATTACAATATATACAGAATTTAATAAACGACAGGGCTTAAAGTGTTTTTTTTTTTACTTATGGCGAAATATATTTTACCCTAAATAATACCAACCTATAATATTTGTAACATTGATGCCAACATACTTTAATCTAACTAAAAATGTACGAAATGAACCGGTTTAATACTGAGTGCTTGACCCAAATATTGCAAAAATTAATGCTATTTTAAACCGCTATTCACAGCAGCACAAGTACCAGGAGACCATGAACGTTGCGGAGGTTTTTGCAATGCACACTCGCAAACTGCGACGTAACTCGCCACTTCCAACGCACACTTGTGTACGAAACGTTTTATTTAGCCTTATATGTAGATTGACCGGTAAGCCACGAGCTCTTGCACGATTATGCCGCCCTGGTACCTGTTGAGCGAGCAAGGATTCTAAAGGGTTTAAAGGAGCTTTATTTTTTTTAATTTTTTACGTATTTGTTTCGTTTGTTGTTTGATTTTTTTTTAAGATTGTCTATGACTTCAGTTTTTTTTTATTTATTTTGAGACGTTTTTGGCTATGATGATGATATACAGATGATGATGGTGGTGATGACATGTGATGATGATGATGAATTATTTTAATATATTGAAATAATTTTGCTTCTTATTTATTAAGTTACAGTTACAATGTACATAAATAAACACGTCACGTGCAATAAAACAATTATATTAATTAACCTTCTTTTAGCTCGGCGATTAATAGCATTCTTAAACAGCTCTTAATTAAATTATTTTTTTAATGAAATGGTACGCTGACTTTAAAATATTTTTTAAAATAAATATTAAGATGGAGATAAAGGACATTTATTATATCTAAAATATTAAATAATAAGGATTATTCTTAAAATCCTCAGTAGCTTTGAATATGATCCTGAACTCGAACTCTAGCTAGTTCAAAGGTTCGAGGTGGTAAATATCGGTATTTTCGTGTTAATTATCTTTATTATTTATTTGCTAATCTTAGTGTACTCTTAGCTATAGTATAATTAATTATAATTAAACGTAGTAAATGATCAGTGATGAGGTTTTTTACCTTTCCATAAAGCTTTTCTATTCCATACAGTATAGACTACATGATTTGACAAGATACAATAAGTTTCATAATAACAGATAAAATATTTTCTTTGCTTGCAGTAAAAAGAAATTTCAAATTATGTACTCGAATCGAATACATATTTATGTACATATTCGTTTAAAGTAGGGTAGGGTTATCAAATAGGCAATTTAGCCTGTAAACCTTTTTTAGAGTTTGTGATGAGAAGCGAAACTGCGTGTTTAGTTTAAGTTTTATGTAACTTGTCTCTTGATTGTTATGAAGTGTAGGTCGTTAAAAGAAACCGTTGCAAAAATTGTATCGTTAAACGAAAATGTTAGATATATAAATATCGTAACTACAAACCCTGATCGCAATACTGGTTTTAAAAAGGTATTTTCCGGTCGTTTAAAAAGACCGGTATTTCGGTTTCTGGCCTTTAATGTCAAGTACACTGCGGAGTTGCCGAATAAACGTATTTTCGTGTGTACATTTTCGTTTTTCCACTCTACTAATAGTTATGTAACTTTGTTACGTCATGCTACGTGTTGTTTTGTATGAGCGTGTTTTAAATCCTTCTAAACCAAGAAATTAAAAATTGTTTACGTATATCCTTCTATTGATACAGATTTCGCAATATGAGATAAGATTTGATAGGTCATGTATTGTGTTGTCAAGGTCGAACAGGTCATATTCTAACGTGACTTGATATAGTAAAAAATATTTATATTTATAATTTAACTTTTTAAAGTGCAAGGCTAAAATAAATGTAGTAGTTTTCTTAGAAAGAAAATGGGTATTAAATTTTAATTAAAAATTTATATGGAAAACATGCACATTTTTCTTGAACGTTGATGTTTTACATTTAATTGAATATCTAATAATATTATCTTATAATATATTGTTTTTGTTGTATTTAATAACTCGTTTTTACTTCTCGAGTAAGGAAAAAAGAAGTCTTATAGTTTTTATACTTTTATTTTATATAAAAGTACATAAAATATTGTTCTTATTTTTACTTCAGTGTAAAATGTTAATACATTTCTTGCTCTATACATGTTTGTTCGTCATAAATCAATTGATAGTTATTAAGTTGTTAACTTATAATAACATTTTTTGTTTGATAAACTAATAATAGTATGCTTTTAAATCGTATTGAAATTGTTAATTTTATTCAAACCCGCTTTTTATAGAAAGTATCTGTTGAAAAAAATATGTCGATAAATCATAGAATGAGAGAGCAGGAATTAGCTTACCTAGTCCAGCTTAAAACACAGTAAATTGAATTATAGGTTATACGCAATACTCAGTTTGCACTAAGTTCGCACTGATGTTTACATAAATATTTATATAAACACACTAATTATTATAAATAAATAACGAAATAAAATAATACTGGAAATATTACTTACGATATTATGAACGTAAATCTTTTATTAAGATTTATTACTAGATTAAAATGAGAGAACAACTTGAAACAAACGACGCTTATCTTATATTCAATCTCATTAGGTGACGTATTACCAGTAATTTGAAACATTACCGTATTATCGTTTCCGGCTGTAACTGCATGCGGTAGGTACTTTACCTACATACGAGTATCTTGTTGTTGACCAGGTATTATCTATGATGTTATTCTCACATATTTATATATAGAATGTGGTGTTAACATCATGTATTGGATTATTGCTTATTATCCAGAATATTCACCTACCATTCCATAGACTTAAGGCAGTGCTAGCCGAGCGGTAACGCGCTCGCTTGGATAACCGAGTGATGCGGGTTCTAATCCGGGTCTCGCACCTCTGATATTTTCATGTGCAAATCACTTCTATCATGATTGCCACTTGTCTTACGGTGAAGGCAAACATCGTGAGGAGGTTGCATGTCTGAGAAAACCTAGCAAGTTTTCGAAAGACATTAGATGTCCGCCAACACACACTAGGATAGTGCGGTGGACTAAGGCCTGATTCCCTTCGTACTGCGAGAGACCCGTGCCCAGCATTGGACGTTAAAAAGGGCTAAAGACAAGACAATTCCATAGACCTATAAATCACACGTACATATATATTGCATTGCATTCAGCTCTGATTCAACTGCTGGGCGCGGGCCTTTAAAACGAGAGAGATCAGGTCGTAGTCCATCATGTTGGCCATGTGCTGGTTGGTAGACTTCACATGGCTTTCGAATACTTGTTAGGTTCTCTCATATGTGCAGGTTTCCACGCGATGTTTTCCTTCACGTTAAGACAAATGATAACAAATAATCATATTAGAAATGATTCGGTCATGAAAATATCCGAGGTACGAGACCGGGATTCGATCCCGTTTCACTCGTTGACCCAAGTGAGTGCGTTACCACTGGATAACTACTATATATACTACCGACCTACTGTTGTATATTTACGCGAAAGTTTGTTTGTGTGAAAATATAATATATAACCTAGATAGATCATTTATTTAATGTGTTGACTACATCAAGTTAGATCTCTAAGGTGTTAGCAATTGATGTCGAGAGTGTCGCTTTTTATTGCTATGATTATGTTTGATTTATTATTTTGTTTGTGCCATTCGTGTTGAATGGTTTTTCTGGTAGAACAGATTTATAACTGTCAGGGAATATTAGCTGTGGCTGTATTCGATAGCTTCACATTTTATGCTTTGGTTTGGTTTCTGTCAAAACTTTTTGTAGTTTGTGGATAATTAGAAGAACCAAGTTGTTTCACAAGAAACAAACTTACAAAAACAACCAAAGTACTTATTAAAGAAGACAAAAATAATAGCTTTTTATTATATAATTAATCATAACTAAAAATTACTTATACTTTCTACCAGGCCAGAGCTTAATTGTTGGTGATTTTGTATCTAAGCATTTCACGAAGCATGTAGAGTTTCGGATATTGCGCCGGATCTTCCTCCCGGTCGTGATACCAATCCAATTATTATATTTAGGAACTGTAATTATGTTTAGACTACGAAGAGATACCTTTTCCCTGTAAACAGATAAAACGTGAGCCATTTAAAATAAAATTAGATAAAATATCGTCACTATCGCGTGTTTAAGTAAATAGATGCTGCAATGTGTGGCCTGTACTTACTTATCATCTCATTACGAATGAGTTAACTGAGCACGTGATGCCACAGTTGTTAGACTATCTACGTCGCGATTGTATTCTTGGACAGTTAACAACAGGTAATAGCTACGTATTGGCAACTGCTTATAAGAAATGTTCAATTTTCCTGTGTTGAAAATATTTATATAGTAAGTAAAGTCGAAAGTATGATATGTAAAATTAAATGTTTGTTTGTTTGTTCGTATTGCAAGTGCTGGCTGTACTGTTCATCCGATTCAGATGATAAACATTGGTCAACTTATAGCTTGTACTTGTGCGAAGATTATATTTGTAGCACATTTTACTTGCCGACGCCAAGTTTCGTAATGGAAAATGTATTTGAAAGCCCATTTTCCCAAATAAAATTGTTTTCGTTCGCTTACAAGGTTGGATAGACTTTAGAGATACAGAAAAACAATTTACTAGAAAATTATTGGTCATAAGAGACCGAGGGAAAAGTCCGTGGTAACATGTGTATGTATATCTCTGAAGATATACTCGACTACTTATAATATTTATTCATAAGAATAAAAGACAATCAACAATAGTCAAAACAACTTCCTTTATAGAACATTTTACTTCTAAAATTGAAATAATAAAGAAGATATTTCATATTGGTTTTCTATTAATAAATTACTATAAATTTTACTATAATTATATACAAATTTACAATTTATTTTATCACGTGCCAAAATTATAATAAAAATGATAATGTGTCTATTCCGTTCACAATAAATTGTATACTTTGAAAAGGCTTCCTTTGCTTTAGCAATATACAACTTTTTATTTAGGGATAAAAGACTGTGATATATGTTCTCCCATAAATCATTTTCAGACGACTTATTTTTTGAATAGAACTTCATAAATATAACACTCTCTTGAAAATCTCAGTATATCGATTTTTGACTATAACACATCACGTCTTAATAACCCTGAGTAATATTGTAGGTGACATTTCAATAATCTTTACAATGTTGCTTTGACTAAAAATCAATATATTTGCTGAAACGTTTTAGTATATGAGTTTTTAGGTACTACGTGAATTAAGAGCAGGGTCAAAATTAATTGAAACTTTAAGTATCGACAATAAATATTTAACAACAAATTAATAAAGAATATTTTTATATTACATTTACATATAAGAGAATATGTGGAGAAACTTGAAACGTAATTTTAGACATGTTTATATTTAGTTTTATACAAAATACGTTATAGGTTTGCCTTTCGTAGTGTCGTTGACCCAACTACCCCATTTCTAGTTCAGCGATCTTCATGAAAGTCTGAATAGATGAATATAAAAGTATAACGTTGCTTCCGTCCATGTCATACTTAGTATTTACTATGTATGCGGTGCTTGAGTTTTACGTCCCTTGCTTTGATGTTAAATCGTAAAATGTTTATGAAGTACCTACTATAGAAAATGAAGTTATACTTCTAAATGTTTGCTTTTATTTTATAGCGGGTTAAGAGTCGTTAATAATAAGGTTCATTTTCATAAGTAATGCAAATGCAGAAATAAGTAAGTGATGTATGTCTGTGATTTTTAGGGTTCCGTAGCTATTACGCTAAAATGTAACCTTTATATTATTGAAGTAATATTCGAATTTAGACAAAAGTCCAAAGAAAAGCCCTTTTTTCGAGGAGTCATCGTAGGTGTAAACGGTTATAGTTTTATCACGATTCGCTTAGGATTTTTTGTCAATCCTACTTCCACGCAACTATGATTTTTCTTAGATACACATTAATTACATAAGATATCTTTGTTACTTTTTGTGATAATAATTGCTGTAGAGCATTCGAAATGTCAAGAACCAAAAATTAAAGAAAAAAAATTAAATGTCAAATGTTCGCGTAAGTCGTAAAAAAGTATTAAAATTATATTTATAATTTTAAATGTCAAATATTATTTTTTTTTATTTTAATAATTAAAATATAAACACTTATCGTTGTTTTTGTCCACAGTGTATGAAGGCGTACGTTGAGTTTGAAGTGTGTAACGGCGCCTACGAGGTGTCGTGTCCGGACGACCGGTGCTCGGCCGGCGCAGCGCTCTCCTTGGACGAGATATCGGCCCTTGTAGCGCCCTCGGTCATGGAAAAACATCTCAAGTTCAGACTTAACCATGGTAGGTTTATGTTATAAGCAGATAAATAATAGTTAGGCAAATTAATAATATATATTAATAGCAATTCCCGCGTTCTAATTGCTATTAAAAATAGGGATTGGTGATAGAAGGTTAAAAATTTTGGGTTTGATCCCAAATCATAAAAAATTAAAAAAAAAATTTGGTCTAAAAATAAAAAATAAAAACCCTTATATATATCCTAGGGAAAGTAAAATTAGCTAACGACCTATTCAGACCTACCAAATATACCACATTTTACCACTTTGGAAGTATCTCTCACGCAAACTATTCAGTTAAGAAAAAATTGATATAAGAAACCTCGATATCATTTTTGAAGACCTATCCATAGATACCCCACAATTTTTTGTGTGAAAATCTTAATGTACTACCAAGTTTCAACAGTATAGTTCTTATAGTTTCGGAAAAAAGTGGCTGTGACATACGGACGGACAGACAGACAGACAGATAGACAGCAGCCCAAATCTGGGGTTACCCAAACACAAGTGCACTCTTTATTCCTGTTTTATGATTTATCTAATACCACTTACAATTCTGATTTCTGCTTGATATTCTCGAAGAAAATGTATATGTTTATTTTCGTTTCACGAGCGGTGTAATAATAAGCGAATATTAAACACTTTGCATTATCGTTTTTGAATATCGTTCGTGCTACGCCAAATATTTACTTTGCTTTAACTGTAACTGTACATGTATAATAAATTCAAATATTAAAGCAGTCAACTACCGAACGTTGCCCCAAACCTATTTTAATATTCTATTTCAAATTCAATTTATTCAAGAACTTTTTCTACCTCGCTTCGGCGTTAAGTCAGAAAATACGAAATAGAAGATGCGATATATTCGTACAACAAACACGACTAGAGCACGCTTAAATTGTATTTTCAACAATAGGAAGAACAAAATCTTTATAAATTATATAAATTCTCGTATTTTAAACCTTATATTCCTTTATAGGACTTGTCTAAAAAAAAATGATAAAAATACAAATAATTGTTTAATATCTGCCTTCATCTCAGTACTTGAACTGAATCCGCGTGGGGTAAATACTAAATAGAACAGAATAAACATTAACATTGAAATATATGGAAAAAAAGAAAATATCTTTTATTATAATATTATATATAAAATATACATAAATTGCACAAAGTTAAAATTTAGTTTGAGTGAATAGGTAGTATGCTGGGGTCATTAGTTTAGACTTTAGAGTCACAACACCGAGTCTTTTGTTGTGCCAAATTGGTAATACGATAGACTGTTAGGGATTACATTATATTATATAGTATATACTTGTAATTTTTTATATATGGATATAAAAATATATATGTATAAAATAGCTCTAGCCTAGCCCTAATCACCCTGACTGAACTTGGGTTCGTTCGTCCTTTCTACTTCTTACTATACTTATTAGGAAAACGTTTTAATATACGTCAGAATGTACTACCTTTTTTGTGATACCTTTGAAACGGAATTGTGTATATAAAACTTTTATAGTTATTAAGTTATTTTTTTGTGACGTACAGTTTTTATAAATTTCTTAAAAATATTAAATTAAATTTAATAAAAACTCTAATATTATGCATATAAAATTTTAAATATATGAGTTTCGTTTACATAAGATTTTGGTCAAAGATTATATTGACTGAAGGGATTATTATCGGAGCAAAGCCTGGGATATTGAAGTATCTAATGTAACTACTCCTACCGACGCGACGGGACGATATCAAATATTTATAGTTTGAGGTTCACTCAGGGTCACCTTCAGGAAATTTGTAGAAACTCTCTAACATAGTGGTATTTTTTTAACCTAATACTTTGTTTGATTTGTGCTTATATTTGACATGATTATTTTAAATAAATGTCTTCTTGTCTGTAAGAAATATATAATAACTTTCAGGATGTCTTAAACCTTAATCTCTCCGACCTTCGTTTACTGTGGCAAGATCTCTGTAAAGCATTCGAAACGTCAGAAACTAAAAACCAAAGGAAATCGGCGTTAAAATTCCAAAAGATAATTTAATTTAAAATATGATACTAATGTATTTTAGTTTTACATCGCCTTTTTAAATTATAAACCATAAAGTTCTTCTGGTCAGTACCAGAACTTAACGAAATAGCTGGAATTGTAAATTCAAGTTTATTTATACAGAGTTAGTTATACCTTAGTTTATAACTTAGCTTAAACTTTAGTTAGCAACTCTGTCAAAGGTAACTTGTTAAATAATGAAATTACGACATTGAAAAGCAGCAATTTACCGTGATTCAAGTCAAAGGAAGAATAAAGGGTAAAGTTTCCTACATATTTGACGAAGCTCTCAAGTAACGTATGAATTATTATTATCACAAAATATAGTAGTATAACCTATTAATAATAATAAATACGTCGTTGAAATTCAATTATCAAATTAATAATTCCATTCCAGGCTTTAAAATAATAATTCCATTTCATATATTATCTACATTTCACAAAAGTTATGAATAAAAGTAATACATGTCGAATTGTTTTTAGTTTACTAAATAAACCTTTAACATTGTATGTAACTTGCTTACGTTGCGATGAAGGTATGGGAGGTTAGTAGCTCGTGACTCGAGCGGCACGCGAAAAAATAATATTTAGGGTGGATTCACGTTACCCCTGCACTGGCATGCTAATGAAAATATTTCCCGTACTTACTACTTGCTTATTGCTATGCTATATCAAGTGGCTTACTTTTCTCTCACTCGACGTTTCTCATTTATCTAAAGGTTCATTTACATTTTAAGTTAACATTTAAAATTCGAGGTAAATACACAAATATAATATACATTTACATATAGATTAATTATTATCGTCGAATTCGTACATTAAATATGCTTTGGATTAAAGAGAGGTCGATTGTAAAGTTTTCTTTTTAAAATGAATACCTGTCTGTCTGCGACAGCATCACGAGAAAATCGCTGGATAGATTTTGATGCCATTATAATGTAGCTATTAGACAACATATTTTTTACTGCAGGAAAAAATCTTCGAGAGTTTGAATGAAAACAGGTGTTGCCGGTCTTTAAAACAATTTTTGTAAAGAATTAATAAAGCCACCACAATGTTTATATTACTTCCTTGTTATTTTACCACAGCACTAAATCATAACATTATTAAATATTAGTCATCTAATAACTGGAATAATGTAAACCAGTTTTAAACCAGTAACGCTTAAAACATAATAATACTATAATTAAATTCTTATTAAATCAAAACGAAATTATTCAATATTTCACATTTTCATAACAATACTCTCGTATCTAATTACATTGTAACATAATGATGATTAAACGAGATGAAGACTTATTACTGAAAAGATAAAATAATACTATACCCCCAACATTTGAAACGAAATACCGTTATAAAGTAGATACTTTACGAGCCGTTTCAAAATGAATAATTGTATAGTATATAACATAATAACCGAGCAGTAGAGCTGAACTTTGAATGCGGCAGTAATTTCACTCTCCTCCATAGAAATTCACGGCGACGCTATGCTCCCGTTGCTTTAGGGATAAAGCCCACGATCATTTAATACCTTGAATTATTACTTTTGAAACTGCAAAATGTAGTACTTTTGAACAGAAATTTAGTGCATCCAAGCTCGGTGATGTTTTGGTTATTCAGTGGTTTGACTGGCAAATATGGTTGGAGATAACTACTTGTTTTTCGTCCTCTAAACTAATTGCAAATGATGAAACTTATTGAACACTTGTCATATATATCTAATCTCATATAGCGGTCCCGCAGTGGCCAGCGGGACCGCTGCAGGACGTTAGCAGTCAGACACCGAACGCCGAATGCGTATCGGACTGCAGTGTGTTCGTAAATCAGTGATGTCTATATTTGACACCAGTCGATATTATAAGTTTTTTTCATACAACGCTCCTATAGTGCCATTTTTTTATCATATACGATAATTGTAAATGTACTATTCATCGCAGGTACTAGTGAACAACGAAATGAACACACACATACACACAGACACGTCTAACTTATAAGACCCCATCGTTCTTTGTGTCGAGGGTTAATTATAAAAATAGCGGTGGTCCGTTCGCAGGCCGACTACTGCACTGCTCAGACACTGCAGCAGGACCCTTAGTAAGTGAGAGTGAAAAACTTGGTGGAGAACTCTTCCTTTCTCTTTACTTCTTTCTAGAGGTTTTCTTAAGACACAAGAATTTTGTATGCTCCGATATAAAGCAGGATCGTGGATTACAGATTATATACTATAATTATGATACTACTAAATTGTTTTGTTCCTATTAATACATTGTTTTTAAACATCAAAACAATATGAGTAATGTGCTTAACGTTTTTTTTATTTATCTTATTAGTAGGTACAGTGCGTCATTTTGATATTTTGAATTAACATGAGAAATGATTCACATTTAATAAGCAGTAATTATTAAAGTTTAATTCGTCACGAATTATTATTATTCTTATGGTTAGTGGTTGTAATTATATAGTACTAGCGGTGCCCGCGGCTTCGCTCGCGCTAGGAGTGAATAAAATGAACATTTTTGCTTATATACTGTTACTTATAATGTACCAAGGACTGATTCCCCATTTAAAGTTCTGGCCCTCTTTTCTAAAAACTACTGTGTAGCATCCTGCCGTGCCGCCACTGCTGCGCTTTCTAAAACTTATTTCCTATTTTTAACCAATTTTGCTACTATGTGTATCATAATTTCTTTGTGTGTTTTTCGTTAATGATAAACTGATGTACGTGGTTCATTGTTATGGACTTATGGTAAAAATTACTTTTAAATGTTTTTCCTACGCAAATTGTGCCACCCCCGTTAACCCCCATAGGGGTTGATTTTCAAAAAACGCTTATATATACGTAAACGTATCTCATAATTTGTATTGCAGAGCATTATTTCAGTGTCACGCAAAATATTTCAATAGAATTAAATTTCCCATACAAACTTAGCCACCCCCTTTAGCCCCCAATGGGGGTGAATTTCGAAAAACCCTGAAATATGTGTTTCATCATTTGTACTAAAAAGTTTCAAATTCAAAGTTTCATGCAAAAATGTGCAATAAAAATATTTTTCTCATACAAACTTTGCCACCCCTTTTAACCCTTTTAGGGGTTGAATTTCCAAAAAATAATATGCCTATTTTCTTCTCATAAATGCAAACTATCTACATACCAAATTTCAGCAAAATCGGTTGGGTGGTTTAGGCGTGAAAAGGTAACAGACAGACAGACAGACAGACAGAAAGACAGAGTTACTTTCGCATTTATAATATTAGTATGGATTAATATTAGCAAAAAGAAGTTAGAATACTACCTTTTACCTTGAAGTCAACAATGAATTATTTACCGCGATCGTTACACGTGTCTTAATACTGCTTATTTTATTCTAGAGGGAGAAACCCTAGGAAGTACGAGGAATGATACTCTCGGCTATTAAAAAAATATAAGGTATTACATATATACCTACATATTATAGAAGTCACTTTTTGTTGTAATGTATGTTCGTGTACTTCGTTTTGTATCGCATTGTTTGAACTTAACTTATATAAATAGACAATATTCAGGCTTTAGTTACTTTCTTAGAAAATAATCATGAAAACAGTTCACAATTTTCCAAGAAAACGTGTAACATCTACTGACAATAAAATATACGCATAAATTGAGTACTTACAAGGTAGTCCTTTTCAATTTAAACAAGCCGAATTACAAGAAAATGTGAATTTGATTTACCTAATTTAGTAACTAAGTCAAAAACTGCTGCTTAAGTAAACTTTACTGAGTTTTAATAGACAGACGAGGAGGAGAGACCCTAGTTTCATCGGAAAATTAAAAAAAATTAGGATCTCAATATCAGCGGCACTACGTGGACTAAATTTATTTTAGTGCCATCAAGGCGATCTCATAATCTGTAGAACAATCATCATAATCGTCAAGCTGTTTGGAGTTGAATTATGAACACAACTGAATTTTATACAGAAAGATAATGTGCAATATAGTAATTCATCTACCGGTTACAATTTCTCTTCAATTTTTAACTACGTAAAAGTATATAAATTGCTTTCAATTTATTGTAAAACCTTATAATTAATTTTACTCGAGTTATTAAATATCTTTTAATGTTTAAGTAAATGTAGTACTAGTATAACGTTTCAAATTATATAGTTTAATTAAAAGCTCCACTTCCAATCAACTGTTACTTTAATTTCTCGCTCGGGGGTAAATATTCGAATAATTTCTTTCTTAGAAATTTCTTTGAGATCATTTCCAATTTGTTTTCCCTTTGAGCAAGTTATAAAGAAGCGGTTCCACTGTCAGTGTCACGTTTTGAACCGGTTCTCGCTTCTCACCACTTCCGACACTTTGTGGACTTAATCTTTGTCGGCTTGAATAAAAAATGTAATGCCGCAAGTGATATCATTTCTCATTTCATCAGCTACTATAGTTTAATTTATTTAGTATAATTAATTGAAAATCGTGGTTTGTTATTATTAATAATGTAAGTGTTTGTTTGTTCCATCCTATTTTTTATAGTAATGATAGATTTTATTTTACACAGAAATATTGACATTGAATACTTTTTTTCTGGTATTGATTCATGGGTTTCGTCATAATAAGATATAGTTTCTGTAAAAGTTTTTACAGATGATAGGCGCTAGGTATTCTACAAAAATATCAGTATTTATGACTATCGACTTACCCTGGCTTCGTTCGGTTGCTTTCGTTTTGTATAGGTAAAAATATAATTGGGAGTTTAGCTTAGAGGTAGACACATGCTGTCACGGACTTTGTGTAGGCTTTTTGAAACCCTAAATTTAAATTTATAATGTAAAATTTCGTACATGGAACTAAGCCATAGCCACAGCTTCTTATAATAACAAAAGTGATGTTTTTACATATTTTTTTATACGACTTTATTAAAATATGAAGAATCTCTTATTCAGAACTTATTAAAGAACAGGGGATTTATAAAATTCAATTAGGTTCTGTGCCTTGCGACGGATAGTCCGTCGGGACGTTCGTTATTAGATCTGCAACAGCGTACAAGATATATTTCGATCTATTTCAACACAGCGGCAAATAGTAGTAAAAACAAGAAACTACATGGAAAATTTTAATTTTATTTTTCCTTTATAAAATTAAAAATTTTAAACAAGGTGTGAAAAACAATTATTTTAAGAAGGTATTAAAGATTTTACATAATATAATTATTAAATATATAATATATGTATACTTATGTTATAGTACAAGAGTATGTAATAGTAACTTTTGCTTTAAAACTACATCCAATATAGTTTTATTCAATTATGAAGCACAAATTGATTTGCATAATCTCTGTGAATATATGTACTCGTATGTCATAATTGAACTGACTAATTGAGTTACGTTAAATTCCTTCGTTCTTAATTGTTATGCATTATAGTTCAAGAGCTAGCGTTGTAGTTTCCTTCAGTTAGTTTTTAAGAAAAAATGCCATACGAATTTGAGTCTGTTCAAAAATATGACCTTGAGACGCCAGTTGTAAATAAAAATTATTGTAATATATACATTATGTAGTGTGTATGAGAAGACAAGAAATAATTATATGCATAAAAACTCAAGTCGTTTTTCCAACGTTCGTTTCATGGAAATATAAGTACATAATATGGTGGTATAAGATGTACTTATTATGCAAAGTAGTATATATGAATTTATTTTTGACTAGCTGACTCGGCAGACTTCGTACTGCTTCAATCGATAAATAAAAGACCTTAAGTTTTTTTTCATATTTATTCACTTTTTAAACCTTTTCTTGACTTCCACAAATATTTCAAGACCAAAATTAGCCAAATCGGTCCAGCCGTTCTCGAATTTTAGCGAGACTAACGAACAGCAATTCATTTTTATTTGAATTTGAATTTGAATTTGATGATGGAAGGTACAACTCCTCAACGGTTAGCAGTTTAAAGAAAATTCTTTCAATATAATACGCAGTTATGGACCGATAGTTGTATACTTTCAGGCTTTTAGGTTTACCTCATAATAGAAGGTAAATTTTTATAGTCATTGACACAATACGTATCTACTTTCCGCTAAAAATTTAAAAATAAATTATTTTTAACAAAAAAACAAAAACCGACTTCCAAACTTAATAAATCTAAACTAAAAAGTAGGAAATAATACTTTTAAGGACTTTGTTAATTTTGAAGTCGGTGCCAGCCAAAGCAAAATAACCCTAAATAGATACATATTCGATTAATCTATCAATTTGTAAACATAATCAAAATACCTGGCTGGCACCGACTCCAAAATTAACAAAGTACTTAAAAGTATTATTTCCTACTTTTTAGTTTAGATTTATTAAGTTTGGAAGTCGGTTTTTGTTTTTTTGTTAAAAATAATGTTAAATTAAATTACTCTCTATTTTATATGTAGAGTTTAAAGAACAATTTAATTAGCGGATAAAGCTGAAATCTCTTTCTAACTTTTACTTGAAAAACTTAATTTATCAGTATTATCATGCCTACCTATTATCTGGTATCTAAATATTTGTTATACATTTTACGATCTACCTTAAATACACTTTACGTCAGCATCCAACCCGCATCTGCTCTAATATGTAAACTCTATGTTTCTGTCCATATACTACTAGAAAAGCCTATAAAACATATAGTCGGCCAACGGACGTGACAACGCAAGCTGCCATACACTAATGTCGCAAGCGAGTGTATGGCAGCTTGGGCTGACTGTCACGTCCGTTGGCCGACTATATGTTTCATAGGCTTTGCTGCCATGTAGTTTGAAACCTACATACATTAAATATTTTATAACCTCATTTTATGATGGCAAATATAAATAATTTTCGATCTCACAGAGATGTTATGAAAGTTTCCAGACGACACGAATCTAAAATTAAACTTCATACTACAACAAGGTTAAGGTAGATTTATCATTTCAATTACTTAGAGTCGCGTGAATGTATGGCAAAAGTTTACTCCGCGTCGGGGCGCCTTTCCTTATTAACTTCACAATAGGTATAGTCTGAGAGCCATCCTGATAATAAATTAATTATTTTTATTGAAATTATACTATCAGTTTTGCTTCAAACTAATAAATTGTCACCTAGTCTATCGGTGTATTAAAAAAGGAAGTATTCAGATCATTTTAAAAATTACATAAAATATTTACTTTTCATGAAGCTTTTAAAAATGTGTTTATACTTCTCTTGCACTAGATGCTTGACTTATCTCATTTAACCTTTTTTGCCATTTTAGTTAAATTTCATTCAATACAAAAGCTCTTGAATTATTATTGATATAAGATCTCCTTTTACTGCGACGAAAATTCAGGTTTTAACTTACAATTAAATTAAAAAAATGTATTATAATTTATAAAACATAACTTGATTAAACTTTCATTTCCAATTAACACAGATACTATTGTTTTTATATATTTAAAGGCAAGCAAAAGGAAAGAAGTTCTCAATTCGGTTGCAGGTTTTCGCGGTTGTTGCCAGCCGATACAAGTCAAAGCAAAACTTCATCCCAGCTTGATGTGTAAAATTTTAAGCTATACAAATATAATATTATATACATATAATAAAATTCTAACTTAGTGGAAACTATACATTGAATGAGATATTTTTTACTGGAGAAAAATGTCCATTTTCAGAGAAATTAATAATTTATATAGGGACAAACGAGTAACTACTAACTAGTCTATACATATAATAAAATTCTAACTAAATTTTTTTGGAAATTCTTATTGAAATAGTAGTATATTATCGATACAGAGGCCGAATCTATAGTTTTTAGAATTTTTGTCTGTCTGTCTGTCTGTCATCACGAGAAAACCACTGGACAGGCTTTGATGAAATTTGGTATGATGATAGCTGGTTATCCGCGTCAGGAAATAGGATACTTTTTACGGCTGGAAAAGAAGTTGGTAGTGCCATGCTTGTTACCTTCGGGTAGCAGCCGAATGGGCCGGCACACCCCGTATAGTACCACTCTCTCACAGGAGACTGGCGTGAAGTGGCAGCTATGCTGTCGCGTTTCGTCCGGTGAGTGAGAGTCCGGGAGGCCCACTCCCCATCCCTCCTCCCGTCCTTCTCCCTCCTCCCTCCCTCCCTTTCCTGAAAGGCCGGCAACGCATCTGCAAGCCCTGTGGTGTTGCAGATGTCCATGGGCGGAGGTGATCACTTACCATCAGGTGAGCCTCCTGCCCGTTTGCCCCCTTTGTCCCATAAAAAAAAAAAAAATATATAATTTTTGAGAAATTTCAACTAATCGCTACAAACCGTCTATAAAACATCACACGGTTTGTGAAATCTAAGAATTCGGTTTCCGGTCTTTAGAACGCGGGTGCCGCGGGTAATGCTAGTATATTATATAATTGTCGGCTGGCACCGACTCCGAAAATATCTGATTAGGTATCTACAGTAAATAAAAACTATCAAACGGTTCTTTATTAATTTATAGCGTGTTTTTCAAGTCGTTATTTTTTTATTTTATTACGTGCGTGAAATAATTAAATAATAATATAAAATGCTCAATGTAATAATAATGTTCAAAAACATCAAAATCAATGCAGATTCTCGTATAATAATGTATTATGTGAAGTGTTTTTAACCCGGAAAAGGTAACAAACAGATAAACAGACATATTTTACATTGACAGTGTACTCGTAAGGAAGGACACTTAATGTAAAAGTTAAATTTTGTATCGTAAAATGCAAAGGTTTGTGTTGCTGTTTTAACTTAACATATGCGGAAGTGTTATGCAGTTGCGACTGCAGATACATCTTCCAATCGAGTTTATTAATGTCAACGACCGGAACTCGTTCATACACAACGTGCCTCACTTTCATTTGTAAAATACTTCACATGTAACTCTTATAAGAGAAAAAACATTATATATAGAAAACTATGTTAGTACATACTTATTATGGTATTCTAGATACTAGGGTTATTTCTTTTTTCTTTTGGAATATTTGTGTTATGTAACGAACGAATTAAAAAGTTTAATGAGTACGAACCCATTAAACTTTAATTCGCTTATCTTTCGGATTATTTTTATATTTTTAATGTTTTTAGTTATGTATACAGTTGCTATAGGGTCCGTAAAACTTCTAAAGCAATTAAAAAGGTTCTATCACAGATAATAATTATCTGAGAACCTTTTTATGGACAAAATTATTTAAGCTAATTGTCCAGTGGAAGATTCCTGACTGAGTCACTACACTGATATTTAATTTATATTTAAAACGCAAATTTTAGTATTGAAGAGAAAGTATATTTGCTAGCAAATCTAAACTTAATCTTCTCGTGAATCTCGTGACCGTCAAATGATTTATTAAGCTTTAAACAGTTAACTGACGTATCTGCTCTACTTACCTACCCTAGTGTATATCCTCATAGATACGTACAATATGTAACATTGATTTACAATTTACACGGTCAGTAAATTCTAATATTGCAGATGCATATATTACTCTTATAATAACTTATGAGTAATACGATTTTTCCTTACTACATATATATGATAAAATGTATGATGTAGGATGTGATTATTTTTGTAGGACATGAATTTATTTTTGCTTTTAATAAGAGGTGCTATCTTCGTCATTTTTTAATCGATATTTATAATATTTTTAATGGATAGGATAGGTTCTAAGTCACAGTTCTATTAACGTTATCATATTATTTCACAGATGCATTTAGACTAAAAATTATTCTTTGTCTTATATTAGGTACTCGTATATAATTTTATTCCAATCCAATTCCAACGCATCCACTATAAATTATTTAATAATAATGCGTCAATATGTTCATAAAACAAAAACATATTAGTATTCATACTTTTATGGAAATGTAAAATAAAAGTGTCTTCCTCGGATTTTAAATTAGTTGCTACTATTAAGTCTCAATGATTTTTGCACGTTACTAAATCTCAAACTTTGTTATTTGACAGTTTTTTAGCCGATATTTAAAAAACTGGAATCGAAATTTTTAATCAAATATTTTAGATGATCTGGTATACATTTTTTTATTTAAACGTTCTGAAATCGTAAAGGCAATGTAACTATAAACATTTATCATCAAAACTTAGCAAAATTTCAGCGTACATTAAGGATGGAATTTATATTACGACTGATATGTAGGAGTCATATTTTATACATGGAAGTATTTAAATTCATATCAAAGGCGAGTCAATGCACGCCCGTGACAGTACGACCTTAATATTTTTTACAAAAACCATTTTAAAATATTTCTTGGTAAAAGTTTATGGTTGTTATTATAATGATATTGGTAATGCAATTATTAATAGACATGATAAAAGATTTTTATGATATTTTCGTCTTTAAAAGAATATCATCTCAAGATGTGTTCAATTATTCCAGAATATTCAAATTTTCCACCCTCGAGAATGGAAGAATTTTTAGGTGTTATTAAAGTGGGCGAATCTCTGAATTACCTGTATATATTTTATTATGTATATAAGTATATACCTAATTAACCATTAGGTACTTATCCATATGAATTAAATTTTAAAAAGAAAAAAGGTCCTTGATCTAGTAGATTAGGATGGCACAGTCTGAGTAAGGGATCTAAAAAGATAACCAAACTCAAACAACGTCCCTGGCAGCATACACCCATTATAAGGGACGGTTAGCAACTAAGCGATTCAGTAATTCTGAAGGCACGTTAAGCCGCCAATTCTAGTCGTTCGAACAGTTTAGATCGATAATAAAGAATATGACTTAAGGACGTTTAGCAAATATTTTCTTTAAAGAAATCTGTATATTATATTGGGAATAAACTTATTATTTTGTTGACTTACGGTAGTTGATAAGATAATATTATGCCTTCGATTAGTTTATTCGATTAATTATTAGGTATATTGTTTAAAAAGGAAATATAAGTGACTCTTGCATCGCTCGGCCTCAAGAATATAAAATTACTTTAACTTTGAATATAATGAGATTGTTATCATCCCTTTTTAACGTCCTACTGCTGGGCACAGGCCTTCCTTAATCCTTCCTACGAGAGGGATCAAGGCATAGTTCAGCACGCTGGCCAAGTGCGTGTTGGCGGACTTCACATGTCTTTCGAAAATTTGCGAAGTTCCTCAGATATGCAGGCTTCCTCTCGATGTTTTCCTTCACCGTAAAACAAGTAGTAATTATGTTAGAAATGATTCGGACATGAAAATAAGAGAGATGTGAGACCCGTATTTGAACTCGCATCACTCAGTTATCCAAGCGAGTGCCACTTCACTACCACTGTCTAGCAGAATGTATTGAGATCATTTGAAATAACATAGTATACATTTTTTTAATTCCAGAGGTAGCAATGGACGCAATGCGAGCATTTTGCCCACGACCGGGATGTGACACGGTAGTCCAAGTGCGCGCCGCAAGCCCCGCCCACTGTCCAACGTGCAGACACGACTTCTGTTCACAGTGCAACCAGGAGGTAAATATTAATCGTTTTTAAGGACTTGACAAGATGGCGTTATTAATTATACGGTCGATATTACTAATTAACAAAATATTATGAAATTGAAATATCGTAGCGATGATTAATTTTCAATGCAATTCAATTCTCTTGTTAATGGCTTCAAAGCGTGCCAGTTGAGCACAGATTACTTCGCTAGTGTCACGTAGAATGAAGAAGACACGAAGGAGATTAGTTGGTAGTGATTAATTTTATACTAGTTTATTTTGAAGACTTGATGATATAATGTTACAGTGTCGTCGCCGATAAAAAGAGCAAAAACCGTTAGAATATGTTATTGCCTTTTTTTGTGAAGCGGTTTTAAAAATTCAAGTTACCACTTATCCAAAGAGTTTAAAATAATAAAAAATAGAACATTACATCTTATATTTCATATCATTATCTTAATTTTTTTGACTCATATTAGACCTTGTATACAAATTATCATAATTTGTACGCTCTCTACATAGTCATAAACATTTATAACCTCCATTAAATCAAAGAAATAATATATCAAACATTAAATATATTTTAGTTTTTACATTACTTTCACCCAAGCAATCGATTTGTTACTTTTTAGTAACCAACTTGAATTAAAATTGCACAACATTTATCTACTCAGTTACATTCACAAACTACTTACGACAATATTCTACAGTTTATGCGGTCCTAGTACCGTAGCAATACTTATAGGACACCTCTTTATTAACCTAGCTGGGTTTCTTTACTCCATAGGTACTTAATACTTTCTTAGGTTTACGCGAATATTCGACATTATAACTGAAACTATCTTTATGGATTTTGTCGCGGATTTATTTTGATTTTTTGTTCCCAACGTTTCGAATGCTTTACAGCAATCGTGGTCACGCGCGAGACTTCTCTCGCAAAGGTAGTTTCATTTATAACAGTTAATTGCAATGTAAAAATATAAAAATGTATGCAAATTATTATTAAATAAATTTATTGTACCTATAGGTGAATATTTAGTATTTTATCCAAATAAAACGGAAAGAACAAGCATTTTATAAATTATATTAACCCCTGAATTCCTTCAGTTCCTGTAAACCTGTAAGGTAAAAGGAAAGTACATTTTTGACAGTTAATTATTTAAAAAATACTTAATAAACGTTCTTTATATATTATGAGAAAAACGTCAATCTTGTATAAATTATGATGGCATATTATATAATGAGAATTATATAATAAATATGATGGATAGATGATTGAAGTCTATAATATCTCTTCATCATCATCATCATCATCAGCCCTTTTTAACGTCCCACTGCTGGGCACGGGCCTCCCTCAGTACGAGGGGGATCAGGCCATATTCCACCGCGCTGGCCCAGTGCGTGTTGGCGGACTTCACATGTTTTACGAAAACTTGCTAGGTTTTCTCAGACATGCAGGTTTCCTCACGATGTTTTCCTTCACCGTAAGACAAGTGGTAATCATGATAGGATTGATTCGCACATGAGAATATCAGAGGTGCGAGACCCGGATTTGAACCCGCATCACTCGGTTATACAAGCGACGCGTTACCGCTGGGCGACCACTGACTTGTTATCTCTTTATTAATAGAATAAAATATAATATCTCTTTTACATACTATAAGGTAGGATCTTAGCAACTATTATGCTATCCTAGTAAAACTATACAAATTTTTCATAAAAATTTAAGTGTCTGTTTTTAATTTAAATTAACAGCTTTTCACCAATTAAATGCATATTATAAAAGTATAAACGGTACTAATATCAAAAAATTAATCTTGAAAATTTTTGCCTGTCTGTCTGTTTGTTCCGGCTAATCTCCGAAACGGCTAGACCAATTTTGACGAGGCTTTCACTCACAGATAACTAATGTTATAAGGAGTAACTTAGGCTACTTTTATTTTAGAAGTTTTATTTACTTTAACTAGCGGAACCCGCGGCTAATTTAGTTTATTCAAAATAAAAACAAAAAATAGATACACTTACGAGTAACGGCTCCTGTGTATAAATTGTACAGCTTCTTTCACCGACCATTTTTATAGTACACTAGGGGCTCACCCTCGCTTCGCTCGGGTTCGTCCCTTGTGTTGTATATATTTATTACTTGGCACCGCCCGCTATATATTTGTCTTGATTATAATATGAATTACCATTACACGCACTAAGGTAACGGTCATAACATGATACGTCAAACGCCGTTAATTTTATAAAGTTATTTTAAATTTTCTAATCTTCCGCACAACTTTCTTATTTTTTTCTTTCATAAGAACCTTCTCCTAACAATAACAAACATAACAAAAAAAGAATTGGCCAAATTGGTCCAGGCGTTGTTGAGTTATGCGCTTACCAACACATTTTGCGATTCATTTTTATATTATAGATAAGATATCTTTTCGTTTATGCTCGCCTGGTATATACTAGGCGTAATAAGCCTAGTAAAAGTAATAAGCTGTAAAATGTACTAAGCTAAATTATATTAGGCAGTAAGGATAAGTTATGTAAACACACTTTGTGAGTGAATGAAGTAGAAGAAAGAAATTAGTAGTTACTTAAGAGGAGACTTAATTACTTAAGAGAAACTATTTTATTACCCGATTGTGATTTGTGGCAGTCTAAAGGTTTTATGTATGGAGCTGTTTTATATGTACGTCTGTACTACCATCTTTCCTTGTAATTACTAACCGCCTTAACAGGTTTTAATAATTAATTCGTCGTTATATTCGTCTTGATAATAAAGTATAGTTATCTTAAAAGATATTTCTTATTAAAAATTAAAATTTCGGTTTCTGTTCTAATAACGTGTCTTAATTTGTCACCCATTTTGACCAAACCTTTCGAGTTAGAAGATATTAAAAAAAAAGGTTTTTATTTTTTACTTCATGTTTCATTATAATTAAGATAATAGGCTGGATTTTAAACTGTAAATATAACAGTATCTTATATATTTAGAATTGTCTTAACGGACGGTGTTAACAAAAAGTACGTACCTACATATTAAGTAGATACTTCCTGAAAGTAGTTAAATAATAACTGTTCCTTTAATTTATATGCAAATAAAAATAGTTATTAATATTGTGCTTAACTTTTTTTTTAATATATAGACTTCACCTGTATGTTATCTCAGAATTAAAATAATTCTAAAATTAACATTATTATTTTAATTATATAAATTATAATTAATAATTAGTGCCTACGTTACGGTTCTTTGTAGATGTCGAAATGTAAAAAGGAAAATAATATGTTTCGTAGTAGGTATATCTATTATACATACATATTACATAGGTATAGAAGAATGTTATTGCTGGTCTTTTACTCAAGTGCATATTTTAAATTTTTAACTACCTACCAAAAAATTACATAAAATACTACGTGCAATACCATTATAGTTTAAAGATAACATAAGGGTACAGTTACACATGCTCACAACTAGCACGAAAGCATGCCACTATTGAGCAATTGCTACTTAGTAGCATGTGTGTCGAAACATTGCTAATAATGAGCATGCTTATTTCGAGCATGCTCAAATTTCGACAGCCGTGCGATTTTCGGGCATGCTACTGTCAAAGTCTACTGGAAAAAGTCACTTGGTTTTCTATTTTTCACTTGTACACTGGCAGAGAACTTGCTAGAATGTCGAATACCAAAGAAACAGCCCGTGCTTAAATAGCATGTGTGTTCAATTTATTGCTTTAAGCACGCTTATTTAGAAGCATGCTTAATAAAAGCTTGCTAAACAAAAGCAAATGTGTCAATTTGAAGAGCATGCTTGTTTTAAGCATACTAATAAGCATGACATTTTATGAGCATGTGTAACTATACCTTAATATTACATTTGTAAAACAAGTATTTGACTGCATTTATCTCCTTAACAAGTCCGTATACACGAAACCAAAAGTATCGTGTACGGTTTTCTCGTTATCATTTCACAGTACATTTCCAATAAACCGTTTATGTTCTGGCCGTGCGAACCATTGTCCGTTGTGAAAGGCGACTTTCCACCCATTCTTTACGTTTCGTTCGGCATCGACGGCTGTGAACAAGGGACTCCCTATTGTTGTTTGTAAATGCCTTGCAAACGATTGCAGATGTGTCGGAGCACTTGTTTCTGCTATATAATTATATGTTATAACGTGTATTTAATTACTTGAAAATAAACAAGATCTATAAAATTCTATACTGAATTGAATCTGTAAAATAATTTTCGATAATGTTATTAAAATACTCACTATTGTCGATACAGAGGCCGGATGTATAGTTTTTAGAAAGTTTGTCTGTCTGTCTGGGAACGCATCAGAATAATACCATTTAACAGGTTTTAATGAAAGGTATAATGATAGTTGTTTTTTGAGATCAAACTATAAAATACTGCAGAAATAAATCTAATTGCTGAGAAATCTACACTTAACCTTATAACCTAACTAGAGACGAATCCGAGCGGAGCTATGGTAAATTGCTAGTATGAATTCAGCCTTTTTTTAACGTCCCACAGCTGGGCACGGCTGGGTGGGCCTCCCTTTAATATGATGGGGATCAGTCCCTAGTCCACCGCGCTGGCCTAGTGCATGTTGGCAGACTTCACATGTCGTTCGAAAACTTGCTAGATTTTCTCAGACATGCAGGTTTCCTCACGATGTTTTCCTTAACCGTAAGACAAGTGGTAATCATGATAGAAATGATTCACACATGAAAATATCAGAGATGCAAGACCCGGATTTAAACTCGCATTACTAATTGGTTATCCAAGCGAGCGCGTTACCACTGGGCTAATATATCAATACAATATTCGACATATTTTATTACTGTCGAAGTGCATATTATTATCCTTCAAAGACATCTTTTGATCGCAGACCTTTGTTAACATTATTTATGGTACAACTATTATAATAAATAATTAATTATCAGCATTATTCGATGATAAGGTAATAAATCACAGTATAAATTGAAAATAACTAAATGTTAAAAACATTATTATATGATTAATCGATAAACCATTGAATAATCGCATCAAATTATTATTCCAATTATCATTATCGATTGAGTGTTCTGTCATGGTGCCAATTAAAGTCGATAACAAAATAAATAACAAGACCTTAAGACGGCAAACTGGAAAGTGAAAAGGCTTTTAGAGTATTAAAGAAACAATGCAAGTCGTGTAGGGCGAGGGCGGCTGAATGTAGGTCGAGTGTAATACTCTGCTCTTGGCAACATTCCTGCGGTTGCACTCCATTAGCTTTCTGAACACTACCCGCCTAGTACGAGTACAGGCCGTTGCTATGCAGAACACTGCACTTCTTAAATTAATAAGGGATATTCATAAACAGTAGCTAGGTTTTAAAATAAAATGTGCCGCATTAAGAAGGAATATATTGTGTTTAAGCATTTACCGTGGCTCAGCTCGCGTTTTAAAGAAACTAAATTAGTAGATTTCACATACCGTGTGATGTTTTACAGACAGTTTTTAACGGTTAATTGAGATTTATCAGAAATTAGATATTTTCCAGCAGTGAAAAGTATCCCAAATTCTGACCCCGATAACCAGGTCCATCATCGTACCAACTATCCAGTGGTTTTCTCGTGATGCGGTCACAGATGGACAGAAAGACGGACGGACGGACAGATAGACAGACAAAAGTTCTTAATTTCATTTTGTTTATATATAATGAATCCTCGGAGGGTTTTACTAATATTATCGGTACACAGTGTATTTATAGTCGTGGTAATAAATAAAAATAAATGTTAGAAATGCCTGAAACGTGAAGTCCATTTTAATTTTAAATTAGTATTTCAAAGTCATTTTAAGAGTAGATGTTAGATTTTTAACCGTAAAACACAGTTATGGGATGCCATTAAATAATGAAAATAAATTCACTTATTAAATGGAAAATTCGCTTTACACAAACAAACATATACACGCCAATTAATTATGTCTGCGTTTTTCAAGTTGATCAAAAATACACACTCGGTTGAAACTGTTTAAAAAATATTGGCGAAAGGTTTGTAACTTGTAAATCATAGCCACAGCGGTTAGATATTATGTATTATGAATAGTTTTTGCTGCCTCTTCGCAGTAGAACCTACTTTCAAAACCGGTGGTATCATATGATACTGGCTCAAACCTTTCTAAATAGAAAGAATTATTCTATAAATTAACTTGAATTACTATGATATCTACTTTTTTAAATATAAAAATATTATAAATAATTAAATTATTGTTTTTTTAGTTAATGTTTTTAGTTTATTAAATGTCTTATATACTATGATAACACATATATAATTAATATATTATTAGTATTTATATTATTTTAGTAAAGTATTTATAAACTATAAATAACTATCGACCTACCCTCATTTCGCTCGTATATATAGATTTATAGTCTGCAAACAAACATACAAATACTACCTAAGACCTATCTATAAACCTTAGAATTTAGATCATCTCTCTTTCTGTTGGTGAAAATATATGAAAATCTGTACGCCAGAAGTTAGTATATACACAAATAGATGTTGTTTCGTATGATAACCAAATATTAAGCGCATATTAAGTCTATAATTATAAAGTGTCCTGAAAAAAATGCATCATTTGAAATTGAATTACGCATTTTTCAAATCTCTTTCGTTTATCAGTTTTCAGATGATAAAATTAAAGGCACGTTGTTTCGTTTAAAAAAATACTTTATGTGGTGTGCGTAAGTTCCAATTTGTGTTTAGACGTTTTATCCAGCCATTAACTGCAGTCACGATAGTGTAACGTACATAAATGTAGTACAAGTTTTATGCATTCGAGTGTCGTACACAACGATAGCAACCTTCTAGCCGTTGCGTCTGACTCCTCGGTTCTTCTGAGCGCCTAGTACTCACTGCTCCCATAAACCTACAATTCATAAAGTCCTATCTAAATTGATACTTTGCTAGTTTTGTATGCAAGTTGTATTTTAACTTAATATGTAGATTTTTTACTTGTTGGTTCTATAGTTCACTAGAAATATGCCCTGGATTTGCTTAACATTTTACAAAATGTTTTTTATAACAAAGAAAAATAATAATTATGTAAGTAATTTTATATTAATTATTCATACAAACAGACAGTAAAGTAAGCATTGTAAAATCATTGACTATTTTGGGGTTCGAGGACCTAACCACAGTTTGGTTACCATTTTTACTAAATAAAAGCCGGCTTGCTCTCATCCCTCGCTTCATGCCCTTGTCCCTCAATGTTTAGAAACGTATACATATTTTTTTTAGGATAGAAACTTTCGTAAAGTTATCGTGAATAACCGGAGCTACATCACAATCAATGGTTTAGGAATGCATAGAGGACAAACATACGAAAATTCATATCTATCTTAATATATATATTTCTTGTGTGCGTGTGTATGTGACTGAACTCCTCCTAAACGACTGGACCGATTTTGATGAAATGTTTTGTGCGTGTTCGAGTGCATTCGAGAATGGTTTAGATTCACAATTCGGTCCACTACAACATGTATTTTTTGAATTAATTAGCTATTTATACATTTACACAATAAATGAAATATCCAATTATAAACAAGTCGTTGCTAGGCAACGTTGTTTTGCGCATGCGGACAGGACAACGTCTGTCGGGTCCGCTAGTTTATAAATAAATGTGTGCAATCTTTTAGTAAAAAATTGTTGGTCTTTCCTCGGAATATCAGCCAAAAAAGTAAAAAATGACGTCTGCTGCTTTTTATCTTCATGTTGGATTCGATTCTGATAAAGATGTATTTTCAGAAAATCTTAATTAGAATCACATGGTCAAAATCACTCAAATGCACTCCAAGTTATACTCCACAAATGCGCTAATACAAAATATGCACTCTCAAAGTCCACACGATCGGTGAGAGATCAGGCAATGAACGGACAGAATAACCTCTTTAGTCTAATCTCTACCAATATAACCAGTTACGCAACTGCGAAAACAAAAAACCTGGTTGTTACTTAAAATTTCACGACACATTAATCTACTTACACTATACGTTATTTAATTTTAACGTACCTAGTACCTACTAGGCTACTGCGATGATAGCTTTTTTATTAGGTCAAATATGTCACGAGGGCTAGAAATCATATCATTTAAAGGCTTTAAAAGCGGCAAATCTCGTTTAATGTTGTTATTATTAACTAGATTTTACCCGCGACTATGCTCGCGTACTCAATTTTATATTTCTATTTCTTTATAAATTATGTACCTAATACAATATTATAGCTTAGGTAGTGGTGACGCCCTCGCTTGGGAAACCGAGAGGCCGTTGACTATGGCCTGATCCTCATGCTATTGAAGAGCGGCTCGTACCCAACAGTGGGACATGACAAAGTGTTGGATACACAACTTGGTGTAACTGCAAAGTTACACCAAGATCCGTATAGTAATGTTGGCGGGAAGAGTAACAAACTTTATAGAGTATATTTTTTCGCGTTTATAATATTGTTTTATATTATCTCCTAATAGATATGTCATTTATTACCTTATATATTTCGTTTTTTATAAATATTAACCTCAAACAAAACAGTACTGGCTATGGTTGATTTATTACAATGATTGATATCTTGACGCAGTAATGAGTTGGAATAAAAAAAGTATGGTCATTAAAGTTAATTCATTGTCTAATTTTAGTATCTAGTTTTACGTGATTATTGTATTTACGAACGATGCAAATATGTACTAGAATTGTCCAAACTATCTAAATAACTAATTCTGTTAGTTGGACTTTAATCTGATGCTAATTAATTAGTGTACTTGCGTCATGAGTTTTCAACTATTCAAGAATTACTGTAATATCAATAGTTACAATATGTATGTATTTAAAGTTATATATGTGTAGTGTATCAACTATCTAGTATCCGTAACATAAGCCTCGTAGCTTACCACATAACAAGAAGAGTGTTGTGTTAATGTCCCAGCATATTTTATAAATAATATCAGAAAATAAATATGTACATATATATGAGTATATGTATATTATATATGTATAATGTAATATGTATGAAACAAAACATCAGCTTAAAATACTACATATTATAATTTACTATCATTATTTTTTATCGACTAAAAGATTGTCATAACGATTCGAATAAATTCATGTTCGCAGGCTTTTTTACCAAATGGTTACCAAATCAAAATGTTCTTGGAAAAAAATTAAATATTTAATAGAATTCGGTCACGTTCATTTCTTTAATCACGCAGTTACTTTGGCTAATGGGTTTAAATCTAACTTGGCGGCTGTCGATTCGATCAAAAGTTCAAAACGTAATTATATTCAGTAAACACATTATAAAGTTGAAATGGCTGACATTGATCCTTTTGGCCTATGTTTAAAAAATATTAGTGAGTGGCTTCTGTGTTTATTTATGTGATGTTATTATTTATAACTACTGAATTACCCACGCTTCGCTCGAGTACGTTCATGGGTACGTTTTAATAGGTGTGAATAGTTAACGAGTGTGCCTGAGGAAAAAGGCTTATACTATTGTAGATTTTTATATAGGCCTTATTTCATAGTACTTTCTTAGGTTTACACGAATATTCGACATTATAAATTTTGTGGGCGAGTCTCGCCCGTGACTATGATTGCTGTAAAACATTCGAAACGTCGGGCACTAAATATCAAAATTAATCCGCGACAAAATCCGAAAAGGTAGTTTCATATTTTATAAGGCCTTATTACATCAAATTTACTAGCATTTTTTACATTATTTGGGTGTATATTTTAGGCTAAGCCAGTGTTATCCATGTAAATTTCTAAGAGCAATTGGATAGAACCAATTGTGTTTAACCAATTTGAATAGATTTTTTTCCCTGTAGTACCTAATACTGTTACGAGTAAATGAGGCTACCACAGTCAAGACACACGTGTAACGAAGAAGTTGATAGTTGTTTTTTTTAATACATTAAATGTTATAAGAGGCAATAAGCATATATAATTCGAAAACATGCACATTGGAATTATGTTTGTTTACCATTGATTTATGCCATATATTAAGAAACGTCAACATAATATAACTACAGAGTGGCGAATTATTCTAATGCCCAACTATAAATCATAGTTAAGTGCCAGGGTCATACTCTGTTGTTTTTAATAACTTTGAAGTATATTATTATTTATTATGGTCATTATTTATAAGAAAAAGAAAAAACGGGTCCAACCAAGCAGTAATACCCCAGTAGTAACGAGTTAGCTTGAGAAATAGAGTGAAGTGAGTTCAAATTCCGGGTCTCGCATTTATATTTTAATATGTAAATCATTTTCAACATGATTAGCAGTTGCCTTACGGTAAAAATGTCGTGAGGAAAGTTACATGTTTGTGAGAACCGTACTCTGAACTCTAAACCGCCTGATTCCTCACTTTGAAAAGAGGCCCGTGTACAACAGCGGGATGTTAAATATAAAACCTGGGCTAAATATAAAACCGTTACCAATGGGCTACCACTGCCTGTGCTATATAATGATACTTTTATTGAAATACCCCAAAAACAGTATACATATTCAAGAACTTATCGAAATGTAGGAAAGTTACTAAGATTATATTATACAAAATTTCTTATAGTATTGCACGAGATAATTATAATAACGCCTACAATTAAACAATAACCTCGATATTATAATACAGTGTAATCGTCGCCCGTCAGATTGTAGCACAATGGCAGCTTAATTGAGCGTAATCTGCATAGTTATCTACTTATATGATAAACAAAATTACACTATTAATTAATTTTAAACTACATAAGCTACCGACGACGGTGTTTCGAAAATACGAGTATATTTATGGTATGCGATATGGATGTTTTATGGGAATATGCTACCTGTTACATTTTAAAGTATAGGCACTTTTTGAAGGAAATAAAGATAAATGCAAAACTTGCATTTTTTTTGTAATGAAGTAAATGTAGAATATTTTTTAGTATTTTGGTTTAAGAACATAACATCAACATTGGAAATAGAAGGAAACCCCTAGCAAGGCACTTGGGCCTTAAAATCGTTAATACCATAGCGTAATACCACGCTCCGCACTTGGCTAGTGCGTGATGGCGGATGGAATTGAATCCACCTTACTCGGTTTCCCAAACGAGCACGTTACCATTGCCTAATGTATGTATTAAAAAAATAAATATGTTGGGACATTATTACAACAGCGCCATCCAGTTACGTGGTAAGCTACGTTACGTGCTTGTGTTACGGATACCAGATAGTTGATATGCTACACATATAATACATTTTATAAATATGACTGGAGTACAAACATTCGTGCTCAAAAAATGAATGCCCCCAGCGACACTCGAACCCGCGACCGCCGCGCTGGCGCAGAAAGGAGAGTCACTGAGCCAAACGTGTCGTCAAAATATGTATTATGTATAAGATTAAGGTTTTGAAGACGTCACAACTTAGTTATTATATGTCTAAAATAATTAAATCATTAATGTTTTTTATTGATTAATATCTAAATTTATTTATAGTGGCATGGCGGCATTTCCTGTGAGGCAGCAGCAGCATCGTCTTCTATGGCAGGCGCAGGGGCTCCCTTATTACCTGACTCAGAGTTGATAAAACTTTGCCCAATGTGCAGAGTGCCTATAGAGAAGGACGAGGGATGTGCTCAAATGATGTGCAAGCGATGCAAACACGTGTTCTGCTGGTACTGTTTAGCTTCGTTAGACGTGAGTATGATTTTGAATTTTATATTTCTAAACTATAACATGTATCTAAGAGTTGAAATTAATATTCTTTCGGTATTTATTTTTCAAATGTAAAAAAATCAACTTAAAACGATAATTAATATTATGTACTAAGCAAGTAAGTTTTGGTTATTTAAGAAATTTTAAAAGTAGAGTAGGTAAGGCGCTTGCTTGGGAAACTTAACGATGCAGGTTCTTCATTACTACACAGCTACCACAAAAAATAATATAAAAGTAGCATTTGATCTTCTTTTTTTTATTCGTTCCTTAATTTCGTAAAGACAGAAGGGCAACAAAACACTTAAGAGTATTGGTATCCGCTAAATCAGGACAGGGATAGGTCATGTTTATATTTAGGATACCGATCACCTTGACCCTCATTCCGGTGTAGATTTACGAGCTTTTAGGTATACATGCACGTGTAGTAATGTATTATGTGTTTACTGTGCTATAAAATTAACACGCCATATTGATATTGTGTGTTATACCGAATTTATAAGAGAGATGTCAATTTTTAAAGGAATTTTTTCTTACAAAGGAATTAAAATTTCTTTTGTACTCATATAATGGGCCATGTAGGTACAAACATACGTATGTAACTAGTTGGTTTACCTTAGGGTGCGCCTCTAGGTGTCTTTATAATATTCCTACACACGCTTGCCTTGATGTTTATTATGTTATAATTAAAATATATCTTTATCCATATTTAATATTATAAATGCGAAAGTAACTCTGTCTGTCTGTCTGTCTGTCTGTCTGTTACCTTTTCACGCCTAAACCACCCAACCGATTTTGCTGAAATTTGGTATGTAGATAGTTTGCATTCATGAGAAGGAAATAGGCATATTATTTTTTGGAAATTCAACCCCTAAAAGGGTTAAAAGGGGTGGCAAAGTTTGTATGAGAAAAATATTTTTATTGCACATTTTTGCATGAAACTTTGAATTAATGCTTTTTAGTACAAATGATGAAACACGTATTTCAGGGTTTTTCGAAATTCACCCCCATTGGGGGTTAAAGGGGGTGGCCAAGTTTGTATGGGAAATTTAATTCTATTGAAATATTTTGCGTGACACTGAAATAATGCTCTGCAATACAAATTATGAGATACATATCTAAGCGTTTTTTGAAAATCAATCCCTATGGGGGTTAACGGGGGTGGCACAATTTGCGTAGGAAAAATATTTAACAGTAATTTTTACCATAAGTCCATAACAATGAACCACGTAGATCAGTTTATCATTAACGAAAAACACACAAAGAAATTATGATACACATAGTAGCAAAATTGGTTAAAATAGGAAATAAGTTTTAGAAAGCGCAGCAGTGGCGGCACGGCAGGATGCTACACAGTAGTTTTCAGAAAAGAGGGCCAGAACTTTAAATGGGGAATCAGTCCTTGGTACATTATAAGTAACAGTATATAAGCAAAAATGTTTATTTTATTCACTCTTAGCGCGAGCGAAGCCGCGGGCACCGCTAGTTTTATATAAATATAATACCAGAGAACATACCTTGTATCTTTATCTCTAGACTCTAGCGGCAAAATTAAAGACTTTCATTTCGAACTCTTCAAGTCACATTTAGTAAAAGCAAAAGCAACTTATTTTAATTCACAAGGTCCCATTGCCTAAAATTATCAAAATCAGCTCAGCCGTTTAGGCGTAAGAACGTACTCATAACAAGCAGAAAGAATTACACATTTATATTATATTTTATTAATGTGGATTGTGTAGTCATTAGTCAAAGTTAATCCAATACGTATTTGAGGCCTTATCTAAAGAAAACAAATGCAATACCTTATAAGTATAATAATATGTATGTATCTAAATATATAAATATAATATAATTAATACCGTAAAAGAAAGTATAACGCTTTCTTATCATTTGCTAAACCGGTTTTTGATACGTCAAAATAGTCGCAGAACAGGATTCATATCTTACTTTCTATTCATAGCAAATTAAGTAACTTTATATAATGATTGAATAATTATTTCTAAAAGTTATTATAGTGTTTAAGAATTAGCAATCGAGATGGAGACGGGAGAAGGGAGACTGAATATAAACGTATAAATACAGTGTTAGAACGCTCTATATTGAAATATACTAATACTTATCCTAAGAAATTATGTACCTACGTTGTTTTATAAAATGTACCTACAGCCTTAACTCACTAAATATCTAAATCTAAATTTAAAAAGTCTGAATAAAAACCGAGTTAAGGCTTGACATTAAGTTAAATAAAGCTTGTGTACTTTTAAATTAGTTTATAAATAAGGAGCAATTTTAATATTTTTTATAAGTTTTTAATTACAATAACAACATCAAAAGGTCGTCTAGCATTCAATTTGAATTTGATAACGTCTATACCTATACAAGTTCTTAAAAACATGTTTTTTTTATAATTCCGTATCAATATTAAAACTAATATTCAAACGTCGAAAGTGCTTAGGTTAACAAAAGAATTAATAAAAATTGTTTCTTTTTTAATAAAATTATCCTCTCATCGCTGCTCATTTGCTCATTTTTGTGTTAATTTGTTTTTGCATCCTAGAACATTCTAACTATACATATATGCTTCGCTCAGAAATTAGTTTTCTCGTGATGCGGTCACAGACAGGCAGATAGACAGATGGACAAACAATAATTCTAAAAACTATTGATTTTTTCCACTTTTCGTCCCTTTATTTTAAATGGTTTTGTGGAATAACCAGAATAGATGTAACATTTTGTATAGTGGCAGCATTTTGTATAGTAAGTAAAGCGACACGTAGTGACATCTATCGCGATCGCATAATTCATAATTGTCGGTTTTGTATAATTTAATAAAGAGGCCGCTTTTGCTAAACAAGTCGTCCGTCTGTCAACAAGAGTACGTCCTTATTTCAGTAAACAATCATAAAGTATTATTATTTTTTCCTTTTATGTATTTTTTTTCTGTGTATGGTTCGTACTTAACGAGAAAAATAACGATGGTATTGGAGTAATTTATAGTAGTGTTGTCCCGTACCATGCTATAGGTGACCGGCGCTATCGCGTGAGTCACACCGAATAGAAATTCTGTGTAACGCACGATTAATGTTGTATAATATGGTCTTTATTGAATTTATTTCGATTGATCGAGTTAAGTAACGTGACATGTGATTGGGACAAAATTTATAGGAAAGAAATTTTACAAAATATAAAATAAAACCATTATATCGGCACTTTAAACCATAATTGATGTACCTAGAAATAAGTCTAGATTTTTTTGATAATTTTAATGAATGTATTTTTTTTTCTTGATAATTGATATTTTAATAATATAATAATTTAACCAATTTTTATTTTTGCTTCCAGGACGACTTCTTACTTCGACACTACGACAAGGGCCCATGTAAAAATAAACTCGGACATTCAAGAGCTTCTGTTCTATGGCATCGCGCTCAGGTAACGGTTTTGTATATTCTAATTAACATTTTAAAAGAAGTTTATAAGATATTGATTTATTTACTTAAATAAATAAATGAATGAATGAACGAACGAACGAATGATTGATTAAAAAAATAAAAAAAAATACCGTAACCGTTAAACAAATTAAGATGAGAGAATATATTTCGTCTATCAGTTAGGCCACGTCGAACTAACATGTACATGGAGACCATTATATTATAGCTATTTATAATAAATATTTTATTCTAATGACAATAAAAGAACTAAGAGCAGCTTAATTATACGTAAAATATTATAAGAACTTTTTAAGTTCTGAACTTCTTAATAGATGGCGTTGACTAAAAATGTAAAAAGAAAAAGGACAGTAGAAACTATTCTATACTAATAGGTATATCTTCTAACACTTAATTACTTTTAAAGTTCTTCTAGAATCCATGTATCTTTTAAAATAAAAAAAATATAATTATACAGACGACGTAGATCCTCCTCTTTCGAAGTTGGCTACAAGTAATTTATATCAAATCGAAATGTCCGTATAGAATGTACTTTATACATACATAAGTAAATAATGTATTGCTTACGTTTTCAGGTGGTGGGTATATTCGCTGGTTTCGGCCTCCTATTACTGGTGGCTAGTCCACTGCTGTTGCTGGCCGCTCCTTGCATCGTTTGTTGCAAATGCAGGTAAATAACATTATAAATGCGAAAGTTTGCATGAATGTTTGTTAAACACGCCAGAACGATTGAACGGAGCTGAATGAAAGGCTTAGAATTAGATTATAGTCTGGTATAGCATATAGGTTACTTTTTATCCCAGAAAAGTGCGTGGTCCTAGTGGGATAGATTTTTTGTGTTTCAGTAGGAACAGACCCAAGTGAAGCGAGGATGGGTTTAGTTTACTTAACTACTACTGAAGCAAAGATGAGTTATGAGCTTACTTAATCATAATTTATGAGTGAGTGAGTGGATTCTTGAATGAATGAATATATATTAATAATAAAAAGAATGGCTTAAACTTTTTCAAATGTATTACAATACATAAGACATGTGCAAAAGTAGATTTTTAGTCTATAACTTTTATATAAGGAAACTAGCGACTCATCGTCGCTCCGCTGGGGGTTTCCCTAAATATATTTTAACGATTAGTATACATTTCTCAGAGATGAAATATTTTCCCGCAGTAAAAAGTTTCCGGTTATTCTCGTACCAAGTTTTATCAATATCTGTCCAGTGATTTTCTCGTGATGCGTTCCCAGACAGAAATTTAATGTACAGATTTGACCTATTTATTATTAATAATAATGTTCTCCGACCAATTCCGGCTATGGCAGCCAATCTCATTGAGACTGGCCAACTACGCAGGAGATATTTATAGTGCACAAGTGTACGCGCAGACACCAGTGTACTCTCTGTTCCTATCACTCTCATACTCCGGTGCGACGACACGAGACACGACCAGTGAGAGTTAAGGCGCAGGACCGACGGCTTTACGTGCTCTCCGAGGCACGGGGGTGACACACCGCCAACTTCCCAACTCCGGGCTGCTACTGAGGCTTACTAAAGAGGAAGACTCAATAACTAAATTCACCCCGAACCGGGACTCGAACCCTCTCTCTCTCCTCCTCTCGATGTGCGGCCGTACATGCTAGCCACTACCACGGAAGCAGTTAAATTATTTATAATTATATTATATATAATTATTATTATAGATGAATTAAATATGTGTGTACAGACTACATTTCTAAACTATTATCGAAATTCGAAAATAACAATTACTTACCAGGAACATTGAATATTATTTAAGTAATATTAATTAAAAAAATCAATATTTTCAGACTCTGCAATCCGAATACAAAGAATCTAGAAGAAGTCGACGAAATAGAAAGCATCAGTCCTGGACGTGACGACGACGACATAACTCGCGCGAGGTACTCCGACTGACGTAAATATTAAACGATTCTGGACTTTAAACACAGGTAATACGTACTAAAGCTGTATGTACGTATTTTGGATGTCTAATCTATTGTTGTAGAGTGTATCGTAGAGAAAGAGAATTTGGTAAGGAATGTGAACAGTATGTGCAAAGTATACGCACTAAAATTGTATGTATGTGTTGTATGAAAATTTTTGAGTAAGAGTCGTAATTTTGAATGGCTTGAAGTTTTGTTTGAAATTGACTTTAAACGAAAATAATATATTAATAATAGTATATTTAAAAATGTCTAACATCGTCGGTACAAATAAAAAAAAAGTCAATAGACAACAAAGTTACTAGAAGTGATAAATGTTAAAAGTGAAAAAATCATGTATAAAAGATTGCTTCGTTGTAATATTTGTAAGAAGTTCATGAGTGTTGAAGTAAATGAAGTGTGTAGTGTCATTATAATGAAAAGGGATAGTTAGAATTTAATCTGTGGTAAGAAAGTTATTTAAATAATTCATAATATCTTATTACTTCAACAGTAAAAATTAAAAAAGTATAAAAAAATCTGTGGTATTAATAAAATCATTTTCATATGGATTGTACTTTAATAAGATTAAATAAATATTTAAAAATATAGAACTCGTAGCGCTAACTGATCGATACTTAATCGAAGATGTATTGACTCGTGTAAAGACGTTTCAGAGCTCTTAAATATTTTATATGATCAGCCTCTCCAAAGAACTTTTAATTAAAATGATCATAAGAATCTCTGCAATAGATAATATCTCTTTAAAGGTTAACTTATCGATAAATTATTAAAATATATATAATTACTATACGTACATTGCTATTAGGTGGCACTTCTATGTGTTTCTTGTTCTATGACTAAACTACATTCAATCCATGGAGGTTAGTGACCAGGAGAACCATCGCTTCATACTAAAGCATTACCCGCCTGTCTCTGAAAATTTGTAGAATTTATAACGTGCTATCGTCCGCAAGTAGTATTTGTGAAGTTTGCTGTTTATGAGTATTGTCACTATTGTGACAACGTGAAGTTAGGCTTTGAGACAACATAGCGATCGCAGCGCCTCCTTAGTTTAAAAATATTTCTGAGACACTACATTCTAGGGCGATGGTCCTCCTGGTCTCTAATCTCCATGATTCAATCAAATGTTGAAAATAATATTTAATTCTACCTATAATAGATTATAGGTATAATAATTATTCAATGATCTCACATATTAAACTAAAATAACTTGGAGAGGTGGGACATAATAAATTGTGTAGGTATAATACGTGTTTATAAAGAATGGGATTATAAATGGCGTCGTCTGTATCCCCTTTGAAACTATGGCCGATTTACTCGCCCATATGGATAGTTTATATTGTGTTTAAATATAGTATTTATTTCACAATTCTCGTGGTAAATAATAAATTTAACATGAAAATATCTGGCAAGTTTTTACCTGTCAGTGTCAGTGTGTTGGTATTCCTCTTCTTGCAACCGATATGGTTGAATCTTGGTATATCATGGTCATAGATTTTTGATTGGAGGGATACCCCTCGTACTGAGGGAGGCCCGTGCCCAACAGTGGGACGTTAAAAAGGGCTGCTGCTGATGATGATGATACTTCCTTTAAAAAGGGGCAAAAAGGGGATTACTCGATTGGCCTTAGCCTTATGAGAACCGATTTCGATGGTTCTTTTTTTAAGGTGTCTCATAAAGTTGAAATGGATTTTGGCGTGATAAGCAGAAGCAAACAAGCTTAATTTCTAATTCCATTCTTTATTACCACAGACGATTTAAAACAAGTGTGATCGCGTGGGAAAGTACAAAACTAGAAAAGAAGATGTGTATTTTGTTACTTTACAATAGATTTATAGATTTGATAGTCGAAAGTCGGACATAATGTAAATAAACACTATTTGTTTGTAGAATGATTGGGAATAACTAAAGCTTCACTATTTTTTAATGTCTCAAATTAAGACTATTTAAAATAGCTAAGGTATAAATGAAATTATTAACTGATTTGAACGTAAATAACTGACAGTTAAAATATGACGATAATGAGATATAATCTGAATATCGTAAAGTATAGTATGTTGCAACTTGCAGATGAGATAAAATTCTAAAACTGTAATTTTTAATTAGCCATAGATTGTCGGTACTACTATTGTTTTAGTCAAGTTTTTTAATTGGCTGTTGAACATATAATTAATGTTTGTATTTATTATTAATTCATAGAATTTGTCGTGTCTAAATCAAGATGACATAAAGACCTGCAAATAATAACATTGTAACTATAATAGCTTTTTATTTTTTTTAAATACCGAGTACCGAGTTTAATACCGAGTTGCAATGTTGCTCCTTGCAGGTATCGATTTAACTACGACTTGAAACAATGGGAGGTCTCACTGCGAGTTTTAGCCGTTGGTGGCGCTACAAGCGCATAACGTAAACAACGTCAAGATTGTATGTAGTGTATGTCAAATTATTTTACGTCAAATTTTATGTCAAATTTTTTAATTCAAAAATAGTTAAAACACCGTATTTTTCCATCTTATATTTGATTTTACAAAACTTAACTAAACTATTCTATAATGATAAACGCGTTCATTGGTGACGTTATGCGCTGGTAGCGCCATCTGAGCCGAACCTGGCGCGAAATCTCCCATTATTCTTTACTTTATCGCTCTGCTTTGTTGAGATTGATAACCTCGAATCAATCGAAAGAAGTGCAACAATATAACACACATAAGTGTGTAATCGATTAAAATAAATAAGCGATAAGTAAATAAATAATATTGAAAAGTAAATTATAAGACATTTAATCACTATAAAGTTTTGAAAAAGAGTTATTATTTCGTGACATAAAAAAAAGTGATTGGTTTATTTTTTTTTATTATCACGTTTTCTATAATTGCTTTATTATTTTTTATTTTTTTGTAATCTGTTAATGCTTTATGATTTTTGACGTTTTGTTTTTAGTTGTTGAATATGCTAATGATTTTATTAATGTAAATATTAAAAATTATTGTAAAATAGATCTTTATATTCAAAAAATATTATAAGAAATTCGTAACATCGCATTTATTCTTCAACTGACACAATGATTAAATAATTAAATTAATAATATTTAAAAATAATGGCATTTACTATGAAAAGAAATTACAAAAATATTTTTTAATAAATTATAAAATATTGTTTTTGTAGTAACAGACAAGTTTTTGTGTTATATGTTATTTAGAATTGTCTACTCGAATTGTAATTTGATCTCTCAAATCTATACAGTCATCACTGAACTAAAAGCAAGAAGGGCCCTGATCTTGAAAAACATGGCATATTACATTTACACAACCGTACCGACAAATACATGTTGTCTCTTTTACTCCCGAGTAAAACTAAACGTTTGTTCTCTTTCACTCAAAATGACAGAATATTGTTTCAATGGCGAACGGTGTGCGCTCACGCCTTTCAATGTGAATACAATTTAGCGATCGGAGTACTGTAGGGCTCTTCTTACTTTTAATTCGTTGACAGTCATATAAAAAATGTCCAATCTCGAAAAAAAGAGATTTCGTATGGGACGTATTTTCTCCAATAACAAGTTTTGTGAGTTAATGCATATTGTACTTAAGGTCATAGAGGGTTACAGTTCATTTTTAAATACTAATATTTGCAAGAGAAAATAAGAAATCATAGGTTTCTAACGAATGTTGTCGAATACTAATTGGGCTCGAGTGGAATCAAACTAACTCGCTTATTTAAGGCGCAGAATGAAACAATGTATAGATAGATATTTAAAGGCAAAAATGTAAAAAGTAAAAACTATGCTAATATATTGTTTATATATTTAAATAGTTTTCACATTTTATATGGCAATCTTGTCTTTTGATCTTCATATCCATACATAGATTTATTGTGCGTCACAACTTAAAAAAAATTATAGATGGAATGATTAATAATGCCATCGATGGGTAATTTTCTACAGAAGTATGTTCGAACTCATTTTCATCTTCTATATCACTTTTTTGAAAATCTTTTTAACAATCCTTTTCTCCTTTCTTATAAAACTAACTCTAAATCTTGCCTTTAAAATCTCTTGTTTGAAATTCATGCTACTAGAGTCTCAAGTAGAATGTACGACATACATATTTAATACATTTTCACCGAAAATGCTTTTGACACAACCGCCAAAAAATCATAATGAATATTATTAAGTCATGTAGCAATCCATCAAAGTTATTATCAATTATTTTTACATGTTACATAGCTAGCAAGTTGTTAATAGTGAGTGACATTGCGCAATAAATGCTGCGTTATTTTGTTTTTAATTGAGACTTATTTAGATGTGACTGATTTTTTAAGAATATGAGACTGAGCGAAGAATGTGTGGGTTAATTTCATATATAAACTCATAAAGGCAACGACAATATCTAAAGTAAATGAGGAACACATCATTTTTATTTATCCTTTGAAGATAATCAAAGGGTGGTTAGTTTTAAAGTACTTCATATGTCAGTCATTTGAGTGAAGTAAGATAACCGAGACATATATGTATATATATTTTCATACAATGTAGTGTGCGTAGCGCGCTTTAGTTGCATAGTTATTATTTAATCGTTTTCAAGGTATACCTATGGTGAAAGCAAATTTATTCACAGCACAAAAACCATAACTAAATATTTTTATACACCTTAACATTAAGTTAACAAAATTATTAATAACATTGATTTTCTATTGGATCATGTATCAATAGATCGGAGGTATAGTCAAAAGTGTTATAAGTAACTGCAATGCAGTGAGAGACAATGCTTATTATATTTATAGTCTGTATTTTATTTTTTTAATCTGTGATTGATGAATATCAAAAATCCTGTTTATTAAAATATTATATATTATATCTAATACTCTTATATTGCTATCACTCATAATGAAACATTTCAGGGAGTGAGACAACATACAAATATATTGCTATTTCTTTTATTACTGGAATGGTTACTACTGGTGGAACTTTCTAATTTTTGTGACAGAGGTAAACAAAATTTGTTGGCAACATCAAAACCCTTATAACAATATATAGTTGTCTTAGATATAAAATAGTTACATATTATATTAATCATTGAAGTATGAAGATGGATATGAACTGGTATGTGTCAAAGGTAGAAATGTGAATCATGTCCATGTTATTATTTTGATGATTAAAAAATATTGCACTGCTTTTCTTGTGTCATCACACAGAGCCTTAACTTTGTAATTTATTGGTAGGAATTTAAAATATTAATTTATTGTAAATAAGGATTATTATTGTACTTAAAAATTGGGGGTTGATGGATGCAATTTTAATATAACTTTAAATCTCTTTTTGATATGTAAAAAATCTCTACTTATTAAAAAAAATTGTAAGCTTGATGATAATTTTTTGTATATAAAAGCTTTGAATGTTTTATCTCCGTCAATCCTCAGTAGCTTGTTGTAGCAAGCTAGTTAAAGCATTTCTAGAATTAAATGGAAAATTATCTGTAGTATTAGGGTAAGCGAGTAGATTCTCTAGGTTATCACTTGTCTATGATATATATTTTGTGGATTGTCATTGTTTTTCATGTAAAAATAGGTACAAATTTGATAAATTTTATCACCATTGCTTAGACATTCATTTGACATTACAACAAATCAATGGCTAACTGCTAACATAAATAAAATTTATCATATTTGGGTCTAATATGAAAGCAGACTTGTAAATATGAAGAGAAAAATTATTTTTGTTATCAATTGTACTTCTTGTTTATTTTGTGTTGATTCAGACTTAGCTTTCAGTTTATTATAAAATAATAAAGATTTTTCAATTAATATCTATGGTTTATTTTATTTCCTTTGAGAATTCTTTAATAAACAATATAAATAAATGAATTGTTAAGTAAAGAAAACTAACACTTATTTATTTACAACTGAAATATTACAAACTAATAATTTTAATAAGAACATATTTTATTTTACCACACTCTTTTTAAGCCTGCAGTGCAGTCAAACAATAAAGGGTTCTTGAACTCGCCCTTCATATCCAACATATAATGCATTACAGTATTCTTAACTTTTATAGGTAATTGAACTCTTGCTGTCTTCCTGTTTTCTTTACAACATACAAATTCAATGGGAACTTTCATAATTCTATTATTGCCAAATGGTGCATATGTAACAAATGTAAGATGTTGTCCACCTTTGTTTAGAATCAAGTATCGTACAGACTTTAATGTGTACATCCATATCATTGCTAATGATCCAGTACCTTAAAAAGTAATTCTGATAAAAATAACCAAAAAGAAAGATAATAAATAGTGAAAAATTTAAGAAAAACCAACATTAAAAAATTAAGTAACCTTATTCTAGAATAATAAAAAAGAATCAAATAATATTAGTGATAAAATTAATTAGTATAAGTTAATTATGTATTTTGCAATATGCTTCTATAGCTTTTACTAAACATATCTTACAAAGAAATTTAATATAAATGAATAAACATTACCAATGATTAGTGATACTGCTCCTAAAGCGTTCCTATATTTGTTTTGTCCTAAATTAATTTTCCTGAACCAAGGAGTTTCCTCAGTTATCATTGATTCATCTACAGGGGCATCTCTTAAATTTTGCAATGCAAAAAGACCCAAGTATGTCCAAAACATGTACTGAACAACGGCAAAAATGTTCATATACATATAAAATTTAGGGTTTTCATACTTGAATAGTATAACATCCTTGGCTACATTCGTATTGACATCATGAATAGTTTTGGTTACAACTGTCTGTGAATTCTGCTTAACATTAATCTTTATTTGACCAACTGCTTTGTTTAAAGGATAGCGAAATGTAGCAGCTCTTTTTAACACAATAGATGCATAAGTAAATAAAGACATTTTATTAAGTAAGTTCTACTATAATAAAATACAATATCAGTAAAAACATAACCTCAACATTTTGTAACTTGTAATGCCAAATGCCAATGTCAATAATTAGACATTTAGACATACTAAATAGATAATAAATGGTTCTCACTCTATAATTTATTACAAAGAATTAATGTCTATTTTATTTTAATTTTTAATGGTTGAAAATGTGGCCATGAATTAAAAACAATAGATTTGGTCTATTGGACATTTTTATAAGCTTAAATATTCATCTACCATTAACTGTTCAAGATTGAAGATACACAGAGGGTTTCATCATTGATACAAACACAGTTCGATATTATTTTTATTTTTTACTTTATTTAAGTATCATGTCTCTGATTTATACATATTTTTGTGACAAACATGAAAAAAATCGATTATTATTATGTTGTTAATTAATCGCTTCAGGTATTCAAGTTTTTTTTTCTGAAATCTTTCATTTTTTTTATTGTATAGATCTACATTTTATTTGTAAGTTTCATTGTAATTTGAAATTATGTAAATTTTCTAGAATATCATTGTCATCAATTCAGAGACAATAAAAATTAAAAAATATGATTTATAGTCTACCCTTATTCACGGCGTCTTTGAGTTTGTCAAGTTCGTTATTTCGTAGCGGCCGTGCTAATTGTAAATTACAACAATAAAATGTTGTTTTACAAAAGCCAATAGCATTAAATCCTTTATTGTCTTGTTTTCAAGGCAATTCGTGCATAGCGTTGATCGCGCACGATTTAAAAGCACGACACACAAGATGGCTGATATAAAGGTAAGCGGTCTGATCTTGGCGGCATTTTGATTACTAACGGTCAAAATTAGGATTGTTTGTACCTAATTTTAGATCCATATGTTATTATTTATAGAAATAAATACATTTTTAAAATGTCTTGGAAATGAATTTAACTGTAATCATATCCCTAAAAATGGAATAATTTGTCTGTACCTACTCATTCAATGTATTTAAAATAATATGTTTTTTGCTAATGCTAAAGCCTTACTTTGATAACTTTAGTATTTTTGTTATAATACGTTTATTGTTTTGCATTTATAAAACTAATACTTATTGATTTATGGACATATAAGTAGAACATGTATATTGTGAACTACCTTCAACTGAAAAAAATAATTAATCGTTATAATTTAAATAATTGAAACTAAAATTATGACAGTTTATGATGCTCGTAATTAACACAATAGGTACATAATGCAATAAAGCAAATATTTTATGATGCTTAGCATTTCGTAATTATGTACTTCTTAATTCATAAATATCTATTACCTAGTATATTTATATAAAGGGTTGTGTTAAACTAATAACATCAGGAACTTTTTTTAAAATCATTACAAAGAATTGTGCTAGTATGGAAATTTCTAGTGTATACATCTACCTTTTCATGTATTAGTACAGGCAAATTATATGCTTTTGAAATTAATGAAATTACAATTTATATAATTATATTTTTATCACTAATTTGAATAATTAAACATTAAACAGAATATTTATAATAATAAATAATAAATGATTTTATATTTCTTCTTAGTCTATGCTTGCAAAAATGAGCAATGGTACTCAAAATGGGACTGCTGAAGCCCCTGCCAAGGGCTCAAAAGGTACCATTGAGAAGATTTATCAAAAGAAATCCCAGCTTGAGCACATCCTTCTGCGTCCAGACACATATATTGGGTCCGTTGAACGGGCAACAGAGACTATGTGGGTTTATGACAAATCTAAGGAGTGCATGGTGCAGCGGGAACTAACTTATGTACCAGGTAATTGTTTATTATATATTTTGTTATATATAATATAAGAATACTGATATTTTAAATAAGAATATGGTTTTGGTATTTCCGGAGTACCTTTTTTTAGTATACATAATATGTAAAATGATTAGGAACTAAAGTACTTTAAAAACTTTTCAGGTCTATACAAAATATATGACGAAATTTTAGTAAACGCAGCTGATAATAAGCAAAGAGATCCAAAAATGGATGTAATCAGAATTGAAATTAATCAAGAACAAAATACAATATCTGTATATAATAATGGTTGTGGAATACCAGTTGTAATGCACAAGGATGAAAAAATGTATGTGCCAACTATGATTTTTGGACATTTATTGACATCATCAAATTATAATGATGAAGAAGAGAAAGTTACCGGTGGCAGGAATGGTTATGGTGCAAAACTGTGTAACATTTTCTCAACAAAATTTACTGTAGAAACCGCATCTAAACAATATAAGAAACATTTTAAGCAGACTTGGGGTGCGAACATGACGAAGGCATCAGAGCCTAAAGTGAAAGAATCTGGGAAAGATGATGACTTTACAAAAGTGACTTTTAGCCCCGATTTGGCTAAATTTAAAATGGATAAATTAGAAGATGACATTGTAGCGCTAATGTCGCGCAGGGCGTATGACGTAGCTGCATCTACAAATGGTGTGAAAGTATATTTGAATGGAGAAAGGCTTAAAATAAACAAATTTAAAGATTACATAGATTTGTATATTAAGGGCAAAGAGGATGAGAACGGACAACCTTTAAAGGTTGTATATGAAAAAGTCAATGATCGTTGGGAGGTAGCTCTAACACTCTCCGATAGGGGTTTCCAACAAGTCTCATTTGTCAACTCTATTGCTACCACTAAAGGGGGCAAACATGTTGACAGTGTAGCAGACAGTGTTGTTAAGAACGTTTTAGAAGTTTTAAAGAAGAAAAACAAGGGTGGTGTTAACATAAAGCCTTTTCAAGTCAAAAATCACATGTGGATTTTCATCAACTGTCTCATTGTAAACCCAACCTTTGACTCGCAAACTAAAGAAAACATGACGCTTCAAGCAAAAAGTTTTGGTTCAAAGTGTAATTTCTCTGAAAAATTCGTAAATGCTGTATCAAAGTCAGGGTTAGTTGAATCAGTATTAACTTGGGCTAAATTTAAGGCTCAAACTGAGCTCGTAAAGGCGTCTGGTAAGAAACAGAGCAAGCTAAAGGGTATACCGAAGTTAGAAGACGCTAATGACGCTGGAACCAAAAATGCACATCTTTGTACGTTAATTCTCACTGAGGGAGACTCAGCTAAGACATTGGCTGTGTCAGGACTCAGTGTAGTAGGCAGAGATCACTATGGTGTATTCCCATTGAAGGGTAAGCCCCTCAATGTAAGGGACGCTTCCCACAAACAAGTCTTGGAAAATGTTGAAATCAACAACTTAATCAAAATTATTGGATTACAATACAAAAAGAAATACAACTCTGTTGACGACCTTAAATCGCTACGATACGGCAAAGTTATGATAATGGCTGATCAGGATCAAGATGGCTCCCACATAAAGGGACTTATAATTAATTTCATACATCACAATTGGCCAGAACTGTTAAAACTACCGTTTTTAGAAGAATTTATTACGCCTATCGTTAAAGCAACTAAAAAGGATAAAGAAATATCATTTTATTCATTACCAGAGTTTGAAGAATGGAAGCGTGAAACTGAGAATCACCACACGTACAATATAAAGTACTACAAAGGTTTGGGTACCTCCACTTCAAAGGAGGCTAAAGAATATTTCCAGAACATGGACAGGCACAGAATCCGTTTCCGTTACAGTGGTGCAACGGATGACCATCATATAGAACTGGCTTTCTCAAAGAAAGGTGCAGATCAACGGAAGGAGTGGTTAACGAATCACATGGATGAAGTTAAACGGAGGAAGGAGATTGGTCTACCTGAAAGATATTTGTACACAAAAGATACTAAAGCAGTTACCTATTCGGATTTTGTTAATCTAGAGCTGGTTCTCTTCTCCAATGGTGACAATGTTAGGTAAGATTTTTATTTTATAATATAATATAAACTTATTTCACTTATTATGAAACAATTGTTGCTTTTTTATTTCTTTTATAAATAATAAATTCTCACTTGCTTCACTTAGTTTCGTCCGCATTAGCCTAAAAAAGGTAAATGTCATAGTGGTCTAAGATCTGGGATTAGAAAAATATACCCTCATCTGTTATTTAGATGAAACAATTTTTTATAGGCTGATTTCAATGTTATGAAATTGTAAAAACACCCTCTGCCACTATAAGCCTTCTGCAATTAATAATAATTAACTAATTTATTTATAACTTTTACCTTCTTATGTTATTTGCATGTAGTAAGCTAAAACTGTCAATATTTTGTATTATGTACCTTACTGTAGTCGGCACCCATCTCTATGATTGCTATACTTACCTGCAGCCAGGTGAGAAAAGGTAGATAAATGTAGCTTATTCCCTCACATGTTATTTAAAAAATATGAGCATGATTTGAAAATATAAAAAAAAATTGAATGTATTTAGATGATTACCTTAAAATCATCTGCAGCCTTTGTAATTAAAAGTTTAAGAATTATTTCAACAATTCTTATTAATTGCAGCAGGCTTACAGTGGCAGAGGTTGTTTTTATAAATTCATAACATTGAAATCAGCCTATAAAAAATTGTTTCATCCATATAACAGATGAGGGTATATTTTTCTAATGCCGGATCTTAGACCATATTATGTGCTTTATTACTCCAGGTTACAGTTCATCTTTGTATATTCATCCAAATCAATACAAAGAAATACAACCATTCTCATATATATGTCGGTTGTATGTCATAAATACATATTATACTATATTTTTTAGATCAATCCCTTCAATGATAGATGGTTTGAAACCTGGGCAGCGTAAAGTTATCTTTACATGTATTAAACGTAATGATAAAAGAGAAGTCAAAGTAGCGCAGCTTGCTGGTTCAGTTGCTGAACATTCTGCATATCATCATGGCAAGTAACTTTTTTATTCTTCTACTTGATGACTCTAAAACCTGCGTTACACCGGCTAGTGGCGTCGGAATAGAAGTATTTTGTTCTTTAATTAAACATGAATACATAATTTAACATATTATTATGTTACATTTACTATATTTAAAAACTTGTGATGTAATAATTTGTTACAAACAGTAGCTTACTTCAAGTGTACAGTTTAATTATGAACGAAATTTTATTCAAATCAGTCCAGCCATTTTATTATAAAAAAATGTAGTGTCGTGGGACACCGGATAGGAACGAAGTTCCTTATTATAAAAATATTAATTTTAAGTTCTATTCAAAGTATAAAGAAAATAATTATTCGGGTATCCGCTGGGTGCGTAAGGCATGGTGGGGGAAACAAAAGTGATGTCAGCGCCCGCTGCGGACCAAAACAGAACTACGAGTGGCTCTTTATTATTTATGATCATAAAAATAACACGTGTGTCAGTTAAATTAAGTAAATAAAATAAAATGGGTCATCAGAGTTGTTGTGTAGTCGATTGCAAAAATACTAGTAGAAATAGTAATTGTAAATTTTATAAGTTTCCGGTTGCCAGACAATGAAGTGATGGTTTGCTTATTAGATATAAAATAATTAATAATTGGGAATTTAATTGTTTTTATGATCGAACAATCACCAATAGTCGTCGAACCAACGATAATTGATCAAAATTAATTAATCTGAGCGATAAAAATAAAGATATCTAGTAAAGGGGGCCAACTTAAGGGTGAACATTTGTTTAATTAATTATAAATAAATAAAAGACGTACAAACAATTTCTACATTCGAACATTAACGAACAAACGACGAACAAATAATTAAAAATAAAAAAAATCCGTAAATCAAAAAAAGTTGGGCCAACCTAATTCACTTATTGAGACTTGTTTTAGTATTTATTTTACTTACTGTTTTCAGCTGACCCACGGAAAAAAAAATTAATTTAATGTACACTCTGTGTAATATATCACATTTAACATTGAAAAAAAATTTTTTTCAAGTTTATTTTATATTTTCAATAGCTATTGGCATACAATACATGTATATTTTCTCAAAAGAGCCACCGTGAGTTGTATCGTTAGATGGCGCTAGAGTCACGCACCCAGCGGATAGATTTTTATTATTTTTTTATTTATTAATAATAACCGTTATCACGTAGACTATACATTAGACACTGTATAGCCATCATACAAAGACTATACATAAATAATAAAAATCTCACGTTACTGACGTTTTTTCCCCCTTAGGGTACTCCTTCGCATCTTCCCATAAGGGACTTTGTTCCAAAATTAAAATAAAATAAAAGTGAAAAACAAAATAGGTCATAAAAGTCTAACAAAGACACACTAAATACATATAATATAATATTATATATTAACACTATTTTAAAATCTACAGGTGAACAATCTCTAGCGATGACTATAGTCAATCTCGCACAGAACTATGTGGGGTCAAACAACATCAATCTATTAGAACCCCGGGGTCAGTTTGGTACAAGACTTTGTGGTGGCAAAGACGCGGCCAGCCCCCGTTATATATTCACCCTCATGTCACCCCTAACTAGGCTGGTGTTTCATCCCCATGATGATCCATTGCTAGTGGTAAGTTTTAAGATATTGTTTGAATTCTTATAATTTAATATAAATAAATAATAAATAAATAAATATGTTGGGACATTATTACAACAGCGCCATCTAGTTCCGCAGTAAGCTACGTAACGTGCTTGTGTTGCGGATACCAGATAGTTGATATACTACACATATAAATTTTAAATACATACATATTATAAATATTAACACCCATGACTGGAGTACAAACATTCGTGATTAGCAAATGAATGCCCCCAGCGAGACTCGAACCCGCGACCGCTGGCGCAGAAAGTAGGGTCACTACCAACTGAGCCAAACGAGTCGTCTACACCTATTTAATATATTTATTATATTTCATCATCATCATCAGCCCTTTTTAACGTCCCACTGCTGGGCACGGGTCTCCCTCAGTACGAGGGGGATCAGGCCATAGTCCACCGCGCTGGCCTAGTGCGTGTTGGCGGACTGAGCATGTCTTTCGAAAACTTGCTAGGTTCTCTCAGACATGCAGGTTTCCTCACGATGTTTTCCTTCACCGTAAGACAAGTGGTAATCAGGATAGAAATGATTCGCACATGAAAATATCAGAGGTGCGAGACCCGGATTTGAACCCGCATCACTCGGTTATCCAAGCGAGCGCGTTACCGCTGGGCTACCACTGCCTGCCTTATTTATCAGGTTCATAATATATTTAGCAGGCTCAGTTTGTAGTGACTTTACTTGATGTGTAAGTGTTTGCGGGTTCGAATCCCGCTCGTGGCATTCATTTGTGAGCAACTAATGTTTGTACTCCATACATGGTTTTTTTTATTTATAATATAAATGCATATAAAGTTATTTATTATGTAGGTTTAGTGTATCAACTATCTGGTACACATAACACAAGCCTTGTAGCTTGTAATGAAACTAGATGGTGATGTGTGTTTATGTCCCAACATTTATAATTTAATTTAAAATTAGTACCTATACATTTCTCTGTTTTTGATCAAAAATATTTATTAATAAGTAAGGAAGAAGTAATACTTCAAAGAATCAAAATAGCGTTTTAACTGTGTTTCCTGTTTTCAAGCTAGGTGTTATTTGTAATAAAAAAAACAATGAAAAAGTAATTATCAAACTTTGTTTTTGTTTCTTCTAAAATTTTTATTTAATTTGACGCATTTAGTCGTTTTTAACGTCCCACTGCTGGATACGATCCCCCGATCAAGCTATATGTCTTTTGAAAACTTTTTAATATATTTTACTTAAAATATTTTTTTAATTATTTGTCTACAGCACGAATTTGAAGACAATCAGAAGATTGAACCCGTCCACTACATTCCTATCTTGCCCATGGTGCTAGTGAACGGAGCAGAGGGTATTGGCACGGGATGGTCCACCAAGATACCCAATTACAATCCTAGGGATATAGTTGCTAATATACGGTATGATTTCTGTTTTGTTAAGTTGTAGGTTTAAGGTAGGCTTAAGGGCTTGGTTATTGAGTCACTTTTGTCTGTATGTCTGCCAATGGAATAAAAGATATTTTATTACATATCATGAATAAATATTGTGATATTTTTCTAATTATTATTAATTATTATAGTAATATTTCATTTGATGATGATTCCCTTGTACTGTTACTGTAACAAATAAAATATAAATAACTTAATTAAAGATTGAATTAAAATAAGTATAATGAAAATTAAAAAAATACTAATAATAATGTAAAAGACAAAATGCTGTGTAATATGTATTTTATAATTATGTAAAATAATGTAAATAATGAATTCATTGTACCTGTAAAATTCTTGTAATTTTATCAATAAAATATCTCAATCTTAATGTGCTAGTCAGACTGACAGTATTCAATTTTTTTGCAATAGTAAAAAAAGATAGTTTGGTAAAGTTATGCATTTATTTTATGCAATTAATTCTATTAGAAATAATAAGTGAATGTTTTTAAACACTTTATACAAAAAGTCAATTGAAACTACCAATTTAGTGTCAAAAGTCATGATAATGAAGTATTTATTTTGTGTTGATGTTTCACAGGCGTATGCTGGATGGAGAGGAACCGGTTCCAATGCACCCCTGGTATAAGAATTTCCGAGGTACAATCGAGGGTTTCAGTGACAAATACGTCATTTCCGGAGAGGCGGCCATCTTGCCCAACGAGAAGATTGAGATCACGGAACTTCCGGTCGGCACCTGGACGCAGAACTATAAGGAGAACGTTTTGGAGCCCATGCTGGGGACCGACAAAGTCAAGCCATTGATATCTGAGTATAGGGTAAGGTTTTTTTAATTAACTACCTTTTTATCTTAATATTTCGATAATTTCGAAGTGGTAGTGCCATGCTTGTTACCTTCGGGTAGCAGCCGAATGGGCCGGCACACCCCATATAGTACCACTCTCTCACAGAAGACCGGCGTGAAGTGGCAGCTATGCTGCCGCGTTTCGTCCGGTAAGTGAGAGTCCGGGAGGCCCACTCCCCATCCCTTCTCCCGTCCTTCTCCCTCTTCCCTCCCTCCCTTTCCTGAAAGGCCGGCAACGCATCTGCAAGCCCTGTGGTGTTGCAGATGTCCATGGGCGGCGGTGATCACTTACCATCAGGTGAGCCTCCTGCCCGTTTGCCCCCTTTGTCCCATAAAAAAAATATTAAACAAAATAAGTTGTTTGTTTGTCAGTATAAACACTAACACCTACTAAACGGCATAATAACGGAATTATTTATCAGTTAAATGTTTTTTCGCGAAAGTTTTAAATAGCATTTATTCATAAAAATAAAGAATATTTGACATTTTATAACTTGATCTTAACGCGACACACCAGTGAAGCTTGCAGTTGGCATGATTCTTAAGACATCTCCAACACTTATCGTCATATTTTATCAATTTACACAAAACCTTAATGATTAACTTTCCGCATGAATCACTCCATTCTACAGCTGAAAACCCTATGAAAATTCGTTTGTTAGTTTTTGATTGCATTCATACAGACACGCGGCTAGAGACTGTGTTACGATAGTAGTTACATATTTTTTTGTTATGATAATAATTTAATAATAAATATTTTTGTTCTATCAGATGTCGTGATAACTTATTTTTTACTATGATTTAATCAAAAACTTTTCTGTATAGGAATATAATACGGATACTACAGTAAGATTCGTAGTGTCCCTGCTGCCGGGCAAGTTGGCTGAAGTTGAAGCGGAGGGCATCCACAAAGTGTTCAAACTTCAGACCACAATCTCTATGACGTGCATGAATGCGTTTGATCACAATAACTGCTTGAGGAAGTAAGTAATATCAAATGATACAAAATAATGTAATAGGTTTAAGAAATCTGTAGAAAGACATGTAGACCATTAACATTTTCCTAAAATTGTTTCTTTATAACATTTAATGAAAAACTGTTTTGTTGATCTGACAAATAGACAGAGAATTATAATTATATGTAAATATAAATAATACCCATAGATGACATGGGTAATCATAGTGCTTGTATAGAGATGTGCCGGATCGTCAAAAGTGGATATCTGCGGATACGGATCCGGGATACGGATATTTAGTGTCAAGATCCGCGGATACGGATACGGATATCCGGATCATCACTAGTTGTATGCTCCAGGTTGCGAGTTCGATTTACGCGTGATGAAATAAAATCTATTTATTGATCATACCATAATAATAAATTTAATATAATAATTCATTTGTTTATATTTGCTATACTTTAGGTTTGACAAAGTAGAAGAAATTCTACGTGACTTCTACGACGTGAGGCTCAAATATTACTCAAAGCGAAAAGAATTCCTTGAAGGACAGTTACAAGCGGAAGCAGACAAACTGACGAACCAGGCGAGGTTCATTGTGGAGAAGTGCGACAAGGGACTCGTGGTTGAGAATAAAAAGAGAAAGGCGTTGGTCGAAGAACTTATCAAGAGAGGTGAGTTATTGGCATTAACATTTATGTGAGTTACGTAACTGATTATATTAGTAATATTTGTATATTCCAACGTGCATTTTAGAACTTTGGCTTAATATGACTAATTTTGTAAATAATTTGATTCTGAATGAACATTTAGAAATATAATTTATTAAAACTTATATAATTTTAAACTTGAAAAAAGTATTATTATTATTAATTAATATTGTTTTAACAAAAACAAACAATGTCCTAAACCAGGTTATGCCCCGGATCCCATCGCGGACTGGAAGAAGCGAGCCACCAAAATGCAAGGTCTCACTGCCCTCGAAGAGGAGGAGGAGCCAGTGGAGTCTGAGGATGAACCAGAACCGGAGGAGACAAAGGGGAAACCGGTTGACTCTGGTAAGACTTGTGTTTGTTTTCATAACACTTTGTCAGTTTCTTATTAGGGAGTACCCTAAAAGAGACTTATTTAAATAGTATTTTATCTATATTGTGGAAGATGAACAGAAAAGAGGATGTTGGAGTGGTAGTTGTGTCTTGACACTTATCGTAGTATTGCAGCATTAGTAGGTTGTTATGGTTTATTTTTTTAAATATCATTGTTGGTAGCTTAGTTAACTTTTTGGTTAGTTTAATTGTGTTTTAGCGTTTTCAGATTTCTTAAAATAAATTGAGGTCGAATTAGTAAGCTTGTTTTTTTTAAAAAAGCTCACTTCTTGTCTAAATTCACAAGAATATATAAATAAAAATGAATGTTGGTAAGCACATAACTAAAGAATGGCTGGACCAATTCGGCTAATTTATTTTTTGTATGTTCCTTCAGGTCCACGGAAGGTTTTAACTTTTAATACTAAAAAAAATTAAAGTCTGTAAAAAAACGTATACTAAAGGGTCTCAAATAAAATTAAAATTAATTTTTGCATTGTTAAAAATTGTATGAAGATCCATAGTTTGTGAGATAAACTCGAATGAATATTAATTGAGTTGAACTATACAATATTAATATGATATAAGTAGTTTTTTTATATAGTAGAGATATTAAAGAGGTGATTTTATCCGGACCCAAGTGGGAGGCTTAAATTTATCGGTAAATTTAAATCGGAGTCGAAAATTGCATCTAGGATCAGAAGAGAAGACAAAGAAGTTTGTTTTCACTTGAAAAAACATCACCAACAAGCAATTTCACTAGCGATCTATCGAAAACCATCTTTTAACATTTTTTTTTCATTTCTGTTAAACTTAATGAAAAATGTACATAACATGTGATGCATGAAATAACAAATCAATAGAGATAAATTATAATATATATTTTTTTGTTTTATAGAAAAAGCCTTCCAAAACCTAAAAGAAGTGAAGAAGTTCAACTACCTCCTGGGCATGTCCATGTGGATGCTCACGAAGGAGAAGAAAGACGAGCTGCTCAAGCAGAGAGATCAGAAATTATCCGAGCTGACCATATTAAAGTAATTACTTACTTATATTATACTGTTTAGTTATTTTTAGTTGTTTTACACCTAAAGGCGTTTTACGTCAGAAATAAGTTATTTAAATTGCTTAGTCTAGTCAACAAATTCAAAAACGTGTTAAATAGAAATAAAGCTCCTAAAAATATGTGCGATAGCTCATTCGATTCGGAATGACGTCTAGAAAAATGTTTTTTAAGTGGTACATTTGCACATAAAAAATTACGATTGTTATTAACAAAATAAGATGAAAAAAATGATCTTTTGTTTTTTGTTAATAACTCTAATAATATTAATATTTTTATTGCTGAACTCTCTTTAGCGGCGGCGCGCGCATGCCGTAACAGTCGCGCGGAGCCCTATTTTCAACGTCAAATTAAAATTATAAAAATTGCCTAAATATTAATATTTTTAGAGTTAACAAAAAACGAAATATCATGTTTTTTTCATCTTATTTTGTTAATAACAATCGCAATTTTTTATGTGCTAATATAACCCTTAAAAAACATTTTTCTAGACGTCATTCCGAATCGAATGAGCTATTGCACATATTTTTAGGAGCTTTATTTCTATTTAAAACGCTTTTAAACTTGTTGACTAGACTAGCAATGAAAACACCTGAATTGAACTTTAAATTTTGTGACTGTTTTTAATTTATACTATTACTGAAGCATATTATGAAAACTTTCATACATATAATAAAATTCAAAGATAGTCGACTCTGTACATTGATTATAATATTTTATTTTTAATTTAGGGCGAAAACACCATCAATGCTGTGGCGTGAAGATTTAGACACGTTCTTGATCCGCCTCGAGGATCTCGAAGAGAAGGAGAGACAAGAAGAGTCCGCCAGCAACAAGAAGACCTCCAAAGCCGTGGTATGTATATATACTATTTTTATTTTAGCAGCCAATAATTCCATGAGTTTTTATTATTTTATATTGAAAAATAATATCTAATTGATTATTTTTGTTTTAAATGCTCAAAGATGGAAAGGATGAAGGTAACATATAATTTATTTAGAATGGTTCAAATATTTTGTGGTTTTTAAATTGACTTGTATTTTATATTATCTGTTATCAATTTTCGCGGCTCCGCCCGCGTTCTTTAAGATATAAATAAATAAATAAATATAAATATGTTGGGACATTATTACAACAGCGCCATCTAGTTCCGCAGTAAGCTACGTAACGTAAAGCTTGTGTTACGGATACCAGATAGTTGATATACTACACACATAAATTTTAAATACATACATATTATAAATATAAACACCCATGACTGGAGTACAAACATTCGTGATTTGCAAATGAATGCCCCCAGCGGGACTCGAACCCGCGACCGCTGGCGCAGAAAGTAGGGTCACTACCAACTGAGCCAAACGAGTCGTCAAATAGATTTTGATTTCTCAGAAATGAGATATTAGTCATATATCCTGCAGTAAAAAGTATCCTATATGTGGTCCCAGATTTATGTTGTCCAAATTTCATTAAAGTCTGTCCGTTCTCGTGATGTGGTAACAAACAGACAACCAAAAATTCTATTAATTATAACACTATCGTTAATAATAACTATCTCAATTAAATTTTCCAAAAATATTATATTCAACATACAGATTGAACTTATTTAGAATTTTATTAAATGTATAGAATAATTAATAGACAAAAAAATTAAACTTTTTAAATTCTGTGTTAAAATTTTCTCATTTTAATTACTTCTTAATAATAATCTTAATATTATCGCGATACAGGGCAAAAACCAGAAGAACCGTAAGTCCATTTTAGATGTAGGCCCTGCGGATAACGGCCGGAGAGTTGAACCCAAGATTTCAGAAGAACTCATCAAGAGGATACAGGCGGCTGAGAAGGCCAAGATCAAGAAAGAAGTCAAGAAAGAATATGACCCTGTAAGATACATGTTTTATGGTTTACTAGCATTTTTCGATTCGAAAGATGTATTTTACATCTACTAAAAATTTATCCGAAACATATGCATTCTGTGAAATATTTAATAACAAATGATACTGTATTGTATATTTCACCAAAAGTTATTTGGAAAACTTTGCAAGCTCAGTTTTTTATCATACAGGATGACCCAACTGGTGTCAGTCCGGCCAGCGGTGAAAAGAAACAGCCAAAAGCGCGCGTAAAGAAGGAGAAACCAGAAAAAGCCGATAAAGCAGAGAAAAGTGATGGCTTGAAACAAACCAAGCTCTCTTTCAAGAAAGAACCTAAGAAGGTACAGTTTATATTTATTTACATATTTCTGTTTAAAATTTTACACATTTATATCACTGCAACCATAATAGAAAACACAAGTACAGAACATATAATATTATGTCTTTGCATATATTTATCTGTCCCTTGTTCAGTACATCTTAGTTTTTTTTTTTATTATTTTTTTTGTGTGTCTATCAGTAGCTTGTATATTAATTTTTTTTTCTTTAAATTTAAAAAAAAAAATATATTGAGATTTATTTTTAATTGTCATATGCCTGCCTTTAGAACAAATGATTTACAGCTCTCATTAACATAGGCAGTGTTACAATATGTTATAATTTTGTCCATACAGACACAAAAGAAGATGACATTCAGCGGTAGTAGTTCTGGAGAGATGTCCGGCTCCGATGTAGAAATGGTGGAGCCGCCCGCGCCCCGCGAGAGACAGACCACCCGGCGGGCTGCCACTAAGGTTATTGTTATATTCATCACCAACATGATCACCACAATTGTCATTATCACTATCGTCATCACATCAAACATCTTCATCACCACCACTATCACCAAAATCATCACAACTACATCATCATCATCACCAAAGTCACCATCATCATCCCTTTTCAGTCCAATTTTGGACAAAGGCTTAGCTTAGAAATTCATAAAATTGATAGTTGTTGTGTTTTCATCATTTCTCATTTTCATTTCATTTTTCATTTTCATCATTTATTCGTTTACTATTTCTTACTTCAAGATTTTAATTACAATAGGAATGTATTATAGAATATCGTAACATAATACTCACTTTTATAGAAATCTATATAATAGTTGGGTAAGATACACCATTTATAGCTCAATGTCGCCTGAATCCATTTTTATGATCTTTGATTTGTTGTATTTGTCTTGGCGCTGAACAAGCAAAATATCTATTGAAACATTGCAAAAATTCAAGATAAAAATAATTAAAAAGCATTCAATAGCTAACTCCTTTATGTTTCAAGGTAACGAGGGTAAATCGCTACTTTGAAATAAACGTATTTTTTATTGTTTAACAACCATATTTACATGTCAAATTTTAAATTACAAAGCCTAAATTAATTGTAAAATTCCAACACAGGTGCAAAAGTATAAGGATGGTTCAGACGACTCGGACTCCGGCTCTGATGTAGAATTGTTGGACAACAAGCTGGGGTCAGACGGTGAAGCTCCCCGCGCCTTGTCCCTCAGTGATGATGATGATGACTTCAATGTGAAGAAGCATGGGAATAAGAAGCCAGCTGAGATGGACTCGGGTGGGTCTTGTGATACAACTGAATAACTGCTTTTTTGAACATATTGACATTTTAATCATTTTCATAATAGCGGTAGCCCAGTAAATATACATAAATGGTTGACAATAAATTAAGTTTGGTATATTATTGTTATTACGCATTTGCTAAATTATTATTATATTTGAAGCAGTGGTGGCCCAGTGGTAACGCGGTCAATTGGATAACCGAGTGATGCTAGTTCAAATCCGGCTCTCGCACCTCTGATGTTTTCATGTGCGAATCATTTCTATCATGATTACCACTTGTCTTACGGTGAAGGAAAACATCGTGAGGAAACCTGCATGTCTGAGAGAACCTAGCAAGTTTTCGGAAGACATGTGAAGTCCGCCAATCCGCACTAGGACATCGTGGTGAACTATGGTTTGGTCCACATTGTATTGCAGGGAGGTTCGTGCCCAGCAGTGGGACTTTAAAAATAGCTAAACACACATTTTCGTAACACCGAAAATGCCACATAATTTTTCATATTTTGTCTTATATAAAATGGTTAATATTATATTTGATAGCCAAAATTGACATTTTAAGTTTATTAAAGTTGATAATTCTATATTAAAAACTATTACTAAATTGTTTGTTTAAACAAATAAACACAGAGGCGGCTAGTATTATGAAAGTGTATGTTTCTATGATCTCTCACTCTGATGTTGCTGAGTGAATTTTGTTTTTTACCCCTTTTGGTGAATATCCAAAATTTCGGTTGTAATATATCCACATAAGTTGGTACCATTTGTACTTTCTGAGACTATTCAGTGAGTGAATAGTATTTCGATTTTACATATTCTATAAATTAACAATAATATTTATTACAGATTGTCTCTTCGATTCCCTAATAGAAGATACAAAAAAAGAAGAATCCAAGAAGAATTATGACATTGACACAGCGGCAGTAAGCAGTGATGAAGAAGAACCTCCACCGAAATCTCCGCCCAAGAAGAAACCAGCCCCAAAGAGGAAGTTAATGAATGTTGACAAGGAGAAGGAAAAGGAGAAGGAAAAACCTAAGAAAAGACCGGCTAAAGTTCTCTTGAGTCAGGATAGTGATGAAGATGATAGTATATTTGATAGTAAAAAGGTATGTACATGTAACATGTTTGTTTATTTATCTATTTATATATATTAAAATATTAAATTATAGCATATGAGGCTCATCTGTGAAACTAAAGTTCTGGTTTAATTATATTTTTACATTTTATACCTTATTGAATTCTACATAGCAAAGTGCCATGCTCAAATTACTAAATTATATAATTTAGTGCACTTTCTGCGCATTTTTTATTTTATTTATTTGTTATTATTAATTAAAGTTTACATATATTTTTTTTATTAAATGTATCATTGTAAATCTCTTAGATTTGTATAATGTTACTTACATAATTCATTATATATTACATTATTGATATTAAATATATTATATTATTAAATACAATATTGTTATAATCTAGAATTAAATGTTTATTTAATATTAAATATTAAATAATTTAATCTAATTAATAATAGAAAAGAAATAATGTTTTAGTTTTGCCTTAATATTTTTATTGGTAATTTCATTGATTAAGTTTGGGGGCAAACTATATATAAGACGTGGAGTAATGTACATAGTTGTTCTTTCTCCTTGTATTCATTGCCCTCTCAGTACACAAGCGATCTTGCGCCACCGCTCTGGTATACACAGCATGTTCTATTTTTTTAATTTTTAGTATTATGTAAATATATTTATTAGTATAAATTAATATATATATTTAGTATTATATTTTTATTATTAGTTTATTTTAAGTATTTAGTTTTATGATTTATAATAAAAAAAAAGATCAATTGATTACAATTAGAATAATATGTAACAACTAACATATCACCAAAAATAATATACTTTTCTGAAAGTGGTAAAAACTAAAAATAGGTATTGCCTAAATGGTTAACTTCATAATATGCACAGGAGAAAAAGAAGGCGAATCCCAAGAAGAAAGTGAAGAAGGCGTCCAGTGACAGCGAGTGCGAGGAGATCCCCAGCAGCCCGGCGGCGCCGCGCGCCAACGCGCGCTCTCGCCCACAGAAGAAGTATCACTTTAGTGATGGCTCCGATTCTGATTGATCTGGTATGAACCTTGCTCTTTTTATAGAATAGAATCATATGCTGTGTTTGGCAGAAAAAAGCGCTAGACAGCGCTTGAAGCAAAATGGCGATCGCTAGCGGTAAGCGCTGTCAAATGGTAAATAGCTACTTTCCTCTAAGAGGATAAGTTAACTTTGACCAGTGAATCTAGGTTAGGATAGATTTTAAATATATGTTTGTAAAGTATTCATATAAAAAAAAAATTTTTTTGGACTGACATTATTATTTATTTTAATGTTGCTTGAAACTAATTGCACAAAACATTAAAAACCTTATAAACTCTATTTCAAAACAAACAAAATAAATAAGCAAAATGGTGGATTGGGTCAGCGCTACTGAAGTTAGCAAATGTGACTTAACCGAAAACTGTATAGTTTGTTCTCAACGCTGGTAAGCGTTCTCAAGCGCTTTCTTCTGCCAAACACAGCGATAGAATCATGTCGTTATTTCGGATATGATCTATCTGTATTTAGATTTTTATTCAAATTCAATTTATTATAACGTTCAAGAGTAAGCCTAACTCGGGATTCGAACCCAGGAACTCTAAATCTGAAATGGAACATGATATGAGAGACACTAGACCATCCAGAAGTTTGGAAGCTACTGCTAGTTGTTAAATCACCAATAAATAGCAAAATGGCTATCTTCATCTCAAATTATGAAGATACTAAAAAATGTTTACGTTTTTTTTAATATTGTTTTATGTAAAACAATGTTTCCTTTAAGTAAAATTTTATAACTTAAATATATAAGGTACTTTTATGTCCCATTCATTTGTTACACCCATCACTAAACTCCTAAACGGCTAAAACAATTTTGTTGAATCATCACAATCAATGATGTTTCAATATAATTAATTGAAAAATATTTTTTATTTCCAGTGACTTAAGACAGTAGTTGTGATGTAATATGAACCCCTGCAAAGTGTTAGCCGCTGAAAGCTACAGAGATTTTTATACGACGTTATATTCATATTGAATCTTTGACTCGGATTATTTTATTACTTACTGATGTAATGATAAGTATTGTGTCGTTAGGCACAAGTATTGTAAGATTCTAATGTTATTAATTATCATTATGTTTCATTTTTTTTCTTTCCAATATGTGAATGGATGAAGTTGCCGTTATTTTTTAAGTAATAGAGATTTGACTAACTTTAATATGACATTGTAAAATTGATGAACGAATTAAATGGTCTTAGATGAATACATTTTTAATTAATTTTGAATTACATATATTTATAATATAATTGATGTTGGATGTTGAATTAAAAAATAATAAAAAATCTTAGATATTAGGCCAAATCTCTTTTGTATACTAAAGTTAGTCTAATTGACTGTGCCTATATTTTTTTGTCCAAATTATGTTTTCTCCTTCTCATTTCTCTCTTCTATCTCTTTTGTGTCGTACATTAGTAGTATATTTTCCGATAGATTATTTAAAAAATAAAGGCAATTTTAAACATAGTCGCGTGTTGTAGTATTTATTGTTTTAGTACAATTTTAATTTTCACGACAATTTGTTTGACATGAATAAGATTTTTCATTCCATATTTATAATGAAATATGTAATATTTATTTGTCAATTATTGTAAAGGTATGTTTAATGTAATAACATTTACCTTGGAGTCTCGTATTATAATATTATTTGAACTGTTTTTACGTAACAATGTCTGGATTGTTCAATTAAGTAATTTGTAAATAAATTCTGATAGTTTTGTAAGAAAATGTTTGTTTTATTTTATATCCGATTCGCCCTCTTTTAACTATAAGTATAGATTCCTTAGAGTTGAGATTGAGATGGTCAGATCAATTAGACCGGAAGAGCTCCAAAATGGTTTACGTTCAAAAGTAAAAAGTATACTAAATTTTAGTTATTTGTAATTGGACGTAGTTATGCAAAATAGAACCAACCGTAAAATTTTTGTTAAATTTACTTTTGAGAAAATGCCAGTTTTAGTAAAATTGGTATATTAAAATAATTAGACTGTCGTTTTTTTAAAATACCTCTTAAGTATTGTGTATTGATCCTTCCTAAAAAAAGTTGATGTGTAGATTGTAGGTGCCATTTATGACTAACTTAAAAAACAGTTTTGTGGGATGAATCCATTTTGCATCACTACGTCCAATTGAAGATAAAGTCAAAGATATTTTAATCAATATTATAAAATAAAAGAACACACATAGTAATAAAATCATTTATTAGAGACATTTAATAATTCAAATACATTTATATACATAGTTTCTAAATAAACTCCAAACATAGAGTCGAATTTCAACTATTATTAAATGCTTACAATTTTAAATAACAGGTAAATTAATATGGCATTTTCAAAACCTAAGTTGTATTATTTACAATAGAATATACCTTTTATGATTATTTAGATTGTGTAGATGTTTAAATATAACTAAGCGAAGCTTTTAAGTATTGCCAGTTGTTTTATTTTCATTTATTTTTAATCAGAGTTGCCAGAAAATATATATCGTATGATAAATTTTGATTAAAAATGAAATACTTTTTTATTTATTTCATCTGGCAATCTTAAATTCTTTTTTTTAATATTTGAAGAATAAACTAGGTTCAAAGTCGAAAACCTACATATTAATTGAATATTGTATTAAGAATAAATACAATAATATAAATAAGAATATAATATTGGTTTATCACTTACAAATAAATGAACTTCTAACGTTAATTAACTAAAATACATACAGCTCGTAAATGAGCAACTAAAATATAAATCTACGTAAATAAAGACTTAATTAGTAAAGCTGAACGAATTTAAATTGATTTTAAACTATTGTATGTGTTTCAGTAAATATTATTTAGAACATTTATCAAATTTATTTAATGTTTTAATTTTAATATTTAATTAGGTAACGTTTTATCATTTTCACTTTTTTTTCAAATGACAGACAGACAGTAGTAGTACTTTATAGTATTGCTAATAATATTAATAGTACTTTAATATAGTATTGCTAATAGTATTAATAGTACTGGTATTACTTTATTAATTACTTCTGAACATTGCACAGATTAAATAATTCTATAAAATAGCACATTTATTATGGTTAATGTTTCAAAATTTGAAAATTAATTATAGACATGCCATTTACATTGTTTAATAATTTGCTTTATTTAGGGCAGGTTTTTACAAATTTAAAAAAATCATAAGAATAATCAGCCCTCTTCATACAAATCAGTAAATGTAAATATTTAAAGAATGAGATTTAAAGGCAGTGCGAGTTCTATTTTCTACGGAGGGTTTCGTACAAATCAACCCCTTAAGATATGTTTACTCATAAAATAAAAAATAATATTGATATTATTGTACGACCAATAAATAACCTATCGGTTAAGTGAAAATATCAATTTTGAATATACACGCTATTATAATCCCATTCTTTTTTACACGTAAAACTGAAACCTTTTTTCATTTCACGAACTAAACACTAATACTAGATTAATATTCAATACCTGCTTAACTTACTTTCCCTATCAGAATAACCCTTAGCACTTTCCCGGTCAGAATACTTTCCGTTATACTTATTGAATCGGTCATGACCGTTCTGTCTGTATGGTTTTTCACTTGCACTATAGTGTATTTCTGAAGGGCCGATGGTTTTAGACCAGTGGTGGGTCCAGTAGAAGTCGTCGGGGTATCTCGGGTAAGGGTTCTCCCGGCAAAGTACTACGCAGTATATGAGGCTACCGACGAGTGTGATGAAGCCGAATATAAGGAAAACTATACCCAGAATCCTGTAAATATATAGACATTAATTAGTTTTCGGGTAAAATATATTGACATTAGTTAGTTTTCGGGTAAAATATATTGACATTAGTTAGAACTTTTCGGGATTTATTTAAAATCAATGGAATTGACATTTAGAAGTCAAATGATAATCCCATATAACGTTTTATTTTGGAAAAACAATTACTTATTGCTCGTGAAGACTGATAAGACCCCATGCTTATTTTATATGTTATTAGATACCTAATCACCATAAACAATTATACATGATTCTTTCTTTAAATGTATAGTGCTAATTAGGTTTAGGTCCTACACAGCTTGTATAATAAACCCATAAAAATAAACTCGTCACTAATTACGAATTATCTATACTTCAAGAAATAGATAGACTGTTAAATTCTATTTTTATAATTATATGTATTCGACTTTGATTAAGCCCCAAGCATCTCTAAAAGCCAAAGGCAATGAACTTGAAATATATACTAAGATAGCGTCTTATTTCTCAATAACAAAGGTGTTATTGGCAAGCAAGGTAAAATAAATTTTGTATATTCATCGTATTTCATTACTATATTCAGTATAAGCGGTAATGATAGTCATTAAATTTTTCCATCTACATTTTAAGGTCTCGAACTTCGTGGGAAATGTCGAAATCAAAAATGCTACAAATGTCGTACTGCAAATTACATTTACCGTTATAAGTTAACTATTTAAAATCTAAATTGATTTTTAATGTTTCTCTTTACCATACGACACGCTCGCGGCTCGATATTCGCTAGCGAGTAGCGTTATTTGTGTGACAGTTATACTTTCTTATATTTACGCGATTTTTTTGACATTCTAAATAAAACTATCTTTTCGGTTTTTTTGAGGATTTATTTTAATTTTTGGTTCCCGACGTTTCGAATGCTTTACAGCAATCATGGTCACGGGAGAGACTCTCTCCAATGAGATAATATTATGTAAATATAAATATAAACAGTTATGATACCACGAGCGACTCTACTATACTTTACTTTGCTTCGATTTGTCCCTTGTGAAAAACAAAAAAAAATCAGCCCCACGATAATCGTACGTTTTTTTACGAAATTAAAAGTAATGTATGTTAACCCAGATAACCATTCAAACAGTTGTTATCGTTCTAAATTTCGTTGTGCGAAAAATTTCACGAAAAAATCCGAAAACTTATTTTTTTTAAGTATAACATTAACTTATACCAGTTATGGTATAAATTAGCTACAACAGTTATAGTAACGTTAACGTTAAGCGACACTCATAGTAGAAGCTGAGCGATCGCTATTGTTGAATGTGGAAGAATAAACCGCATTATGCTCTGATTTTCGAAACAGTTTACCCAGTTTTGAAACGTGGGAACTGTATATTGATATTTTCGCTTTTTTGCACTTTTACATGTGACGTATCGGAATTAGATTTATGTGTGAGCAAAACTGAAGAGCTGATACACTTTTTTTAAAGAAACAAGTCCACAGTTCTATGCAGAAATAAGAATTTACATATACATGCTTTGAATAAAACTATCTTTTAAGACCTTCAGTCTCTCCCGTGACCATGATTGCTGTAAAGCATTCGAAACGTTGGAAACCAAAACTCAAAATACATCGGCGAAAATCCGAAAAGATATTTTTATTTATAATGTATATATAATATTATATATATATTCGCGTAATCTAAGAAAAAGATTATATTATATGAGTAGTACGTGAATAGTTATTACTGAACTGGAGACATTATTTAAATTACCTATTTGGTTGTTTTTTTTTTAAATCTAAATCAAAAAATCTGTGTAATAGATTTCTTCACATTTAAGTCTTAATTTTTACAAAAAAATTTCAATGTTTTACAATAAATTTCATGAAGCTACTCTAAAAATTAATAACCATAATGTAAAAATGATGATAAATAACATTGGGAATAATTTTTATCAAACAAATGTAAAAAAATAATACATTAATAAATTTTTTTCATAAACAAAACAAATGTATGTAAGTATAATATGTAAAATAAGATTTTTTATATTAAAAAAGTTCCGAGATTAGTTCCATTTAGAATATTTTTTTTATTATTAAAATGTACTTACCAAACAAACAGCGGCTCAAAGAACTGCAGTACAATGACGAAGCCGAGCGTGACGAGGATGAGGCCCAGGTTGAGGAGCAGCATGAGGCAGCACATGCCCTTCACGTTCGGGCAGAAGGGGTTGGGGGCTGCCATTGTGTCTATTTTCACCCCCGCCTGAATTATATTGTGATGTACAGATTACTTCATAGAGTAAGATTTTTTTAGTCAAATCAATCATAGAATATTAGTATCGAAATTGATTTATTAGATTGCATGAGATGTGACAATTGCAATATGATATACCAGCTAATATTAAAGAAGCAGTGGTAGCCTAGTGGTAACGGGGTTGATTAAGGAAAATATTGTGAGGAAACCTGCATGTCTGAGAGAACCATTAAGCCTGCGTGCTGGACTGCGTGGACTACTGAATGGAGTCCCGTGCGCAGATATGGGAGGTTAAAAACGGCTAAATATAATAATTTTATTGTTATTAACGATTTACCTTTCTAGAGACTTTAGAGCGGTGTGTTGAGGCAACGGAGGGCGCTACCGCGCTTCGGTACGAGTAGACGCTGCGGGGCGCGCGCGACTGCCGACTGTAGGGAAAGTAAAAATATATTATTGGTTTTTTTCTTATAAGAGATACATAAATGGCTGACAATGAATTAAGTTTGCTATAATATTATTAACAAATACAAAATACAATATTATGGAATAACTAATAAGTAAGCGGAGAACCCAACGGAGGCGGAGAGATTGATAAGTAATTTGCGCCTGAATTAAATTTTGTGTTTCCATTTTATAATGAGAGACTTTACCGTACCGTAATACCAATATCGTAATAAATCATTGAAATTTATGTATTAAGGACAACACGGCCGAACCAGTTATTATTTTTTCCCGTGGGAATGGAAGATTTTCCTCTAGTACTTTTTGCCTGAGATACACGAAGATTTTCAGACAAACAGACAACATTTTAAGTAACTTTTTTTATCTATTTTATGTATACTATAACTAGCAGTGAATATTTAAAAAATATTTCATTTTATTCATTTGTTACTATTTTATTGTACACTAGCGACTCGTCCATACGTAAATTTTGAGGGTTATATAGATTTTTCAGAAATTAGATATTTACCCGCAGTACAAAATTATCCTATCTAACCAGGCTAACCAGCTAACGTCATACCAAATTTCATCCAAATCTGTCAAGTGGTTCCCTCGTGGTGCGGTCACAGACAGACAAGCAGACAAAAATTCTATAAATTATAGCTTCGGCCTTTGTATCGATAATAATGAGAATTTCAATAAGAATTTCCGAAAAATATTCAATGTACAGATTCGACAAAGTTAAAAGTTTCTTATATGTAGTATAGATGACGTACCTATATGTACAAATACTAGCTAGATGGTTAAAATAAAGTAAATAACTTAAGGATGTTCATAAATGAACAAACAGAAACATTCTTTTTCAAAATCAAGTCTAGTATGCAGTATCACGAAACGACCTTCAGGAGCAGAACAATTATCACGAGTTTGATCCCCGGTCGGAGTAAATATTGACTTTACTAATACTTCACTATAGATTGTTAAACCTATTCACCAATAATCACGTACATCTGTCCATCGAGATGGTGCTAATCGAGCAGGGCCGTAGCTAGGGGGGGCATTGTGGGGCAATGCCCTACCTTGAAATTACAATGCCCTACCTTACAAATACCAAAAACTAGCATAAATTATTATAATTAAATTATTTGTTCATAATTGGAGATAAAAAAATGTAGCGATAGGTAGGTATCTAAACTTATCCGAACATACCACAGCTTATGACATTCCCTTCATATTATAATACATTCTTAAATATTTAATCTACATGTAGATGGCATTTGAATCGCCATTGACATGAAGTGATGGATCTATTTATAATATCTGTGATGCAGAGAGGATTCCCCGTACCATAGATTGATTAATAAATTATTTTTAACCAAAAAACAAAAACAGACTTCAAAACTAAACAAGTCATGGAGGTTAGAACCAACGTTTCATACTAAAGCATTACCCGCCTGTCCCTGAAAATTTGTAAAATTTATAACGCGCTGTCGTCGGTAAGTAGTATTTGTGAAGTTAGCTGTTTATGAGTATTGTCACTATTGTGAAAACGTGAAGTTAGGCATTGAGACAACATAGCGATCGCAGCGCCTCCTTAGTTTGACAATATTTCTGAGACACTGCATTCTAGGGCGAAGGTCCTCCTGGTCTCTAATCTCCATTAAACAAGTCCTAACTAAAAATGTGTGCGTGTACTAGTGTACACAAGTAAGAGGTGAAACTTCTTTATGACTTTATTTTTCGAAAAATGATCTGCTATAATGCAACTTTACAGAAATTGAAATTGGTTAAATAAAGTTAAATTAGATAAAGTTTAACAAAAGGCTTTTATTATCATAGACATGAATACAAATAATACAATTATTTTATTTTACCTTATTACTGCTAAGATTATTACAGCATTTCATTAATTGTAATAGAATTATTATTATCATTGTTATCGTTATTATATATTTTTGTTATTAATGGCTTATGGTAAGTGAAATATGAAAAATATTGTTTACATCCACAAAATTATTTTTTGTAAATGCCTGAAATAAAAGTATTTATTTTATTTATTTTTTATATTATTTATTCGCACTAATACATTTCGAGGTAATCTATTTGGCCGTATGGGTGCGTACCTTCGCCTGAAAGATGGCGCGTAACGGATAAATGTGACGCGTAACCGATAAATAAGGGGAGTAAGGGGAGAACGGAAATAACAACTCAATCCGGCCCAACAGTCAACCTCACCTGCATGCGTCGGTGGTTCGTTATGAATAGCCGACGGCGGCGCCCACTGAGTGCCGTGGTGCTCCCTGCTAGACAACGGACGAGGCTCTGACGACCGAGCAATGGCGGTATAACCATATCACCGGTCAGGAAACTGACCGAAGAGGCAACAGCGGCCTTGAAGTCTAAATAACTTCTGAAATGCCTGGTGCAGAAGGCAACGGGAAACCACTGTTACTATTTTCCCAAGAGAGTCAGCATGGAAGGTCCACGAACAGTATTTAGTATGTCTGGCGATCCGGCTGACCCCCGGCGCCATCTTTCCGGGAGAGGTGGTGTGAAATATGCTACCGGCCATGCACTTGTGGCTCGTCAGGCACCGCATGGAAATTTAGCTACTGATGAATATAAGACATGTAAGTCGATTCGCCATTCCCATTACATCGGAACCTGGAATGTGCGCGGCCTCAACCAACCTGGCAAGGTACGAATTGTGGAAAACGAAATGCATAGAAAAAAAGTTCACCTGTTAGGGTTAAGCGAAACACACTGGAAAGGTCAGGGCCACTTTACATCCGACCTAGGTAACACAATATACTTTTCAGGCCCAGAAGATGATAGCAGCAGAGGAGTGGCCTTCATTGTTCCGAAAATGTTGGACAAGTGCGTTATAGGATATAAGCCAGTCAGTGATCGTATAGTTACACTTAAAATGAACACCGTACCGTGCAAACTCAACATTGTGCAGGTATATGCCCCCACAGCGCAGTCAACTGAAGATGAGATAGAGGGTTTTTACGATACGCTGACTGCGACACTTAAAGAAATCCCAAAACGAGAAGTTACTCTTATCTTAGGTGACTTCAATGCCAAAGTTGGAGATACTACAAACGATGACCACCTTCGTCGTATTGCGGGCAAACATGGAATAGGAGAACGTAATGATAGGGGCGAGCGTCTTTTACAGTTCTGTTGTGAAGAAAATTTCACTATCACCAATACCTGCTTTAAACATCATATCCGTAGATTATACACCTGGGTGTCACCTGGCGATAGATGTAGAAATCAAATTGACTACATACTAGTAGGGACGCGCTGGAGAAGCTCAGTGACGAATACTACAACTTTCCCTGGTGCCGACTGCGGCTCCGACCACCAGCTTCTTGTAGCAACAGTTCGGTTGCGACTCAAAAAGATGCAGAAAACTAAAATAGTTCAGAATATGCAAACCATAAACATCAGTGGGTTCAAAGAAGGTTTTCAGCAGAGGATGAAAGATTTTCCCAATGACTTGACAGACAGTAATACTAAATGGGAATATTTCAAAACAATGATAGAGGAAACGGCGCGAGATAACAAGATGCCGAAACCAGTTTTGAAAGATTTCATAACACCAGAGACGGCTAAAATCATCCTTGAGAGACGTGACCTTAAGGAGAGTGGTATATGTTCAACTAAAGACCAACAGAGGTATGCAGAACTAAGCCGCCAAGTTCAACGACGCTGTCGCAAAGATTATGAAAATCACATCAATGAAATCTGTCTGGAACTCGAACATCACTCACTGAATAACGAACCCAGATATCTCTTTCAAAAAGTAAAAGAGCTGACTGGAACGCATAAACCGAGGACCTGGGCCATTGAAGATAAAGACGGGCGCCTGCTTACAAATGTAGCTCAGGTGTTAGAGCGCTGGAGGAACTACTGCGCGGCGTTGTACAATTCGGAAGAGCCCACAAACGCTAATATTACATGGTCGACAGAAGAACCTGATATCTTACTATCAGAAATTGAGCATGCCATCAAAGCTCTTAAGTGCAAGAAATCTCCGGGAAAGGATGCTGTTACATCCGAAGTACTAAAAAACCTAGGTCAGCGAGGTACAAAAGCTATCACCGAAATCTGTAATACCATCTGGCATACTGGAAGATGGCCAAAGGACTGGACAGAATCGGTGTTTGTACCCTTACATAAAAAAGGATCTTCAAAAGACTGTGGAAATTACAGAACTATAGCTTTAATATCTCACGCGAGTAAGATCCTCCTTCATGTAATTAATCAACGCCTTAAGTATTTCTTAAGCCGACAGATACCCGAAGAACAGGCAGGTTTCGTTAAGGGAAAAGGGACGCGAGAACAAATTCTGAACGTTCGCCAGATCATCGAGAAGAGCAGAGAATTTAACACCCCGGTAGTCCTATGCTTTATCGACTACACAAAGGCCTTTGATTGCGTTCAATGGGACCAGCTATGGAACGTACTGCTCGAAATGGGAGTTCCTGAACACCTCGTTGCTTTAGTTCAGAGTCTGTACACAGAAAACCGATCTTTTGTTAGGATAGACAATGAATACTCCAATATGTTCCAAGCAAAAAAAGGACTGCGACAGGGTTGCATCTTGTCCCCTACACTGTTTAACATATATGGAGAACACATTATTCGGAAGACCATCGAAACCTGGGAGAAGGGTTTTCCTATAGGTGGCAAGAGATTATCCAATCTCCGATATGCCGACGATACCGTTCTCCTAGCAACGTCCATAGAGGATATGTGTGAGCTGTTCCAAAGACTCGAATCAGAAAGTGGCAACATTGGTCTCGCAGTGAACAGAGCGAAGACCAAAGTAATGATAGTAGACAGAGCTGGAAAGCTATCAAACGACACCTGCAACCTTCCGGGCGTTAATATCGTTGACCGCTACGTCTACCTGGGCTCTCAAATCTGCAATGACGGCAGCTGTGTCCCAGAGATAAAAAGACGAATCGGCATGGCAAAAGACGCTATGACCCGTTTAAGCAACATCTGGAAGAAGAGAGGAATTGGTATCAAAACTAAGATCAGATTGATACGAGCCCTGGTTTTCCCGATTTTCTTGTATGGAGTAGAGACGTGGACAATCCTAGCCCGAGAAAGACAAAGGATAGATGCATTCGAGATGTGGTGCTGGAGACGAATGATGAGAATACCCTGGACTGCAAAACGCACCAACGTATCGATCCTTACCCAACTCCGTATAAAAACTCGCTTGTCCACTATATGCCAACAACGCATCCTTTCGTATTTCGGCCACACCGTACGCAGAGGCGACGGAAATTTGGAAAAATTAATTGTGATTGGAAATACCGAAGGCAAAAGATCACGCGGTCGCTCACCAACAAGATGGACCGATCAAGTAAAGGACTCGTCGTCCTCTCATTTATATGCGGTTGTAAGAGACGCGCTTGACAGAAACCGATGGAGGCAGATCATCCGCTCCAGATGCAACCTCGATGCTGACCACGATCCTCAGATATGAGGGACCGACTCAGAGAGAGAGAGAGAACCGATAAATGTCACCTTAAATTTTTTTCCAACGCCGATAAAGAAGTTTTCTCTATGTAAAGAAGTTTCACTTCAAAAAGTAGAAAATAATACTTTTAAGAACTAATTTAATTTTGGAGCCAAGACGGACAGATTACATTGCCTTTGCAATGGACTTTCGAACGGTATTTTGATTATGTTTACAAATTGATAGATTAATCGAATATGTATCTATTTAAAGTTATTTTGCTTTGTCTGGCACCGACTTCAAAATTAACTAAGTTCTTAAAAGTTTTATTTTCTACTTTTTACTTTAGATTTGTTTAATTTTGAAGTCGGTTTTTGTTTTTTTTGATAAAAATAATTTATTTTCAACTCTTTAGTGGAAAGTAGATTTGTATTTTGTTTATTTTAAAATTAAATGGGATAAGGGTAGGACAGCTAAACCACTGCTCTAGTAAGTCAACGAGGTTTCGGAGTAAACGTTATTAGGCAATCGAGATTTGTCCACATCCAGTTTTTCGCCTAACTTCCAGACGTTAATGGTTATAAAAAATTACCTTCTATTATCAGGTAAACCTAATAGCCTGAAAGTATACAACTATCGGTCCATAAGTGCGTATTATGTTGAAAGAATTTTCTTTAAACTGCTAACCGTTGAGGAGTTGTACCTTCCATCTTCAGTTACGGTACGTGACTCAAATATCCGAATAGCATATAAAAGATTCGGCCGAGCATCGTTAATTTGCTACTAAGAATTGAAGAGTTCCGTTACTTTGTCATGGATCTCATGATCAGAACCTAACCAAATTATTTTCGAACTACCCTTGAAGTACCTTTCCAATAAAAAAAGAATCATCAAAATCGGTTAGCGATTAGTGAGTTATTCGTCCATTTGTCGCGCAAATACTTAATGCAAATTTAAGACTTTTATGGTTTTCTCATGGATGCCATTGTCAGAACTGGAAAATATTAAAATGGGACCACATGGGAAGCGCCACCTTTCTGATAAAAAAAACATTAAAAACCGTTCACCCGAGTCGAAAGTAGCAGCTGTAGCTGAGGTAACAAACATAAAAAAATACAGACCTCCTCCTTTTAGGAAGTCGGTTGAAAAAGAACAAAATCAGTTGATCTAAACGAATTTCTTTGCATTTTTAATAACATGGCAAATCGTAGACTTCAATTGTTTAAATATTTTTTTAAATTATGATAATTATTATAATAAGTTGACAGAAACAATATTATTTGGTATTTTTGGTCGTATCTGTATACTCGTATCACCCAACACAATAATTAATTATTGCCTCACTCTCATTCAGACGTGAATCTCTACATGCAAATCTGGAAGTTCAACCATCCTGTTCGTTTCTTCATCGTTCATCGTTGAGGATTTGATAGTTCTTAGATCCATGCTCATTGCTCATGCTCTGTCACAGAAATTATTTGTTTACGAATAGCTATTGAATGTACATCAATACCTAGAGGTCAGTGATATACATGATCGAATTAAGAGCCCGTGCTTCGAGGGCAGACAAAGTATGATAATTTTTTTACTTCCGCCCTACCTGTAACCATTGCTGCCCTACCTCAAATTTGACTCTAGCTACAGCCCTGTAATCGAGTCACGACTCTGAACGATTAGTTTCGAGTCAAGGTCGGAGCGAATGTAACAATCGTGTGACATAACGTTGTTCAGTGATTCTCGTTTGAGGGTCATTTTATAAAGGACTATTTAATTCGCCCATACGTAATAATCGATCATCGCCGATGATGAATCGATTTTAATATGTTTTATGAATTGGCTATTCACGAGTGGCCTTAAAAATAATTGGTTGAGAAATCTTGAATTACAAGTACATTTTTGTTTAAAAATAATATTAATTGATGAATAATATCTCATAAGAAGTATTTAAATTCCAAATATCAATAGGAGTTATATCAAATGGATCAAAATTGTTCAAAAAATATTAACTCGACTACTATGAGTATTCTGTTTTATATGAGTAAACTAGCAATACCCACGGCTCCGCCTGCACTCGAAGGATGAAAATTTACGGTTATAAACCTTTTTTGATACCAAATTATAAAAAAGAAAAAAAAAAACAATATCTGGAGCGGGAATCATCCTTATCACCTAGGAGAATAAAAATTAGCCTACGACCTATACTCAGACCTACCAAATATACCCAAAAAGTTTCATAAAAATTGGTCAAGCCGTTTCGGAGGTGTTCGATAACAAACACTGTGACACGAGTAAATACACGTATAAATAAATCACTTTCATTAACGTATGTATTTAGATTCGAAAGAAATTTATGGATATAGGTATGTAGATTGAAAAATTAATCTTTGATTTATAACAAATCATAAAATTAATCAGATACAAGTAAATGAAGTTACCCAATTATAGTTTTAAATTTCTCACTTTCCAAATGTAGAGAAAATACGAATTTTACTGCAGGCGATAATGAGGTGTCCACGAAGATTAATGTCTCAAAACTCTATTAAAACGCTGCCATTGATACTTGACTGATGAACAGTTTCCATTTATGATAAAAATTAACTATACGTTTATAGCTATTTATGAAAAAAAAAAACATCATCAGTAATTTATCGAGGGCTTGAGAGTTAAGGCTATTTTCTAGAATTTTTGAACAAATGAAAAGAAAAAAAAATATTAATTATTATTATTTGCATTGTATCCAAATATTTTAAATACACACAATACATACATAAACCTGTTGAGTATTATTAACATATTAAAAAAATCGTATCTTGATCGAAAATCAAAAATGTATTATAATTTCACATACCGTAAAATATCCGGCGACCGACAGGCGTTTTTTTTTGGAAAAAATTAAAAAAAGAATAAAGTAATAATCGGACTGGAAACACCTGGATTCGAACCGAGGATTTCTGGATAGAGACCGCCCGGTTTCCGCTGTCAATCAATCTGAGCTATTATAATCTGGTGGATGACAGCGAAATTTACCTTCGTATTCTAATGGTATTGTAGCTTTTTTTTTCATTGCCTGAAAATATTGATAAAATAACGTTTTCTAGAAATAAAACCTAGCTAGATCGATTTATCGCCCCCGAAACCCCCTGCATGCTAAATTTCATGAAAATCGTTGGAGCCGTTTCCGAGATTCCGATTGTATATATATTTATATACATATATACAAGAATTGCTCGTTTAAAGGTATAAGATATATGACTTCACAGTCCACAGTGTTAGTACTTTATAGAATAGCCACTAAAAAACTAACGTCTTTGTAGTTAATTTAATCGGTTCTTTATGTGGGGTGGACACTTTGAAGATTTATAAAGAGAAAGTTCGTAGTAATCAAAGAAATTAACGTTCACAAAATCCCTTAGTCATTTTAAACGGACAAGTGTTTACAAATAAGATGTCAAACCGCCGACAAAAGCTTTCACAAAAAGCTCTTTTGTAATGGAACAATTAGATAAAAAACCGACCGGAGCGGTCCTGTCGCTTCCTTAAATAATCGAAGTCACTAAAATAAAACAACTTTATTAAAAAAAACGAGATACTTTAAATAGAATATTTTCTATTTAAGAAGTTCCAACCTCTGGGATTATACACAAATACAACCTTCAATACGTATCGTAAATGTAGTAACTTAAATTTCACTTTACTACTATAGAAATACTTCTTCGCTCTGGTTTTTCCTTATGTGCGTTCCGTCTGGCCAGACGTTTCAGAGATAAGCAAACAAGTAGATGGACAGAAAGACAAAAATATTTAAAATTGTGTGTTGTTTAACGTATATAATAAATAATAATGTTTATGTTAAAAAGCTTTTATATTGATGTTACAAACAGACACTTCAATTTCATTTATATTTATAAAAATTAGAATGTTCGAGTAAATTCAGGAATGTTTTCCCGTCACAATACAACAGTCGTCATTTCAAAGCCACATTATGCCGTCACGTCAAATCAAACAAAAACTAAAGTCACCTACCGATTCTCTGCTCAAATTGCCTAATGGAAGCATCGTCACGCTTTGAATCCGAATACTGGTAGAGAGTAAACGAAATTAGACGTCGCCATGGGAAATGTAGTGATGTAGGGAATTATCCCGAGTGCATTTTGTTTTTTGTATAAGAACTATGATCATTGACTTTCGGGTCATGGGATATGAATGGGAGATCAAGTCTCAAGCTAGTTTTTAATAATTCGTTACGATTTCTTTCGATTAAAATTATATCATTTGAAGGCACTTTATGACATAAAACTCGTAAAATTTCAGACTACATTTGAAATGACAAAGTTCTGATGCACGGTGAAGAGGACTGGATTCAATGATACTTATCACAAATAGTTCCAGCCAATATTGTATAATAAATAATAATTCAACGACTTCCTAGTATAATGGTCGTAGTCTCATTGGTTATCGAGGGTTCGAGTTATGCTCAAGGTTAAATATTTATAAAAAATAAAAATTTATAGGAGGTAATCATAAAATTCTTCTATTGTTACACATGGCAAAAGTTAGAATCGTGAAACGTACATGAAGGATTCCGTACTATTTTTTTATTTGTTGAAAGGCCATTTTGAAACAGTTTTTTATTATGTGTTGGTAATTGGTATAGCGGAATTAGAAATTCACACTGTCACTAAATTTGAATTCTACCTATTATGGTTCATAAGATACAGCCCGCTAACAGACTGACAGCTAAACAGCGAAGGTTCAGAAAAAGGGTCTCATTGGCACCCTTCGGTTACGGAACCCCAAAGATTATGCACGTACATTTTATATCAGAAAATCAGAATATCGTATAATCGACATAATACGAGTACCGTTTGACCCACATCATGGTATCCAGATTAGTTATCCACTTCTAGTCGGTAATAAATTGCATTATGTACGTCAATAAATCAACCGCTTTGCATGTGCTGTTCTACGTTTAGCTTTGATTGCCTATATTGTGAATATTTATTCGTGAGAAAGGTTTAAAGTTTGCTACAGCTGGTTATTTATTTGAACTGCGTTTTCAGTATATTTATGTATTAACTTAAGGTTACAGAAATAATTAGATTGAACGGTAGGTTATTTTAAATGTTGTAGTTAAGTTAAGGGTTATTTTTGTTACATGTATATGTCGTAGGATAATTTGATAAACCGAGTTTTTGCAAAAACTCTAGGGATATCGCGAAAATACGGATAATTAGACAATGTCTTTCATATTTCTCAATGTTACTGAAAAAGGGATAGGGTTTTTGCGAAAACACTAGTTGCTTTAGTAACTTTGAATATACTTATCTCTGATTGACTTGATAATGGTTTATAGGCCAACTCTTTTTGTGATTGGTTCTAAATTTGAAATATTTTGTCAGAGTTATAAAGCGTAAGAAAAGACAATGTGATATAGGATTTTTCTTAATATTTTAGTTAAATAAAATACAAACTTTGGACCTTTTAAGAGAAAGATAATTCTTATATTGGCGATGCAAAGATTATCCGCGCTCCTTTAGCGGCGAAATCTAGAAGTTGTCTGAGAACGACACTTTGCTATAGAAGTATAAACTTTATAGCTGTTCATAGAGAGTTAAGAGTTTAGCTTTAAACATTGTAAGATGGATCACGATTACACACAGAAACCCGTTGCTAATAAAAGCAGAAATACGAAATATTGTTGCGTTCCTCAATTTTAAAGGTACAAAAACAATACAAAGCATCGCAAGCAAATAACGCGCCAAAAAAGATGCGTGAAGCGTCAAGTCGTCAACCAATCAGATAACACGTTGTTTTGGTCGATCCGATTGACCAATAAGTGCGCTTTGTTTATAATAGCCAATGATTCTATTCCCAATCTTACTAAAGCGAGTAGCGTTTTTGCAAAAACCCTATCCTTTTTCAGTAACATTGAGAAATATCAAAGACATTGTCTAATTATCCGTATTTTCGCGATATCCCTAGAGTTTTTGCAAAAATTCGGTTTATCAAATTATCCTACGACATATAGATTACATAAGAGTTGGAGTCGCGTAGAAAAAAGTTCAGTACATTTGTATATTATAGACATATAAAAAATGTAGAGTCAATACAAATGTTGACATAAGATTTAACAATTTTACGTTATTTTTTTCATTTACGATATCATATTCATGCAGTGGATTCAGAAACATTATTAGACTCCAAGACACGGAATTTATATATAGGGTAAATAGAACCTTTTTTTTTGAAATTCCCAAAAAAAAAAGGTGTGTGTGCGATTCACACACGATAGAAGTGAAACTTCAGTAAATCGACAAAAGAATGAGATGAATATATATATAAAAAAAGAAATGTCAAAAAATAAACAACGGTTACCATGGCAACATGGGAATGTATTCTATCTCACTCTCTCCGACTTAATCCTATACTTTTATGTATTTCTTTCTTTGTCGTGACGCATTTTCGTTTCATCGAGTTTCAAATCACAACGATTCTAAAGAAGTTTCACTTCAAAAACTTATTATTTTCCGGAAAATTTTTTGAGAAATTGTAAATAATTACTTAATACATTAGTATAAATTAAGCTCTTTCAACCTATAAACTATGGAAAAATTGCACCATTGCTGTGAAAGAAAGATAATAAAACAAAGTTGTGTATGCACGTTGTTAAGGTTAAAAAAAACCATGTATTCATAAAGTAGTAAGCCTTCAATCCGATTTGCACTTGACCGCTTAGCAATTACGATAACTTTATTATTAATTCAGAAATGCTTATAGCAAATGTATGTGCATTGTAATAATAACGTAACATTTCGTGTTTTCACAACAAAGTGCCGTTATGCTCACAATATAAGTAATCGAGAACTATGGAATGAGATGTAACGTGCCCATGTGTGATGAGTCAGCCGCACCGATTGCGTTCTATAAGTGTATGGATAATTTTCCATCAATCTTGGCGTTTAATATGGTGGTTTTGTTTCGAGTTGAGACAGTCTAGCGTTTTAGTTAAAGGTGAATACTATTTACTTATATATGTCTTTAATGTCGTTTTGCTACGATTGTTTTTATACAATCTTTATAAATATATCGTAAAAAGTAATCTTTAAATAATAAGGTAAATAACTAATAAGGATTAAAAAAATTATTTTTACTTTTTCGATTTCGGAATGGGCATGGGGGTAAATACCACCAACTTTGCTGGTCCAGGCTGAAAGGCTAAACTGAAAGACTCTATAATTAAACTTTGCCCGACCCCGGACTCGAACCCTGTATCTCCGGATGTGCAGCCGTACATCCTAACCACTACATCAACGACTACGTTTATGTAATTATAGAGATAGCATAAAGATATTTGTCGGTGATGAACTCTCTCAGTAGGTTTGTTCCAGATGATAAATAGGAGGCGTTTCAAACGCCCGTCTGCTTTCTATGATGAAAATATTTCCATAACTCGACACGTTACGAGATCCGTTGCTCAAATTAGGCGAATCGTCGAAGGATAAGCGAGACTAACTGTATAGCGGTGCCTTTGTACCTATAATTTACACTGGAAAGTTCATCTTACTTTAGTGAGTTTAAGATATAGACGTCATTAGAATGTTTGCTGAACTAAGTTTAATTTAACTTAAATTTTCAGTTAAATAGAACTTTACTGGGCCGTGTGTTTAGTCAATTGATAGGCATTCATTTGTTGGTAGTATCAAATTAATTTTTTTCTTAGTGTCTAATAGTTGCCTTTGTGTTTGCTTATAGGGTCTGATCTGTCTGTGCACTTTTAACCCAAAACTATCTAACCGTTTAGAAGGGCATTAACAATTATAGTAGCTACCCTATGAAAAAGTCTCTTTGGCTTTACTTCAAACAATTTAATATTACAAAAAAATATTTTCAGTCTTTTAAAGCAATAACTTTTCCAAGCCATTATCCTACTAATAACCACTTTAATCAAACACTTACCTTATTTCAGATGGCGGTCGGTAGGCAGCGCTAGTGACGTACACCTCAGAGCCGGAGTCCCGCGGGGAACCGTTGGGGTGTCGTCGACCATTCCGGTGTTCTCCGGACGGAGAGCGGGTGCGCTCGTCTATTGCCTGGAATATTTTATTGGTAAAATTAGTATTTTTTATTTAAGCATTAGTTAAGTTATTAGTTTGTCAATAATTTCTTAAGAATACGTTATATTATTTTAATAGAAGTATCATATCAAGAAAAAAAAATCTCTAATGTAAATGTATAAGTGATTTTGACATTACTTTTTTAGATAAAATGTAATAGGTATTAAATATTTATTGTTTATGAATCACACACAATCGCTTTTGCATTTACTTATGGCTAATATGTGATCTACAAAATTTCAAATTTTCTAGGACATTCTCTTAAACTTCGGACTATTTTTAACTCATTAATGGTCGATACGAGTGAGGCATGTCGAATGTTATGTGTTTTCGTGCCATTTTAATCGTTTTCAAATTCGTTTGATGTGCCAAATAAACGATTGTTTATACAGCTTTGGCGAATCGACATTTCACTCGTTTCTAACTACACGGCCAACGTATGCACCAAATAACTAAGGAGAAGCTTACACAAGAATTAAAATGCAATTTTCTTGTCTCATAATGTACTATTTAACAACATTTTACGACGCAAAAACGACGGGGTATTATAAGTTTGTCGTGTCTGTGTGTGTCAAATGAAAGGTTTTATTAGTAGAATACTATTTTTATTATATTATATCATCGGGGGTTTTCTAATTTGAATAAGTCTTTAGAATCATTTTATATGTAGCAAAATCTAAATAAAATAAACTCGCGCTTCGTTCGTGTCAAACGCGCCACCTAGTAATTTTGTTAAATAATTATAAATTACTTATAAAAATAAATATTTATTACTAATTAAGAGAATTTATTTCATTTTATTATTTGTTTATCTGCCACAGAGCCTTAGAAGTTTTACATAATAACCACGCGTGTAACACGCACATTTTTTTTAATAAATGCGGTTATTATGTGTTTTAATAATAATGTCCTCTCGGCCGATTCCGGCACGGCGATCTCATTGAGACTAGCCAACGGCGCGGGACATATTATAGTGCACGAATGTATGCGCAGACACAAGTGCACTCTCTGTTTCTTATCATTCTCATATCGATGAGGGACGACTGCTCGACACGACCAGTGAGAGTTAAGGCGCAGGACCGACGGCTTTACGTGCTCTCCGAGGCACGGGGGTGAAACACCGCCAACTTTCCAACTCCGGGCCGTTACTGAGGCTTACGAAACAGAAAGACTCAAAAACCAAACTTGGCCCGACCCGGGACTCGAACCCAGGACCTCCCGGTGTGCGATCGTACATGCTAGCCACTACACCAACGAGGCAGTTATGTGTTTAACTTAGAATTCTACATACTATGTCTTATATAAGAGAGCTTAAGATAAATGGATGCGGAATGATATAGCATTCCACGATGCAAGTTGAAGGTAGTATAATAAAATTACTTAACATGCTTTCTTAAATTACGACTAAACTTAATGGTCACTAAAATTTACATCGATGGCAAAGTTGACAGAATAACCATAATTTATTAAATTATCTAATAAGGAAATGATATTTCCCACTCTTCAAAGGCTATATATTTAGTCTAGACTATCGACATGGTGCATAGAAATGACGATTAGTAAATCTGAGGTAGCATCGTTTATTCTTTGGTTTTCAATTTACTGAAAATTTTAACTATCAGTATTCTTTACTTCGTGAAACTGAAAAAATAACTAACTAAATATTTAATTTAGTATAAATTAAAATAAGTTAAGTGGTTTTCTCGTGATGTGATCTCAGACGGACCGAAAATAATTCTAAAAAGTATAGAGTCGGTCTCTGTATCGATAAAAATGAATACTTCATTCAAAAAGATTTTTAATGTACAGATTCGACTCTGTTAGAAGAATGAAAGCCTATATTATGATTTTACATATAGTGTAAATAAGAAATATTGATTTGAATAAATTAAAAATTCTCAAAAAGTAGGTTGCTATTAGGTTCTGAAATTGTTAAAATATTTTTACTCCGAAATCAAACTCGCAACATTCTACATGTCATCAAGTTCACTAAAGTAAGGTAAGTTCAATAAAGCAAAGTAAGTACGCTGGACTTGGCAGTATAATTTACTCCTCTATATATCTCCTTTTCGCCATATTTTACCATTTATTGTCACATAACATTAACAAGTACTATGAATGTACAAATATATAGATAGTTCTGGACAAAGCCATGCAACAAGAATCGGCCAATGGACGTGACAGCCTAAGCTGCCATACACTAATGTCCCAAGCTAGTGTATGGCAGCTTGGGCTGACTCTCACGTCCGTTGGCCGACTATATGTTTCATAGGCTTTGGTTCTGGGTATTGAAATTAATTATATGACTTGGCGGATGTGCTGATTTATGTGAAGGAAATAGGTTTACGTCAGAGTTCAGGAACGTAAATGAGTCTGTATCGGACCGTTTCATGTTTATGACTGCTTTTATATGTATTTTCATATTTTTATTGTTTTCGCTTAAAGCGAATAGATTTTAGTTTTCAACTTTATTACGAGTATTAACTGTATTTATTTACTTAACGTTTCATGTTTGGCGTATTTTTGTTGGCAAAATCATATGACCCATATGATCTAAACGTCCTTGTTATTTGTTTTGAATGCGATGTAGAAATTTTATGCTCTAGCAGGAATTTGGAAGTTCTAATATTTTATTACATGACTCTCTATTTAATTTATGATGATGATAACGCCCTTCTCTCTGATCTCAGACACAGTGGCTAATCTTACTGAGACTAGCCAAGCACGAAGGAGATACTTCAAATGTATATTCTCTGATCTATGAATATTGAAGTAATTATCTTTTCAAACCCAGCATACTTTTTGAATTAAAGATATTAGAAGTTATTTATGTAAGAAGATCCTTTCACACTATTCTGTTAGTTATCTTTTTTATTACTACATACTAGACTATAAAGGTACATATATATATTTAAAAAAGCACCCACTGAAGAGTGACTCATTCAGCCATTGACCGTTTAAAATAGGTGTCATCATAACTACGTAGTTTAAAATTATACTTTAATTAATCGGTGAAGGAAAATAATGCTTTGTTCCAGCGTAGCTACACGTGTTAGAATGCAATCGTACCATTACCTAGTATGTTGGCGTGTAAACAAACACGCGGCACGCATACACGATTATAAAACGATTTTCGAACACAATGTTACTTGATTCGGTACACTACGTACAGGATACAGAATGTATTAAAATATCTTTTTATAATTTCAAATAATTGTAATAAAGTATATGTATAAGTATTAACTTATGATTTAATAAAACTTATGTATATAAAAGAAGCTTTCTTTATTGTCAAAAAGTATTTTGGCCTTAATTATTTTGTCTTTTATGGTTTAAGAAGTGTTTATAAGTTAGGGAAATTATACATAGAGTCCTTATAAATATTTGCACTGCGCGACAATCGACCTCACGAACACCGGGGGATGAAACTACTTTGTGATGTTTTGTGAATTTTCATGTTCTTAATATTATAATTTTAGAAATGTGAAAGTATGCCTGCTTCATGCTTCAAAGGAGTAATGATAGCATATTTTTTACTTTAAAATAATTTTGGTTTGGTACGTAATTGAAATGAAAGGAAAAAAATTGAATTGAAAAAAAACTACTTCATAGAAATACTTCAATCTTACAATAAAATAAAATAAAAAATAAAATACAAAAATCTATCAAATACTCAGGCATGAGTTAGTTAGTTAGTAAGTACTTATTATGTATAAGTTTCATTATTATATTTTACTTACAGTATATTCTGAGAGAGTTCGTTCTGATGGAGCTCGGTGGCTGTCATTCTCATCTCGCGATGGCGCTCTGTGCGGATATCCTCCGGACGAGGGTGAATCAACCCCTGAACGATGTGTCGCCACGTAATGATTGTTTTTCACTTTGTGAGCCATTTTAATATCACTTACACTCACGTTACGTTGAAAACCTCCAAACTCATTTTTGAATTCACTTTCGCGCCATAAATTGACAGTTCTTTTTTTTATATTTGTATCATGTCATTCGCTATTCAGCCGGAACGCAATCTGTCATATTTTTGATCTCGATGCTGTTAATTATGTAGGTCGACCTGCAACAAAGAAGTTTAGGTTGTAGTATTATCGACCTTTTAAAGTTAACCTTGAGTAAGTACTAAGTAATGTGCGGTTTGGTAGCGATATTGACCTATACAATCCACCGTTTCGATCGGAATTTGATTACAGATATCGTTTTTGTACCACCATTGTTACCGGTTCACACGTTTTTGTTATAACTATAAAGTATTCTAACAGTGATTGCAGCAGATAAGTAAAAGTAGATCAATTAAAGCGTGGTATTAGCAGACATGAGGCTTAATGATTTTAATCTTGATTTATTACAAAGAATTTATTAAAAAGTAATAAGTTTGATGGACAAAAGTGATTATGTATAACAATTGAATGGGCAGTAGAGACCTAAAAACCTACTATTCGAGATCTTGGTATCGATTTTGTTATCGAGTGACCTATCGAGATAATATGCAATTTTCTACCAAATCATCTCGATCGTGATCGAGTTCACTCTCACTGGTCATTTTCAGATAATTTAACTATAATTTTGTGATTGCAATAGGTCTGTACGTAGAAGTGTTAACTAAAATATTGTACTTCACTTTATTCACATTTATTTTGAATCGCCTTCCTCCTCCATCCTTTACACAAAAAAACTCATGTATCTTATACACAACTATTTTTTTCTTTTTTAAACAATGCTATTTAAAACTTATAATAAAAGTAATTTATTTGAAATAAAACTACATTTCTTTTTGGTTTCCGACGTTTCGAACGTTTTAAAGCAATCATAGTTACAGGATAGAAAGTATTATAAGAAAATATTAAAGTACTTTTGTGATCGTTACAATTTTGTTATACCTTATTCGAATAAAAATTAACTGACTTAGTTCATTTCAGAGAATTTATTGTTTCTAATAAAAACTTCCAATGAAATTCCAGAATGTTAATTTCTCATTATCATCCACCGGAAATCTCAGACCAAATAAAAAGTAAAGACGGAACTCTGCGAACAGAAAAGTGAGGCCACCTTTTTAAACATGTGTTGCGTGGGCCGGTGTTGCCATGATAATTCAAATTACCCTAAAATTACAATAAAGTTACTAATTGATAACGTCATAACATGATATATAAAGTGTCTTGGTGAGTTGTCGGTATAAAGTAGTGATGGTAGGAGAAAGTAAATGGAAAAAGTGGTTCAGAAATAAAATTCGTTATGATTTATCCAATTTATTTTATTTAAAAACCTTTATGCTGAATTAATTATTAATAATACACATAGGTACTATTAAGCTTGAAAGGGTAGTAAACGCCTTTAAAATATTAATTAATACATATTATTATGGATATAATTGAAACCCGTTAAAAACAACTGACTTAATAACGTAACGAATAAAACTTTAGTAATTTTTTTTATTTTGCCATTAAATTATTGTTCGAGCCGATTTTGATAACATGGATATATAATATTGTCAAAACCGTTAGATAAGTGTTAGTTTATATAAAAATAATAAGATAGTAGTACACCTAGCGCCACCTAGTATTAAGTATGTAAGTCACATAGTAATAGTTACTTTTTGTCTATTCATATTTCATTTCAATAAATCAGTTCGTTCCAAGTCAATTAAGCAAGCACGTTGTTTTATTAATAAGAATCTATCTCGATAGATTGTAATCCATCCAAATAGGGTAAACAAAAACACTTTATACTGGCAACATTTGTGTTCCAAGCAATAATCTTAAAATTTTATTTTGATTTATTGAAAATTATTGGTTTTCAAATTACTTACGTGTGAAATGTGATTCCATCCCGCTTTTTATCTTTTGAGGATTGATTCTTACACCCTTTCACAACACAATTCGGCATTTTCGCTTGTAAATTAATATTTTCTCAAAACGTGTTGCTCCCACGAGCCGCGATATATAGACTGACAAGGCAAGGCGTAGTTTCGTTGTACGAGTGTGCGTGTAATTGTGTATGTACACGGCCAGGCGTAGTTTGACCGGCCTCACTTTGCTGTTCGCAGAGTTCCGTCTATACTTTTTATTTGGTCTGAGCCGGAAATGAGAAATGATGAATGTCAAAACTTAGCGAAGTAGGAGTGTAACGTAAACCATGTCAAGAGCCACTTGTTCCGAAATTTTTTAACTTAATTAACATGTCATAAATATAGAAAACCATTAAGATAAGAACATATAAAAAAGTCATTGACTTAGGCTGTATTTTATATAATTTTAGTTTCCTTAAGTTCCATAGAAACAAGTAAGCAAAACTTTCACCGAGGCATGCTTCAAAAGCGTAATATTTAGTATGTACGTAAGTCTAGACCTTGTAATGACGACATGCACTTTCTATTGCACACGATGCTTGAATACTAATCATTTGATGCAATTGTAAACCACAAGTTATATGATAAATAAGCAAATTAGAACTATAATATTTTACTTAGGTACTATTTTAGGTTGTATTAATCACTACATATTATAAAACAAAGTCCTCCGCCGCGTCTGTCTGTTCGTGATAAACTTTAAAACTACCGTACCGATTTTCATGCTGTTTTCACCTATGGATAGAGTGGTTCCCGAGGAAGGCTATAGTATATAATTTGTCAATACATTTATTAGCTGCTTAGCTGGCCCTAAATCTAGGGACGAACTCGAGCGAAGCGAGGGTGAGTCGCTAGTGTATTCATAATATAAATTGAAAAAAATAATGTATTGAGTAATTATTTCCTATTAAAATCAGTCAAAAACTATAGAGAAATTAGAAAGATGGCAAACGATCTATTTAAGTCTATCGAAATGAAGAAATGTCTGAGCTTACACCCATCTATTAAGGACGAAATCACAGTCAAGTTCTTCATTCAAGTTTACGTATATATACCTAAATGTAGATCACAGCGAATATTCGTGTTTTATCCAGATGTTAAATATTTATTAATCTAATATATAAAAATCTCGTGTCACAGTATTTGTTATCTAACTCCTCGGAAACGGCTTGACCGACATGTGTATATGGAAGGTCTGAGAATAGGTCGTAGGCTTTTTTTATTACCATAGGTGATAAAGTAGGTCACCTACTCCAGATGTTTTTATTTTTATTATATAACTACCAAAATATTCACTAGAAACAAAACAACGTTTGCCGGGTCAGCTAGTATAATATATTCTTATACTGCTTGTCGTTGGAATGCACTGAAAGCGAATTTTGTGATGCAAATGACATGTTCTAAGTACTTTCTACTGTTCGGCAAATTCATTATTGCGTGCACACATTTACCTACATTTAACATTGCTCATTTTCAGAACTATGCAGATTTAATTTTATGCGGTACTTATTTAAAAATACTCAATTTTTAAAATTTTTGTCTATCTGTCGTGTCAGTTTGTTTGTTTCCGCTAATCTCTGAAACGGCTGGACAGGTATTGACGGACGGATTGAGACTTTCTCTGGCAGATAGCTGATGTATTAAGGAGCAATTTTGACTACTTTTGTTTTAGAAAAAAATATTGGTTCTGATTACGAAAAATTAAACTTTATTATCTAATATCTTTTACAATCAGTGTAATTTAAAAGCATACTATAATTGAATTAAAAAATAGAATGTCATAATGTCTATCCGCCACACTCCGAACCATTAAGTTGAGAATCTCAATACTAAAGAACGTCTTAATAGTTCATTAAGTGACTCTGAGTGCGGCGGTAAGTGTCACAGATTTAAGAGATAGAGCGGTTTCAACATTAATTTATGTTCTCAGATACATTTTTAATAATACAGCGATAAATACTTTTATTTGTGTATGTAGGTACTAATTGCAAATATTAATCAATTGTTTTCCTGTAAAAATAAAATAAAATATAAGAAAAGTTTTGAATTTATTTATTGCTGAACTGAAAAAATATTTTTTTAAATAGTTTACCAATTACAATGTTTTTGATCACATAACTGTTTGTTTTATATAAATTAGACCTTGAATTAATTAAGATCGATAACAACTTGTACAATGATTTAAGCATTTTTCAACTTGACTTCGCAACGTCTCAATGATTCCTTTCTCAACATCCATTAAGGGAATGTGTAGGGTTGTCACAAAATAGATAGTAGCTTAATATGTATATTTTAATGAATAATGAAATATTAATTTAATTTAGTGTATAATGTATAGCTAAATGTTACTAAAGCCCAGGCCTCTCCTTTCCTTTGGGCACACCAAGTCGCGCGGTCTACGGGGGCCCAGTCTGCACTCAAAAACTCATTCCTTCGAACCTTCGTTACAGCCTTGTATCTGAGAGCAGTCTACGAGACGATACTGGTAAAGCCGTTTGAGTTTTCATCAATAAAGAGCCTATTAGGCAAAATAGTGGCCTGTTATTAGGAAATTAATAAAGTTTTTAGATATTAATCGGTTTGGAAGTTCTAAAGAGAATTCACAAATAAGCACCTACACTAAACTAATAATTATTAAATGTAAACTGTACAAAAAAAAAACGGGCAGCTTAAAGTAATTAAGAGCTTACAAGATTTTTTTATCTTTAATCAAAAATAACAATACATTTTTAAATCATATTTTCCTCCATCGCCAACCCTATTTTCAGGCCGAAACAAACAATATGCATTGTATCAGTTCGCTAATCAGATGTGATGGATGAACGAGTTCTCTACAAACGATTAGTGTGTTTGAACTATAAAAATGTATCGTGTCGTAACTAGCACCTGACAAAAACTTTTATTTTGCAATAGCGTAAAGCGTGCCATTTCAAGGACATCCAAAGCTTTTTCAACGTCGTTATGCAAATTAACTTGAGTTTATTTCTACCATATATGATATTTAATATAATTATAATTGAAACACTTTTTTTCAATGTCATGAGTGCGACCTTGATATTGGATGTAGGTATGTAATTTGTGTATGAATGTTTATATTAAATTTTTAGGCCTTTTTATGTAATATTTGGGCGTTAATTACACTGTTAAATAAACCGTGATGTTAAACATAACATAGCTTAGCTTAGGTGAATTGCTACTTGTATTTTACTAGTTTTGTTTATGTTAATAACAAAGCTTTAGTCCTAAGCTTAATATACATACTAACGGCTCACTTCAATAAACTCGGAATTGTCCCTAGTGAAAAAAAAACCAAAAATATCCCACTGATACTGGGAACTGTCCTTTTTTCTGAGATAAAGAGTGTTCTATGCACTGCAATAATCTACCTTTGTCCCCATCCAGGGCCTATAGCCAACCGGCATTCGTTATGAAGCGATTCGATTTCTACAATCGTCATCGCTTAAACGCAGCGTATGCATCTTGAACTTTAAATCACTAATAATTGAAATGAATGTACATTGTCTACCATCATCTATTCATTGACAACAGATCACGTGACATATCTAAGTCTTATGTCAAACCCATACATTTTGGACTTTTCTACTATCGCTTTCGCTAATCGATTGTTACTTTGTCTAGGCCCTCAGCCCCTCTAGACAAGTGGCAAAACGCTAGTAGAATAGAATAATCAATGTATGGGATTGACATAAGCTTACGACTAGTGATTAGATTCAACTATGGGTAGAGATAAGGAGAACCATCTCATATGGGGGGAAAGTTGAAAAAGTGTCCAGCTGTATACTGAAAATAAAGTTTTCATTACCTACCAGAATAGCGCTGGCGTTCGAATAGTTTCAATATGAACATAGCTGTTATAAATGGAGTGAAGTTTAATTAATTAAGATTAAAAGTTAAATTTTTTAATGACTCAAGTAGTTAGTAAAATGCTAGTATACAAAACCTCAACTATTTACGTAGTCTAAAAAATGTTTTAGTAAATATAAACAAAATACTGCAGAGAGAAATCGTAATTTTTTTCTAATTACTTACTGGACGCGTTTTTACGGTCACTTTTTCGTACACGAGATGGTCCTCCTTAGGCGTTAGCGTTTATCGAAATAGAATCGGTACGGAGCGTTTGCCATTTGTCTAGAGGGGCAGATCTGTTGAGCCGTTCTGGCGTTATTGCAATTAAAGCTATATCGTCGTCAAAGAAAATTGTTTGTATAAAATTTACTAAGTATGTAGGTTTTAGAAACTTTGAAAGTTATGTTTTAGATCCTTAAACTATAGCCAAACTTGAATTCAACAGCCTATTGTTGCATATATTCTTTAGAGCTGGTTAGCCTAAATCAGGTAAATGCATCGATTTATGTACTCATAGTAAGTTTCATAAGATAAATTTATCAAAAATTATTATGAATCCTGTAAGTAACATTCGTGCTCAACAAATGAATGCCTCCAGCGGGATGCAAACCCCCAACAGCTGGCGGAGCAAGTGCGGTCTCTACAAACTGAGCCAAACGTATGATCAAGCGACTGCAGCTTGCAAGTAGTTTCTAGCAGAGCTTATTCTTCTTCAGATTTATTCTCTTAGACGGTATTTATGTATCTTTTCAAGTCAATATTATGGGTATTTACGATCGCTGTCGCTTATTACTTGATGCCCATAAGGAATCTATATTCACAAACGACCCATTGTTTTTCTATACATTGTTTTCACGGTAGCCACAACATTAGTAATTTAAATATTATTTGTTTCCCACTCTTATTATAGTATTCTTTTTATTTATTAAGGCTTTTCCTTACTAGTGTGTTAAATAATAATTTAAAAAGCCGCAAAAATACCATGTATGATACTTTAAGTCTTCGGTATGCAAAGTAAGTCTAAAATTTTGGATGTCCTATTTGCTGTCGCATAATGAATGAGGGATAATATTTCATTTCTAAAAATCTATATTACGGTATATGCCTAAAAATTATTACGATTGAATTATATTGAGCAGGAGTGATTAAGACTGGGGCTCTTTCCAACATTAAAAAAAGGAGTACTTTGGTACTTCTTGCCTGGCAATCATTACGTAATCAGTGATAGAACAAAAATATATAGTGAAGGAGATACAATTGGCTACACTTAGCCTAGCCTAAGGCGACGTTTCTTATTAGTTATATTGCGACCGAACTAAGGCAGGGCTCATTAAAATAATTTTCTGATGCAGTAATCGATTTATTTATTGTACTAGCGACTCACCCTCACTTCGCTTAGGTTTGTATTTGGGTAATTTTTAATTTTTTGCACAACATCCGTACTGTGTTCAGCCCTATTTTAAAAAAAAACTTACCAATAACAAAAATTTCTGCTAATGGATGTCCAACCAAAATTTGTCTAGTAATTTAGAGATTAGAGATAAGCTGGAACAAGCAGACGAACAGACAAATAATTAATTGAGTTTTTACTGTATATACATTTATATTTAGATAAAATCAGTAGGTATAAATTACACTACAAACAGACACTAAGACAACGATTTTCTGTACTTTACGATTTTTATTTCACTATTTTCGGCATCGTTCATTTTAAGCAATCAAAGTCAGGGGTTTTATACTACCTATATACAAAGACATGAGCAAATATATTATAATCTTAGAATAATGCGAACTAATCTGACTCAGATGACCTTACGACACTATAGGTATGCTAGAATTTAGCATTTTATAACCTCAGCATATCGTTTGCATAGTCACTACCAAATTTACAGCGTACTTACACTCCAAATGGGAGGGTGAATTTGAATACAGTGCAAGTTCTGCACTTTGAATGCGTTTTAAGCGTTATTGAAATAACTGAGTGCAATTAATTCCGTTATCGTTTCCCACGTTTCAATGGGTATTCAAGGCTTTAGGTTTCTAATATGAAAATGGTAATGGCAAGAGGTAAAATCTTGTTATAGTACGAGTAATGTCGGTAAATGAATGGTATATTTAGAGAAATGATTAAATGGCTGTTCGAAATGGATTATGATGTAATGTACAGTACAGATTTTGTATAGACTGAAAAACAATAGCTATAAAAATTTTGACTTCTCTTTATGTTTGTTTGTCTGTTTACGAGTTTGCATTTCACGCAAAAATACTGAAATTTTAATTTAGCTGAATTTATTAACCAAATTTTGTGTAATTATAAATTATTACTCAAAGACAACATTTAGGATCCTTGTACTACAGGAAATCTTTCATTCCCACAGGAAAGTGCTATAACTGATTTTATCAAGTCATCCTTAGGACTTTATATGGCTAACGCTGGCTAAACCTTGAGATATCTCCTATCATCAAAACAATTTACTAGAACTTTGTAGGTTGTGAAAAGGCCTTTATCTGTCTGTGTGTCTGAACTCAATAAAATTCAAAACTTCCAAACGAATTTGTATGTTTATGCTATACTTTGTTTCTAGCTCTATTAATATTATTAAATGCTGTGTCATTTGTTAGCAGAAAGTGTGTTTTTGTTTATTCCTCATCGCATTATTATTTGCTCATAAATACGATGGAAACATTGATAATGAGTTGCTAAAAACCTATATTATAATTACTATTTTTTGTATTTTATTAGGTAATTCTGTTGGAGATCTTTAATAAATAAAATATTAGAAATTAAATGAAAAAAATAATAAAAATATATTTTATCCACAAAAATAGAAGTGAAACTGGGGTTTTAAACATATAACATAAGAAGTCCTAGTCAAATTGTAATAACTAGCCCGTTAGCTTCCGTTCCCTTTGATATAGTCACCTGAAATTATATTACAAAATTAAATTGTCAGCAGCGTGTCGAGGCAGCTCTATCGAGAATATGAACGTAACATACCAATTAAAATTGACAGGATAATTAAACTAATATTGTAATTCCGAATGAACTTATTACATATATGTTAACTTTGTTATTAAACAAAATTAATGAACGAAGGAGTGATAACTAATCGTATGTTCAAGTCTTTACAAGTAACACATAACTAAGTAAGTAGCTTCATCTTTTTTTAATAAGGTCTAGAACGTATGTTGCGGGTTCGAGACCCATTTGGTGAAAGTTTTTCCAATTATTTTTGATTTCTTTTATTTTTTTAAAAGAAATTAAGTACAAGTAGTTATATGAGACTCAGGAACAAGAAAGTAAGTAATATGCAACGAATTTTCCCCTGTCGTAATTTGGTGTCTTATGCACTCAACTACGACAACGGATGGCAAGCCCGGCAAACAACAAAATAAATATTTTTTTGAAGTGAAACTTCTTTAGAATCGTTGTGATTTGAAACTCGATGAAACAAAAATGCGTCACGATAAAGAAAGAAATACATAAAAGTATAGGATTAAGTCGGAGAGAATGAGATAGAATACATTCCCATGTTGCCATGGTAACCGTTGTTTATTTTTTGACATTTCTTTTTTCAATGTGAATATTTTAATCACTAATTACTGAAGTTTCACTTCTATCGTGTGTGAATCGCACACACACCTTTTTTTACTAATTTGACTGCTATGTATAGTCGGTAAGAGGTAGTGATAGCTGTACATGAAGATTGTAGAATAATTTATAATCAGTAAGAGATAAACTAGCGCTCGTCTGTAACATAAAAAATCGGCAAAGAAAGAGAGGAGCACTAGATACTGAACATTTACCTATTTATATACCTATACCTATGTACAATACATAAGAACATAGTCATCAGCCCTTTTTAACGTCCCACTGCTGGGCACGGGCCTCCCTCAGTACGAGGGGGATCAGGCCATAGTCCTAGTCCATAGCTAGAAAACTTGCTAAGTTTTCTCAGACATGCAGGTTTCCTCACGATGTTTTCCTTCACCGTAAGACAAGTGGTAATCATGATAGAAATGATATCAGAGGTACGAGACCCGGATTCGAACCCGCATCACTCTGTTATACAAGCAACGCGTTACCGCTGGGCTACCACTGCATACATAGTACTTTATTAATAATTATAGTTATCGTTTAGAATAAACGGATATCAGTAATATACTTCTAAGATAAACGTCTATATAAGGATGCATTTTCAGCCGCTGACCTTTAAAAGGTTAAGAGGCGACATTGAAATCCAACAGACATATTGTAAAGCATAATAAAGCCTTAAATGGTCGATACAAGCAATCTCATTACGTATTGATTGTCGTACACCGATAGCTAGATAAAAGGTTATTTTCTTATATGAAAGGAGGTTCAGGCGTTTTTTTAACAAAATATATTTAATATTATGTTTAAAACTACCGTAATTTATCATTACATCAAGTTGTAATTAATCTTTAATATTATTGATGAATGATAAATATTTTGTAGCATGTACGTTAATGTATGTGTAAAATCGTTCACTATTAGGGGTCCACCACAAATAAAACACTCACTAGTACTGTAACACGTATTACTTGTTTAATTTCTCGTAAAACAAACTCAAAGCCAAAATTGCCCATCAGCTAGGGTCATAGAATCGGTGTGTAACTTTGATAGCGCGTTTTAAAATACTAGTAACGCCATCTATTGGCAACTTATGACAACTGAACGAATTAGACAGTATGTGTTACATGTATAATAAATAAATAAATATATGCTGGGATATTATTATAACAGCACCTTCTAGTTCTGTGGTAAGCTACGAGGCTTGTGTAACGAATACCAGATAGTTGATATATAGTACTATACAAATATTAAATACATACATATTATAAATATCAACACCCATGACTGGAGTACAAGCATTCGTGCTCAACAAATGAATGCCCCCAGCGGGACTCGAATCCGCGACCGCTGGCGCAGAAAGTAGGGTCACTACCAATAGTGATAAAACAAATTGTGCATGATATTCATAAACTACTTATACTTATAAAATATATTGTGCTTCTAAATTAATTTCGGTCACGGACAATCTCAATGAAACCTAAAATTGGTTACTCGTTTTAATATGAGCGAAATGCCTCATATTAAAATTAAGAAAAAGATATCAGCTATTTTTGGACTTTTTTTGTTTGTTACTGACGTTTCGAATGTTGAAACATGGTTACGGGAAAAAAGTTTTTGTCGTTGCAAAACTACTGTCTTTATACGAAATTGAACACTTTATAGGAAAAATAAATCATCATCATCATCATATTCAGCCTGTATTCGTCCACTGCTGGACATAGGCCTCTCCTATGGCACGCCACTGAGCTCGATCTTCAGCTCAAAGTTGTTAAAAATAAATGTCAGATAAGTAACTATTTCAGTATTTTAAACATTTTAATAAATGTGGATATAAAATAAAAAAGGTAAAATTGATTGATTTGACTTATTAGTGACATAAGTTAAAATTTCTCAGCCTATAATATTTTTTAATTTTATTTACTACACATTACAAATTAGATGAGACGATATTAATCCAGTGTTTACAATATTGAAAAGCGTTCCTTTATTTAAAGTGACTGTTTCTTTCGGAGGTCTGCACCTTACCCATCAGTCATACATAATTACATTCGACGCCCCTACATCAGCGATACGTTAATATAAACTAAATTTAGATGTAACACAACACATCTTTATACGTCAATGAAGTTTGACGGGTCTTTTTTATTAGCGTATGTGAGAAGTATTATTTCGAAATGTATAAATTACATGTTAATATAAATGTTTATAGTAAAAAATATGATTCTCCTCATGAAATTCTACGTAAATCAAATATAACTTTCGATGTACCTAAGCAGAGCACTATTATGTAACCGCCGCACGCATAGTCATTTAAAGAAACATTAAGTCGAGAATCTCCATACTAAAGAACGACTTAATGATTCATTAGGTGTTTATGAGTGCGGGCGTAAAAGCTTTAAGATACGAGTAACGATCTTATTTAAAAACACTCCTTATCGCTCTATTAGGGTTCGTCAAAAGTGCACGTTAGTATACATTTTTAGTAAAAAAAATATGATGCGCACTGATGAACGCAACCACTACCGCCAGCCAGATAGCCCGTATGATGCCCGGGAGAGTGTGAGAAATAGCATATCTAAACACTGGCCTTAATGAAATGCTTTCTCGAAAACGTTACTAGCTCTTAAGCTATATAGATTTGGCATCAGCATTGATAATAAATACTTTTTTAAGAATACTTAAGATTCGACTCATAAGTTTATTATTCATTATGTCTATATAGATAATAATGTTACAAGCTAATATCATAGCTGTTTAGGACAAGTTTGTAATTTTTAAATTAATTTTAGAATATTAAATATCTTATTTCTTTTAAAATGTCGTCTGTCGAATAGTTTGATATATTAAAGCATTTTTAGGTAAAATATAAAAATTGTGTTTATTCAGAAAAGATTTAAGATTTAACTTAAAAAGCAAATCCTTGTCTAAATACAAAATTTGATCCAAATCGTTAGAGCCGTTTTCTCAATACACAAAATATGTACAATTGCTCATTTAACATTATAAATATATTTATAAATATATACTTAAAAAAAAATTGATTAATGAGGCAGTTTAACATAATACTTAGGTTATTGCGTAAAAATGTGTTTTTACACAGTTTTTCATATCCGTAAAAAGAATTAATAATAAGTGGAATTATAATTAATTATTCTTGTAGTAACTCTAATAAAACTAGTTATTCCCGTTGACAGTAGCAGTTATGTCAATACGATAGTTATAAAGTTCAAGGATATCCAGTTTACTTTACAACCAGCTCGTGGAACATCAAATTATATTCGAGTCATCTTCAATTCTTTCGTACTTTTTTATAGTTTTTTCTTCAAGGCAGAGGGAGAACAAAACGTCTTTGATCCGAACATCTAAATCAAGGAAAGCTATTTGAGGTTATTACGAATGTTAATTTGCGATAAACTGTAATTAAAGGCAGCGGTAGCTCAGTGGTAACGGGACTGAAAAACCAAATATATCTGGTTCAAACACTAGCATATATGATATTTGCATACGCGAAGCAATTTTATCATGACTACTGCCTAATGATAAAGGAACATTTGTGTCTGAGAGAACCTAAATATTTTTCAAAAAATCGCCAATTCACTAATCCGCACCTAGTCCAGCTGTGGGAAGCTAAGAAGGGCTTAATGAGAGAACAGATAATTACACTAAATTAGCCTACATAATTGTAATTATTAGGTTAGGTTATAGAATTTATGACTGACTTAAGGACTCGTGGAGGTCGTCCATTGTAAACTTTACACATTATGCGCTATGCTAATATTCACCATCGTCAATAAATAATAATAAACGCGAAAAATAAAATAACTATTTGGGTTATAATTAAGAATGATCTAATATTTGTTTTTAGGACCTTTTTAGTTATCTATAATATTAATAAAATAGGGAATCTTCAGTAATGATTCCATCTTGCTTCCAGTCATTATTAACATTGGTTTACTAATACTTTCTTACGTTTACGCGAAGACTTGGCATTATAAATGAAACCATTTTTTCGGATTTTGCCGCGGATTTATTTTGATGATGATGAGACCACGGCCTCGCCCGTGACCATGATTGCTGTAAAGCATTTGAAATGTCGGGAACCAAAAATAAAGATAAATCTGCGACAAAATCCGAAGAGATAGTTTCATTTATAATTTTTATAAGTTTACTAATTGAGTATCACTACATATTACTCTAAGCTACCTATATAAATTTTATGTGTATTTCTATTTACAAGGCTTCATAGTTTATGGTGTCGTTAACCTTGACCTGCCAGTTCAAACCACAAGTAGCAAAACGTTTTTTGTTTACACTAAAAACAATTGTCTGCTGCAACTAGCAGGTAATTTAAGACTCGCAGTTTTTGTCGAGACACAGATCAAAGACGAAAGTGGTTTTGAATGTACCTACTTACAATGTAATATTTGTAGAATTATTAGCTGTTCTATAAGTTATGGAACACCAATCTAAAAAGAAATTTAAAAGAATCTTTTCGTACTATGTCGTGACTTTGCTTAACTTTTATGTAGAGATTTTAGTAACTTAATTCTATTCAAACTAATCTTTTAAACCGAAACGTAAATTGCGTGCGAATTGGTCCTAATTATTTTTTTGCGCCTTTTTAGGTTCGTTAGGGTAACAATGTATTAGCCCAGGATCATTATCTTAATTTCATCTAAATCGGTCCAACGTGAACGAGTAGCAAGCATACAAACATACATACAAACTTTCGTATTATTATAAGAACTCCGACGATGTAATCTATATACATAAAATCAAATTTAAGCTTGGTCGAATGTACTTTACATTACTTATTTTTTGGAAAATGTTATTGAATCAACATATAGTTTTTTGTTTTTTTGTCTGTCTGTCTGGGCAGAATTGTATGAAATTTGGTAGTTCGATATCCGAGTTAACTTACAGAATTCTTTTTAATGCGAATAAATATCTGACGTCTGAGAAACTTGTCCCAAGCGAAGGCCAGTCGCTAGTTCTATTTAAAATAAAAAAAATAAAAAAATGTTATTCCATAGATAAGCCGACCATTTAGAAAAAACGATAAAAGCCACATATGTAAGTAACTTAGAAATACTATAAATGAGTCACTGATCCAAATCAGCGGTTTACGATACAACATATCAAAACGTTCCAACAGCTATTTCCTGTGAAGTAAGATAAACCTGTACTTGTATTAATCTATCTAAGCTTCTTCACGCAACTATCTATTTTGAAATCTACGATTCACATCCGATTTGCTATGCACGCAATTCCCCTGACCTTGACTTAACCGACAAAGTTTGACTTATAGTAATCAAAACATAAATGAACCTTATAACTAAGAAATAAGCTCTAAAATAACTCAATCGAACTTGTGTTAAAGTTATTACAAGTTTGTTTAAATGAAGACGTGGTGATCTCTCAATCCATAGTTTTTACGAGCACAGCAAGTTTTTTATATGTTGGTTTTTTGTTGAAAAGCAAAGCTATAAATTGTTAACATTGTGCAGTAATAAATCGATGGGAATAGACCGTTGGATCGTAAATTTTGTACGGCTTTCTTCATCAAACTCAGCTTTGATTGAAAATTGGTATTGCGACTTAATTGACGACTGTTAAGCGCAACAATACATTCAAATTCTTATCATTCCCTGTACTAATGCTAAATTTATACATATAATAAAATTCTAACTGAGTGGAAACTGTACATTGAAATTTTTTGGAAAATCTAATTGACATGATTATCGATATAGAGGCCAAATCTATTATTTTTAAAAATTTTGTCTGTCTGTCTGTCTTTCTGTCTGTGACCGCATCACAAGGAAACCACTGGACGGATTTGGCTGTTTGGTATGATGTTAGCTGGTTACCCAGGTCAATATATAGGATACTTTTAACTTTTTACTGTGGGAAAATAACTCATCTCTGTGAAAAATACAAAAAGAAGTTAAGAAATAAAACCACGCTTGCATTTACGTCTTTAGAACACGGGCGCAGCCGCAGGTATTGCTAGTTAATATATAAATTAGCGAAGATAAGCTCTTTAATTGAATAAAGAAAAAACGATCTATCTATATAAATAAAAATCCATTGCTGAATGTATGTTAGCGTATCTCTCGAGAGCGATTACTAATTTTATTTAAATTATTCATAATTATCATGACTAGATTTGGATGGTATTTTAGAAGGAAAAGATTTTTTGTTTATCTGTATGAATATTTATCTTTTTGCTTTTCACGCTATACAATAAATTATATACATTACAATACAAGCATATTATCATGTATATTATAATACCTATATTTTTAAATTATATAATATTTTAGAACATATATTATGTGAATAGAATTTAAGTAACCTTACAAAAAACAATTGTTTAAAAAAAGTTTTATTTTTTATTATTTATGTCACTCGCCTGATACGTTATTTATATCATTAGGCATTGAAGCACGTTGACAAACAAATGAATTAAAAGGACCTGAACTGCTTTACCTTTTCCTAATTACATACTCGTATAGATAGATAGTACCTAGTATTTTGATATAAGCAATCATATTATACCAAGTAGAGCATTCGTGTTGCAAAACTCAGACCATTATAGGCGTGTCTGGGTTTAAATAATGACATAAACGTACGTAACCTTTCGAATAAATTATGTTTTCTCAGTTATCCTGTCATTGCTCCGTAATCAGAATAATGATTTACAAACAAACTAATCACTAACTATTTTTACCTATATTTAACTATTTTGTTAGTCGATGGTCTTTAATAATCATAGCTTTAACTAAAATAAGTATTATTCTAGCATTCAAATCAAAATAAGTATACTTTATTCAAATATACTTTTACAAGTTCAATTGAATCGCCATTTTTACATTATAATGTAGAATTTAAATTAAATATCTATATGTAGGTCTGTGAGGAAGCTATATTTAAGTTAGCAAAATTTATTTTCCGTCTCGTCTTACTTTTTTACACATTTGCATTTAATATAGATCTAAGTAATATAATTCTAATATGCTTGCTATAGTATAATTTAATATTTAAAATCTTACAATTTTACTTATGTTTACAAAATTATCAAAATTATGTAACCATTACAATAAAATATATATTTAACTAGCAATTCCCGGGGGTCCCTCGCCCGATAAATGAAAATTTAGGGTTTAGGGTTAGATATAAGTATTTTTTGATGCTAAATCATACAACAACAAAAAATAAAAATTTGGTCTAAAAATAAAATATCTGGAGAGGGCCAACCTTGTCACCTAGGGGAAATAAAAAATAGCCTACGACGTATTTTCAGACCTACCAACTAATATGCACAAAGAATTTCATAAAAATCGGTCTAGCCGTTTCGAAGGAGTTCGATAACAAACACTGTGATACGAGGTTTTTAAATATTAGATTTAATTAAAAAATATACTATAATAATAATAGTATAATATTATTAGTAGTATAATATAATTAATAGTATAATAATAATAGACTTGATAATAATGCGCACTGATAAGCTTAGTTATATATGAACTTATGTTTGAGCTTGTAAAGCTTAAAACTTTTCTTATCAGACTACATTCAAGTTGATCTCGTTTAAAAGAACGTATCGTCATCGAAACATACTAGTATTATTAGATAAAAATAGATGAAACATGGAAGGTATGACGTATAAAATACGTCGTTATTGCATGGTACAAGATAATGCATCGCTTGATTACAGTAACTGTTAAATGCAGGTGTCGGTGGCTGGTTTACGATCATTATGAGATAGGTATCTACTATTTAGGTACCATATTGTCTTTATACAGGACTTACACTGGGTTGCAAAATCGCTTATTTTTAATACGAAAGTTTGTTCGTGTGTATGTTTTTTTCATTTCTACATACGAAGTATATATTATGTATAGTCAGTGAGGCAGTGTTGGCCCAGTGGTAACGCGCTCGTTTGGATAACCAAGTGATGCGGGTTCGAATCCGTGTCTCGCACCTCTGATATTTTCATGTGCGAATCATTTTCTAACATGATCACCATTTGTCTTACGGCGAAGGAAAACATTGTGAGGAAACCTCTGAGAGAACTTTGTAAGTTTTTGAAAGTCATGTGAAGTCCGCCAACCCGCACTAGGCCAGCGCGGTGGACTATGGCCTGATCCCCCCTCGTTGAAGAGAGGCCCGTGCCCAGCAGTGGGACGTTATAAAGGGCTGAATACAATTATGTATAATATACGTTTAGGTTAACGTTATAAAGGGCTGAATACAATTATGTATAATATACGTTTAGGTTAAGATAAGAGTTTTATTTGACAACATTTCGAATGCTATACATTAGCTGGTCTACCCGAAAAATTATACAGTAATTAGAATTTAATAGTAAAAGAGTTTTTAAATATCAATTATTTGCGTAAATATAAGAAATTATTACATTAGTTTAAATCAAAAAACTGTCTTTGTACAATAATTATTATAAATTAATCGGTAAGCTGATATGAGTTTACGAACCAAGTATGAAAAAAATGCGGAGTTCATCCCTTATTAACGTTATTACTTAAATTCGACGGGTTAAGCCACCATTATAGATCAAGCGCGTCGGCAAAATTGTTAGTAAGGATTTATATACTTTAAAATTTTAATAATATTTTTGTTCCAGTGTAAGGCGCACTCGATCCCGTGTAATACGTTCATGAACACCGATAAGTTCCTGCTTCGATACTGCCGATGAAAGTTTTCACTTGAGATTCACTTCCTAGATTGCCACGTTTGTTAACTTGTAGATAATTAGCGAGTTAATGGGATAGTATTTTGTACCTATTTATAAGTATAATAAAATTCTAACTTATGCGAGTCTGAACATAAAATATTTTTTGGAAAATTAAGTGGCAACACGAACACCACTGGACAGGTTTTGATGAAATTTGATACGAAGATAGAAGCAAGAATATATCATATCTCCGAAAAATCCGTACTGTTAAGTAAAACATAGAGCGGACTGAGGTTAAATTACCAGTACTTATAAAGCATATATTACTTTCGTATCTTCATAAGTCATAAGATGTATATTAATTTTAGATTCCTACGACTATCTAATCATTACATAATATCATAAAACAAAGTCCTCCGCCGCGTCTGTTTGTTCGTCACTTTCTGTTTGTTCTCTATATGCTTAAAAACTATTGTACTGATTTTCATGCTGTTTTCACTACTGGATAGAGTGATTCTCAAAGAAGGTTTTTTAGTATATATTTTGTCAAGTTTTTGTATACATTTACTAGCGGAACCCACGGCTTTGCTCGCGCTAAATCTAGGGACGAGCCCTAACGGAGCGAGGGAGAGCGAGGCTATCTAGTAATAAATATCTAATAAAAAATATCATTTGTCTTTCTAGACATTAATATTTAAATAAAATGTATGTAGGATCGTGTATTAAAACTAAAACATTTTATTAATTGCGTTGTTACAGACGGACAAAATAAAATAATTCACGTGGATAAATCTATGCACGTACATTTATTCTCGTCGTAATCTTAATAGGGTGCAATTTATAATGTAAGGTGTATCGATATGAAATGTAAGGAATGATAATAACAGCGAATAATCGATATATCGTCGTCTTAGTGCTAATCTGATCGCCATATTTGTAAGAATTTATTCTACGAATAGATGTAACAGTTTAAGTATTATGGATTAAATGGTGGTTAGCTATATAACTTAACGTCTAACGTCCGCACTCAGAGTCACTTAATGAATCATTAAGTCGTTATTAAGTGCGGAGATTCTATACTTAATGGTTCATTAAGTGACTATGAGTGCGGCGCTTAGTTTAGAAAAAAAAAGGTCGTCTTATAACTTTTGGTGTTCATTTCTATACAATAAAATGTATGAAACTACTAAAATACTTCAATTATAGCAGCTACATAACTGTCTCTGTAATCAAGTTTTGGAAGTCGATTTTCTATAGTCGATTATCGTATAATTGTTTTATCGGTTAATATTGTATGGGGGAATCGGAAAACAAAACATTATTTTGACATTGTTACGCAATGATATGAGGCAGGACTGTAGGATGGCTTCTAGTTAAACTTTCGAGCTTGAACTCATATTATTATGTGAAGTGAATTAATTAATTTTGAAACTTATTATTTTACTAGCAAACCCGGCCCGCTCCGTCGGGCGTAAGTTTAAATAAATCAAACGGTTTTTTATGATTTTCTAATAAAATAAAAGTAACTAAGTTACTTCTTATAACAATAGCTATCTGTTAGAGAAAGTACCTACCGTCAAAATCGGCCTAGCTGTTTGAGAGATTAGCCGGAACAAATAGATAGACAGACAGACAAAAGTTATAAAATATTTTTTGATGTACCGTATCTACTTTTATAATCATTTAGTTAGCTTTTAATTTTCATTTAAAAACAGACACTTCATTATTATGTACTGATTATAAAATACATAAAGTTAAATTATTAATTTTAGAACATAGTTGTTGGCTTAATACTACTTTGCAATACTTATTAACTAGCGGAACCCGCGGCTTCGCTCGCGCTAAATCTAGGAATGAACCCAAGCGAAGCGAGGGTGAGTCGCTAGTACAAAATATTTAACAGGGGTGCAGCCCCTGCACTGACCTCTATAATACCACTGGACTGGCTGTTGTCAACGTGCTTTTGTGGCTGCTTGATATTCGCCATTTTGGCGCTGTCCGCCGCTGTCGGACGTAGCGAGAGTTCGTGGTACTAAAACTAATGATGTCGATATAAAGATTTTTATTTTTTTATTTTTAATAATCAATAACCGTATCATCATAATTACTACTTATGTTATATTAACAACGAAAATGCAAAATTACTTTACAGTAAACAAACACTTCTCGCTGTCTTTTGCAATATACGTTAAAATTAGTTCTCGGGACTCTCGCTAGTGGCGCTTCAAATGGACACAAAAAAATTGCTGTCAAACGCTTGGAACAGCCAGTCCAGTGGTATTATAGAGGTCAGTGGGCTGCAGTGTATAATTAAACACATTTTATTTATTTAAAATTTAATTATATATAATGTTACAGCGTATACTTATTATATATGCCTCAGATTGTATTCATAATAATAAGATAACAAAACTTGGTTATGCTTTAACTCTTCTTTATCCACCAAAAATATTAAATAAATATTCAAATAATAATAAGTATTGTGTATCAGTGGCGAAGAATGAAATTTTAGCAGAGGCTACAGTTTAACCTACTGTTTTATAAAACAATTCACAAAAATAAAGAACGTAATCGTGATAATTTTTCCTTTTCATATTAAGGCAATTATCATTATTTTTTTAAATATATATAATATATATAAAATAATATAGCAAAATACAATTAACACTTACTCAAATTGAATAATAAAAATATTATTATTTTTAACAGTATATTTTACAAACGAAGTACGTTTTAAGGATTTTTTATATATAAAATACCGCCATCTGCTAACATCTGTTTGAACGACTTCATCTTACTGAAGAGATTGATTTATTATTTATTTATCAAGTGAACTACTAAATTAAACGTAAAATATGTAGATAGGGGGGTTTATTTATTATGTTTCAAATTATATTGGTTGTTAAATTACTTAACGCTTTTAAAATAACTTAAGCATAATTTCACTTTAAACACAAATTAAGGAATAATAAACATGAAAAACAAACTGAATTATTACATTATTAATTATTACATAAAATGTATTAAGTTAAATTCTAAATATTTTTATTAAAATATGTGACCTGCACTTTATTAGTTTATTAAAAGTTACGTAAATTGTAAGAAATGTAACCTTCTGGCAACACAGGTGTCATCCGATGTCAGTGACGTTTCGCTTGAGTGGCCAATATGGCGACTGCGATTTGTCTGTTATCACCATTAGAATTAAACGAAATACTCGACAATCCGAATTTTGCGGATATATGTTGTCGACTCGAAATGTTTATTTTTTCATGTTTTATTATTCAGCTAAGGTTTCGATCGAGTCTACCGTACCCCTTCACGGAATTATTAATATAGATTTTGAAGTTATGCTAGAACACTTTACAGTCTCAAACTGTATCTTGAAGGCAGTCCAAGAAGATTTGCCGTGGTAGTAAGGGACTTTAAAGCTCTTTGATTGTGATAGGTACTTTCAAATAACTATAAAATATTTCTCCACTATCAACAGTAAGGCAATTGATTTTCTAGGTAAGTAATGCTAAATTGAAAGCTATCCGGTACTTTGTAGTTTTGTACTAGCGACGCGATATATAATTATTACTAGTCTTAAATTGGTTTCACTTAGAGCTTCGATTTTAGATAGATTTCTTAATATACCAAAAAATATAATATTACTGTTAGTATTAGGAATGTTACTTTTAGTATTTATTTAAATTATCTGTGAGACATATTTGAAATAGAAAAAAAAAACATTCTTCTACAAGTATGTGTATTTAATTACCTTATTAAATATATGGTACAAATTTTTAGCAATGGAACAACTGATTTTGATGATTTTTCTTATTACATACATAACTTATAGTCATCGTGTCAAAATGTTAGTTAAAAAATCGTAATGTAATTTTATTTAAACCGACTTATAGTTAACTTATTATTAAAAGACATTAGAACACTCTTGTAAATAGTCTATACCGTTCCTATAAGGCACTAACCTTAGATCCACCGCTATCGTTCGCTATGTCCTAAGATTTATAATTATCGCTACATTTTCAGATTTGTTCCTCACGGAGCTAGGGCAAGTGTTTCTATATTATATTCATTACATTGTTGTCGTTTCCGTCATGAATATTTTATTCGTAACTTAACCATACATTTTCGTTTGAGAGAAGACAACAAATTTTGTAGAAAGGAATAAAGAAAGGTTAAGAAGAACTAAGAAAAAGTGGAAAAAGGAAGTAAAGCGAAGTATTAGTGTAAACTTTTGAAGATTGTTTATGAAGCTTTAAAAAGATAAAAAAATCGTAGAAATTCTATATACTTCTCTATTCTTCTTGTCAGCAAAAGTAATCAAAGCTGTTATTCCCTTCTTGTGCTTGTTTAAATATTGGTAATTTGTTTTTAATCTTCTTCTTCTTCCTACCCTTATCCCACGCTTTGTGGGGTCGGCACAACATGTCTTCTTCTTCCACTCTCCTCTGTCATTCGTCAACATAACATCCACCCCTTTTACACGCATATCCTCTTTTACACAATCCATCTATCTCTTTTTCGGTCTTCCTCTACTCTTTTTTCCTTCTACTTCTTACGCCTCATCTTTTCTATAACTGGCCCTACTTTCAAACATCCCCTTATATACTCATTTCTTATCTTATCGTAATTTCTTTTTAATCGGTATTTAATTTATTCGAATAAGAAAATATTGATGACGAATTCACTATTCAACGCCCCATATCTCACCTTCCTCCCCCATATCATCAACAAAAGGACATAGTAAAAACCTCCTATGGTGTTTACGTAATACTTTAATAATAGCTTATTTATGGCATTGCTAGAATTTGTCAATTTTTATATTACTGGTAAATGAAATGCCGACTTATTATAAAGTTGTGTCTTAGCTCCAACGGTATCTCGGCCGCTGCAATATTGATGCGCCATGGTTTTCAGAATAATGACCGCTTTCAGTTGCTGATATCTACACCGATACACTTTAGATGGGTTACCGGCTGTACAGGTGTGGCCACAATATTGCTATCTTAAGATATCGCTAGAATTAATAGTTATAATAAAGTTCTAAAACGTGCTTTGTCTTTAGCAGACATTTTTAGAACAGTTGATTGTTTGTTATATATTATCATCATTAGGTCGAACCTTAATACATAAGTATTAGACAGTTTTTTTGATCTTTTAATATATTTATATAATGATAATAAAAATAATACTTTCTATCTAATAGACGACACGTTTGGCTCAGTTGGTAGTGACCCTACTTTCTGCGCCAGCGGTCGCGGGTTCGAGTCCCGCTGGGGGCATGCATTTGTTGAACACAAATGTTTGTACTCCAGTCATGGGTGTTTATATTTATAATATTATGTATGTATTTAAAAATTATTTGTGTAGTATACCAACTATCTGGTATCCGTAACACAAGCTTCGTATCTTAGCACGGAACTAGATGGCGCTGTTGTAATAACTTTCCAACATAGTATATTATCTATTTATCTACAAAGGTTTTATCAAAACAGCTAAAGCCAAAAATGTAGTATGGATTCAAATTTTCAAATCAAAACATGTTTCAAATTACAAAATAATCACGTATTTAACAGATTCTATTTCCTCTAAGATAAACACTAGTTCAATCAAATGACATTTCCTGCGATATTCTAAGCAAATCTGTAAAAGGAAGCTCGTTGAACCTTGACCATTTCACCGAGACAAACACCTGGAGTGGACATATCTAATTAGAGTGACCTAAATCACACGCCCTCGGCCAGGACAGGTGTGTCGGTTAATTGGTAGTCTTGTACCCATCGTGCCTAGTTAGTAGTTACGTGTTATCAACGGTTTGATATTAGATAAGCAAAGTGTAAGGATTTAAAAATACACATTATGCTTATATACTATTTTTGTGGGGTATAAATACTTTTTATAAATTATATAATATTCACTGTGTGTATATATGTTTGTTACACCTTCATTGGTACTACTAGTTGGGTTTTGATGGAATTTAGTAATTAGATAGACTATAATTTTGACAAAGATAACAGTTTTTGGTTACTAGGAAAAAAATCTAAGCGGAACAAGTGTAAGTTAAAAGTATTATTCAATATTTAAATTACATGAAATACAGTATAAAACTTCACATGTCTTTCGAAATCTTGCAAAGTTCTCTCAGGCATGTAGGTTTCCACACGATGTTTTCCTTCACCGTAAGACAAGTGGTGATCATGTTAGAAAATGCTTCGCACATGAAAATATCAGAGGTGCGAGACATGGATTTGAACCCGCATCACTCGGTTATCCAAGCGAGCGCGTTACCACTGGGCCACAACTTCTCAAAAAATATTATATAATTGTAATATACACAAAAATCTTTTAAGTGTAATTTAGTTTTACCGTTACTTTATCCAAATAAATTACTCTAAATATATTTTAGTACTGCTATTCTCTTAGTAAACTGCGTTCTAGTAAACAATCTCCGAATGTTCAGATAAGTCATTAGTTGGTTGTCGGTTTTTAATTGGGAGCCATGTTTTCATATCGATTTCGTATCGATGTATCGGTATTCGCTCGGATGCTTAGCCAATTTGCATAGTTATAAATCGTATACATTTTATAGTTGAGTGTAGTATTTTAATATCATTAATTCAATATCTGTACAAGAAAAATCACCACTCAGTCTATATATTATAGTAATTCTTCTCCATTCTACGCGACATTGGCGAAGTAAACTGTGCCAAACCGACACTCCTGCCTCCTGGTAGCCGAATTAAACTAAACGAAAAAAATATATAAACGAAATAATTGAATTAAATTACGAAAAAAGAAAAATTCTAGTCGAGAATCTGTACATTGAACATTTTTTGGGGAAATTTTATTGAAATAGTTATTATATCGATAAAGGCGCCGAATCTCTAGTTTTAGAAAATTTTTCGGTCTGTCTGTTTGTTTGTTTGTCTGTGACCACATCACAAGAGAACCATTGGACGGATTTTGATGAAATTTGGTATGATGAGAGATCAATATATAGGATCCGTTTTACTGTCTTCCGGTATTTATGCCTTATTATGCCGGTATTTATACTAAGGGGTGGTGCTTTTCAATGCCGGAACCAGACCAGATGGTACATTTCTCATATTTTTTCTCTCAAACGGTATTTCAATAAAATTTACGATGTTTATGTGCACAAGAATTTTAGGAGGTAATAAAGCTATAATTGTTCTTGATTGCCTTCGTTTAATTCTTTACCAGCGTAATCGTTTTGCAACGCAGTAGTGGGGCTGACATTGGGCGTTTACAATAAAATATTTGTATTATATAGAAGTATTTATATAGAAATTGCCTCGGTTCATACTATTTGTAATAGTTATGCATACCTACCTGAATCGATGGAATAATATAAAAGTTTGTGTTATTTAGTAAAATTGTTACTTTTTTGTTATTTTTTTGAATATATATACTAAAAAATATTAAATTTATATAAATTAGTAAAAAAATGAAAGAACGGTACAAAAGTGATCTTAAAAATAATAAGGTAGGTTGTATGTACAAAACCACTGTTCTTATTGAGACATTAACCACGAAAGCTAAATAGAAGCTTTAGAAATATTAAAAATTTTACATCTTTTACTCTATAAATACATATTTGAAATTGGAAAATTTTGAAAAAAAGTGATACTAAAATAACAAGATTGGACACCGTGCTAAGAGTTCAAGTAAATTAAAACATATATCAAGTTCTATATTTACACAGTGTGTTATTACGTATCATTCGATAAATTACCCCTGCGCGTGACTTAATTCCGAAGAAGCCATTTAAATCATCAAGGGACGTAATCATGTAATTTGTTGAAGTTGTCGATTATTTTCTGCCATTGATACTTTGATATCTGTTAATAAAAATGTGTAAGAAGTCGGTTAAAAATGTTATCGATGTAAAAAGTAACAGGAAAATGCTTTACTTAATATAATTAAATACACGATTGGCTTAGTTTGTAGTCACCCTACTTGCTGTGCCGGTCGTTCGGTTACAGATTCGATTCCCTCAAAAAAAATTGTCATTTATAAGACTCTTCTGAACTGACATGATTTTGGTTTAACATAGTGCATGTGACCAAAAATTTTTTTTATTTCGGGACACTATTATTTTATACGAATTCCTTTACAAAAATGTAAATCAACATCAATGATCGTTAGATCTACAATAGTTTATGAGAGAGTTGCTACATGCTACTGTATAATATAATTTGTAATTCTTCATACACGTATCAAGCCTTACTTTCAATGTTTAAAAAAATATTAATAATAATAAATATGGTCCTTAGCATTTAGATTTATAATTATAGTCGAAAGGTACTCGTAGAGTTCAACAACTTCAATCTACACTTAAAAGATTTAATGAAGGCGAAAATTATCAATGCAGCTTACAACGTTTCGGGCAATAACCTCAATTGCAAGGGCGAGCTTTGAACTAAACAACGGGCTAAACGAAGCGGATAGTAGATAACGGTCAGATATGATAAACGGCCTACGATCGACGAAGAATTGGGTCGGAACCGGACCTTCTAATGGTGCCTTGTTTAAATTGGCAAGTGTCTAATAAAAGGAATAGACAGCTATAATTTATTATTACAAGGTACTTTGTAGCCCATCCGCAGATTCGAATCCGAACCTCTATATTTTCATGTGCGAATCATTTTTTACATGAATACCACTTAATCTGATGTCTTATTGTGGAGGAAAACATCGTGAGAAAAGGTGAGGGTGTCTGAAAGAACCTAGCAAGTTTTTGAAAAATATGTGAAGTTCGCGAAATCACACTCGGCGTGGTGGATTATGGCCTGATCTCTCTCGTATTGAAGGAAGGTCCGTTTTTTTTTTTTTTTTTATGGGACAAAGGGGGCAAACGGGCAGGAGGCTCTCCTGATGGTAAGTGATCACCTCCGCCCATGGACATCTGCAACACCACAGGGCTTGCAGATGCGTTGCCGGCCTTTCAGGAAAGGGAGGGAGGGAAGGAGGAGTGAGAAGGACGGGAAGAGGGAGTGGGCCTCCCGGACTCTCACTTACCGGACGAAACGCGACAGCATAGCTGCCACTTCACGCCGGTCTCCTGTGAGAGAGTGGTACTATACGGGGCGTGCCGGCCCGTTCGGCTGCTACCCGAAGGTAACAAGCATGGCATTACCACTTGTGATCCGTGGTCAGCTAGTTAATTTCTTTCCCTCACTTATCTCGTATGCATCTATGGGTGCTTTTATATTTATTATATTATCTATATACATGTACCTGAGCACTCGAGCTCTGAGCTCTTGACGTTTTTTGGAATACCAAAAATTGCGTTTTTTTCTGAAAAAAAAAAACACTTCTATAGATAAACTTAAAAAGTACAATCTTGTTTAATACAAAATTTGTGCAAAATCCTTAATATTTTACGTACAACGTAAGAGCATTTTATGAGGTACACTAAATAGGTACATTTACGAGTATATATAATATACGAGTACAATTATTTATTTTATATTAAAAGATAAACACAAAGAGTTTTTCTTTTAAGGAATTTTTAATAAAAATTATAGCTATTATATATTATATATCTATATAGTGCATACATTATTTCGGTTCGTAGTCTATATTATGTGCATAAAATTCATTCAAATCGTGCCAGCCATTTTATTACGAAGGAGTGACAAGCAAAAGCACGTACAAACATTTGTGATACTAGAATGATGCATAGACCGTGAAATAGGCTATATTGGAATAGTTATTCTAAGTAGAGCTGCAAAGTGTGCATTAATCACGCTTTCCATAAAGTGGACACATTCCAACGATTTTGCATAGATATCGTTAAGCAGTTAGGTATATACCAGGAAGATAGACAGTTTGTAATTACCCAGATTCCTGATTTAACTGTAACCCAATAATAAACTATGGAAATCAATATGCAAATGTTTTTTTTTGAACCATTTTCCTGATAAGAAAAGTTTATAATTTTGATAACATTAAATAAGCTGACACATTTTTTTTTACTAGCGACTCACCCTAACTCTGCTCGGACTCGTCCTTAGGCACCTTTTGATCCTTAGATTCGATCCTCGATTTTTTTTAATTGTGCCATTTTCTTACATCACTGATCCGTATAACAAGCTATCCAAATTTCATTGAATATTTACAGGTTTTCTCATGATTCAGTAATAGACAGACAGGCAGATAGTCAATATAAAATTTTCCAAAATATATTAAATAAATGTATAGTTTACAGCTTTTTTGTATGGAGCGGTTAAATATTTCTATTTCTATTTCTATATATTGGAATGGTTTTATATTTTAGAATGGAAGGTGTTAAAAAGCTTCGATAAATAATACTAGTTCAAGTACTACGTAACTTTAACTGCACAAACAAAGCTTTAATATCAGCGATTGTAATCGTCATAATAAATTGCGAAGTTCTTATTGTTAGAAGAACTGTTGCTCCCATATTTTACGATATGGCGTACACAATTCCCCATGGAATGCCATGGATAGCGAGATATATCCACAAGATAATGCTTCAAATTTATAATATCGCTCAGTTAGTTTATCATTTAATACTTTTAACATTTATCCTATATTTTTAATTATGATCTTTTGCTTCAAATATCATGTTTGTATAAAGGTTAAATTAAGTTTTATGCTTTTTTATATCTTGCCATTTTTCAATATTATACGTTTATGATATTAGAGTATCATCACTAATTGCATTTCAATTTTATATTATATTCTATTTTATTGCCTTCAGTTTCATTTTATTAATATATAAATGTATAGAATAAATGGTATAATCTATTCCAGTATATTATATCTAATATATAAAAATCTCGTGTCACTGTGTTTGTTATCGAACTCCTCCAAACTTGACCGATTTTTATGATTTTTTTTGTGTATATTTGGTAGGTCTGACAATAGGTCGTAGGTTATTTATATTCCTCTAGGTAACATGGGTTGCTTGCCCTCTCCAGATTTTTTATTGTTTATTTTTAGACCATATTTATATTTTTTATTCTCTTATGATTTCTACCACCAATCTCTATTTTTAATAGTGATTAGAACGCGGGCGGAGCAGCGGGAATTGCTAGTATTATAATAAAATTTTAAGTGAGTACAATACATTAAATTTTTTTAGCAAATTTTATCGTCATTCGTCGTATCTTAATGAAATATTTATAGTATTTATACAGAACGAGTCTAAACTTTTGGTTTTTAGAATTTTTTTGTAGGTCTGGAGACCAATCAAGCAAGAGAAAGTTTGGTATTACCTAATAAATAGGATCCCATTTTGAGACAAGTTGATTTTGATATGATTAATAGAAAATGTTATTATATAATATAGGTACATACATATATAATTATTATTCAGGATCTCTTTGCAAATGAATAGATTGTAAAATTAAAAGATGCAGGTTAAAGCGCTCCTTCCAATAAAAAGGGGAAAGGTGCCAGCTAAATTAAAGTAAATTATAGAATAAAATATGTAAATTGCATGATATAAAATAGTTATTTTATTAATAATTTCACAGAAGCCATTCATCAATGTTACAGAAGCCATATCATTAAATGTTTATCCGCCGTACTCATAGTCACTTAATGAACCATTAAGTCGAGAATCTCCATACTAAAGCACGACTTAATGGTTCATTAAGTGACTATGGGTGCGGGCGTAAGACATTTAATTAGTGAACTTACAATACAGATCTAATACTTCAATGCATATTAACTGCATACACGACGACTCATTTAAGTTTTAGATGTACAAGTACGAGTACATAGTTTTCATTAATTATGTGAAGTGTGAAAATGCCTGAGCATTCCTCGACGTGAGAACTTTAGAGCTTGCTTCAAACATGCGAGTGCGTTCATTTAAACTATTAATCACAAGCGTAAGCGGTTTTATTTAAACGTTTAGGAATAGCTTCCTGAATTCTTGTGGATTTTATGCCACTTTACTAATATAAAAAATGGGATGTACATGTGTTTCTTTGTGGCGAATTAGATGTCCAGAAATTAGAACATTTTGAATTTATATCATTATCATTGATACGAGTAGTACAAGTTATGATTTTTATCCAGTAAAAACGTAGGTTTCTAATTAGATAGTACTCGATTAATATACGTTTGTTAGAGTTACTTAGTGTGATTTTATAACTAAAGTTGGTTATTTGTTTCTTATTTTGTGCAAAATCTAGTTTAGCATTAAGCTAGACGTTTTACTTCTGGTTTTTAACAAACTATACTCTAGTACACTTGACATGATGGTCACTTCGAATTATGTTACTGGACCTACTTATTAGAGTGAAAAGAAACTCAAAAAAATAAACAAAATATAAAAATTACAGTAAAGCTGTGATTGTTTCAATGTTTATTACAAATTAACTTAAAAGAAAAGCTTTTACCTGTCATCATTAATCATGAAATAAAAAAAAAACATATAAACATATAATATACGAGTACAACTCTACCGAATATATCTTTCGTAAATCGCGCCGGCCGATAACTTATGATTCCATTGAATTTTTTCCATTCATTGCTTAACGATAATTTCATACAATTCAAAATGTAAAATGCCATAGCTATTAACGGAAATAAAGTGACCCAAATAAACCTTTTATTACAGTGACAATATTGAGGTTCAATTTGAAGCTATTCAAAGAATGAAGTACGGGTGTAAATAGTATGCGTTGATTCACATCTACATGTCGACAATGGACTATTAGGTGTATAATAGACAAGTGGCCACCCACGGTTTTGTTAAAATTTAAATTAAGAAAAATAAAGACCGACAGAGTTACTTTTACATATATCAGTTATAGATTTTACAATGCTTTAAATTATTCGTATAGTAATTATGTTTAAAATGCCTGAAAAAAGTTATGGAATCTGTTCCTGAATAGTCCAAAACTGTCGCCTTTTAATAGATGATGTTCTCATTAGAGGTGATTTGGAGTTAGACAAAGGACATTTTGATAGATTTTTTATTTCTAAAAGGTTCTGTTTTATTCGAAAATAATCACGTGGAAGCTTCTTTTAAAATAAGCAAACAGTAGTGTTTATTATAGTTAAGTGTTTACTTGCTCGAATATTGTCCTAAAATATTTATACAACAATTAATAATTAATAGAAAAACATCCACTCTGATGAGATAAATGAGGAAATGATTATGGCAATACCAATATTTATTTTACTAATTGTCTATGCTATTAAAAATATGATGCAAGATAAAAGTTTTATTGATAACTATGCTTTTTATTAACCTTTTTTGTTGTTTCTACACTAATCTAAATATATAAAAGCGAAAGGGCACTCACTGATTCACTCATCAAGAAATATCGGAAACTGTTTGCGTATAGACATGTTATTTGGGAAGGAGGTAGTTGACGTTAGCTAAGAACGGTTTTTGCTACAGGGCCGGATTAAGGAGGTCAAAGTCGTTCATTTTTTATATCGACATGACTACTTTTGTTGAGCTTTCTTCCTTTACATAATAGCATTCTCTCAGATTCTCGTTCTAATACTAATTACTTTCGATGCAGAAGCTAAATCAATAGTTTTTCGAATTTTTCTCTGTGTGTCTAAGAACGTCACGAGAAACCTACTGGATAAATTTTAATGTTTGGTGTAGGTCATTATAACTGGTTATCCGGGCGCTTTTTATTGCAGGAAAATGTACTTCTTTAACCCGTCAACGCGAACAAACGAGACACAATAGATTTTCAATTGTTATAAATCTATATTGACCGCGCGCCCGTTGATAGGTTAAATGTAAACCTACCGTAACTGTTAAAAAGTACGTACGTTTCGTTTAAATAAACATAGTTTGGTTTGGTTGGTGGTTAGGTTTGTATATAAGTAATTTATAAAAGGATGACCTTAGTCTTAGGATTTTTTATCTAAGTGTATCATATATTTTCAATATATACCAACTCGTATTATCAGTAATAGTAAGTAGAAAAAATAGTACGAGTATATAAGAAAATGGTAGTCTGTAATTGAAAGCGTGAACAGGCGTGACGGCTATAAGATCTAATACACAACTAACTTATTTTATGTGGATCGTGACGCCTTGGCAATAACACGGAACTTTATCTGTGAACGTTAGAAATTGAACTTGCGATTTTTAAAGTCATTAATTCGCCTCTGACTTCGTTTTTTTTATATTTTTTTTAATTTCAATTTTTTTTAATCGATGTATCTATTCCTTTTATTTAATAGTGATGTTGAAACTTTTACGATACTACATTGAACTAGTGAGGTATATTTATTTAGAGCATTTTAATTAATTATCGAATAAAATTCGTCAATTTATCAGGGTAAAGGTTTTTAGCATTTCGTTTTTTTTTACTTTGCTGTGCTTTTTTAGATTTTTCAGACTGAATCTAGAAATTATATAATTAAAGTTCTCTTAAGTAATAAATGAAAGGTAATGTGACCATACTCTAAATATGAATAATAACTTATTTATATAATTTATTATTCTAACACCATGACACTTCATTAAACTGTCCATTTGTGGTCTCATTGAATATTTTCTTTATCTCAACGATCGGCCAAACGCTAAGCTAAGCGTGGGAAACAACTGAGTTACGTATTTCTTAGTACTCTGGACTAACTATTAATAGTATTTATTGCGAGAGATGGTCATCCATAACTTTACTTCATTTATAAATGTCCAAATGTAAGGAAGTAAACAAAATAATGTTTCTGCAATTGAAAATAACAATATAATATAATATTACTACTATCGTCTCTTAGGTTGCTTAAATCGATGGTTCTTGGTTCGATTCTGAATGTAGTCAATATGCTAATGCCATCAGCAGCAACAGCTGGTTTCATTTTTGCATAAGTGAGAAATGTAGTTGCGTAAATAATGAAATATGTAGGTTATTCTGTTTTATTAGTATCGTCTTTTATATCGTAACTGGCTGTTTCGATATTCGATCCCCTCAATATTAATATGTATCCGTCCATCCATCAGTAGCATGTATAATGTTAGCTATTGCATTCAGAAACACGAATGACTATAGAGTGATATGTATGTCTCTATAATATATTTATAGTACGTGTTTAAATATTATTTACAAGGATAATCGATTGTCCTGAATTTTGAATTTCTTAAATTTTCTGACTTTACTATCACATACATCTATAGTAAGAAGGCAGTGGTGGCCCAGCAAGGCAGTGATGCGGGTTCAAATCCGTGTCTCGCACTTCTGATGTTTTATGTGCGAATCATTTTCTAACATGATCACCACTTGTCTTACGGTGAAGGAAATCATCGTGAGTAAACCTGCAGGTCTTAAAAAAACCTAACAAGTTTTCGAAAGACATGTGAAGTCCACCAACACGCACTAGGCCAGCGCGGTGGACTATGGCCTGATCCCCCTCGTATTGAGGGAGGCTCGTGCCCAGCAGCGGGACATTAAAAAGGGCTGATTACATCTATAGTAAGCCATAGTGATATATATATATATATATATATATATATATATATATATATATATATATATATATATATATATATATATATATATATATATATATATATATATATATATATATACTTCAGTTGGTATATATATATATACATATATATATATATATATATATATATATATATATATATATATATATATATATATATATATATATATATATATATATATAAATGAATATATTATGTATGCATGTATTGAATATTTGTGTAACTTTATGCCCGAGTAAAATCAGGGCCGACCATAAGCTTACTTATAGAATTCGGCTTGAGAACACATCGAGAATAATTTATTCTGTTATTATAAGCTAAGTATCCAAGGAATGTCTAATTATCGTAATTGTATAACACAAGTTAACTTTAACTCTACAGTGAGCTTATAAGGTCTAAATATAAAAGCTCTACAAAATAGAAAGTCATTCAACAACTTTAACATTGAGGTAGGTCTTATTACCGAATTGAATAAATTAGCAATAAATATTCGAAATTTCGTCGTGTAATATACTGATTATTGCTTCTACTGAGGAATTAAATCATCTGTCATTTATTATACTAAGTCTATAATGAAATGTATTTTGTAAAGTAACCTGAGTAGCCAATATACAAGTATATAAACTGAACAGCAAACAAAAAGGGTCGGTTAGAAGATCTTCAATTTCTTCAAAGTACCAGTCAAAAACTACGAATTTTTATTTAATTTATATTTTTAAAAAATAAAATGTTTGAATTAATTTATTTTATTTTCATTTAAGCACATTTAAATATTCTTAAATTTAGTCTTTATTTAATAAATCCAGGTCAGTAGGTACTAGGTCTATTGTACATAATAAATTGGCCTTGTGAGGTCGTCTAAGACTCTAGCTAGACCTAGTGTGACCATCTAGCTAGAGTGAACAGTAGAAAAGAACTGTAAGAATGATTACCACTGAGGTAATATGTGTAGTAATATCACACGTGCTCTGATTTACTTGCAGAATAACTGTACAGGAAAAATGCTCAAGTGCGTGTATATCTTCTACTTCAGACAAGATTTTCTACTATTCCTATCGTTAATAGAACACTAGAAAATGAACATTTAAGTATTTACTTCTTAATTTCATACATATATTAGTTTTTTGTTTTCAATAATATTGTTCCATAAATTCTTGTCCAATCCTCGATCTAGATCAATCCGATAGAATGGTCGGCTATAGTTTAAAAACTGGTATTTTTACGAACTTACTAACTCTAGCGAGTATCGTATTCTTAAACATTTTATACTTCACTTACGAGAAGTACGAGTCCATAAAGTAATAATAAATAGTAAAGTAATGATAATGCAATGTATACCAACTGAAGTCGCGCGCCATAACTAGGTTAATTCTTGGAAAGTCATGGACCACGATAACATTGCAAAATGTAAACAAATAAATCTTCATTTAATCCGCTTGAAACTACATTAAATGTGCATCTAATTTAGATATATGTACTCGTAAATGCATCGTAATCTAATTAGATTGAACCAAGTTATTAAACGTATGGCTTTCGCTTGAGATGAAATAAAAAAACAAAAACACTACCCAGTCGCGCGCATCCCGATACTGAGTGACGTTTCAATTAAAAATAATTTATTTATAACATCGAGCCACCCGCGAGTCGATATCGATCTTTTGTTAGGCGGCACATCTCTGAAGCTTCTTTGCCTTTTGTGCGGATAGTGTTGTTACATTTCTCTTTTGTCTGTGATAATTATCGATGAATTGATTCAACGTACAAAGGGCGTTGGGCTATTTTGAAAATCATTCAATTATTTTTTAATGAACGTGCTCTGTTAGTTTACGCTTAATTTTCATAGCTCGAGTGTTATTATATGTTTTTTTTGTACAATGTTAATTTTACCGTGAGAATGTCTATGAATGTTACTTAGTAAGCCACATCTATAATATTAGAAATTAGTTAAAAGAGTCTACACATTATTGGAGCATTTTCAGAGTTCAAAAGTAACGATGTTTTAGTTATTACAGATAAAACTTCATTTTCTTAGGAATTAAGAAATAGGATTCGGAATAAATATTAAAAATGCAAATATATAATATTTTAAAAAGAGCAAAATAATTTACTATAGTCGTATGTTTAGTTATATAGTTATGAAAAAACGCAATTCATTTTATAAGCCCTTAGCGATTACTTTTCTTGTCCGAGTTAGAAGTTGAAAATCAAATAAACAATAAAACTGTCGCGATATTTAATATTATTGTAACTCTGATTATAATATACACCTGAAGTAATAAAATATATCAACTATTTTATATGCACCTTATCTTCACTTATTTACTTGCCTAGCGGCAAATTAAAAGGGCTGGCTTGATAATGTCGGTTCGTCACTTTGAGATATAGCCTAAGTGTAGTTAAAGATCCCGGTTATCTAGGTCTTGCTTATCTCGCCATCTAACTTAGCTTTCTAGGTCGTACCTTAGAAGTGTATTCGGAAAATTTAAATTGCAATATGGAAATAGTATATTAGTTTCAATAGGTACTGTAATATTGTATGTATTGATGGTAGTCACGCTGCATTTAATGTAATGGTAGCGGGTTCGATTATTGGACGATGATAATTAATATGGCTTACGATATACTCGTATATGTCAATCGGTCTTAGTTTAGTTTGTAATCATTTAAATTAGAAAACTAAAATACAGTATAATTCGAATAGAATTAGTATGCTTATAAGTTCTTTACCTATTAGACTTGTTTAGGCTGCAAGTAGTTGTCTAAAATCGACCTGTAACAAACAAAAAAATCATTATTAATTAATAATTACATCAATACACATAAAATTTAAGTATGTAAGGAATTTTATGCAGTGCTTATAAGAAATACATGATAAAAAAGGCTGTCTGTATGTCTTTATTTTTCTTCCGGATTATCTTTGAAACAACTAGGATGGTTTTATTTTTTTTATTTGTTTCTTGGAGCTGTAAAAAATTACATTTCTAAGCTAACGCAATCAAAAGATACAGCCTGCAAATTTTCGACACTCGCAAGGGAATTAAAACCTAAAACATACTTCCAGTCGACCTAGAATCACGAAATTTGGCAAAAAACAAGGTCTTACAGTACAAGTAAAGAAAAAATTCCAAAAAATAAAAGGCCGTTGAAAATTAATGTCTTCTGAGTTATATAGGCGCTCATACATTTTAGAGGATAATCTTAATTATTGTACATAATGGTACGGAACACTCGACTCCCTTTAGAAATTGAAGTCGGTCAATATTTTCTTAGCCACTTTTAAATAAAAAAATATAACGTTATCCTCATTGAAAATTCGTAAAATGCAATACCATGTTAACAGAAAGTAAATGTGGATTGTATAGTTTAATAAGACGGCTTGTCGTTGTCGCAATGTCTGTCTGTTCGAAAGACGCGGAAACCTGGCGGATTCAAATCGCTCAGTGATTACATATGCGATAATAGAAATAGGCAATATTATTTTAATGGAGGACTGGTATTTTATAGGCTTTGAAATGTGTGTGGTAAAGCTTATAGGCTAAAGCGAAGAAATCCAGACTTTGTAGGTTGTGTTGTACCAACGTTTTTTTAATTTTATTAATTAATATCGGCTGTATTACACTTATATGTACTAAATGATTCAGAAGCGCTTTTTAGAGCTTATATGAGAACTTTGGCTTTCTCATTGAACGAATTTTTTAGTGTACGCACTAAGCATTATGCAAGCTGTCAATTTACGTTGATTTACCGTTACGGTGCTTCTCTATTCCATTTAATTTTTGTTAAATCTGTTAGACCGGTCAATGAGAAAAACGAATATACAAAAAAAAACGAAAATTTAGTATAAATTACGTTTGCTGAATATCCTCCGCTAAAGTTTCTACTTTGTACCACATTATATGACGTACAGGTCAGATGCACGTAACAAGATGACAGTGACGATACGTCAATGTTGTCGGATTATAACGAACTGTGCGTCTTGCCATTACATTTCTAGAGTTTAAACAGCATTTCAGATTTTAACTCGAAATTATAAGCAATATTACTAGTTTTGCTTAAAATTTACTGATTTTAAAGGAAGAAATTGCATTTACCTACTGTAATAGTAGTAATAGATTTTTTTGCTAAACCAAGAAAAAAGATTTAATTTTAAATATGAGGTATTGTGTAATGGCAAAGGCAAATTGTAAAACAGTATTAGTTTTTTGTTCCTTATTTATGGTCGTTAATGGTTTCTAATTATACATATTTTATCATAACTTCTTTAATTTTTATATTTGTTGTTCACTAATTTCTTTACTTGCAAAGATTAGAATCATTACGTTTTTCAACAATGTTTTGAGAGTTTAAGCTGTAAAGCGTAAAGGGGCGTTGAGTTCTATGCCAAAGGGGCTTTTAATTTTTTTTTTCGTAAATATTTAAAATGTATTAGGTATATTAACGAGGAAAAATTTTAAAGACAGGCGACTCTAGAGCCGAGAGCAGGTTGGTAATATAGTAATATTATATACCAACGAGTAGGTAATCTTATAGACAATATACAGGAAAACCTTAGTGTCCAGAAATGGAAAATGTCCACTTAAATCGTATCGTAACAATGTAAACGGGTACTATTGTTTCCTTGAGATTATCGTTCAAGGAATGCGGTTTACATCGTTTGTTAATACATGATAGTAGGTTTTTGTGCATTTTGATAGAAATTCTGAAGACTCAATATATCTTTTTTTTAACTCTTTTTATATATGTTATATTATAATATAAAGAATTTATAAATATTTATACAGAAAAATAATACTGAAGTGCTATTTGTAGTATTGACTAAAATGACCGGTTTTTACCAAACGCATATGAAATTAAATGCGGTGCTTATAATATTACAAGAACACCAATTTAAATATGTTTGTACCTTTGTCTGCTACTTGTACCTGCTAATCTCCGTACTGGCTGAGCAGATTTTGAAGACAATTTTCCTGACCGAACGCTAATGTTATAAAAAGTAGTAAGTGTTTCAATAAAATTTTTAGTTTTCTTATAATTATTATTAAAATAACTGACTTCGCTTAGACATAGTTTGATGGATATTTTATGGGCAAATGTATAAACATTTTTATAAAACTTTGCTTTATAGGTTAGATAAATTAAACCAACAAAGAAATCGTGCAAGCGCAATGAGATCATCGCGGTATCGTTACTGCGTGACACAGATGTATGGTAGAGATACGTACTGAGTCGGTGACGGAGGGCATGGTGCCGAGGTTTGCATGGTATTGACATATTTTAGTCGCCATATCGTAAAACTTCTACTTTAGTACTCTTCTCACTTAAAGGTTAATATGACACTGGGCTGGGAAAACAGTTTATGTCGCTCTAGTGTTCATAAGCTAGTACGAAATCACCTAAATTCCTTGCTAAATTTAAAGTTTGTAGCACAAAAAATGAAGGACTTTCATACAAACTTGCGAGAGCCCTTAATTCGGCCCTGTCGCAAAATTCGTTCTTAGAGGATGTCTATTTACGAAAATCTACCTTCCTGCCAAATGTCATGTTTATACGTGAAGCGGTTTTTGATATTTCGTGATGAGAGAGTAAATGAGTGAGTTATCTTTCGCTTTTATATGTTTAGATGAATGTAATTAATATATCAAATCTACAACAGAGTGCGATTTAAATTATTAATTTAATGTACACGTATATAGCTCTCAAGTCTCAAGTTTTTTCTTGTCCTACGAGTATTTATGTGCACGCGCCTCCCTCCAAGGCAAATAATAGTAAGTATAAGGCCCTAACCCACCAAGCTGGCCTGGTGCTGTTTGACGTACTTAAGATTACTAACGCGTAAATAACGTTATTTTACTTTACAGTAATTATTATTATTAACATTTAATATTAAATAGCAATGCATTATTTTGATTTTGGTGATTTTAGTTTTTATATGATACTAGCGGTGCCCGCGGCTTCGCTCGCGCTAAGAGTGAATAAAATAAACATTTTTGCTTATATACTGTTACTTATAATGTACCAAGGACTGATTCCCCATTTAAAGTTCTGGCCCTCTTAATTTGTATTGCAGAGCATTATTTCAGTATCACGCAAAATATTTCAATAGAATTAAATTTCCCATACAAACTTAGCCACCCCCTTTAACCCCCAATAGGGGTGAATTTCGAAAAACCCTGAAATACGTGTTTCATCATTTGTACTAAAAAGCATTAATTCAAAGTTTCATGCAAAAATGTGCAATAAAAATATTTTTCTCATACTAACTTTGCCACCCCTTTTAACCCTTTTAGGGGTTGAATTTCCAAAAAATAATATGCCTATTTCCTTCTCATGAATGCAAACTATCTACATACCAAATTTCAGCAAAATCGGTTGGGTGGTTTAGGCGTGAAAAGGTAACAGACAGACAGACAGACAGACAGACAGACAGAGTTACTTTCGCATTTATAATATTAGTATGGATTACACAGGTATTTTAGAAGAATGATGTAAATTGAAAGAAAAATAACTTTGTTAAACTAATGGAACGTGTATAAAATATTCAATTTTTACAATCCCGTTATGGTTGAGCAATGTGTTTTAATTGATTTCTCCCATCAAAGCCTCGTTAGGTGTTATTAAATCAAATAGATATTTACGGTTCGATACAACGACAATTTTATAACTTTAACGACTTTATTCGTTAAAATAATTAAGTACGCCCTCTTTTATTCGTTATTAATAAAATCTCTAAAACAGTTATTTACCTCACGTTTTTCCAAGTTTATGTATAAGTATGCAGGATTTTTTATTATTTAAGACGGTTTTTATTAACTATATTATAAGTACAATCGTCAGCGAAAGCTTCACTAAAAGTTCATTTTTGATCTTTAATTTTCTGATCAAGAAAAGATAAGATTCAACTAAGAAATTAAGGCATAGAAAGAAAAAGATAAAACTTACATTATAAGTTTCAATGAACATCTCGTTCATTTTATCTACTTAAATATTTTTTTTAAATATATTTAAGACGTGTAAAATAGTTCCTGGATGACCGAGCTTTTTTAAGAAAAACTCGGTATTTTTAAGAAAAATGTTATTATTATTCGCCATGTCGGGAAGAGTCATATTTTTCTGTTTAAGTGGCAATATCGGGCTACCCAAACGCCACCTTTTTGTTATTTTCTTTCAATAAAAAAAAAATAAGTTTATGTTTAAGTTGATTATAGATAAAGTGGATCATTGAAAACACAAATAAAACAACATTTTCTGAAAACGAATCCTAGCTAGATCGATTTATTGCCCCCGAAATCCCCTGTATACTAAATTTTATAAAAATCGTTGGAGCCGTTTCCGAGATTCAGATTATATATATATAAATACAAGAATTGCTCGTTTAAAGGTATAAGATAATTTTTGATAAATTGGCTTAGTTTTTTAGAGATAGACGTTTTTGTTTTTTTAGAAAACTTAGAAATGCATATTTTTTATCATTATCTAACATTTATCTAACATGCTGTCATTGACCTTAGCACATGACAAATAGTGGTCGTGTAACCGGAAATACGTAATCTTAAGGATGCGGTTTTACTTTGAAATATAAGTAGGGAGGCAGTTTCGCAGAGTGAGTATCACTAACTCGGAAGTTTGCTATAACATTACAAAAATATATGGATTAGATAATTAATTTCCTTTCATACTAAACTAAGTTAATTTTAGTTCTGTGGTAACGTTGGAAAACTGAGTGAAACGTATTCAAACCCTGGACTCGCACATGTGCGTTTTTTTAACATGATTACCACCTGTCTTACGGTGAAGGAAAAATCGCAAAGAAGTCTGCATGTCTGAGAGAACCTAGCAAGGTTTCGAAAGACATGAAGTCTGCCAACTAGCATTTGGCGTAGTAGACTGTAACCTGATCCTCCTTGTTGTTGGAGGCCTGTGTTCAGCGATGGGACGTTAAAAGGAACATAACACCATTAAACTAAGTTACAAAAACCTGGAAAAAGATAATATGTAAGTATTTGATTTGCAATGTCTCAAAATCTAGGAGTATTAGTTAAATACTTGTTAAAAAAATGAATGAATATTAAGACTTCAAAGAAAGTAGAAATGTTGTTATCCACCATTTTGTGTTAAAAACAGCTTACTTAATATCAGTTAAACTGTACAGTTGCTTCCGTACAAACTTTGAACAGCGGAAGCTAACTGGTAGTGCAACTTTATTATCATACGTTTTCACGTTTTGGTGATAAGTGAGACTTTGTTGCGTGCTAATATTGTTATGTTCATTGTCAATAAACATATGAGAAGGATATATATTTTAACGCGTTTAAGATATGTAAAATTCAAGATTAAATAACTGGTATTACTAACTATATATAGTAAATTGAAATTATCTTTGAATGTCTGTTTGTGTTTCTTGCTTAAATCGCTAAACAGATTTCGATGAAATTAGAGCATGGACATTTATTATAGATTGGATTACGTAGAGGGCAAGGGCGTAGCTAGGATTTTGTTTAGGGGGGGGGCAGGCTAGACAAACCAAGAATATAATCTAAGGTACATCTATATACTATTTATAAGGAGGAAAAGTTTGTTTGTTTGTTTGTTTGTTTGTTTGTTTGAACGCGCTAATCTCAGGAAATACTGGTCCAAATTGAATTTTTCTTTTTGTGTTGGATAGTCCGTTTATCTAGGAAGGCTATAGGCTATATTATATCGCGTTACGACCAATAGGAGCGGAGCATCAATGAAAAATGTTGCAAAACGGGAGAAAAATATTCCGTTTGGACAGCTTCCGTTGCGTGCGCCGCATAAACGGTTAATGTTATGCAAAAATCATGTATGACGGAAATGTTCCTCTTTAAAACTTTAAAAAAAAAGCTGCGATAGCATATGTCTAACTTTTAAGGTTGACTCGCTGTAACCATTTTAATTGTTATTAAATTTGTTTTAAGACAATGCATTATTTGCGAAGGTGTTTTTATAAAATAAATAAGTTACTCATCACAAGTATTTAATTTTGAACAAACTTGCTCTTGGCATCATTTGATTTCAATGAATACCTTACAAGATATCATAGTTTTAGCAAATCCGCAAAATAATGATGACTGCGTGAAAAATTTAAAAAACCCCTGACACAAAATAATAATAATATATTAAAAGCTAAATAAAAAAAAAATCGTTCGATTCTAAATACCAGTCTTCCATGTGGAGTGCCAATTTCCTCATCAATGCCCTAGCATTGATCAAACAAAGAAAAATTACAAGTTTAGTTTAGTTTTCATTTCTTAGTTGAAGTAATTGAAAATTAATATACTTCATTATCTTTTAATATAGTGTACAATATTCTTCTAATCAAGACCTTTCATTTGATACTCATATTGGGGGAGTTGTGAAAAAAATATATAATTCGCCATTATGTGGTGCCGGCCATCTTGAACCGATTTTTATCAGACATAGCTAAAAATAATCCCGACTTATTCACCTTTCAAATGAAAAAAATAAAACAAAATGAAAATCGGCTTATCCGTTCGGAAGCTACGATACCACAGACAGACACAAACACAGACAATGTCGGACTTATAACAAGATGTTTTTTTTTCGGGCTTGCTTTCGGTCACGTCCAAAGTGTTCTAAAAAATCAGTTTAGATAGGCTCTCGAAGGCTGTCGACCCCCTCATACGCAGAGAACAAGCAGGATTTCGGTCCAATCGATCGTGTACAAACCAGATCAACACCCTCCGTATCATACTAGAACAGGCAACAGAATAGAGAAGAGAGATAGTATCTCACTTTTCTAGATTTCGGAAAGGCCTTTGATACAAACGGGTCAGCATCTGGCTTACGCAATACGCAATACGCTGGATTACGCAAAATTGGCTTCCCAGAAAAAATAATTAATATCACAAGAATTATTCTTGTAAGGTGACTCATAAAATGCTCATTTCGGAGAACATAGAGGTACTCGCAGGCGTAAGACAGGGCTGTCTTCTTTCACCACTTCTCTTTCTAGTCGTTCTGGATGGAATTCTTTATAATACCACGAAGAACAAGCGCCGCGGTATTGATGGGGCATACCCAACACCTTAAAAGACCTGGACTGCAGATGAAATATGGCTCTTGAGCCACACTCGCGCAGACATGCAGGCCAAACTGAACGACTAACGAAAGGAGGCAGCTAGGAAAGGACTCAAAGTTAAAATAAGGAAGACACGAGAAATGAGAAGCAGAACAACGAGTACACTCCCGTTGGTCAATCGGCACAGAGGCAGTGGAGAGCGTTCATAAATTCACACACCTCAGTAGCTGCGTGTCAGTAACAGGAAGAACCGAAGAGGACATCACTTCGAGAGTCGCCAAAGTACGAGCAACCTTCGCACAACTTAGACCCGCATGGCAATCACGCAATACTATGTATTGAAAAAAAGTAGTCGACGTTGAGAGTCATCGTTGATCTCAGCCATGTTTTTCGCGCGTATAAAAGCAAATCTAGATTCAAACATTCATAGTACAATCTTATAAAATTCGCCTGTCAATAGAATCAACTTTGTTTTTGTTTATTAATATGCAATGTACGTAATATTACTTTATGGCTTGTGAGCCTTCCCGGCTCCTGCATCGTCTACGCCCGTACCTCGCTACGCCCATGGTAGAGGGACGTTGGCTATTTCTTGTTTGGACACAGACTATTGTTTGATGCCATGGAAAAATGCTGGTGCCTCCACATGCTTTTAATAAAATCATGTAGACAATAATACATAGTTTACAAATAACTGTGTTTAATTTTTCTAAGCATAACCCATTTACTTGTATGTTTTTTGGTAAGTACGATTATAAATTCGACCATAATCATTATTAATAGAATGATTAATTTCTTAGAAATGTGATTTTTTCTCACAGTAAAAAGTATCTTATATATTATATCCTATTCTTGGATAATCACCTGTCATCATCATACCTAATTTTCTCTGTGATTTTCTCGTAATGTGGTCAAACAAAATTTTAAAAACTATAGATTCGACATCTGTATCTATAATAATTGCTATTTCAATAAGATTATTCGAAAAATATTTAATTTACACCTATTCAACTAAAAATTATTACATGTTTAAACTTATGTATTAAACTAGAATATATTATATCTTTGCAAGAAAAACATTTTTTGAATTTTTGCTCCTCTTTTTCATTAGTAATCTGAGTAAAGAATATTGTAGTGTGTACTTTTTATGACAAAGATATAGGATTTATATACTTAGACACATACTCGTATAAGGTTTTTCCTTAATGCCACATCTAGTTGGCAGCATTGACTTTTAACAAAGGGTAAAATAATTAAAATATTTTTATAACTATAGTACTGTCATTCAATAATTGTTGGCCATCTGGCCAGCAAATTGCTTGTATCTGCTTATTTAATATAATATCGTGTTTTCCTAATAGAGTAGTTTTTTTTGTGTTTTTCTTGAAATATCAAAAATTAAATCCATGAAAGTATTTAAAATTTTAAATTCAGCACTTGTGGATCCGTCGGTAGAGCTTTACTTGAAGTTTATCCATTAAGAAGGTTATGAAAATGGTTTCACATTGATGATTATAATATGAATATCTATAGGTGTATATTAAAGAGGAAAAGTAAAAGCTAAAAAAATACAAAAATATAAGAACCTTTTCGCCTGTGTCTGTTAACTGTTTTTCTGTTGTTGTTAGTAGTTTTGACGAAGTTTAGGTGTCATCAGTAATTTTTTTAAATCGTTATTTTTTAAAGATAGATTAACTTATTTACATATAGAGGTTTTCATTCGTTTTTTAATACTGATTTTGGCGAAATACCGATCACTAAGGAACACTACCAGCACATAAATAAAAATATAGAGAAACTTCGCTTTTTTGAAGAACATTTAACTAAAATTATTTAATTTTAAATTAATACAATTATTTTCTATTTATTTTGATGGTTGAAAAATAAACATTTTAAAATGTTGTAAGTCAGGAAACCCTTACGAATACATATATGATTTACTTTACGTTACAAATATTTATATCGGCTCTATACAAAAGTCAGAGGACAATGGCGAGAGCAAAAACTGGGGTGATCGTATAAGGGCAGTCTGGCTTCGTCTCAGCGGTCTGCGTGGTTTGAAGACTGGTAGTAATTGGTCGATTAATTTTTTGTTTCATCTTATAATAATAATCATTGATCTAATTAATTTTTAATTAGGCGGTTTAATAAACCTTATTGTACCACCAATATATTCTTAAATACTTGAACAATAGAATTATAAAACATATACGTGAAAGACATGTTATGATTATTTTTTATATATAAAAAAAACTTTTGTATATAAATAATATAAAATTAATAATTATGTAAAAAATATTTGAAATTATATATATTTTTTAATATACTTAAGATGAACACGTCCAGCGGGACTCAAACCCACGACCGCTGTCACAGCAAGTAACAGACTGAGCCAAACGTGCCGTCTTCGACGGTACTTCTTTGCCTTTTTTGGCATGCGAATAAAAAATGAATCACTGCGCATAGAATTGATCGACATAACTACCAAATGATGGTAGAAAGTAAATTTCTTACTAATTTGAAAGTAACATGATATTTTGAATGACAACCTTAGAATGGACAAAAGAGTTTGAAAGTGAAATTGAAATGTTTAATACAAAATGCACCTACGTGCCGATGAGATATCAATTTCGCTATTTTTTTCAATACAGATTTGGTCATAACAAAACTATTACAATACTATTATAAAAGAAATAGTATAGAAAAGTTATAGTTGACTTTATTTTGTACTTTAATATTAATCGATTGCGTCTGTATGTATGTACTCTAAGCATTTTCTTTTAAATCTATACATATAATAAAATTATAAATTAGTCAAATCTGTGCATTGAAATTTTTTTGGAAATTCTTATTGGAATAGTAATTATTATCGATACAGAGGCCGAATCTATAGTTTGTAGAATTTTTGTCTGTCTGCCTGTCTGTTTGTCTGTCTGTCTGTCTCGTCTGTGACCGGATCACGAGAAAACCGCTAGACATATTTTGATGAAATTTGGTATGATGATAGTTGGTTATCAGGGTCAGTATGAAGGATACTTTTTACTGCTGGAAACTATCTCATTTCTAAGAAATCTCAAGTAACCGTTAAAAACTGGCTGTAAAACATCATCACGGTATATGAAATCTAAGAATTTAGTTTCTGGTCTTTAAAACGCGGGCGAAGCCGCGGGAAATGCTAGTTTACATATAAAGCACGAATATTACTATTTATTGTGTCTGAATGTATGATTAGTTTTAGAATAGGATAAAAAATGAACAGCACTGTTGTATATGAACATATTATAGTCGTGGTTGGTATGCTAAAATCGTGCAAGTAGTGATCGATGAGTTCGAGGGGAAAGTTGAGGTTCAAAGGCGAAACCTCTTTACCTACTGATGGTTAACTGAACTGAATGATACCTACATTTAACTTCAATCGTAAGTCATTTACATAAAAGGTAACTCATTTACTTAAAAATAGTATATTAATTAGTTATATTTATAATCTTCTGTTGCGATTTGACGCTAACATAAAAATCAAGGAAACAAAACATCGTGAAGAAATCTGCATATCTGAGAGAATGTAGCAAGTTCTAGAAAGACATGTGAAGTCCGCCAACACGCACTTGGCGTGCGTGGTGAACTATAGCCTGATCTCCTTTATATAGAAGACAGGTTCGTGCCCAGCAGTGGGACGTTAAAAAGATTTAACGACTAAGTTTATACTGTATTCTTAATTTGTTGCATTGTAAATCTTTTTTTCCCTAACGCGCCAATAGAAGTATAACTTCAATAAATATTACAAATTTTGTTTGCGCCTTATTTTTACACACCGAGGTAGGATTCAAAATTACACATTGAAATTTTGGTTTTTTAATTATTTTTTTTCAATATAAATAAGAAAGGGAGAGAGAGAGAGAGAGAGAGAGAGAGAGAGAGAGAGAGAGATAAAGAAGAAAGAGTTAGATGTATTACATCTTAACAGACTTATTTTGAACTTACAGTGAAAACTGCATTTAATACATAAATGGAGTAAAATATTTAAATTTAAATAAAGTTTAATGGTAGTGGAATGTTAACATATCCACTCAATTACTGGGCTTAAATCGAAATAACTTTGAAGGAAGCTGTATTTTATATCGCCTTATTTAACATAAATTAACTGACTACAGAAATGTATCATTCAAAGTTTACACGTTACGTTTTGATTAACCTTAGACCCCACATCTACATTCTCTATGTACTTTAACGATGTAACCCGGAGACTATACTGTAAAACGCCATGATTTGTTTTTGAGAAATGAATCCCATACGGTAAAACGGATTTCGTGTTACGGAAATGCTTTTTTAAAATAATACCTATTTTTATGCAAAAATATTGTTACAATTAAATGTTTTTAGAAAATAAACTTCCTTTTTATAATAATTGGTATAATTTTAGAATTGTAGAAACTAACCATCGCACTCAGAGTCATTAGTCTTAATGAACCTTTAAATCGAGAATCTTCATACTAAAGAACGACTTAAAGGTTCATTAAGTGACTCTGAGTGCGGCGGTAAGTGTTGTAGAAAAAAATAGTTAGTAGGCTAGTAGGCTGGTTAGATTTGAAAGAATGTCTTAAAAATATACTTATTTGTTGGTACATAGCACATCACCATCTGGTTCCATGGTAAGCTACGAGGCTCGTCTTGTGGGTAGTTAATACAGCTAAACTCATATATTATAAATTTTAATACATACATACATGTTTTAAATATAAATAAACCTATGAGTGGATTACAAACATTCGTGCTTATCATACAAATGAATGTCCTCAGCGGGAATCAAACCCACGGCCGCTGGTACAACAAGTACTTAGGGTCACTATAAACTAAGCCTATTGTGTCATCAATATGTCTGACGGTCTGCAAATTATGAAAAACTAAACGAAAGAAGAAAATTACCAGATGTCTTAAAATTAAAATTGAAAACGCCTAGGCCATATTACGAAATACATAACTTATGTAAATCATATATTTTATTACACGTATAAGCGAAACTCTAAAGATAAACGTAAGTTTTCTTATATGACACAGGAGTTGACATTTTGATTACTTTGTAAAAAGCAAATGGCGCTTACTGACTTGTAAACAAATAAATAAAAAGCTTGAATAGACAGGAACATTATTATACACTAAACAAATAGGCATTCATTAAACATGAACATGTGTCAACATCCTAATGAAGTGTTTCTACGAAGCTTTAAAAAATAACTCTGTAAGTGAATGGCTTGGATCTCAGCGCTAGAACATTTTAGCAGTGTCGTCCAATGTATTTCAATTTTTATTGACTACTTCATTGACCTTAGCTTGTTTGTACGACTGTAAAACATTGATAATTGAGGTTGTGAGTTCGATTCCGTGTTCAGGTTAATCCAATTAAGCGTAATATTTCTTTTATTGGGCTTATCATAAGGTTCTCAGATCTAGTACATTATATTATAAAAACTAGTAGAAAAACAAAAAAAAAATGTCTGGTCAAATGTTGCCTAGAAAAAGAATATTGATGATTTACATTTACATTTAGTTGATTTTAAAAACGAATGAGACAAGAGTTGCTACAAAGAACAGTTTTTACTTGCATTTTTAGGAAAGCTAAGTAGCTAAGGCTAAATTAAAAATTATGGTCTGTAACAAAAAATATATGCTCATATTTATTTTTCAAGCACATAAGAAAAATCATAAGCAATCTATTATTTTCTTTAAATTGATAATGACTTGCTCTGGCATTTTAGTTGGTTCAACTTTATATCCCTTCTGCTGTTCACTGTTCCTTACAGGGTTAAATTAAGGCGACATCTTAGCACCGTTCCGACTCATTAAAATATTTCCGACGGAATTAAGTAAAGTATAAATGGTGTAAAAAATTACTTTGCGGCCTTATTCTTCATTAAAGGAACGTTACTGTTCGCAACAAGTTTTCAGGATTCCAAGAAGACTCTCGTTATACTAATGGTTGAGGAGTTTTACTCGACAGTTGTCAACGTCGAGCCTAAGGCGTGGTACTGATTGATAAATTGTATATTCAACCGGTGATCACCAAGAAGATGACCTTTCAAAAATGTTTTACTAAGGGCCTCATGATAGAGGAGTGTAGTAAAAACTTAATTAAGCATAAAAAAATAATAATAAAATTGTATTTTTTTTACTACTATATAAAGTTATGTTTGTTTGTTTGTATCTCTGTGTAAATGTGCTCATCTGAGTATCTACTGGTCCGATTAAAAAATATAATTTTGGGTCTATAGCATTAATTGTACATTTCTCTGCGACTTACGAGAGCTAAGCTAATAATTCTACAAAATTAAAGGAAGCGGGCGGAACCACGAAAAATCGCCAGTTCCCTACACAAATAATCTTTTTTATAAATGATAAAATACAGTTATACACTATTTCGATATTCATGCAGTCATTTTGAATACGTGTTATAGAAATAAAACTAATTAAAATGAGGAAGTCCACAAATCAAATTGCCGAAGTCAAATTGAAAATTGCATTTAATCTTCTTTAATCTACAGCATTACTTCCTTGCGAAATAAAATCATCGGGCTATTAATATTATGATGTTTAATCAAATATATTATTTATAAAAAATCTATAAAAAATATTTTTCGGGTAAAATCTTAAAAAAAAAAGGATATTTTTTATATCGTATATCTGAACTTTTATTATAAACAGGCAGGGTTTGTTTGTTTGTTTGTTTGTTTGTTTTATATGTTTAGAAGTGTTTATTGGCAAATATTATTATTATAACGATTTTTTAGAAGACAGTACGCCTTGGGAATGATGTGATCGCCTCCAGGCTATTTCAACCTATAGAATTATTGTTAATTTCAATTTCATTTAGTATAATATACCTTTGAATAATTTATTCTAAATCGATCACTATATTGGCGTAACATAATGTATATACAGTATACATATAAATAAAAGTAAATGTTTTTCTCTTCTGTTTGTCATTCGATATTCTTTTTATTTAAGTAATTATTGACAAGCTTTGTGGTAACAATCAAAGGTTATATTTTTTTTAAATTAATAGGTGTTTATTCAAATTTCAAATATGTAGGCATACTAGGCAATGGTAGCGTGCTGGCTTCAATGGCCGTGTGAAGCGCGTTTAGTGTAGAGTTTAGTACCTGTGATATTTTCATGTGCGAATCATTTCCAACACGATTACTTGTCTAACGATGAAGGAAAACCGCGAGAGGAAACCTGCATGTCTGAGGGAACCTTGCAAGTTTTCGAAAGACATTTGAAGAAGTCCAGAGTGGGGGATCTATGGCTATGGCCTAATCCCCCTCGTATGGTAGGTAAAAAAGGCTGGATTCAAAGACATATACCTACTTGTTCCTATACCTACGTATCTACGTATCATTAATGATTATAGCCTAATCCTTTACTTATATTTATCTGGTACATCGATTGATTAATTAACAATGCTTGACCTTTATTTCTTAATGTAATTAATGACTAACTGACACAGTAAAGACCAAACAAACTGACAGACAAATTACACGCATCTCTCAGTGTAACGCAACGTCAGTGTCACTATAACAATAAGTCACTTAAGTAACAAGTGTCACTTTCTAGTGTCGTCATATTATGTATGTAGGTCATGGGATTCCATTACAGAATTAACCATAAACTAATATTATACCTATGGATATGCAAAAAATTTATTCATTCGTAACTTAGTCGTATTTGTATATGAAATATTTTTGGGAAAATGTTATTGAAATAAGTATTATTATCAATAGAGAAGCCGAATCGATTGTTTGTAGAATTTTATTAATATATTTTTAATGAATACACGATATGACTTCTATGACAACACATAATAGTTTATTACAAGGCATTTCTTACATCTACTCGACCTATGAAATAAAATTAAGCTACAAAATGTAGCTTAATTCACATTCATTCCAAAAATCATATTCTGTCATTATTTTTAAGTTAAAAAAAATAGGAAAAGCTCAATCAGTAAGATGAGATGGCTTTGGCATTGAGACCAAATTAAAAGCGACTAAATATATATCTATTTAAGGCAAATCAATTTATTGTAATTGGCGCAACGAATTATATTTAATATTTCCTATTATTAAATAATTTTAAACGTGTCATAAATATACATTTAGATATTTATCCAAAAGTTTTTGCGTCATAATATGTCAAGATACAAACTTTTTTATATACTATTATAAAGATTAAAAAAAAACTGTGTATTATGTATATTGGTTTGTAATAGCCGTTGAACTTAAAATCTGTAGAACTAATTTATATGAAACGTAGGATAGTTTTTAACGCCAAAATCTATAAATTTAGAGTTTGTTTTTTATTTAACTGCGCTAATTTCTAGAAGCACCAGTCTGATTTGAAAAATTATTTTTGCAATTCATAGCCTATTTATTGAAGAAGATTATAGGCTATCTAACCTCATGTAACGACTCTTAGGAACGGAGCAATTATACATAAACGAACTACGCGGGTTAAGCGGCGGGTAAAAGGATATTGTACGAGTCTATGGAACTTTATGGCTTATTTCTAACCACGTATGATTGGTGGTGAGCAATTTCAATAAGATTACTATGTTTTATTAAGCCAATCACATAAAATTTATTATCAAATATTATGTTTTTTTTTGTTTAAGGTTCGTTGATGTTATCCCTTTAATATCTTTACTAATGAATAGATATGTTTTATAGATGGCATTAGTTACGAGTAAGTGGTATAATTCACATTTTATTTCACGCAAAATTCCCATGGCGTTAGAGGAAACCCTCTTTAATTATATGAGTCCCTTTAATACGAGGGAGATAAGACCATGGTCCATGGTCCACTATTCTGATCAAGTGCGGGTTGGCGGACTTTCAAAAAAGGTTCTAGGGTAAGAAGATTTTTTCACGATCTTTTTTATGTAAAACAAGTAGTAATGTTGAAAATTAAAAGTTCGAGACTGGGGTTTGAACCCGCTTCACTCGGTTTCCATAGCGAGCGTTACTGGGCTATCATTGTCTTTAAATTAAGTAGATACGTTACAAAAATCAGGGTCATTAGTAAAATAATATTTGCAATATAAGATCACATTGCATCTCATTACGAGATATTGCACATCGACGTTGCGTTTATACGACGTGAAATTCAAAGAGTAACATACCGGTTCAATACTACTCGTTGTGGCGCAGTCATCGCGATCACTTTCACTGACCGCCCGCTTATTTGTTCTGTGTACACTCGCTTAAGTAACGTTTAAATTATCATTGCAAGTTGGTTTTTAACTCTTAATCTACTTTAAAAAAGGAGGAGGTATTCAAAAAATAGATATTAAAAAATGTTACAAATATTATATGTAACACTATTCTTTAGTCTCGCGATAGATTTATTTATAAGCTGATTTTATTTGCACATATTATTAGTTTTTTTTTCTAAAAAATTGATGAGGAATACTTAAAGTTATTCTCTACACGTGTTTTTATAGCAAGTATTGAAATATTTTGAAGTCAGGTGTCAAGGTATTTTAAAGGTTTTATTAAGTAATTTTTACTAGAATATCCAGTATAAAAATAATTTTACAATCCTTATATTTTTTCTCTTTTTCTTTTTGATAATAAGTATATAGTAGCTTTTGTACGCTTGGAAATATTTGAAAAAGCTCAAAAGGAGGAAAAAGCACGTCGGCCTAGGAAATTGAGAGTAGCAATAAGTGTGTGTTATCTAGACAAGCTGGCCCATTCTTGATGTTAATTCTAAAATAAAAATTGATACCAAAAACCGGCTAAGTTTAAATCAGTCAGTTCAATAAATTTTTAAATTATCTTATTTAAATAACGTTGTGTAACCAATGTTAATCGAATTCCTAAAATAGATTTTAATACTGACATCTATATCAAGGTCATTTTTTGCGTATATAAATGCCTTGCGTTTGGGCCATGTAAAAGTTTTCTTTTTTTTTTATTTATACATCTATAAGTGACTTAGCCTGACTCCGCTCGGTTGCACTCTAGCTGCCTAACAATGCCTAGCCTAGCCTAGCCTGTATGTTACTCTAGGTTTAAGTTTATTATTTATCTGTGGATTAAATTTCATCCAAATCCGCTGTATCAGCGTTATTTGTAATGGTAGTCCGATTGCTTGACAACAGTCCTGTGTACTTGTTTTATCATATAAAAAGATTCAAAAAAACCTAGTTTAAAATAAATAAGAATAAAATACAGGTAGTGGTAACGAGCTCGAGAGGCTTAGTGACGCGGGATCAAATCTCGGGTCTAATATTATCACGTGTGAATGTGTCTTACTGTGAAGGAAAACATCGTTAGGAAACATTCATGTCTCAGAAAATCTAGCATATTTTAGAAAAAGAATATGTGAAATCTGCCAAGTCGTAATTGGCCAGCGTCGTGGACTTAGGTCTGAACCCCCTCGTATTGAAGAGAATCCAGTGCCCAGCTGTGGGACTTTAGAAAGGGCTTAATACAAGGCAAAATTGATCACCAATTCTAAACTTACAAACCTCTTCACCTTTACCGAAGATTAGATATAAGTCAAAATAAATAATAATAGGCGTCCGCTCTGTTATTTGTTATTGACTAAGTTATGCAGAGTTATGTCCGACACGCCCCGAGCCTTATGAGAGAACTCCTTAAAAGGTAGTACATTCACAATATCAATTGAATTTAATTGTATCATATTTATTTTACCTTTGCCCTCTACATTTTCTTATTTGTATATATATTAGCAGATATATAAATAAACATAGACAGAAAGACATAAGAGTTTTGTTTTTTGTCTGTTTGTCAACCGATTTTTTTTATTGCTATTATTTAGTGTTTTAGATAAAAAAATAGAAAGATAGATTTTTTTATATACATATAAACTAGGTACTTCCTCTAGCTCCCCTTGAGTTCGTCCGTATGTACGTTTTAGCAGTTAGGGTAGAATAGCAAAAAGTGTATATAATATATAATTTTTTACCCAACACCACTTTTGATCTAGCAATAACAAAATAATAATAGAAATATTGAAATCCATCCGTTTTCGAATTTTAGCGAGACTAACAAACAGAAAATGAAAAAATGGTCTGTATTTTTAAATACGCATTTATATTTAAGAAGTATGAACCAAAAATAGCATTAAGTATCTGTCTCGTTTTTGAAGTCAGACAAAAAGGTAAAAATATTCGAAAAAATCAATAAAATAATTGAATATATTGTTAAGAATAATTTACACACTGTGTTATTTACACACAGTACTATCTAGTTCCGTAGTAAGCTACGAGGCTTGTGTTATGGATACCAGATAGTTAATACTCTACAGATATAGAATTTTAAATACATACATTTTAAAGACTAATAAATATTGTAATTAAATATTATATTGTGCTTTATGAAGCTCCTTATTAAAATATAACACCTCGCTACAGTGACTTTTTTACTTCGCTGTACTAGCATGTAGAGTACTTTCGATTTCCAAACTGCGCAACGTGATACCATATCGTTAGAAGCGTATTGCTTTACGGGTGCACAGTTGATATGTTAAATAAATCTGTTTATAATCTATACTTATATTATAAAGCTGAAAAGTTTGTTTGTTTGTTTGTTTGTTTGTTTGTTTGTTTGTTTGTTTGTTTGCTTGTTTGTTTGTTTGAACACACTAATCTCAGGTACTACTAGTCCATATTGAAAAATTCTTTTTGTGTTGGATAGATAGATATCATGGAAGGCTATATTACACTAGCTACGACAAATAGGTTAGGAGGGGAAAATCATTGAAACGTGTTGCGATGAAAACGGGAAAGTTATTCCTTCTGAGAACTTCCGTTGCATAAGCTGCGGTATCGTTTGCGCAAAAAATCATATAGGAGGAGTGTTACCCTTTGAAAGTTTTAAAAAAGTTTGCGACAGTATATAATATGTCGCAGTGAAATGAGGATACTAGGGGTTTCACGAAATCCCTAGGAATACCACGAATTTACGGCAGATGACGAATATTACTGTCACTTACGTAACGTCATCTTACTAAAAATGTTTAGGAATATGACAAAATACTAATAAAATACCCGTGATATATCGTTTCACCAGATTGAGTCTAGTAAAATGAGAAAGGTCTAGCTGGAAAAAATAATAAAACATAATTTCAAATGAACTAAACCTTCTTCTATTGTGTGAATTCGTTCATCACTAAAATAACAATTTAGGATAGATAGGGGATATAACAAAATAAGGGATATGTAAATTTTGTATCTGTTTTTGGAACTGAGTTCCAGGGTAACCAATACCTTAATATACCAGCAGAAGGCCGAACTCATTATAAAGTATTTTCCTCAATTAGTTTTTTTCCTCAATTAAAATACCTTTTTGGGATATAAATTAAATTTTTCAAATTTACCTAGTTGATTGAATTTTCAACAATCATTAAAACACCAGTTAAGTTGAAATTATGTTTTATTGTTTTTTCCAGCTACACCTTTCTCATTTTACTAGACCCAGTCTAGTGAAACGACATATCACGGGTATTTAAATAGTATTTTGTAATATCCCTAAACATTTTTTAACGTCCCACTGCTGGGCAAGGGCATCCCTTCAATACGAGGGGGATCAGGCCATACTCCACCACGCTGGTCTAGTGCAGGTTGGCCCTCATGACTATTAAGGCATCACCACACAGGAAGTCGGAAGGTAAACTTATCACTCTTATCTATACTAGAAAACCATGATAGCTTAAAAACGAAAACCGTAAAGCCTTATCTTAAACTTGAGCCTTATCTCATGAATAATTTTATACTTTTATTTCACATAGAAACAAAAATGTATGGAAAAAGTGAATATAAATATTGTAAGTATTTATCATAAAGTATTCACATCTAAGTCTACATTCATTTTATTTAAGTAAGCTACGAGTATTAAGAAATTTACGATCATGCACGACTTAACTTAATTGAAGTGTAGAGACGTGCTTTGTATTTTATTTGAACAAAATCGATTTTAGCTATTACGGCTCCCATATAAAGCATTAATCATGATTCGATGGGAGATTTAACGTTATCGTAGGCGTGAGAAATATTACTGACTATTCGAATACTAATTCGATTCTATAAATCGATAATTGAAATCAAAAACCTAATTTTACATCATTCGATTATGTTAACCATTCATAATTAACCATTTTATGACGGCAGTAGTCGATGCTCTAACAGATTAGCGTGTCTTTAAATTTTATTACCGATCTTAGGTATGCTGCTGTGGTCGTTAGATATTACTACTTTATGAAGGTATAATTTTATTACTTAGGAGTATTTAGAGAACATGTTTATCTAATTCCATATTTAATTTAATATATATAAAGAAATATACGATATTTTTATTGTACAAGTGATGTAACGTAACATTAAAAATCGATTCATTGTTTTAATTTATGTGACATTGGCATGACATAATTTGTGCTTGTTTTTCATGCCTTATATACGAGAAAATTAGATATACTAAATATTTTGAGACTAGCAATATTTTAATATTGGTCTTATAAAGTAAGAAGAAAGAGAAATTTATATAAAAAATGATTTTGCATTTGATCTAATTCATGATTTTTGTTTATTACATACTGGGTTTTGTTAGACGCTATAATAATGTTGTATAATGTGCTCTTCGGCAAACAAACATACACATTCGACATATTTTTTATAGAACCGTATATTTTTCCGGGATAAAAGTAGCATATGTGCATTACAAACTACAATTTTTTATATTATCTTTATGCTTTTCATCCAGATCAATCCATCCATCCACCTTCAACAAATATTCACATATAATATTAGAAAAAAGTCTTAAATCAACCTGTTTCAGATGCTGCATGATCTGTACTGAGATATTTCATTGCACATTAGTATTTTTTATAATGTACTACTCATTAAAATTGCATTTAATACGTAAATTAGTTCATTTCAATATATTACTTATATATACATATAAAGTTTTGCTGCAATTATCAAAGAACGACATTAGTAAGACATATCGCATGTCTGAATCTCAAGTAGGGTTAAACTATTTGTACGTGTATTTATATAATTACTTCAGTCCTTTACATATATGCAATTAAAGAAATATATATTTACATGGCAGTTAAGATGTCTTGTACGTAATTAGGAAGTATTAAAGTTTAAATAGGTATGCAAATATGCATAAGTACGACAGCTTTTTCAAAATGGCAAGTGGTTACACATATATTTATTACTAGTTATAATAATAATTTAGGTTTATATCCTTTCGATGAGGAATAGAAATAAAATAATTTTATATAGGATGGCTAAATATCATGTTGCAGTAAAGCAATGGTTGAATCTTAATATCCTGTAATACTTCTCTGATAGCAGAGTGAACTGTGGAGTAACCCCTTGGTTGTGGGGTTTGCTTCGGTAGACCTGCCGTCGGGACGTCTTGGTTGAATGTCCCATTACGACGGAGGGAGCGTTTGTTGGGTTAAAGCGGTGAGTCCAAACTACCTGTTGGTATGCGTAAATGCATTTCCCAACGTTAAAAAAAGATACTTCTTTGACTGCTTGATTTTACTCTGAATGTGAAATTTGTTTAAGCTGCACTTTTCATTATTAAAAAAAATGTCATAATGTTTAGAATTTAAAATATCAGCAAATTATTTTCATTCGGCTTTACATTTGCATTGGTGCTATATTGATTTCAATTTGGGTCATTGCCTGAATATTTTAACAACAATCACAAATGAACTACTTTCAGTGTGTTCCTACAGAAAGACAAGATCTAACTGGTTGCTGGACGTTGGGTAATTGAGAAACGGTTGAACAGTTTCCTTTATGTCGTAAAGTAACTTATATATTTATTATACTTTAAAGCGTTTTAATTTGCTTCTTATAAAGCTGGACAGGTGATAAAACATTTGAATCTATATGGAAAATACAGGCATAGTATGGTGGTGTATTTAAAGAGAAACAGTGCCTTGTCCGGAAATCGAACCTAATTAAATTAAATTTTTATGACCCTTCGACATGACATACATAGTGGTTGATAATAGTTTAAAATAAATGTAAGTAATATAAGTAAAGTAATTGAAATATTATTTCAAATACATGTATTTAAAGTAGGCCATTTATTTTTCAACCACATTCAGATAAATCAACGTAAATAATAGAAATGATTAAAAAAAGAATAAAGATACAACACACATACACATAATATGAACTAACACAAATAAAACTTAGCGTGATATTAAAATAAAGATATTTTTGTTAAAATAATCTTATTTCAATACAATTATTTGATTATTTTCAACAATTTGCAAAATGACACCTAAGCCTTCGTAGTTTAAATTACAGCGCACTGGTCCAGAAGGCAGCATCTTGTGGGTGTTAGGAAGCAATTGAGCGAACAATAAATCCAGTATAATAAGGCAGTTGGCAGTGACAGTGTTGATCTTACTTTCATCTCGTGCCCTCACGACGTGACCCCGGTGCAAGCCTCGGACGCACCGTGATATAAAGTATTAGTTCGAATTTAAAGGTCAGGAACATAAAAATACATGTTTGTTAGTAATAGATACTTATAAGGAAAAATATTGCAATTTTTGATTCAAATTTATAATTTTATTTTGTATTTTTACTGTTTTATGAGATTTTTATGCATATCGGTTAAAATGTTGGATTGTAAAATTTATTATTGTAAATCGTTCTGAGAATTTCATCGTTTTAATAATCATTTTATTAATATTGTTATGTATTATATTATTGTAAATATTTCGTTTAAATTATAAAAAAACCGTAGGTTTACTGAAAAAATCCATTTAATTAGAGTAAAATGAAACGGTAGGAATATAAGACTATGATATGAATAATATAAGACTGACCTATTATATTTTATTTTGTATTTCGAAACAAACAACCAATCAATAGATTTTTACTTTCTGATTTGTGCCTTAAAATGAAAAAAGGAAAAAAATGGTCCGATATAAGAATATTAGAGAGTACTATTAGATTTTGCACGGCTATAACTAACTTAATAGTACGAATATTTTAAAGTTTAGTGACATGTTCCCTATCACTGCCCACACGGACGTATCGATAGACAATTATTTAATGGCACGAACGCGCTTGACCATGAGTGAATATATCGCGTGGGATCACGAAGGTAATCGATTACACGTTAAATATAATATGTGATAGTGATTGGCACGATGATGGCTTCACCTAAAGCGCTTAAGGTCTTGGGTTTGGTGCACGGTGTATTGTTTGTAAATTGTATGGTTTAATACAAACGTATGTCTCAATATAGGAAAATTAGGATAGAAAGGTTACTAGTTTTCTCAAAAGATTACAATACTGAATTCTGTTAAATGTATCAGTTATTTTCTTCATTTGATTTGCCATAATAATTGTTTTCCTCTACGAGGCATGGAATGGAATGAAGAAGCTGGCCTCAATATTCTAATATAAAAAAAATTCAAGTTTAATATTAGAGTATAACAACTATACCTATAATGTATTTTTATTTTTCTACTACATACGTGTTGTATATATTTACTTTGCACCGCCCGCTATATATTTGAGTTGATTATAATATGAATTACCATTACACGCACCACGGTCATAACATGATACGTCAAATGCCGTTAATGTTTTAAAGTTATTTTTAATTTTCTAATTTTCCGCACAACTTTCTTAATTTTTTCTTTCATAAGAACCTTCTCCTGGCAATAACAAACACAACAAATAAAGAATTAGCGAAATCGGTCCAGTCGTTCACGCGTGATGTGACCAAGGAAAATAGGGATTCATTTTTATATATATAGATTAGAAGTATCGTATATAGAAAACCATTTGTTTACTTGTCTTTCTGTTTATAATATTTACAATTTATCAAATGCCAACAATATTAATTAAGCAACTTTTCATTCCGATAAATAATACGATGTCATAGAATTATTAACACACTCGTATTACAAAAGACAAAAAGTTACTTACAAGCATAAATGAATGTATAATTTATTTTAAAAACTGTTTCAATTTCTCAGGAATAATTTTAAAAATCGATAACATTTATCTTTGCTTAAGTTATTTATCTACTTGTCGTTAAAAACTACACCCACGTATCGATGTCGAGTCAATAAATGTAAAGCCATGAATGAACATACGTCACTACTGAATATAGTCATGTGGATTTATGTCGAGGTTGTACGCCGTTTGGCATACTAATGTCATTGTTCTTCATATCCTTGAAGTTTTTGGTTTCTTTTCGGAGAAATAAATTATTTTTTTTTACATTTTGCATACAACATTATTCAAGACCTAAATAAAACCTATATAATGTGTATTAAAAGATACAATATTTAATATATTGTAATCGTATATTCAATTATCATTACATATTATAAAACAAAGTCTTCCGCCACGTCTGTCTGTCTGTCTGTTCGCGATAAACTCAAAAACAACTACACCGATTTTCATGATGTTTTTACCAATGGATAGAGTGATTCTCGAGAAAGGTTTTAGTATATAATTAGCGGGACCTACGGATTTGTTTGCGCTAAACCTAGGGAAGAACCCGAGCGAAGCGAGGATGAATCGCTAGTAAATTATTAAAATAAATATGTAATTAGATGGATTGATATAACTAACATTAACAGTGGTTAAAGTTATGCTCACATAATTTTCATTCTTAAAGTAAGTTATTCTACTACTACTAGTAAATACTGCTTTTTATTTGTTATTTAAATTTAATTGTACCCAGGGAGATCTACAAAATGGAAATATTTAAAACCAAATAGTCCTTCATCTATACTACCAATCTATCTATATATAACCATAACACTACCTACCATCTATTATACCTCTAAATAGGATAAAAAGCGTGTTAGAAATCAATCAAACTAAAAAGCATAAATATTAAATACATGATGTCCTCCCGACCGATTACGGCCACAGTGGCCAATCTCATTGAGACTAGCCATCTGCGCGGGAGATATTATAGTGCACGAGTGCACTCTCTATTCCTTATCACTCTCATACTCCGGTGGGACGACTGCTCGACACGACCATTGAGAGTTTAGGTGCAGGACCGACGGCTTTACGTGCTCTCGGAGGCACGGGGGTGAAACACCGCTAACTTCCCGACTTGGCTCGACTCGGAACTCGAACCCAGGACTTCCCGGTATGCGACCGTACAAGCTAACCACTACACCTACGAGGCAGTTAAATACATACACACATACATAAATATATACAAACATAATATTAAGTCATTGAGAAAACGTATATAAACTATAAGCAAGTTTACTAAAATAAAGCCAATTGCAGTCTACTTTTAGTTACATATATCTACAAACCAAAACTACTTTCATATATAAACGTGTCTTCTACCAACAGGTGCTAACAATTGATGTGGCCCTACAAAAATTGCAAGCACGTGCAAAACCGTGAACAACGGTACACTATACAATCGCTAATTCGTTCACAGTTAGTCGTAATGATAGCGTGTAAAAACGGATCCTACTAGCACTGCTTTCAATTAACCACGTCCTAAGAAAGTAAATTGTTACCTTCCTACAAAACTGCTACGCGTGATCTTAGTTTATAACATGTTATTGTATTCGTCTTTCCTTCATATATAACAGTTTTATCAAAATTGTTTGAAATGTCTGTGGTTGTTTCAAAATATTTTTCTTTGGTTGGCAGAATTGTTACTTAAAATGGCAATTTAATAAAAAATACGATAATATAAAAAGAAATAATAATTTGACCCGGATTTGAACCTGCATCTCTCGGTTATTCAAGCAAACGCGTTACCATTGGGCTACGGTGGTATGTAAAGTTAATCAAACAATTTTAAAAACGTCACTTAATGAACTATTAAGTAAACTAGTATGGAGAGTCTCAACTTAATGGTTTGTTAAGTGACTATGAGTGCGGCAGTAAGTATAGTAGATTACGAAAAACTTTGCTAAGCACGCAAAAGTGTTTCGTTACTTATTATTAAGACCAACGATATTGAATTTTCTTATTAATTTAATCATTAAATATAATAGTATGTACCGATAATTTATGTAAAACTATTCGAAGTCACGTATATTCTTGTTATAAGGTAAAGTAAATAAAGGAGTACGCTAAACGGATCCGCATTATGCAACATTTTATTTGAAATGTAAATACGTGTTTGCTTACAACTTACTTTACTTTCTCTAAAAGCCTTATTTTTTTAGTGTTAAATGAAATTTCAATACTCTTTTATATTGCTTTTCTTAATCAATGAGGTAAAAATGATACAGTTTTATAGATATCGTCATTTTTATTGACTAAAAATATTGGAGTATAATTATTTCTTTCGAAACGAAGATTCCTAACGCGGCCTATATTTTATATATTATATTGATGATATAGACCTATCTTTTATCTTTTTTTATATTTTCGCATTAAATAGCCCTAAATGGGCTATTTAATGCGAAAATATTTTTTAAACAGATCGGTAGGCTCCGAGATCAGCGCGTAAAAAATTTAACAAACACACAAACTAACTTTGCATTTCTATAATATTAATATAGATTGTTAGTACTCTAAGAAATCCCTCTCTCTTCTTTGCAAAATAAAAGTATCATAGATTAACGTCAAAGATAAAATCGTAACGCAGCTGCTAACAATAGCATAATTTGGGACTGTAATAGCTGTAATAGTTTAAAAGTAATTGTTTAATGTTGTCGATAAGTAAAGTGATAAGGCAACTTTGGTATTTCAGTGTATTTCATTTATTAAGGTGCTTATAGCCTTATGGAGTATTTTATAACTAGTAGTTGGTAACTCAGTTAGTGGAAGCCCAGTGTTAACGAATTCGCTTGGATAACCGTTTGAGTCAGGTTCGAATCCGGGTCACGCAATTTTAATATTTTATGTGCGAATTATTTCTAATATGAGTACCAATTGTTTTACGGTGAAGGAAAACATCGTAAAGAAACTGGCATGTCTGAGAGAACCTAGCGAGTTTTTGAAATACATGTGTAGTCCGACAACTCGCACTCGGCCAGCGTTGTTGACTATATCTAGTATATAAAAATATCGTGTCACAGTGTTTGTTATAGAAATCCTCCGAAACGGCTTGATCGATTTTTATGAAATTTTTTGTTTATATTTGATAGGTTTGAGAATAGGTCGTAGTCTAATTTTTCTCCTAGGTGATAAGGGAGACCCCGTCCAGATAATTTATTTTTTGACCAAAATTTTATTTATGATTTGGCGTGGGAGAGCCACGGGAAGTGCCAGTCCTTTTATAAATTCACGCGAAAAGTTGAAATTTTCAGCTTCAAACTATTAATTAGTCTCTAGTGTGCGAAAAAAATCCAAAACTTTAATAATAAGATAGTTTAATTATCATACAAACTTTTGCATTTGTAATAATAATAGCGTGATATAATATCGCACTCAATTATGGTTGTCATTGTAAATTGGCCCAACCAAGATATATAAGATGAATGTGTAATGATATTAACATAATTTTATATTTAAAATTTAAATATGGAGATTTATCATAATATGTAGAGACGAAAAAGTATTGAGTAAAATTAAATAATATTATATACATTCAAACTAATTTTGAATAATTAAATATTAATTTGAGATTATATTTGACAAAAAAAAACGTCCACACTGAGAAAGAAGTATTTTGGAATTATGCAAAAGTAAAATAAAATGGTACAGTCCTACTATCGTTTTATTTAAAAAAAATATTTATTCATAACATATTTAATTTTTCAAATGAATATTTGTTGATAAAATCTTGAAATAAACTTTTGATTGTGAAAGGTATACTAGATATCTATATTTCTTGCAATTCTGTAATTTAGTAATCGATGTCTATGAACAACGAAAGTATCGCTTGCTCGTTTGCCCCTTTATTGTAAGGAAAAAATAATAAATAAAAAAACATTTTTAATACAAACAAGTGTTTATATTATGTAATTTGAAATAAATTGATGGGTATGCTTTAATTAGAAATATATTTTACTTAAATCATCATATTTTTCTCAGGAAACCCTTTCATTTGATATCCATATCATGAGTGAAAAAAAAACATATTCAGCCATCTTTGAAAGTTCGCCATATTGAACTTAGAATGACGTCATTTAATTGACCATCATTGAAACTAAATAGGCATAAACCATTTCTGCTCAATCAGTGGATGATAACAGGTATAAAATTCAATTGAATTATTTGACTATTCCATTGACAGCTTAATAAAAGCTTGTAAAAAATAGTTGCACGTAAAGAACTAGAAGAGCTTTTGCCACTTACCAACGTTAAGACACCATATTATTTCGTTTGGCTTACCTCTCATCATCATCATCTCGCTTAGGTCTAATAGAACTGCTTCAACAGTAACTTGTAAGATTCATTCGAAGCATACTATAAACAACAATTTAAGTGAAATTTGAAAAGCTTCAAAAAATTTTATACCTCAGTAAAGTCGGTCCAAACCACTTGCAATATGTGATCGGAATAAAATTTAAATTGTATTGCATTACCAGAATGTAAATGAGCAACATTCGTTTCCTTCAAGGCAAGTGAGCATCGCCCACGGTTTAAGCCAAAATACTGTTAATATGACTCCCAAGGTTGATGATGTTATGGATTTCGAAAAACATGTTAATAATGAAAGTTTAGACAGAAGACTAAACTGGATCGTTTTTGTAATCAATTTGTACTAATAATTAACTCTTTGCTGATTTGGAGTTCTAGCGATTAATCTCAATAAGACTAGACATAAGACAGCTAAGTCATATTGTAAAACACAAGTGTATTTGCAGAAAAGGCAAATTCACTCCCTATTCCTTTTACTTTTAAACTTTGGTTTGGATTTTTGGCTTTGACAAGTCGACACTATCAGTTTTAAGTGCCTTTCCAAGGAAGGAGGTAGTAGTACAGGTAGTTTCCCAACTCGGAGCTTTCACTAGGAATTTCTTAAGACTTCTGGTTGGACCCTGCGACCTCCAGATTTATATATTGCATAGCCATGTTACTGCTAGTTGACCAAAAATGCAGTTAGTTATTTTATTAAAGTTATCATTGCGACACCTTTTGTTTGTCTCGCTTTCCAACAGGCATAGAGCAGCGTATTAAATTGATTTTTTGGTAGATTTAATTTATGACTTTTGTAGATTCTATGAGCATTCCATGGAATATTAGTTTATTTCAAGTTGACCACACGTGGTTAATAGTTTAAAGTAAGACATAAAATCAACTACATTATATTATATAAGGTTTATATTCAAGAAACAAGTAGTAATATTAAAACAGGTTTTCATATTATGACACAATTATCATAAAAGTAGCTGTATATTTCTTCATTATATTAAACTACGATAATAACGTAAACGCACCTATTACCGCCAGTTTAAGCTAAGTTCAGATTGATATGCAAAAAATAAGCACTTGATTAATAAAAAGTGTGTTTTTTTATTTTTTTTCAAATACTGAAATTAACGATCTTTTTAGTGAGCTATAGAAACAATTGGCAAAAATGTAATAAAAATTAAAAAAAAATATTAATTGATGAAAAGGGCTATGCTCCTATTACCGATCCAAAGCATGGAGTGTGCTTCTATTACCGTTTTTATGGAACCTATTACCGACCGCTAAATGAATAGAACAATTGAAGTCAAATAAAAATGTTCATGTGAGTTTAAATATTTATGTAAATGATCTTCAAAAATACAAAATGTTTTATTTAAAACTTAAGTCTACAAAATTTGCTTAACAGCCATAAATGAGTCTCGTACAATATACTGATTAATATATAAAAAATTTAATATAGCAAATTAGTATAATGAATGCAAATGCAAACCTATCGAACTCAAAAACAAGAAAATCGTATTTTTGCAGTCTACTTAAGAAGGGAACAGTTGATTGACTGTATATTGCTTACGTTCTGATCTTTCAATTTTCTGAAACAAATTTACCTAGTCAAACATATTAAGTCAATCAATGAGAAAAGTCAATAGATGATTTTTTATACATATTAGTTCTTTTTAATTAATAATGAATTACTATTTTTAAATATAATATTTTCTTAATAGTGTATTTTTTGTTTATTATAAGATGATATAATGTTAATTACATTATATTCACATGTAAAATATATAAAAAATAAAAAAAAAACTACACTATCAACAACACAAACAGACGAAAATTTGCAAATGTACAGGTAGATCGTTATTAGATTCTATTAAAGAAATTCGCATAACCTATTACCGACCCAGTTAAAGATACATGGTATTGAGTAAATGTAGTGTATTAAGTACATTTATATTATGATTATATTGGCGCAGTTGCTAAGAATGTATAATATAAACGTATCTTAACTATAAAAAGGATATTTGATAATTATACATCCTACATTCATCAAAACATTTACACAAAAACAAAGTTAATTTTCACAATTATTGATACATTTAATTGTATGGCGTTAATAGCTCAAACACAACTTGATATATTAACTAATGAAATTAGTGTCGTCTAATGCTTATATATTTATACATTATGACAAGAAAAATGGAAATTAAAATGTTCTCCGAAAACCTAACAGCGACTTGGGTCGGTAATAGAAACAAAATTGTGATTATTGTTCCTATTACCGTTCCATTTTAATATTGAATTTAAGGCAGATTAAAGCTATATCTCATGAAAATTAGTTATTATTTATATTAATGAAAGTATTAAGAAGGTATCAAGAGAGTAAAAGTGTTCATAAGAATCATTTGCGATTATATTTTCTCCTAAAAATAAAATGAGTGGTACTTAAGTAATCGTGAGCGAGACACTATGAAATACGCGCTGTTACCAGAGTCCAACGACGAAATGTGCCATCATTCTTTAAATCGTTGGTTTATGCACACAAGCAAGTGATAAATATTTGTAATACCAATAGTTTTATATTTTCTCTAAAGAAACCACTAGTCTAACTTTAACATAACTCTTTAAAACGATGATTTTATGAAACGGGCGGTAATGGGTGCCGATTTTAAGGGGTCGTTATTAGGTGCGTTTACGTTAGTATAAGATTTTTCCCAACATTTTTTTTATTGATAAAATGTATTTTCATGTATAATGTTAGAAAAAATATTAGCGTTCTGCACTCCTTATCTATATAAACTACAAGGGTGCATAATTTCATACTCCTCCGTCCGCGCAATTTTCGTAAAAAGGGGTACAAAGTTTTTTCTTCACGTATTAATTATAGATAGTCTAAGACCTGTCTTTAGGCACTCACGGATGCACTAGTATTTTTTAGAAAAAGTTGTCTAGAGATTGAAATGAAGTATCATAACTATGACTCATAGATTCAACTTGTTCTGTTGGGTGAGCACGTGTTGCGACACAATTTGCACGCAACCAACAGGTACGTGACGTCATCGTATCTAGCATCTAGTCACTTTACAGCAGTAGTTAGTTGCTCACATTTTTAATTAAATCCTGATGAAATTGAGTAATAATGTGTTGAATGGTATAGAATTTTCTACAATTATTTTTCGTATACCAGCACAGTTATTGTAGTAGTAATAGTTTGCAATATTTTAACTAACTTTAAAAGAGAAGCTACTCATTAAACTGATCTGACTGAACTGATTCATTTGGTTTTTTGACAAATAATCAGAAATAATAAAATAATTGACGAATAAGGAGAAATAATTGATAAAATAATATTATTGACAAATCTTATAAGTTAAGGGTATTGTAACAAAATGTTTGATTTGTAGTGAAAAAGTTACAATCGACACGACGAAAGGAATTAAGATGACCAGCTTCAAAGTATTGAATAAATACTACAGGTAATATTTTTTAAATCAAAAATATGATAAAAAACATGGTAAATATTATGATTTATGAGTCATATTGTATCGCAATGTACCATGTACCGAGTTAATCAAAATATTTTCATGATGTCATCTTCGAGTAAACATTGTAGATTTTCCTATCTTAAAAACAACGTATTATTGATTTATACAAAGGTCCTTGGCAATGTTCCTATAATAAATCATTTAATTATTAGTTAATATTGTATATTAAATTAACAATGTTTACAAGAATATATATATAATGCACTTTTTGACACGAAGTATATAAGTAGAATATTATCTAAGTATATGAAAGTAAATCGGTCTATCTGTCTTAACATCAGGTCAATCATACATACAAGTAATTATGGTAACTATTTGTAAGCTTATAGTCTATTATTTTGGCACTGAATAATTTTTATTTTCTTTATGGCTCTGCCTCATATTATAGAATGATCATATTTTAGAATGAACAGTTGCTAACAAAATGTTTATCTAGATTTTTTCAAATTTGAATAGAGGTCAAATTAAAAATGACGTTAAATAGTGTTGAAATGTACAAGGAAATTTCACACAGTTCTGCGTTGTATTCGACACCATCACACGGTACTATTAGACATAGTATTTTGCACACGACTTAATCATTATGCTGTAGCGACTTACACTCGTTTCGTTTTGAGTTCGTTCCAAGTAAAAAATTAACCCGTTCAACCGTGCTGGTGCAATGTCAGAGACCAATCAATATCAGAAGAAGAATTTTTGTGTTGAAGAGTTTGTTATAAGGACTATTTGTTAAGCAAATGTTTGTGTATTAAAGGAGACATGGCTTTTCGCAATTATTGAATGTGTAACAAAGTCTGCAAATGTAACATTAGACAGATTTTTCAATGATAATTCTTGAGAAACCCACGTAATGGTTTTAAAAATAAAGTTTGTTGTGTCCAATGTTTGCACTAAAGCATATCTTAATCAATACTTGCCTATTGAACCTGCAATTGTGAAAATAAAAAAAGCGACAACACCCAAAAGTAATGGAGAGAAGAAAATAAGAATTGTTGGCAATCCTGGCATAAATATCTAAAAATGTAATGTAAAAAGGTTGAATGTCTAGAACTCCTTAAAATGCATCTCCTTGTACTTATTCATGTTGCAAAGGAAAAGATATAACAAACTATTGCAATACCATATGGTGTTGCAATGCCTGTGTATACTCTTAAAGGGGAAATCCGGCGAAACTCGGTATTAGTAAATGTGGGACTAAATGCGGCTGTTAACTAAATGTTGTACAAGGATGTCATAGATATACTTATTGTTTTTTTTATGATTCATTCAGTACAATTTAAAATTTTATTTATTTACTTTAATTGTATATCTTTATATACTATGCATTACTGAAAAAAAAAACTATTCTATTATTACAACTAGCGACTAATAAACAGACACAAAATGTATTAAATGTAAATTCAGCCACTGCAGTTCGAGTATTAAAGTAATAACTATACCAAAAATTTTTTTAATATTTTACTCTCAGAAGGCAGTGGTAGCTCAGCGGTAACGCGTCGCTTGTATAACCGAGTGATGCGGGTTCAAATTCGGGTCTCGCACCTATGATATTTTTTTTTATGGGACAAAGGGGGCAAACGGGCAGGAGGCTCACCTGATGGTAAGTGATCACCTCCGCCCATGGACATCTGCAACACCACAGGGCTTGCAGATGCGTTGCCGGCCTTTCAGGAAAGGGAGGGATGGAGGAGGGAGAAGGACGGGAAGAGGGATTGGGGAGTGGGCCTCCCGGACTCTTACTTACCGGACGAAACGCGACAGCATAGCTGCCACTTCACGCCGGTCTTCTGTGAGAGAGTGGTACTATACGGGGCGTGCCAGCCCATTCGGCTGCTACCCGAAGGTAACAAGCATGGCACTACCACTTGTAAATACTCTGATATTTTCATATGCGAATCATTTCTAACCTGATTACCACTTGTCTTACGGTGAAGGAAAACATCGTGAGGAAACCTGCATGTCTGAGAAAACCTAGCAAGTTTTCGTAAGACATGTGAAGTCCGCCAACACGCACTAGGCCAGCGCGGTGGACTATGGCCTGATCCCCCTCGTACTGAGGGAGGCCCGTGTCGTGACGTTAGAAAGGGCTGAAGAAATACTCTCAGAAATGTATATGTATATTGTATAAAGATATTTTTAATTCTGTATCGAAAATTAATAGTAAAAGCAGAGCTTCAATAGCAATCGACATAATGTAACGTGTTAAATGAATAGATTATCAGGATTTATTAAGGCATTGAGCCAGATACGCACTACTCGAGATAATTATAGAAGCTTTTAACTTTTTGCATGCACTTATCCAGTATACGTTTTAAATTATGGGTGGTGCTCGTAGATCATTATAATGTACGCTCCACACGTGATACTTCGATGCTGCTTTATTTTTGACTTTTTTACTTCAGAATTTGATCAAGGATAAAATACCTTTTAAGGTAATCCAAGTTACCTGTAATGAGGAAAAATATTATCAGTATAAAAAAATAGTAAGTTTCAAACAAGGAAATAAACAATTATTAATATTAAAGTGAAATTACTATAGCATGTAAGTAAAAAAACATTTAAAAACCTAAAAGGCATATCTTTGTTCTTAAATAATAATGAATATGTTGGGACATTATTAGTTCACACACGCACAACTTCATTTAGTTCCGTGGTAAGCTACAAGGCTTGTGTTACGGATACCAGACGGTTGATACACTACACAGTACACATATATAACTTTAAATAGTTACAATTTACATATGATAAATACAAACACCCATAAGTGGAGTACAAACATTTGTGCTCAACAAATGAATGCCCCCAGCGGGACTCAAACCCGCGACCGCTAGCACAGAAAGTAGGGTCACTAAGAACTGAGTCAAACGTGTCGTCATAATATTATAATTGTATATTTATTTTTTATTTCACTTGTAAAATATTATTATATTTCATATTGTTTTAGAGTATCGTGTGGAACCCGTATAATCGCACTAGCACGTCAAGTATCATGACTTGGTAGACTGCGCTTGAGATGTCATAGTGACGGCTTACCTTCATGGGTGGTAATAAAACAAAAAAACAAAAAATGTAATAGACGCCTTATGGGTGGTTGATATTGTGTTTGTTTTTCAAACTTTTTTCAATCCTCGCTTCTTCACAGTCGCTAATGTACTTTTAAGTTATTTATGTAGAGTAACTTACTTCTTCTATATACTCATAAGTTGTAGTATAACTTGAAAATCTGTTAATTACAAAATGAAAGTTTGTTTATGTCGACCTCTTTTCTTAAACTAAAACATAATGTTGCTTTAATGTACGATTTTATACGTAAGTACAGCTACTTCCCTAAAGTCGTTAACCGTAACTATATAAAACTAGTGGCGAGCCCTGCCTTCGCCTTGATTATTTTTTTTTAATTTTGACAAATGATAACAGTTTTTAAATAATACTTTTAATATTTTACATCTTTTAGGGGTAGATTTAAAAAAATAATTTTCTGAATCAGGCGGCAATATTTTTTTCTTTAAATTTTACTTATTGCGTTTGCCCACTAGTCGAAATTTGACAACAAGTATGTATTGATGGTTTGTGTTTAATTATTGATATCATAAAAGCTCATTAATAGCTACTAAAAAAAAGAAAACCATATATATTTGCTCGTTTCTCGACGTTTCGAATACTTTACAGCAATTATGGTCACGGTAATGACAAAGGATTTATTTAAAAGGTTGTCATAATTTTAGCCCTTTAGCTCTATCTAGGGCTAAACTTTAATAGTCCGGCGGTTCGTGTTAGTACAAAATAACAAGTATTATATACACAATTCAATTCGACGACATTCTTTGACGACATGTTTGGATCAGTTGGTAATGACCCTACTTTCTGCGCCAGCGGTCACGGGTTCGAGTCCCGCTGGGGGCAATCATTGTTTGTACTCCAGTCATGGGTGTTAATATTTATAATATGTATGTATGTATTTAAAATATATATATGTGTAGTATATCAACTATCTGGTATCCGTAATACAAGCCTCGTAACTTACCATGGAACTAGATGGCGCTGTTGTAATAATGTCCCAACATATTAATTTATTTATTTACATATTTTATTCGTGTAATATCGGATAATACAGTACCTACTACGAGAATTAACATATAATTGCTAGTAGAGTTTACTAACAATATCTAAGATGTAGATCTTTACTAGATAACTCGTATTGTTTTTTGTTACTTTAGGGTTACCTACTAAATGGTCACGGTCCAGATGTTAACGAAGCCACAGATTAAGATAACCAAAACAGTTAAATCTAACCATGTGGGACCGTTAATAGTTTAATTTAACATTGTATTTTACTAATAGTTATGAATAACGCTATTTAAAAATTAAGAAACACTAATTTTAGAAGGTTTTATTGTATTTTAGACATGTAGAAGTATATTTCCATAGTAATAAGCATAGTTTTAGTTAATATAGTAGTATTTTTCAATAAAAATGATCATAGATATACGTAAGCCTAGTTGCTCTCGACTCCGCTCACATGGTAAAAAAGGTGGGAAAAAAAGGGTGGTAGGTGAGTAGCATAAGCTCTTCCCATGGTTCAATCTATGTCTTTCTTCGTCTAAATCAGCACTCATACAGTGTCGCAAAAAGCAACAAACAGAACTATAGATACTTTGTATTTTAATATAATTAATATTGTTTTGTATTTACTGTGTATGCACTAAATTAAATTATATTAAAATATTTTATACAAGCTTCTAATATTGACTGTACATAATAATTTCTTAGGTTTACGCGAATATTCGACATTGTAAATGAAACTACCTTTTTCGATTTTGTCACGGATTTATTTTGATTTTTAGTTCCAGATGTTTCGAATGCTTTACAGAAGTCATGGTTACGGGAGAGACTGAGTACTCATATTGATTCTTTTATCAGAAGTGAATTATAAAATAAAATCAATATTTAATATCTTCCTACGGCTAAGAACTGCACCTTATATTATTTATACTATTATACTATTTACCCATTTCTCTTAACTCATTTACTGGGACATGTTTACGCATAAGCTTTTACAAACTACGCACAGTTATCATAAACCGTTAAAGTGGTTGTTAAAATTATTTATGTAGATTAACTAGACGATTACACTAAATAGACGATTAACCGAAGAATTAAAGTTTGTTCCTCATTTATTATACTTGTTGCTAAATGCATATGCAGCATACGGTACTTATAATAAAAACACAATTTTTAACATTTCTGTCTGTCTGTTCGTTCCGGCATATCTCTCTTGAAGGATTTTCAAGGGAATTTCACTGCTAGATATCTGGTTTTATAAGGAGTGACTTAAACTACTTTTATTTAAAAAAAGAATTAGGGTTCCTCTCAAAAATCCTAAAATCATAGTTTTATCGTAATCGGATCAATTTATAATCGTATAGAGGACAAGCATGCGACCATACATTTTTTGTATTTAGATAGATTATAACTAATATATTTAATAAATCTCTTTAATATAATTAATCTCATTTTTGATATTATAAATACAAAATTTCCATGGATGGTTGTTTGTTACTCAACCACAGCTAGAAAATCTGAATGGATCAACGATTTTATTGAAAAGAAAGATAAAATGTATTGATAATAGGACTTTGACTAGACTCAATAATAAAGTACTAAAAAAATAAGTTTATTTTAGACTATAATTATACACAACATGTTATGATGGAATAGAATATACAAGATAAAGGAGTACTTGGTCTTATAACAATCGTTTCGTGGGAGAAACTCCACTGCAGGCGATCGAAAGCTATAAGAATGCGTGATCCCACTGACACACTTACAACGACCCGTTACAAAGTATAGTGTTTAGGATGAATTATATATTCCTTTAAATAAGAGAAATCTATGTTAAAGTTGTTATGATACTGTTGTAAATATACTGTCTCTGTGTCATTCAACAGCTGAGTGACATGCAAATATTTATCTTAAATTTATTATAATACTAGCATTATCCGCAGCTCCGCCCGCGTTTCAAAGAACCTTAACTAAATTCTGAGATTTTACATACCGTGTGATGTTTTACAGTCGGTTTTTAACGGCCACATGAGATTTTTCGGAAATGAGATATTTTTCAGCAGTAAAAAGTATCCTATATCCTGACGCGGATAACCAGTTATCATCATATCAAATTTCATCAAAATCTGTCTAGTGGTTTTCGCGTGATGAGTTCTAAGACAAACAGACAAACAGACAGACAGACAGACAGACAAAAATTCTAAAAACTATAGATTCGGCTTCTGTATTGATAATAATCACTATTTCAATAAGAATTTCCGAATAATATTAAAGTTAGAATTTTATTACGTGTATAGAAGATAAATTACTAGCAACTTACGGACGAATCAGAGTACTGTTACTTAGAGTAACAATATTCTGATTCGTCCCTAAATACGTTTTAAGGTTTGAGATGTCAGTAAAAAGTATCCCATATGCTCAATTTAATCAAAATATGTACAGTGATTTTTATTGTGATGCGTTCCTAGGCAGACAGACAGACAGGCCGCTAGACAAAAATTAGAACAGCTAGAACGTAGATTATTAATACTAATAGGTAGGATAACAAGGATAACTAAACACGCACGCTTGGGAAACCGAATGAAGCGGGTTCGAATACCCAGGTCTGAACCTCGTTTGGACACAGAGAGGTCCTCTAATATTTTCATAAAGAACAATCTCCAATTTGACTACCACTTGTGTTAGGGGGAAAGGAAAGCATCATGAGTCTACCAACCCTTATCTTCCTCATACTGACCGTGCCCACCAGTGGGAAGTTAAAATGGTCTTAGAACAAATAATAATTATTTTCATAATCACTTAGAAATAGTTCCATATTTCGCTCCATAGGAAACTGAACATCTTAACGATACAGAAATATAGCGGGGTAATGACTATTATGAAGCTGTCAATCGCTTAGTGTGTGATAGTGCGACCGTTATTTTGTCACACTGAGTCTAAATTGTAAGATACAGCGGATACAGCTTGCAACTGAAAATGTATAGATAAATTGTATTTTATTACCCACAATACTTCATTCTTGCTTTGTGGGTTCCTTTGTCTTTAACTTTTAGTATACTTTAGCAGTTAATTATAAACATTGTTTGTGTATTATAATTATATATATATACTAGCAATTCCCGCGGCTCCAGTCTCCACTCGCCTCGGTAGAAGGATGAAAACTTAGGGTAATAGTTATTAATGAGAAAAAAATAAAAATTGGTCTAAAAAATATGAGGAGAGGCTAGAGAGATATAGTGATAGACTAAGGGGAATAAAAAATAGCCTACGACCCATTCTCAGACCTACCAAGTATACACAAAAAAAAGCCTAAAAATCGGTCAAGCTGTTTCGGAGGAGTTCGATAACAAACACTGTGACACGAGATTTTTATATATTAGATATTATATTTATGAACTCTAGTTGAGTCAAATTAAAAAAATATATAAAATAACAACTAAAAGTTAAGAGCTCATTTTGTAAAAAACTGTATTATTTTGTAAATAATAAAATATTATATTATATTGACGTTATATAATAAAAAACCGTTCAGTCGTGAAATAGAAAGTTACCAGAGAAATATTCGTTAGAGACGTTATTAAGAGATACCGATTTTAATCTTTTGATTGGCATGAAAGGTAGATCGTTTGTTATGTGAAGAATTTTATCGGTGATGTTAGAGTATGGCATGTTAGCTGAAGTTATGGATAGATATCATCTTTGATAGGAGTACCATGGAATATCCAGAATTTTTCTAAAATAAAATGTTACTTTTTTAGAATTTAATGGCAAATCATCATTTTATATAGTAGTAGTAGATATTTTTAAAATTTTAGTATAGCTTTCTCAGAGATAATCATATTTCGTCAAAATCTGATCAGTGGTTTTTTCGTGATATGTTCTTAGACAAATAGACAGACAAGTAGAAAGCAAAAATTCTAAAATCACTCGCAATCAGTATGGATAATAATAACTTTTTTAATAAAATTTTCGAAAATATATTGAACGTACAAATTCGACTCATTTACTGATCTTACTAATCCTATTCCATAAATATTATATTCATAGGTAAGTATATAATATTATATTCATAGGTAAGTATATAGCGAACTAAAATTACGGTGTGCATATGCCAAGTTAAACAAATCGTAGCACGCGACTCTCATTGACGCCGTTACATACACTAGCTTTACATGATATGGTTGACATATTCAGACCATGACAACCATTACCCTGATTACTCAGCAGTTTTCTCGATAACTATTTTATTTTAAATACAAGAAAGTAGAAGATTTTAAATATTTTTTGAGCAGGATTTGTTTTTGAAAAAATGATGGATTCACGTCAATTTAATAACTAAAAGGAAAATATTTAAGAAATATTATTTTAGTACTAACGTTCCTGAAATCATTATAAGAAATTGATCTTCTACATCTAGATCTTGGCCTCTTTGTAGAGGCAATATGAAATAAATATGTGTAAATATTCAGTTATATATATATATATATATATATATATATATATATATATATATATATATATATATATATATTTTGAACGTACGTAGAGAGAGAGAGAGAGTAGAGTTAGAGTTAAAAATATTTTTGTAAGACAAATAAAATTAAAAGTATAGCAATATACATTTCGATTTCATATAAAGCAGGGATGCTTTTTAAAGATATTTAATAACACTAATAATATAAACATATCAATTTTATTTTTATGTCATCAATGTATGATAGTTTAGTAGAAAAACATGAAAATGCACTAGTTTTACTTCATAAATTAGTAGATTACGTAAAAAATAAGACTTTTGTTAATACGATTACAGTTTTTATTTTACGTTAAATGGAACGACTATAAGACAACGTCGTGAGTTGGCTATAACTGAGTTATGGTCGTCAAATATTGATTCAGTTGATGTAAATGTTTATTTTAACGGCTTCGGAACCTACATTTGGTTTATTTTATACCAAAACCTGTGTAGGCTTCTTAGTGGGTGTCGTAGAATTATATTGACGTAATTCAAGAACTAAGTGTACCGCTGTTTAGCGATTGCAAAATATTTAATTAGAACAATGTGGTTGTTTTACTGTTAGAATGTAATATATCCATACTATAAACAACATTTATATTATTTTTATTATAAATATATAGTATGGATGTATTAAATCTTAAAGTAATCTTGAGCATTCATTTATAGGTACATCTCTTAGATACCAGAAAGTGCCATACTACTTATAAGCTTTTTTTATATCTGTGATAAAAAGTAATCCTGAATTGTAACAAAAGTGAATGATGAAAATAGATACGCTTTAAAAAAAACGCAAAGAAAAGTAGGTTATGTTTTATAATTTGACGATACGTTTGGCTCAGTTGGTAGTGACCCTACTTTCTGCGCCAGCGGTCGCGGGTTCAAGTCCAGCTGGGGGCATTCATTTGTTGAGCACGAATGTTTGTACTCCAGTCATGGATGTTTATATGTTTAATATGTATGCATTTAAAATTTATATGCTTACCATTAATGGTGCTGTTGTAATAATGTCCCAACATATTTAATGATGTGTTTATTAAGCTTTATCTATAATATAAGCGTATTAAAATTACAAAATTTTCCAATGTTACTGTGTAGTAAGCGTAATAAAAATATTTTTGACGTGACACATTACATGCGATGTTGTCCGAATAACATAAATCTATTTGGCGAACAAAAGAATTCGTAATAAGCTCTATTTAAAATTCAACGCAGTATAAAACGATGTGACCAAAGCTCGACATTTTGATCGTTTTCAAAACAGTTTTCGGTGATAAAAACATTTTTAAAGTCAATTTTAAAATAAAAAATATATAATTTGTAAGATTCTATTTTTGTAGGTTCATAGAGAAGAGCAGTTAATACAGTGGTGGCCCAGTAGTAACGCGCTCGCATGGATAACCGCACTCGGTTATGGCGTATACTCGGTGGCATCACTATGCGGGTTCACATCCGTGTCTAGCACCTCTGATATTTTCATATGCGAATCATTTCTATCATGACTACCACTTGTCTTATGGTAAAGGAAAACATCGTGAGGAAATCTGCATGTCTGAGAGAACTTTGCAAGTTTTCGAAAGACATGTGAAGTCCACCAACACGCACTAGGCCAGTGCGGTGGACTATTGCTTGATCCCCTTCTCATTGAAGGGAGGCCCGTGCCCAGCAGTGGGACATTAAAAAGGGCTGAATACATGTAGAAGAGCTTTAAAATAGGAGCTTTTTAGTTAACTCTATTCACTTCTACCTACGAGAAGACCTTGCAATGTTTAGAATTGAAATTCCTTTATTTTGACATTTGAAGTGGGAAGTAACTAATTGCAAATATTATAGGCTTTCCGTCGGTAGAGGATATTGTGGTTTAAATGTCATTTAGCGATAAGCTGCTTTGGATAACTATTCTAGTTTCGATCGCGTAGTTAGGTGTCTGTTGTATTACAGGTCAAGATAAAAACCGTTAATTTTCTATTAAAATTATCAAGGATGAAATCTATCCTATATTTTTGGTTGGAACAAACTTTAAGAACCTGTCATTAAAATCGGATGACTAATTAATTTCGTACTCGTAACATCGTAATACATTAAGGTTTTAAGGTAGCGTCATGCGTTTATATGTCACTCCATTTTAAAGTGTATTTACACATATCTATATGGACCTAATTTGGACTAAGAAGTCACGAACATACGGACAAAACAAAATCCTTCATATTTGTAGTCGCGTGATTAAATTATTTTTATATGTTATCTTTTTTCTTAATAACAAACGGTTAAAGTAAGATACAACGATTATTATACATACATACATTATACATTATTATACGATATATTCATTAGGTAACCTTGCGTACACAAGTGGTTATTTGCATACGACAAAATGTGCGCCTACGCATCTACATTGAATAATACGATCGTATGAAATATTTGTACGAACATAAAATCCGTTTTATTGATACAGTTTAGTACGTACTGTATAATGTATGTGTATGTATATACTAATAAAACTGAATATTTGTAGTTTTATAGATCACTAGCGTCTCACCCTAGCTTCACTCGGGTTCGTCCCTATGTCCCCCCTTTAGTACAAAATTTTGACAAACTTTGAATGACTTATTTATATCTAATCAAAAGCCTAAAAAATAAGTTTCAAGCTTGTAGCTTTAAAAATGACATAATTTCTATACAAACTTTCAACAGCTATTTCAACCACTTACAGTCCTTTTTCCCCCTTGAAAAGTCCTATGTCCTTTCTCAGTGCTTAGACTATCTGTGTACTAAATTTGATTTAAATCGGTTTAGTACTTTTGGAGTGTAAGCGCGACAGACAGACGTCTGCCTGAAAGAAGTAAGAATAAAAGAATAGTAATCTACACTATTACATTCTCAAATATCTAATAAGTAAGTAATGAATCGATCAATCAAACGGATACAGCGATATTTTAGTTAAAAAGGTACACGACGCGTATAGTTTTCTAACTAGACAGAAGCCTTGACATATTTATGTTAATACTCATCATCTGTAAGTCACATTAGTCAACTCAGTTTGCGGAACTGTTCTTGTACCGTCAACGTATAAGTAAACTATCTTTAGCATTATTCTTGGGATATAAATTTTCATTTACTTATTTACTTTTTATGAATATTTACTGTCGCACTCATAATCACTTAATGAACCATTAAGTCGTTCTTTTTGGAAAAGATTCTTTATAGAGATTCTCTACTAAAGAATGATTAAGTGACTATGAGTGGCGTTTAGTCCTTCTAAAGGCAAAGGGCTATTTTATGCAATAATGGTATAACTACTTTCATATCCAAGTGTTAATCGTAATCTATTTTATTATTATCCCATACTTTCAGTTAAGACGTTGTAGACACTAATTTATTAATGTTATATTAAAATCTACACCTGAGGTCACAGGTTCATTCCTGGAAGATGCAAATAGCTTGTATTGTTGACTTTTGAATATTAGGCCTCAAAAGATTCCATCAAGATACAGTATAAGCAATAAGCATATAAAAAGACAGTAAGTGATAATAAATAGTAAAAAAATAGAAGTTCAAATAGTGGTATTACCTATATAGTAAACTAGCATTTCCCGCAGCTCCGCCCGCGTTTTAAAGACCGGACCAAATTCTTAGAATTTAAGTACATACCGTGTGATGTTTTACGGTCGGTTTTTAACGGTTACTTGAGATTTCTCAGAAACGAGTAATTTTTCAGCAGTAAAAAGTATCCTATATCCTGACCCGGATAACCAGCAACCAAATTTCATCAAAATTTGTCCAGTGGTTTTCTCGTGATGCGGTCACAGACAGACAGACAGACAAAAATTCTAAAAACTATAGATTCGGCCTCTGTATCGATAATAATGACTATTTCAATAGAGTTTTCAAAAAAATATTCAATATACAAATTCGACTAAGTTAGAATTTTATTATATTTATAGATTATATAGCAAATGAGATAAAAATGTATGTACGTAAATATTATTGAGATTCCTTGTTTGGGGGAGGAGTATGTATATAGGTACGTAGCATTCGGCAAGTGTCTACTTAAAGTCCATTGTTCTTCTGTATGCCGCCCACAGCAACTTGACATTACTAAGCTGTTTGTATATAAAAACAATTAGTAACAATTAAAGTTTCCTGCTGAGAGAAGAAAATATATTTGCAGATAAAGGAGATCGCTGGTTCGATTCTGTTTCAGAGCTTTTTTTGGACTCTTATTATGTTTTGACGTGACAACGTCTTAAATTAGGTTGCGGCTGGGAGTCACTTATGAAAAAGTGTAACGCTCGGTAACGTTACGATGAGTCACCGAACGAGAGAGAGGCCCGCCGAATGCCTTGCGTCTCTCTCCCACTCAACTATTAAAATATATTTCTATAGTTAAAATTTGTGCAATTCTTATTTTCATTCAATTCCTTGTTCCTATTGTGCAATTTAATTATATTCATATCAATAAATATTCTACCGAGAAAAAGACGTTGTCACGTAAAATCTTCGCCCGTAAAACCGACTTTACAGGCAACCATTTTTTTAATGTCATTTTTTTAATTTATGAACAAAAAAGAACAGCTTAATTATTTAGTGCTTTATTATATATTTTACTAATTATATTACACAAATCCTTACACCTGCCATTAATATTATAAATGCCAAAGTAACTTTGTCTGTCTGTCTGTCGCGCTTTTACGCCAAAACTACTAAACCGATTTAAATGAAATTTGGTACACAGATAGTCTAGAGCCTGAGAAAGGACATAGGCTTGCTTGCTTACTTTTCAAGGCGAAAAAAGCGTTGTAAGGGGTTGAAATAAGGAATGAAAGTTTGTATGGAAATTACGTTATTTTTAAAGCTAGAAGCTTGAAACTTATTTTTTAGGTTGTTTATTACATATAAATAAGTAAAACATTCAAAGTTTTTAAAAATTTTATACGACATAAGGGACGAATCCGATTGATGCAAGGTGAGTCGCTAGTATACGAGTATTATAATATGAGTTCTAATTGCTGTTAATTATAATAACTTATTAGTTATTATGTAGATACTTCATTTGGAGAAAATACGACATAAACTTGTTTTTTTCTATTTATATAACAGAAATAGATTTTAACATAGATTTACGAGGATTCCTCAAAAATTATGACCTGATTGTAAATCTTCACTAAACATCTAACAAGGATGTATAACTTTTGACGCTATAACACATAAAACTCGGGCTATTGTTTGTCTTGCTGTGGTTTATTCATAATTCATTAACTGTACTCTCTTGGAAATGGCGTAGAGGAAAAACACAAAGTGTCCCAATTTTTTTCCTGATAAATATAGACCAAAGATAGAGTGTACGAAAAAGTTTCACATAAAAAAAATTTAAAGACTTAGCATTTGGATTTCGCTACTAAATCTTGTTATTCATTAACTGAATATGTACGTGGATAACCGAGTGATGCGGGTTCGATTCCGGGTCTTGCACGTCTCGTATCATTTCTAACATGATTGCCATTTTTATTACGGTGTAGGAAAACATCGTGAGGAAACCTGCATTTATGAGAGAACCTAGCAAGTTATCGAAAGACATGTGTGAAGTCTGCCAACCCGCACTAGTCCAGCGCGGTGGACTAAGGCCTAATCCCTCTCGTATTGAAGGGAGGCCGGTGTCCAGCAGTGGGACGTTAAAAAGGGCAATCATAAATTCCAAACTGTAACAAATATGACTTATAAAGATATCTATTACGAGCTCGTGTTGTGGTTCAAAAACCATTTCCAATCAAATTCCATGTTCTGTGTATCATCGACAGGATTATTGTGTGATTTATTTACCCATAAATTCTTGTTAAATATGCATTCCGTATTCCTTTGGGAGTTTTATAGGAATTCTAATATTGTAAAAATAACTAGAATAATAATTTAAATTTTACTTTAGCACATAGTATAAATACTCGTACATTTAACAGAACTGTTAAAACATAATATTGATCGTTATAATATTTTCTTTCATATATTCCGAATTCGTTATTTCTATTTAGAATATTATATTTAAATAAAACTACCTTTTTTGATTCCTGACATCACGAATGTTTTACAGCAATTATAGTCACGGAGAGAGTCGGTTCGATTTATATAAATGGACGTGAAGTAAAGTTTACGTGCTAAACTTTACTATACGTCCGATAGATTGTTACAGATAAGAAAAGTATATTATAATCGATATATTAACGTGAAAAAAACAGTTAACAGATTAGGTTTTGAATATATAATATTAGGAGCAATTTTACAAATACAAAGTTTTATTAATTAATAATTTATTTTTGGATTGATTTTATTGATTTTTAAACAAAACTATAATTGTTTCTTACTGTTTAGAAATTTATTAGTACCAGTACGAGAAAATCAAGAAAGTAGACTGTAAACTTTCTTAGGCTATGACAATAAATAAATAACTGTAGAGCATTATTTACATGTTTATTTAAAAAATGTACGTGAAATGTTTTTTATTAGTTTAAAGATATATTGAAATTGTGAACTCATAATTATATTCAAAGAAGTTACAGTCAATCGAAAATATTTAATAATTGACTCTTTAAAAGAACTCTACTATGACATTTCAATTTATATCGAAATAACAGCAAAAACCTTCGCAGTGGAGCAAAATAAATTTATTTTTCAAACGACTTTAAAGCGTGTGAATGTTGTGCCTACGTTGTACGCATATCGAGTGAATCCGGGAGCGTTGTACAGATGTTTATGAAGATTAATGTGTTACACTGTTAGCCAAGTTCTCAAGATGGCAAGGGAAAGTGTACGGCATGTACTTAGAAGCCTAGAAAATTTCCATATCATATCATTTGCTGTTAGACTTCTAAATGTGAATTTCTGTTAATTTTGTAGAGTTTTGTAGCTAAAAGTAAAATGACAAATTACAATCCTTTTTAATTACGTCATGTGACATGTCTGTCTGTTAGTTTAGTTTTAGTTAGTTTGTAACACTCATCTTCAAAGTTGTGGTTCAAATGGTACATGTAAAGTTCGCCAATCTGCACTTGCCCAGTGTGATGGATTATGGTCTGATGCCCCTCGTATTGAAGAGAGAGTGGGTAGTTAAAAAAAAGGCTGAATATAGAGCTGGTCTAGTGATAGGGAAAGCCTTTCAGCTCTTTTGAAGCACACAACTCTTTATATTTTATTCAACATTTCTCTATCTTTTTCGCTACAATTGAACATTATCACCACCACAGCCGCCTTGCCTTACTGATTTATAAGATTTATAATATTGAAATATCTTCACCTCTACATTTTAAATACTAATTTACATACATATATGTATTAATATAAGACTGCTTTTTACATAAAGAAATATTTACATCAAAAAGACTAACCGGTTAGCAAAAGATTTATTCTTCTATTTTATGTTTTCTTAAAAATCTGTTTTTCTCATCATTGTTCGAGAACTATTATTCATGTTTTAAACGTGTAAGTCATGGTTTTACGACGACTTAAAAATTATATTTAGATATGAATGTAGATCGTTGTATGACTAGCGTATTTGTTATCCCCAAAATTAATACAAGCGATTCACCCTCGCTTCGCTTGGGTTCGTCCCTAGGTACCTACCCCCTTTAGGATAATTTTTTTACAAACATTGAATGTCTTATTTATTTATATCTAATCAAAAGAATAAAGAATAAGTTTCAAGCTTCTAGCTTTAAAATTATGTAATTTCCATACAAACTTTCACACTCTATTTCAACCCCGTATAGCCCTTTTTACATTGAGTTATTACTCTTACTAATGTTAGTTACTTTTTAATAATATTAGTAATAATTTTCCAATATAGTATTCGAAAATCTAATTCTACTTCAATTTTAACAACAAAGGAGTATGACCTCTTAGTTGTCAAATTCTAAACTTTTAGTGCTTATATAATACTAGCGGTGCCCGCGGCTTCGCTCGCGCTAAGAGTGTAAGAGTTTAACATTTTTGCTTATATACTGTTACTTATAATGTACCAAGGACCGATTCCCTATTTAAAGTTCTGGCCCTCTTAATAGGGAATATGCATAAAATTTAATTTTGCTTCAAATATCTTTTTTTCCAATCTTTATTATCGTCACATTATGATTAAAAGGTATTTTTTTTATTTAGTTATTATTTAAACCCTTAAAATATTGTATAAAAAGTGAATATTAACGGCGGGAAATCGAAACTTCCTAAACGCGCCACCATTGGTTGAAAGCAAAATGACGTCAGTTGTCAAAACATTGGGTTTATCGGCGTCGATATTGATACTAGACCAGGTTTAGGCAGCTTTTCTGAGAAAATTTACTATGATAATGTACATATATTTTTACACCATCACAAAGCAGAGATTTTAACAAACAAAAAGCCCACTAATTTTTTTAAGAAAGCAAATATTTTGACGTGAGAACTTTCGATGGAAAACTAGGGTGCTTTTTCGATATTAAGTCAAAATAAGGTGAAAAAAATAAATATTTTAAATCAATAAAAATACAGTGTATTTAGAACATAAAAGGGTAAGTTTTCACAAAATTTCGTAAAAAATATTTTCTTTTTGTAAAAGATAAAAATAAAAAACCAAAAACTTGTTTTCTTTAATTTTTTACATAAATTTTGAGGTTATGTGAAAAAAGTGTGAATACAAAAGTTTTAGATCTTTTTATTACCTACAACATTGCCATTTAACTTTTTTCCATAGGACTTGTAGTTTTGCCGGAAATCGAGATAACAGTTTTTTACCCTTAAAACACCCCCCTTCCCCCTTCCCGACCTCAGATCACCCGTAATTTATTTTTCCTTTCATTTTTATAATATTAGTGGGTTTTATTCTTTTCTAGTGGGTTTTATTCTACTATTATTTTTTTGGTTTCAAAAATTATCGACACTGGTCTATACTACTAAAAAGTAGTATATGTTAGAAAAATTTTAAAACTGTGTTCCTGTGGTGTTTTCTAGTGAATCAATATTAATAGTGAATCAAGGACGGTGACTTAAACTGGTTTTATCAAAGCTTTGAACGAACGAAAAACATCTTTTCATCTTTCTTTCTTTTACTTTCGCATCGCTTGGAATACGAAAAAACACTTTATCGGGTGTATTTCTAATAATGTTTTTGTACTTACAATACTTGTAAGAAGGTTTTTTTAATTTCCTCAATGTTGTGTATAGCAATTAAAACGGAAGATATATAAGAAGTAACTGAAAAGCTTAAAGTAAAAAAGACATTCGTGTGACAAATGACGTCATCGACGTGGCGGCGCTACTGGTGGCGTTTGAACGGCTTAAATTTAGTCAATGTTTTAAATTTCACTTTGCATAAAAAATAATATATTTTCAAGACTATTTATATATTTTTCTACTTTATAATGATGTAAAGGATGGATTTAAGTCATAAAAAAAAAATCATGCATATTCCCTAGGCTATTTGTATTGCAGAGCATTATTTCAGTGTCACGCAAAATATTTCAATAGAATTAAATTTCCCATACAAACTTAGCCACCCCCTTTAACCCCCAATGGGGGTGAATTTCGGAAAACCCTGAAATACGTGTTTCATCATTTGTACTAAAAAGCATTAATTCAAAGTTTCATGCAAAAATGTGCAATAAAAATATTTTTCTCATACAAACTTTGCCACCCCTTTTAACCCTTTTAGGGGTTGAATTTCCAAAAAATAATATGCCTATTTCCTTCTCATGAATGCAAACTATCTACATACCAAATTTCAGCAAAATCGGTTGGGTGGTTTAGGCGTGAAAAGGTAACAGACAGACAGACAGACAGACAGACAGAGTTACTTTCGCATTTATAATATTAGTATGGATGACGGATCAGAAGCTTATAATGTATAAAAAATTAAAACCTCATTCTGTCTTTTTGTAATTCTAGTCCTGGAATGATTTAGGTCAAACTTGGGTTTATTTATTTAATATATAAAATAATTGTATAATTTGATAATTATAAATTATAATAATTAACATATGTTAAAGTTATCGTAAATTTTTTTTTGCAATAACAATTTTACATTAAAATTACGAATTCTAACACTAAACCTAAATTAATGAAATGTATTGGGCTTGAATTTCGTTCATCGGACTGAAAAACATGAATTTGTCATATTTACACAACACAACAACAGATTGATGAAAAATCGAAACATTAGTTAGCAAAAAGTAACCTAAATTATTTAAATGCCATAGGTCATAGGTAAATAGCATTTAAGATTGCTATTTTACACTAAATTTGTCAATGGGAATCGAACTCAGCACCTCTGTTAATAGGTTATACTACAAAATTATATGTAATAATTATACAAAATGTCGTAAAGTCGAGTAAATGGAGTAGGTAATTGTCACAGATTTTATCATTATACGCATTTTTTATTAATTTGACCTTCCAAGAGTACTTTGTCGCAAGTGTAAATGTAAATAATTAACATTCCATGTAAACTTAATGTTTATAAAAGTGTTATTTACTTGTTTTACATTAAGAAACCCTCGTATCAAGTGTCTGGATTTCTTAGAGATCTTATAATTTTTGAATGACAGTATTGTACACTATTTCCCTGCCCCGGTCTTACTCGCTTTTTTATGTTCTATTATTTATTTACATTGAATTAATTTGTTATGCATAAATATAATTGCTGTTACTCTTTCTCTGAAAACCAAAGCTACTAATGTAAATCAAATGTTAAATAAATTGAAGCCCGAAGCTTAATTAAAATAAAATTCAATACTTTCTTAGCGAATATTTGACATTAGAAATGAAACTATCTTTTCGGATTTTTTCGCCGATTTAATTTGAGTTTTGGTTCCCGACGTTGTGAATGCTTTACAGCAATCATGGTCACAGGAGAGACTAAGGTATTTGACTTCGCAGAAGTTTATATACTTGTTTCAGACAGTGCCACACAAGTTTCATTTATAATAAAATAAAATGTTATAATCTGTAATAAAGGTGATTTAAATGCAATACGACTAGATAACAATTGATTGATAGTGTTTCGTCATTTCACCTTTCAAGTTATGCTTTTATTCCATTTTTTTACTATGTTACAATAAATTCACTTCGCAAATAAAGTTCCTTAAAATTAATTTTATTCATTATTTCAGTAAACTCGTACAGTTCAACAATACGATCTTCTAATGAATATTAATTTCGTAACCCGACCAGATATTTTACATATATAAAAACTCGTTTTTTTTGCATATTATCACAGGGATTGATACTTTTCATACTAATATTTACTAAATTTATACTTACATAAAATATATTTTTTAATTTGATACTTGAGAGAGATTATAACTTATTAAATATTAATATTTTATCTGCTGCAACACCTTAAACTATGGTAACTCCTTACATTTCCCAGTAAAAGCAAGAATTATTTAAAGATAACATCAACTCTTACTGGTAAAAGATGTAATACCCAAAAAATACTATTATTGCATAATTTCTTTTTTCGGAGTTTTAAAAGCATTCACTCAGTTGTAATTCCTTATGCTTACATCATATTAAAGTTGACTTGCATATATTTTTTTATTAGAAAACTAATGCCATCTTAGCCTATCTCGAGTTCAATTGCCGATAAAACGGCAAAGAAGGTTTTTATGTAAACACTTGTACCCCACGCGGCACTAAACCACTTCGATGTCGCTCGCTGATGTCATCAGGCGACCTTCCCAATAAGGCAAGCTTATGAAGGCATAGCATGCTTATAGCCGCCTTTTGAGGTAACGTATACGTAATCGTTATTTTCTTATTTGCAAGAATATCACTATAGTGTTCTTGGACGAAAATTGAGTAAATACGTTGTGGAACGCGACATCTGCTAAGTTTGACGTATGACTCGAGAAATTATGCTTTGAGAATCTTTTTTGAAGACTATTTGAAAAAAGTGCTTAAAAGTACTAAAAATAACTATTTTTCTCTTCTATTATAGACAGAAACCCACTTTAAATACTTTTCTCACATAACAATCAGTTTATCAACGAAACGTGTCTGAAAATTAAATTGTATTGAAGTCGATCGATACTACAAAAATACGTGAAATTTATGTAATTAAAGTCAACTGATTATACCTTAACAATAGTGCTAAGTTTAACGTTAATACTTTGTTATCCCATCTAACGGACCCCTAGTTAACTGTAATGCATACCAATAATTATTGTACTTGCGATTTACTTTACGCCAAATTAACGGTTCAATCTCAATCGCGCTTTTACTTTTTAGCCGACTTAAAAAGGTTTTGTGGATTTTAATAGTTATAGTTTTGTTTTAAATTTATTCACTTAAAGTTCTAAGTCGTGTCATTAAATATTTTAGAATCTTTGACGCATTCGGTCGGAGAAAAGTACGGGATTAATTTTGATGAAATTTGGTATTATAGTAGCTGGTTAAAGAGCGAGGGTGATTCACTCGTTGGAAGATAAAATGATGTAGCCATTTGAATTAAAAAGTATGCCGAAAGCTGATGTAAGTCCTACCAATAGTGAGACATTAGGTCCGTAAATGTTATGATAAAACCGGTTTACATCACAGTGATAATAATTTATGCAATACTAACGTATTAGAAAAAATATAAATATTTACTGAAATTTTATCAAAATTGTCAAGTAAGTATACTGGTTTTAGCTACGAGATATTGTTTTAAAAAGATTATTTGATTTATTATATCATAATTTTACGCAATTCATCAGAAGTCAGTCTATAGATGGTGAAGAAAGAAATGGCAAATTATTAATTGATAACGTTCCACATGAATTGAGTTAACGATGAAATAAATAAAAACGTCAATAGTACAGAACGATGTTCTTGCGTAAAAATCAGTGTCGTAATGTTGTACATAATTACTAAATAATAAATTATGTATTTTGTGTAATCTTTACGTTATAGAACAAGAAATTTTCTGTCTTAATATTGAAAACTAGTTTTTACCTGAGGCTATGTTCGCAAAACTTATTTTTCCTTTAGGCACAGCCCTTAAGAAGGACTGAGGAGATGATTGTAGGTATTTCGAGACTCTTTCTCTCTTTCTCTCTTGTCCTAGTCCATAAATTTAGATTTTATTTGAACCTACAATGTAAGCTTTTAAGCTGACATAATGAAAACAGATCGTTATTTTCAAAATTGAAGGATTAATAATGACTATTTAGTTATTTAAAATCATGATACGTGTATTTAGAGGAAGCATTCCTTTAGATGCATCTGAGAGCCTCCGGCGTTTTGTATGAAAATTAGTTCTTGACACGCAAACATTAGATGGTAGCTAATAAGGAATAATAAGGCCTGTATCAAACTAGCAATTTATTAAATTAATATCTAATTAATTATAATATTTTAATTTTGTATTATACTTATAAATTTTCAGATGACAACGTTTTGTATGGACTGTGGTAAGGACAAAATATTGTTTATGCCTCAAGTTGTGTCAACATAACTGATATATAGCCAGATATGGCCAGCTAATACTTTTTGAGATTTTTATAGATACAGCTTCTCGTTCTAGATCAATTTACTTAAGCATATGGTATACCACCTCATTCCATTTTCATGCACCTAATATTAATGTAACTAATTTTCGTTTATATTTACCAGTCCTGTTCTTTTCAGGTGAAATACAAATACATACATACACAAAACACAGGTATTTATTAAAACAGTTATATTATACTAATTAATCCTAAATTACTAACTAATTATTAAGACAAAAGCAGTTTTGCCTCAGTTACAGAAAGCGAAAAAAAAAATTAATAAATACGCTATAAAACCAAATGTGTGAACTGGCCTTTACATTGAACTCGGTTAAGTAGCGAAGATTTACATATAAATGCTTATATTTTTGGTCGTGATACGAAATGAATGATTTGAAATCCGTCCTATTGCTCTCTATTTTTACGAGGCTTTGATGTTTGTGTAATATATTGCCTTATAAAATAGTCTTCTTTGATGTAATATGTCTTAAATTACTTCTTACTTTCTATTATGACAATGTTACAAATATTTCGTAAGTAGTACAATTCATATCATCCCTTTTAACGTCTCGTTGCTGGGTACATGCCTTCATTATGTAGGGGACCAGGCCATACCATAGATTGTTTACCAAGTGGTGGTCTGTTGGTCAAGTGTGGTTGATAGACTGTACATGTCTTTCGAAGACTTATTAGCTTCTCTCGGCATATCGGTTTCCTCACGATGTTTTGTTCGTATGTATTTTGTTTAGGTGCCTCCAAGTTGCCTAGGTCATAGTCTATTTGAATGCTAAATTTTATCCATTTTAGTCGTTTCAACATAATCCTATATGTTATAAGCATTTTTAAAAGAAATAGGGATGATTCATATTATATATTTTTTAATTTTGATAAATTTGCACACAAACAAACATGTACATGGAATGTATGGCAACATAGGCTATCCTTGAATCCCGCCTGTGAAGCCTGCGAGTGAAACCGCGGGAAAGAACTAGTATGCGTATAAAAATAATAAGCGTAAATCGTACAATTATAACAAACATCTACAAAAAATTCTTCATTCATAAATCTTATTAATATATTCTAAAAATATTTGATAAAATTAAATGAGGTGTTTCTTTATTATACCCATTAAGTTTTTTAAAGCTACAATATAGTTTAAAGCCTCGTTCAGGAAATTTATTATAAATTACTAATTTATTGAAAGCTTATGGGGCCATTGAACAAAAGTTCACTAACACAGGAATTTTGGAATAATAAAAATATAACGATTTTGTTGTAAGTTTCTTACTAAAATACTTTTTATTAGGTCATAAAGTTTAAACGTTTAAAACACATTAAGATTTCGTTGAAGGTGTAAATTATGTTCTTTTTCAGTTATCTATACATCTCATACATGTAAATATAATTGAAGTGTCTGTTTATAACATTACAATAATAGTTTAACTAAATTTATAAATATAAGGAACTTGTAAGAAAAAAAAACAATTTTTAACATTTTTCTTTGCCTATCTGTCTGCTTATTCACTGGCATATAGCTAAAGTTATAAAAAATAACTTTGGTTATTGGCTGGGTGGGGTCCTCTAAAAAGATTTAAACCTACTTAACACGCACTTACCCGAGGAAAGCTAAGGTAAGTTGTTAGTATTTATTATTGTAGTACCTAGTAGTAGATTTTTTTGCAAAATTAGTATATATTATACTTATGTTTTATGCAAAATGTTTTTTTCATAAAGTGGCCATCTCTACATAGTATACGACAGTCGCTTTCCGCTGTCTGAACGCTAAGATCTTTTAAACTACGCAACAGATTTTAATAAGTTTTTTTATCAATAGCAGAGTGATTCAAGACGAAGGTTTATATAAAACGTTCATATTAAACAAGAAAACAGTCGAGAAATTATCTCAAAAACATATGCGTCGCTAGTTTATTCAAATTTTGATGTGTTTTTATATAAAACTAGCGATTCCCGCGGCTTCGCCCGCGTTCTAATCATTATTAAAAAAAAGGAATTGGTGGTAGAACGTTGAAAAGTATTTTATGATGTCAAATCAAAGCTATTAGCGAAACAGTAGGCAAGACGGTGCAGGGTAGGGTCGGCGATTGCATCAAGCGAAGCGGCGCTTGAAGCAGCGCTTGCGTTTTATTCTCGCGTCCACATTTTTTGCGACATTTTAGCCGCAAAAAATTCGTATATATGATACGAAATAAATTAAAATACTTGACAAATTATATACTAAAACCTTCCTTGGGAACCACTCTTTCCATTGGTGAAAACAGCATGAAAATTGTACAGTAGTTTTTGAGTTTTGCGTTAACAAACAGACAAACAAACACAGCGGAGGATTTTGTTTTATAATATGTATAGATAGTACTTATTTAGAACATTGCTTTTAAAGTCTACGGCCGGTACCTGCTATATACGATATAACAGGTACCGGCCGTAGAGTATATTTTCTCCACATTCCAAATAAACAGTAAACATTTCCTTTGACTTCACAGAAAAAATATTATGATGGATCATAAAAAATAATGAGCGGAGTCAGATGAGATAATCTACAAATGCTCAGCCGAAAGTTAAATCTAATTTCATGAGCCAAGTTCAAATTATAACTCAGTAGTAATTAGTATGGGACTAGTTAATGATACTATGAACATATTTTTTTACATTTCACGATACGATATATCGTAGGTTCTGTTTAAGGTAGGTACTCCATTACAACTTACTAGAATAAAATTGTATTTATCTTTCATATTTTATATTCAAAAGTTGTAACATTTTGTTCGTTTTGAAATAATAGTCGAGGAAATTCTACTTCATCTGGACTCAAAAGTAATTCCAAAAAACCCCATATTAACAATGATAAAAATAGTTTCATTTATATATTTTTATTACATCGTATAAAATATTGTGAACAAATGGTTATTTCGGATTCATCTTTTCGATTGTGTCATAACAAAAATCGTAGAGGTTAAAAAATGTGTTGTATTCTAGATGGGAGGTTTTCTTAGATGAGATACGATCAAGGGTTCTAACGATTTATTTAGAATTTAAGCAGTTCACAGTTGTTTTTGGTACGATATAATTTTAAGTCAAGATGTTTTTTTTAAATAAAGTAACTTAATAAGTTACTTAACAAAAAAACAAAACAAGTTCCTTTATGACGTTTTTTTAAATAAAAATTAAGAAATCCATTTGTAAATACAAAGGGAGTAGGTATGTTTATTTTACTTGCGCTTAATTTAATAAACAAGAATTTTACAGTTATTAAAATGCTTGAATTCAATTACTTGATAACCCTTTTTAATCCATTAATTACTATAATCATAATATACTTTAAGAGGCGTTATATATAACGTAATGAATTTGTGTTGAGGAGATAGAAAAAGTCACTTGTTAGCCTTCGGGATAATGTCAACATGCCTCCAGCAAAGTGTGTACTTATAACTAGAATGTCATGATCGTAGTTTTGTAAAAATCACTTAAATAAAAAAAAACAAATTTCTTGTGAAATGATACCATCTTGGGAAATGTAAAGATTGATAGCATGCTTATGTAAGTGCTAAATTATTCATATTTTTGTAGGATCAATAATATTAATCTTTAGTTTCAAGATCGGCTTCAATCTAAATCAAATAGATCAATATTTTTTCAGGTTTTTCTCGTAGATCCCAAAACATATATAGTAGACAATAAATTATATATTACTTGAAATGGAATAACTATATATATAAATAAAATAACTGGAATGAAATAATTCAACCTGTGAATTATGCCTACTATTTATATATAATGTCATAGGAACATAGTGTCTTATTACTTATACTTGAAGAAGATTTACATGGCTTATATTTGCTATAAGTTTGATACGAGTATGTACGGGTCCGAAGGCACTTTACGTTGTGCGGAGAACGTCCTATATATAAATATCAGTTATGCCGTTTGCATACAAATATAAATACATATTAAACACATTACCCTCTTTGTGAACTTCGCGGCAATTGGTTAAAAAACTTAGTTATCTTAATCTTGTTATAAAGTGAAACACGGGAAAAAACAAAAAAAAAACCGCCACATAATAAGTCTGTAAAATGCAAACACTTACGCATGTTTATTTTCCAGCAACTTTAACATAATTTCAATGGGTCAACCGATCTGAATAAAGTTTTGAATTTATTAAGTCTAAAAATCTAATTTACATTTATTGTACGATGTTAAGGCCCCATCAAGTTCGATCCGCGAAGACTTTGTATTTGTTTCTTTGCCCTTTAATATGTAAAAATAATATTGTATACTAGTAACCTGTCTCTCAGAGCTCGTTTGGAGAATAGAGTGAAGCGGATTCAAATCCTCTTGCACCTCTGACATTTTCTTGTTACTTCTCATTCCATTCTCATTTCCATCTTGATAACTACTTGTCGTACAGTGAAGGAAACATTGTGAAAAAGCCTGCAATTCGAAGGGAACCTAGCAAGTTTTCGAAAGACATGTGACATCCTCCAACCTGCGGATCACCACCATATTGAAGAAAAGCCTGTGCCCAGCAGTGGGATTTTAAAAAGGGTTGAACCCCCGTAAGTTAACAACGCAGAATACGGTATAATATTATCTCGGGATAGCAGGCCTCGACAACGGGACATCACTGTACATAACTATAAATAAAATTGAAGTGTCTGTTCTTAATTTCAAATTAACAGTTTTTTAATTAAATATATATGAAAGTATATACGGTACTTACATAAAAAAAACTTTTTTATTTTTATCTGTTTGTTTGTTCCGGCCAATCTTTGAAACGGCTCGTCCGATTTTGACGGGACTTTCCCTCGCAGATACCTCATGTTATAAGAAGTAACTTGGGCTACTTTTATGTTATTAGAGATTTATATTAACCGTTTAATTTTTTTTTAACTGCGCCCAGCGAAGAGGGCCGGGTTTGCTAGTAAGCTATATTTATACCAAAAATCGTATACTATAATAGTGTAAAAGGCGCAAAAAATGATATCTACACGCGATAGTACTGGGCTTGTAACATACTTTTTTATTTTTAATATAATTTAAGTTGTCTCTATTTAATAGAGAAAGAAGAAGTTACGAGATTCCGCAAAGCTTTTTTTATTAAAAAGCCCATATTCGATCCCTGGATGTGTAAAAAAATGTCATGTAATTATTACATACGTAATGTTGCTTGTAGGTAGGCAATATATCGGGAAATTTTACCTCTTAACGAGACGTATACGTAACGATTACGTAACGATGAGCTCACGTCTAGATGATTATACACCGAAAGGCATATGGATTTCATTATAAAGATTTATGATAGCCATTCCATTGCTCTCTATATGTAATTGTATTTGTTTCCCGAAAATGTATAATGAACTATCATTAAATTCGTCTATATTATATACTTAGTTGTATATAATGTATATGATAAGAGATTGTAAATTGATTTTCTCGTACTATTTTTAATTTTTTACGCTGGCTCTTTTATATTTCGCCTACCTCACTATCCTTTTAAAAAAACAACTTCTGACTGATTTTCACCTGTGACCAGGCTGTTGCAAGGGAGATAAAATAGTTCGTGTATTAGGTAGTAGGGAGTAGTTCGTGTATTAGGTATAGTTAGTGTCCGCACAGGCCAAAAATGTACCATCCATGCTAAGCGCCAGGATATAAGTTACGAACATTCCAAATTTCAAATACATCGTTATGACCTAAAACTAACAAAGATACTCATTCAGCCACAAATTTGCTATTTCATTTAGTACTAGAAACTGCTTACGATTCTATTATTTCTGTTTATCGCCATTTTAAATGATTTGATATGGTGATTTGTGGTAGTATAATATTAGTCACCCTATACAGTCTTTTAGCAGATTCTGATTCAGATTATTTATAGAGAAAACTAAAATCAGCAGTTTAAGTTTAAAATTAACTGCTTTTTTCAAAATTTCTTATATAATAACATCTGTGATAAGTATTGGCAACCACTGTTCCTTTCCGGGTCGGTGGTCGCGCGGAATGGACCACCTGCTTTTTACTGTTAAATACACTTACATAATTGTAACTGTTAGCCTAAGATCTCTAACAATGTCCCTGTTTACGGAAACTAATGGAAAACTATGTAATTTTTACTTTATTTATAAAATAATTTGACGACTCGTTTGGCTCAGTTCGTAGTGACCCTACTTTCTGCGCCAGCGGTCGCGGGTTCGAGTCCCGCTGGGGGCATTCATTTGCTAATCACGAATGTTTGTACTCCAGTCATGGGTGTTGATATTTATAATATGTATGTATTTAGATTTATATGTGTAGTATATCAACTATCTGGTATCCGCAACACAAGCACATTACGTAGCTTAATGCGGAACTAGATGGCGCTGTTGTAATAATGTCTCAACATATTTATTTATTTATTTAAAAATAATAAAATTGTAAATTAGGAGATTGTACATTGAATTTCTTTGAAAATTTGAAATTTCTTCTTTGAAAATCTAATTGGAATAGTCATTATTTAACAATACAGAGGCCGAATCTATAGTTTTTAGAATTTTTGCACGTCTGTCTGTGAACATATCACTGAACAGACTTTGATGAAATTCGGTATTATGATAGCAGGTTATTCGGGTAAAAAGGATACTTTTTTACTCCAATAAATTATCTCATATCTGAGAAATCTATAGTAACAGTTAAAACATATTTACGTACGAACCTGATCGTAACGAGGGTTTGAAATATTTTCATCCAACTTATAAAAATTACAAGATTAGGTTATAACTTATACGAATTCCCTACCAATATTCCAAAACGTGAAAGAAGCCGTGTGTTTGCTTTTTTCTTTACGCTTAAACCGGATTTTGGTTTAAGGTTTGGCAAAGACTTACATTTAGGTGTTACATAACTTTATCCATCATAATGTGAGCGAAGCTGCAGACAAAAACTAGTTACATTATACTAAATATAAATATCTGATATTATAAAATATACTCTGAATATTAAATTTATGTAAAATCGCATTATTATTTATGAAATAAATGAATAGCTTATAAAAATGTAAAAATATTCTCAAAAATACTGAAACGAAATTAAAATAAATTTATTTTGTATACTCTTATTAAAATTTAAATGAAAGACGCAAGTACATGATAAACAATAATCGTGAAGAAAGTTGAGTGTAAACAGACGCACAATGGTTACCGTTTGACGGCAAGCACCGTTCCGGGTCGGTGGCGACCATCTGTTACTCACCTGTTTCTTTAAATATGGCTAAACTAAGTTCAAAGTTGAAATGACCCAAGAAAATTACATTAATAATGCAATTATATTAGAATATATTAAAAAATTATAAATATCCTACTAGTGTAAAAAAGTCTTGTTGATGATATATCACTACATATTATTAAACAAAGTCCTTTGCCGCGTTTGTCTGTTCCCGATAAACTCAAAAACTACTGCACCGATTTTCATGCTGTTTTCACCAATGGAAATAATAGTTCTCGAAGAAGGCTAAAAAAAGTGTATAAACTAGCGAAACTCGCGGCTTTACTTAGGCGGTTTATAATATTGTAGTACACTTTTCCCATCCTAAATGATAACTCGAGTGATAGCTACCGCCTATCATACAAATTTTATTTAAAATCGGATTATTACTTCTTTACAGGCAATGAGATAAGAACTTTTGTGATATTTATTCTGTTTACAATATATAACCGTCATTTTCTTTTCATTTTTATTTTTTTTATTCTCCGTTTAAAGCTTAGTCGTTAAATATACGGCTATGACGCTCAACAGTAGTTTTCTTTAAAATATATTTCTCTCGTGATTCGTCCCTACTTACGATTAAAAGATTTGTGTGTAATAGACTATATATTAGAATATAGTAAACACAATTTTTTCCCCGTTTTTACCCTTTCTTTCAGTAGGTACTAGTGTTATATTTATTTTATTTTGTCACTTATTTTCACTCGTGAATGAACTATATGACATCGATTAAAAGCTGGAGTTATGTAGAGAGCTTTTTATTAGTTATAGAGCTTTTTGGTATTTAAACAATATTTATATAATTAATGAAATACAAACAGAAAAATAAATGTTATGTTGATGATGATTATTGTCTGTTTCTTAGAGCTTATCTTCGAAACGGCTGGACTTATTTGGACAAGACTTTCGCTGGTAGATAACAGATTTTGTAAAGAGTAACTTAGCCCTGGTTACTTATTTTAGGTTCCGTTTAAAAATAATTAAAACGTAACAAAATATAAGCCTTTACACTATGAAAAGCTCTTTTCACTAAGCAAACATTGAATTCAATAAAAGATTTTTACTTATTTTTTATTTAAATAAGCAATATCGCGGGTAAGACCCAGTATACAATATTTTTTTAATACTAACACAATCCATACAACTTGTTAAACAGGTTAAAAGGTTTTCTTTTAATCATTATTAACTTATGTATTGTAAAAACTATAAAGTAATCTACATATTTGATTTCCATATTCAATTATAATTTGAATACATTATCGGATAGGTACGAAATGAGTTTATAATTTAGTCACTCTCAATTATAAATTGTAATACGATCCACCAATCTAGGTGAGAAATTCCACTTGTCCTTGTTAGTAGAATGTGTTTAAACAACAAAGTAACTTTCATACTGAAAAACATCAAGTCCATGACCTAAATGACTAAAATTTATATTTACTAAAGTATAAATCTAGATTTACTAAAGACAAGTAAATGTATAATATTTTAATTTAAATTTTACTTAAAATTGCCGGTTGTAAAGTGGGGAAGCCCAGCGGTGATGCGTCGCTTGTATAACCGAGTGATGCGGGTTCAAATCCGGGTCTCGCACCTCTGATATTTTCATGTGCAAATCATTTCTATCCTGATTACCACTTGTCTTACGGTGAAGGAAAACATCGTGAGGAAACCTGCATGTCTGAGAAAACCTAGCAAGTTTTCGTAAGACATGTGAAGTCCGCCAACACGCACTGGGCCAGCGCGCTGGACTATGGCCTGATCCCCCTCGTACTGAGGAAGGCCCGTGCCCAGCAGTGGGACGTTACAAAGGGCTGATGATGATGAAAGTGGGGATTTGCTTAATTATGATTCGATGAAAACTTTTTTGATGTGATTTTTTCCGAACATTTCCACCAGTAGTATGCTGTTACAAAGTTATGTGCTCAATAAAAAACGCTACTATGATTTATTACTACTCTGTCTTAAGCAATTGTTCTAAGAATATAACAAAAACAGTACAAAAGCTGTAAATAATGCAGCGAAGACAGTAAAATATATTTTTTATTATCTTAGGTATCTGTTAACATATTTGTTATTTCGGAAAACCCTTAAGAAAATATCGATTTTATTTTACTAAGTTTGCTATCATTAAATAAAGCATACAAAAATGAGATAAACTCCGCTCAAATCTATTGTATTATCGAGATATTAAACCAAGGAAATGAATAAAATTACAAGTTTTTCACTAAAAAAATTAACTACAGGTGAAAAATCTTACCTTGATAAAAGCAGCTTTTACAAACAAAACACTATATAAATAAAATATCACCTTAACTGTCACTACACAGTATATTCGTATTCGGGATCTCGTTAGAATATTTCGTATTAGGTCGTGCTGCGCGTGCGCTCGCTATCGCGCGCTACACTGACTGAGTGTATGTATTGGGTGGGAGGAAACTGCGAGGCTGTACTTCGAAGATACAATCAATCTGTTAATAACAGTTCGATTTATTACAATTCAATGTTATGGCTTCATATGCGACATAATAGGGCGTGTTATTTATTTGACATATCGCATATGTTTGGTACCGCTACCTTGCATTGCCTATTGTATTCACTGTATTGGCGACTTACTTTTTGTGAGGTACATTTTATAAGGATAAAAATTGTTATTTTGAACGTGCCTACGCCTAGTCACATGTTATCGCGAACTTTTCAGTATGACTTTTTAAGATCTAAAATTTTCTAATAAATTGTTTTGATGTGTGTTTGTATCTCTAAAAGTTTGTAATCAGCCCTTTTTTAACGTCCCACGGCTGGGCACGGGTCTCCCTCTAATACGGGGGGATCCGGCCATAGTCCACCGCGCTGGCCTAGTGCGTGTTGGCGGACTTCACATGTCTTACGAAAACTTTGTAAAGTTTTTCCTCATGCTGTTTTCTTTCACCGTAGGAAAAGTGGTGATCATGTTAGAAAATGATTTGCAAATAAAAATATCAGAGGCGCGAGACACGGATTTGAACCCACATCACTCGGTTATCCAAGCGAGCGCGTTAACACTGGGCCACCACTGCCTTTCTAAAGGCTTAACCAGCGTAAACTATCTGAATTTTATTTCATTTATTAATAAAAGCCGACTGGTCTCAGTCATTTTATTTTGTATAAAAATATTCTTCTTCCTACCTACCTTATTCCAAAATCTTCCTCATTTATAGCTCTTTCTATGATTTAAAATAGTATCAAAATCTGTTGCGTAGCTTAGAAGAAGTAAGCGGAAAATATATTAAGAAATACAGCGACTTTAGTTTATACTATGTATAAATATCAAGATGTCGATATCTGCGCATAGTTAATGATTATCTTATAATATGAGTGTATTTCAAGCCGTATAGTCTGGTAAAAGTAAAACTAATTTGCCAAAAATCAGCAAACAAAGCTTTTGTAGAGTCATCATAACCTAGTAGTGTCACCTTGTCACCATCTTATTCCACAGAAGTATAAATATGAAGTCAAAATATGATAATAACAATGTACCTAGTGCTCAATTATACGTCCAGAGACATGTGCGCTCTCTACCTATTCCTTTTCTTTACAATTTGACTGGGGAGAATATCTTAGCAGAAAAGCTCAGTAATTAAACTTGGCCTGACTCGGAACTTGAACCTATCACCTCCGGATCTGCAAACGTAATTGCTAGCCACCAGAATAACTAGATCACCGAGGCAATTATACAGCAAAAAATATACTCTTAATAATATTATAAATAGGAAAGTCTATTTGTCTCTCCTTTTGCTTGATTCGGAATGTATAATTTTATTATTGGGTTAGGTGGATACGGTTTTTTAACTTATTTATATAAATACTAGCGACCCTCGCATTGTTAGGGAACATCCTAAGTTAGTACCTTAAAGCATACTATGTGTTACTTCAGGTCATAGACCATCTGTATTCGAAATTTCATCCAAATCGGACCACCCTTTTAAAGTGAACAAGTAACAAAAATACATTATAGGTATAGATACACATTTTTTCGCACTATTACAAAACTCAATAAACGTTAGGAAAAAGTAGGACCTATTGCTCGTTTTTTTTTTCTTATTTTGAATTTTTATTTTAGGTCTAAATAAAAATGATTTCTAAGTAAATTATTAATTACATCAATAATAGGTTTTTTTTTTTTTTTTTTTTATTTCATTCTGAATTAGTGCTTGACTACGTTCCACCTGATGGTAAGTGGTAACGTAGTCGTAGATGGTAAGTCGCACTAATTCAGTAGCCACCTATTCACTCTTGCCTTGAAGACACCCATATTGTAACCGGACGGAAACACAGACGCAGGCAGATTGTTCCAATCCATTGAAGCACGTATAATAAATGACGAAGCGAAACGCTTCGTCCGGACGGGTGGAATGTCCACGACGTAAGGATGGAGACCAGCCGTTCGTCGGGTCGTCCGATGATGGAAGGGGGATGGGGGAATTAAATCGTGTAATTCCTGCGCACACTCTCCAAAATGTAACCTATAGAATACACAGAGGCTGGCAACCCTACGTCGGTGATCGAGGCTGTGTAGCTTGGCTTTTACCAGCGTAGGGTCACCTATAAGTCTCTGGGCACGCCTCTCAATTGAGTCCAAGGCTGACAGATGGCATTTCGCAGCACCAGCCCAAATGTGACTACAGTATTCCACGCACGACCGGACTTGAGCTTTATATAAATCTAGAAGCTGTCCCGGCGTGAAATACTGTCGGACCTTTGCAAGGATGCCAACTTTCCTCGCTGCTACGTTAGCCTTAGACTCGATGAACCGCCCGTAGTTCAAGTTGGGGGTAATGTCCATCCCCAGTAACTGCAGGCGGTCAGTGTATTCCAGAGGCACATTTCGGAAAGTAGGAGTCAAGGTGAAAGGACTCCTTTTTGTGGTGAACAGACCCGCCTGTGTTTTGGTGGCGTTGAAACTCACAAGATTGGCATCGCCCCAAGTGGAGACTGCCCTGAGTGTGAGATTCAACCGCTCTACCATGGCCTCTCTTTCGGACTGAATTTGATCTCTACTAGCCCGAGGATTCGGCAGGTATCTCTCTACAACAGTGCTGTCGTCTGCGTACCCATAGATACCGGGTATAAGCAGATCGTTGATATGCAGCAAGAACAAGGTTGCAGAGAGAACAGACCCCTGAGGAACCCCTGAGTTGGTCTTTAAGGGTTGTGATGAATAACCCTCAACCACAACTCTAAGTGATCGGTCGGTCAGGAAGTCTTTAATCCAGCCGATCAGGCCAGGAGATATACCGTAGGCTGAAAGCTTGCGTATAAGGCTAGCGTGCCAAACCCTGTCAAAGGCCTTTGAGACATCGAGGGAGACGGCAATCGCCTCCCCGCTTCGCTCAAGAGCTTCGCCAAAGGTGTGATTGGCATACACTAGAAGATCCCCAGTCGACCGATTCCGGCGAAACCCATATTGTCGATCACTGAGGAGATCATTCTGTTCTAGGTATGCCATTAGACGACTATTCAATACACGCTCCATAATCTTGCAGAGTATGGAGGTGATTGAAATCGGACGATAAATGGTAGGGTCGGCACGGCTACCTTTTTTGGGCACTGGTTGCACGTTGGCAAGCTTCCAGGATTTAGGCACTATTCCAGTCCTTAGAGAAAGGCGGTACAGACGAGTCAATATCGGAGACAACTCGGGAGCACATGTTTTTAGCACTATCGCTGGTATACCATCAGGACCACTGGCTTTATTTACATCTAGACGACACAATACTCTCTTGACCTCCTTATTAGTTATAGGGATATCTGCCATTGAGATTCCGCAGTGAGGTAGATGTGGTGGAGTAGCATTGCCAGTGTCTAGACATGAATTTTGGGCAAAAAGAGAAGCAAGCAAAGTCGCCTTTTCCTTTGCCGTATGAGCCAGGGATCCGTCAGGTTTTACCAGCGGTGGCAGTGAGGGCCGACAGAAGTTCGTCTCGACCGCTTTGGCAAGGGACCAAAAAGCTCTGCTTCCAGATGGTTGGGCAGAGAGCTTTGCGCCAATATGTGTAATTTGGTCAAGACGAGCCTTCTTTAATGTCTTTTTGTAGGACTTGGCGGCTAAGTTAAAGGCTCTCTTCTTGGATCTTACATCCGGAGCTTTGCGGTCTCGAGCATCAACCCAGGCAAGGTAAGCCGAATGCTTACGCTTTTCAGCAAATGTACATTCGGCATTAAACCATGGGTGAGCTTTGCCACCGACGGGTACATCAGAGAACGGGATAAAATATTCCATCGCTTGATGCACCACATCGGTTATAGCATCCGCACAGCTCGACGGATCGGAAGAAGAGAAGCAGACCTGCCGCCAAGGAAAGGATGCGAAGAAGTGTCGCATCTCATCCCAATCTGCTGACTTGTATTGCCATACTCGTCTAACACCAATAGGGTCGTTATCTGGTGGAGAGTAAGACGATACAGATTTTACCAGACAGTGGTCAGAGCTACCCAGTGGGGATGAAACCTTGATGTTATATCTGTCTGGATCAGTTGTCAGCAGAAGGTCCAGACAATTAGCTGAGTGGCCGTCTACATCGGGAACCCTCGTCGCTTGTTCAACTAGCTGGGAGAGTCCAAGTGATACCGCAAACTTCCACGCTTCTCTCCCAGCATGGTCCGTCTTCTGGTATGGGAACAGCCAATCTTCATGATGGGCGTTAAAGTCCCCCAGAAAGACAAGCTGTGCGGAAGGGTACCGTTGCATAGCCACATCAGCGCCCTCACTAAGATGTTCAAACAATCGAGTTGTCTCCTGGTCACCAGTGTGCGATCGGTAGACACAGGAATACAGGATCTTTTCGATTCCTGTGTCTACAATAACCCAAATCATAGAAAATGTGGGGTCTTCAAGGTGGCGGAGACGCTGGAAACAGAGGTCATTTCGCACGTACAAGCAGACTCCGGCCCGCGAGCTAAAATTATGCTCCAACGTGTAGCCGGGATAGTCCAGGTACGCAGCGTTCAATGGACATTGAATCTGCGTCTCCGTTAAAAAGAGCATGTGCGGCTGCGCAGTCTCGAGGTGGTAGTGGACTGATGAGAGGTTAGTGTGCAATCCACGGATATTCGTGAGATGCACGTTAAGTGAGGGGGAGTGCAGCCGCTTAAAAACTTTACTCTTTTTGTGCCTTGTCATTTAAATATATAACTGAAGAGTGAATAGGATGGAGAACGGCAGTTGAACGAGGTGTTGCACGAGCCCAGCAGCGATATTGATGCTGTCATGTCATAGAGGGCTTAGTCTGGAGACTGCGGGGACGCCCGAACCCCCCCAAGGATCGCCATCGGGCCCCCTCTTCTGGTCGCCAACCAGCACGATGGAGCCACCCTGGGATTTTTCACAGATGGCGGGGCAGCCTTTCATGGGTGGCTAGCCCACTAGTTGGGCCCCCAACTGTCTGCGGTCGGCCAGCGGCATGCCGTGCTTCGGATCCCGCTACCCTCCATGACTAAGCTCCCGACACAACAAGCAACGATCCACCACCAACACGGCTACTGTGCAACACAACTGTTCAGACCCATTCCCCATACGGCTTCATCAGCCCCTACATGCCGGAACACGCTGTTAGGCGCTTGTCGGCACGACTTCTGCTGATGGGTGGTAACTCTGCCGTCGGCTGATGTTGGAGCCTACCACCACGACTACCATGGTGTTCGGTAGTTTGTCCCTTAGTCGCCTTTTACGACACCCATGGGAAGATATGGGGTGGCCATATTCTACTTGCCGTAGCCACACAGCAAAAAGGTTGTAGTAGGTAAGATAGCATTTTTCTAGTACTTTTCTGATAGTAGAGTTGACTGTGGAGCAAGCCTTAGCTGTGTCGTCAGATTCGGCAGACCTGCCGTCTGTTGGTCGGTCTGCAGGGGTTGAATGTGTATGAGATCCTGTGACACATTAAGACAGAGGAAGGTTTTGTTGGGTTTTAGTGGGTAGTTCTGGCTTCTTTTAAGCCGGTGAGTCCCACATAACTACCTGATACAGGTGGAATGCGTAATAAATAAATAAGCTTTTATTTCTTGCGCCTTAATGATAGAGTTTACAGAGTTTTATATTTGTTTACTTAACTATTTGTTTTTTTTTTTTAATTATAATTTTTTTTCTTTCTTTTTTTTTCTTTCTTTTTTTTCTTTTTTTTTTCTTTTTTTTTGTGACTTTTTTTTATTATTATTTTTCTATTTTTTTTTTAATTTATATATTTCTTTTAAACATTCTATTTATATATATAGTCGTATTTATTTTGTTTTGGCTGCAAGCACCGCTCGTGCGGTATAAGCCTCCTCCAATTGACGCCACCTAGACCTATCTCTAGCTTCTCTAGACCACGTAGCACCGATTAGTTTTACTAAGTCGTTGCACCATCTTTTGTGGGGCCGACCCGGTTTGCGCTTCCGGCTAATTGGGTACCAGTTGGTTGTCGTTTTGGACCACCTTTCATCCGACGTTCTTTGTATGTGTCCGGCCCACTTCCATTTCAGGTGAAGTACTCTTTTAGCTGCATCTTTAGCTTTTGTAGTCTTCCTGATAGCGCTATTTTTTATTTTATCCTTTAATTTATGTCCCACGTAGCTTCTTTCTATTCCTCTTTGACATATTCTTATTTTTTCGAGTGACTTCTTGGTGAGGGCCCACGTCTGAGAAGCGTATGTGAGACGGGGAAGTAGGCAAATTTCCATAGCTTTGGTTTTTAATCTAGTTGGAAGGTTACTTTTGAAGATCTCTTTCATCTCCCAGTATCTGTTCCATGTATTTTTTATTCTCCTTTCTATTTCTTTTTCTGTGCAAGCTTTAATAGATATCAAGTGGCCTAGGTATATGAACTCTTGGGTATATTCGAGCTTATCAGAAAAAATTGTCAATGGTATCTCTTGTCTATTTGTCATTAGCTTAGTTTTGTCTTTATTCATTTCTAGGCCAGCTTTTTTGCTTTCTCTACAGAGTGACTCTATCATATCTTGTATATCATGTGGGGTTTCTGCGAGTAGTACGATGTCATCTGCGAATCTTAAGTGGGATAATGGGTGGTGGAATGCGTAAGTAGATCAAAATTAAATATGGTACATATATGATATAATATTAGATAAATATAAGTTATATATACCTACCTAAGTTTTATCTAATCTAAATAATATCCTTCCTAACGAATTGTGGAACAACAAGATGAAGATTAAATACACCCGTGTTTATGCTAATACAAATCAAACTATAGTTTTTTGGTTTCGGTAGCTGTTTTGGTCGACTCTGGACTCTGGAGTCGGTCTCAGTTATTTTAAAGTTACAGAAAGATATTCAAATCTTACTTATAAATATCGTAATCAAATGTTACGTTTACTGGAGCCTCGAACTGACCACATGTAATACTATTTAAGTTAAAAAAAACTGTGACATGAAAAAGGAACCAGAGCACATTAAACTACGTACTTAAATTTCATAAACATCTTGTCATAATACATAAAAATTTCGTGTCAGTGTTTGTTATCCTCCTTCGAGACGTCTTGACTGATTTCTATGAAATTTTTGTTTCTATTTGGTAGGTCTAAGAATTGGTCGTAGGCTATTTTTTATTCCACTAGGTGATAAGGTTGACCCTCTCCATATATTTTATTTTTATTTTTGGAACAAAATTTTCGGGAAGTACTAGTAATATATACGAGTATAAACCTACGTTTAAAATAGGTAAAGATTAAATGTAACAATAAAAAATAGTATGCACACATTTATTTAATAACTTTTTATTTTGAAATTAGTTAAAAACCAAGTTAGATTATAAGGTACTAAACAAATATTTTCCTTAAAGGAAGTGTCGGAAATATCAATTTAAATTTCTTAGAAGGACCATCAAAATCACACAACAGATTTCAAGGAACTTGTGATTGTTTAATGGCGTGAATACTTATTGTATAAATGAACAATATCTTAAATTATCCGATGAAATTAATATGAAGTTTTAAATACTACTACTTTTATATTTACGTCAAACCATGTAGGAATCTAAGTTCGATTCCCGTTGAGGCATTTTTTTATTTATCACTATTAACGTTATTATTGCTTTGTTAAAAAAACTAAAAAGAAAGAAAATAATTAGTAAACAAGATGTCTAAGAAAATCAAAGTATATGAGAAAAATATAATTGCATAGCCAAGATGTAGCGATATATGTTAGGACAATATTACACTCACCGCCATCTAGTTAGGCTTATGTCACGGATACCTAATAGTTGATACACTACACAAATCTTATATATTATTTAAACGAGCAATTCTTGTATATATATATATATATATATATATATATATATATATATATATATATATATATATATATATATATATATATATATATATATATATATAATCTGAATCTCGGAAACGGCTCCAACGATTTTCATAAAATTTAGTATACAGGAGGCATTTCGGGGGCGATAAAGCGATCTAGCTAGGATTCATTTTCTGAAAATGTTGTTTTATTCGTGTTTTCAATAATCAACTTTATCGATAATCAACTTAATCATAAACTTATTTTTTTTATTGAAAGAAAATAACAAAAAGGTGGCGTTTGGGTAGCCCAATATTGCCACTTAAACAGAAAAATATGACTCTTCCCGACATCTATTGGCGAATAATAATAACATTTTTCTTAAAAATACTGAGCAAAGCTCGGTCATCCAGGTACTATAATCGCCGCTCTCAAAGTCATTTAATGAACCGTTAAGTCGTACTTTAGTATGGAGATTCTCGACTTAAGGGATCATTAAGTGACTCTGAGTGCGGCGGTTAACATATACTATATAAAACTCATTTGTGTAATTTTTTTCGCGTATAAGCAAAATTACATGCGTCATTGCCGCGTAATGCATTAAATAACAGGTACTGTACAGTGTTTGTTAGGCTTTTAGTTTAGTAGAATTAATATATAAACGCCAAATCGCGCTTATAAATTTCAGTTTTATTAACTTGACTTGACTCTTCGGTCGTTTGTGTAGGTACGCACAATATAGCGTTGCTACAATTTAATAAGATCTTTTTAAGGGGAATAATTCTGTAATACTTTGTTTTCATTTAACTTTATTAGTTAAAACACGCTAATAAAGCTCTATGTCAACATGATTTTTTCCGAAACATCTTTATATTTCAGTAAATTTACACGAAACCTTTATGAAAAAAAAATAATAATTCATCTTGTTCATATAAATCTTCCTTTTGACACTCTATCTATTGGTGAAAACCGCATGAAAATCCGATCAACATAAGACAATCAACAAAACAAACAGACATACGGCTGCGACGTTTTATACCATGAAGGAATATTATGTTTGATATTCCTACACACTTTATAGAGCAATAAATATATCTTATGGATTTGCGTTTTATTTTCTGTAGTAACTTTTTTGAAATTTTGCTATAATATTTTGTTTAGGCGTTATTTATTTATAAAATATTATGTAGAAATAAGATATCTTAAAAATACAAAAATTAATTAATATATTTTTTATTGAAAATTTCAATTGTTTAGATTTGTTTTAAATTAACATCAAAACTTCGAAGGATCGTGGCATATGGAATAAAACTGGAGATCTCCGCCACAGTTGTGCCCTTGAAAATGTACCTTTTTAAAAGTAATTTATATACCTATAATACTGTTATTTAAACCGACCATTCTTCCAATTTTTTTTGGCGTGATTTGGGTAGATTACCGCTTGGCAATCCATACAGAATGCACTACTGCGTGGTCCATCTCTAAGAGCAGATTGGACCGTTGGAGCAACACTATGGTTGTTTTAGTCTGGCTTGCCCTCGACGCAAGCAAGCTTATATTTTTACCACAAAATTATTAGTAGATATTGAAGGCAGTGGTAACCCAGCGGTTACGCGCTCGCTTGTATAACCGAGTGATGCGGGTTCAAATTCGGGTCTCGCACCTTTGATATTTTCAAGTGCGCATCATTTCTATCCTGATTACCACTTGTTTTAAGGTGAAGGAAAACATCTTGAGGAAACCTGCATGCCTGAGAAAACCTAGTAAGTTTTCGTAAGACATGTGAAGTCCGCTAACACGCACTAGGCCAGCGCAGTGGACTATGGCCTGATCCCCCTTGTACTGAGGGAGGCCCAGTAGTAGGAAGTTAAAAAGGGCTGATGACATTATACCTGGCACCCAAATGACACATGTTATTGAAAAACAACAACATTTTATTGAAAAACTCAGAATTAAAACTTAATGTGCTTCTTCTTATTTACTAGGTATATTTACACTAAGTATAATAATTTATAATCTGAAGGATCCGTGACCTTTAATTGAAGTATAATGGTTCAAGTATAATCACTGTATAATATTATTACGTCAACTTTTATTATAAAATTACTTTAATATAATAATTTTATAAAATTATTTATTTTCCAGTATCGTACTTGAGCCATCTCTCATGACATTTGCACTGTTATTATAAAAAAAAGACCTTGTAAATGAGATCAATAATAATACACTTTATTGTACACGAAACAGAATATACAAACAGAATAGACAATAAATAAAAATAAACATAGATATAATATAGACAGTCCAGTCATTATCGCCGCCATTTTGAGAAAGGGTTCATAATTTTTTTTTGTGATAATTCGAGTATCCGTCATCATACGAAATTTTTTGTCTTGGTACATAGTTTTTATATATGTCTTAAGGTTAAGCCACTATTAGTCATATAAGTTCTAAGGACAACTGAATTATTGAGAACCAGTTATTGCATTTTCCTGAATGAAGAATTTTCTTCCTATTAAAAGAATCCTAAATGTCGACCCGTGTAATAAATTATGAAATACTACTACACAAAATTTAGTTAAAATCGGCTTAATACTTTTTGTCTGAAATGTGCACATTTTACACACAAAGTTTTTTTTTATGTAAAAATAAAAATAGATATTGCGTAATTTAGGAAATATGTAACATATAATATTGAAGATTTTTTCGTAAGTTTTTTATGACCTTCATTTTTCTACTGTATCGTTTCGAAGAGCCGCCGTTGGTAAGTTATTTTGTATTACCGTAGAAATGAAAGATTTTCCTGCAGTAAAAAATAACTTAAATATTGACGCGAGGAATAAGTTATCACTACACAAAATTTAGTTAAAATCGGATGAGTACTTTATGCGTTACAAACAGACATACCTACATAGAAACAGACAAAATTTAATAACTACTGTTTTGGGGTTTATATTATGTACACAATACGATACAGTCATTGTCTTTAAAAATACTTATTTCAAATAGATATTTTTCTAAAGTTAATGTTGAATGCATAGAATATATTCGATTAAGCCTTTTAAGTTAGTTTAATGCGAATTTTCAAATTAAGACTATCAAACTAAAGTTCGGTTTTATTAATAGCACTAAAATTCTGGCTCAAATTCAGTCAAGGAAAATTCAATTCTAGTTCTTGACAAACTAAACAAAATAAGTACAAACTAAAAAGTATCTGCTTTTAGCGGTTGAAGCTATCCACTACCTTCGAACATACCACCGGGAAAATTCAACGATTCCGGATCAGTGCACTTTCAACGAAAATACAAACACTTGTAAGTTTGAATTCAACAGGATAATTAATAGACTAAATTTTAATTAGCTATTTTTCCACCATCAGGGGTGTTTTTTAAATGGGACAAAGCTGAAAGTATACACTTCTAAGCAAAAAACAATTTTCTAAATCTGTTAATAAATTTTTGCGTTCTAAGATAACAAGCATAAAAACAAAGAATACAACCGCATCCAGAACGTTCTCTAATTTTAAAGTCGGTTGAACAAAGAGGGTAAAACAATAATTTTAAAGAAAATTAAAAAAAAATATTCAAGGTTGGTAAATACTAATTTTTTTTTATGGGACAAAGGGGGCAAACGGGCAGGAGGCTCACCTGATGGTAAGTGATCACCTACGCCCATGGACATCTGCAACACCACAGGGCTTGCAGATGCGTTGCCGGCCTTTCAGGAAAGGGAGGGAGGGAAGGAGGAGTGAGAAGGACGGGAAGAGGGATGGGGAGTGGGCCTCCCGGACTCTCACTTACCGGACGAAACGCGACAGCATAGCTGCCACTTCACGCCGGTCTCCTGTGAGAGAGTGGTACTATACGGGGCGTGCCGGCCCATTCGGCTGCTACCCGAAGGTAACAAGCATAGCACTACCACTTGTATAATATAATAAATAGTATAACATAATTATTGAGACGGGAAATGTTAATAAGTAAAACCAGTCTAACTTAATCACTGACCGCTCGATATAAGTATATTGTTTCCGCGTTTCAGAATTAAATATAGCAACAATAATGTAATTAGGGAAGGTTATTTAAAGTATTTGTGAATTTAAAGTAGTACTTTGTCAACCTCTTTTATTAAAGGCACATTTTGAACATAGCGTTTTAAAAACGCGCCGATGTTTCGCATGTCTTAAAAGCATACGAAATGAGCGCATATTCTGCGGTATTAAGTTAAAAAAAAATTGTTTGCGTATAACCCGATTGAAGCGGGTTCAAACCCGGATCTCGAACCTGTGATATTTTCATGTGCGAATAGTTTCTATCATGATTTCCACTTGTCTTCGGTGAAAGAAAACGTCATGAGGAAACCTGGATGTCTCAAAGAACTTTAGTTAATTATTTATTAGCAAGTTATTTATTAGCAAGTTATTCTAGACATATGAAGTTGAAGCCAACCCGAACTTGGCCAGCGCGGTCGACTAGAGCCTGATCCCCTTCGATGAAAGGCATCGGTGAAGTGAATGGAGGGAATGCATATACACTAACAATTGTAGAGTATGTACGCGACATTGGCGATGAAAATTTTACCAACACGACAGACTTAGAAGCCACTGAATAGAAAAAAAAATGAATAGAATCAAGATAAGAATATTTAATTGAACTTAATATAGTCTCCAAGCATATTGATAACAATTTTTTTAGGCTCATTAATATTTTTATTAGAGGTAACGTAGAAGAATGTGGTTTCTGGTAAATAAGTTGTTTAATGCGATTTAGGTCAAAGTTCAAGGAAGCTGCAATAAAATTAGATTAAAAGAGGTTTTCTTGATTTGACTTAAGTATGTTTTCTATTATAATAAAATTCGGACTTTGTAGAAGGAAATCATGATGACTTAAGGCGAGTGTAAGGCATAGCCGTCACGTACACCATCATAACAAACTTGGCCTGTTTGTTAAAGTTCTATGGCAGCGCGATTCCTATCTAGACATAAGTAAATAATCTAATGTTAAAGAGGTTAAATGAACGAAATCTGGCTATTTAAGATGGCAAACATCTATTCTCAAATTAAAAATGTAGGTTTTATAGAGAATATTTGTAGGTAGGTTACATTTACTCGTAATCCACCTAAAATGAAAGTCGAATGTACCTACCATAAATGATAAAAATCGTTAATGTTTTCATAGAATCGGTACTCGTATTTGCTGTACATGTAAACATTACTACTAAAAATAACTTATCTTATTCAAAATAATCGGGCTGTAGAGATAGAAAGTAACTTTGGTATTTGGTATGTTCAAGATACAGAGGTCAAATGTTTTTGGGCTGTGGAAGGATAATTATTTACCTGTATATATAATTAAATACCTGGAGACAAATACAAATAAAGCGAGGGTGAAACGACGAGACAACGAGCGCTAAATGTATTGACACTTGCTCGGACTTTTAGTCGTGGAAGCGTTGGTTTTAAAAGGAAGGGAACAAGTACTTTTTGAGTTGTCGAGGTTTTTGACATAATCAGATTCAACCTACCGAGGTTCTACTGTTTATACGAAAAAAGCAATACTATCCAAGCTTTTTCCGCGGCTCCGAACGCGTTCTGTAGACCAGAAACCATTTTTTTAATTAGAAATGAGATATTTTCCAGCTGTAAAAAGTATCCTATATCCTGACCTGGATAACCAGCTATCATCATACTAAATATTATCAAAATCTGTTCAGTGGTTTTTCGTGATGCGGCCATAGAGAGATAGACAGACAAAAATTCTAAAAACTACAAAATTGGTTTCTGTATCGATAAAAATATTTGACTAACTTAGAATTTTATTACATGTGTAGATTGCTATTATATGTATATTCGTCACTACGTACACGGTTTATTCTAACGGTTGTATATGTTGCCTTTCTCATCCTAGATGTTAACCCTAGGAGCTATACCTAATCATATCAAATTCATCAAAATCTTTCCCGTACTTTTCTAGTGACAGACAGACTCACAAATATTCTAATGGTATCATAGAGGTATTATATATTTATGTAAGGGCCGATACACACTATCTTGCCGATAACAGACTTGTATACGCATTTTTTATATATTTTTTGTTAATAAATAATTGTTGCACTAAATGTTTCCTATATATAGAATTTAGAGTTGGTTATTGAACCAAGAACAAACCGTGTATAATAGTGTAAATTAGGCCTAATATTTCACTGGAAAATTTAGAATTTGCGTTAAGAGATAAGAGCAGACAGAGTCCTTGCATTAAAACATTGGAGTAGTGCGAGATTGGACGTGCCTTCAAGGCTTTTAATTAAATATTGTGAACAAAATTGTAGACTGAAAATGAATTATATATTACTGTGTATATTAATATTTACTAATTATGGACTGGCAATATATAGTTCGAAAGCAATTGAAGGATATTCAGCAGGATTCTTGGCAGATTGTAAGTTTCTAATTTTTTTTAATAAAACTAATGAAAATGGCCACTAAAATAGATTTTTGTAAAATAACATTGGTTTCCCATTGTAGTTGCTGTAACTTTTAAGGTATAAAAAAACAAAACCCAACTTCAAAACTATACAAACCTAAAGTAGAAAATAATACTTGCAATTACTCTGTTATTTTTGAAGTCGGTGCCTGCCAAGAAGGACAGTTTTCAAACGGATGTTTTGATTTTGTTTACAAATTCATAGACTAATCTACTCGATTATATGTCGATTAGTACGCACTGACTGACTCACTAAATGACTGCAATTTTACCTAATATTATTATACCAAGTGATATAATAAAGCCTTCCTGGATAAATGGGCTATCCAATACTCAGATAATTTTGGATTCGAACCCTTAGTTCCTGAGATTAGCACTATCAATAAAACAAACTCTCCCCCCTTTTTTGACAAATGTATTATAATCTATTATTTTGAAATTATACACAAATATAATATATATCTAATTCAATTTTATTTATCGGTATTTATACCTGAATGTTTCGCTTAGGGACTTAGTACTTTCATTGTTGCAACGGATATTATCGGTTTTCTCTCGAGTATACAAAATAACAAAAATCACTTCAATTCGTCGCTATGCGAAAGAAGGACGAATCAATAAAAATGTCGAGGTTAAAATGTTAATGAAAATCATCTATTATAATTTACAATATTAATAGTACATAAAAAATACATAACTTATGTTAAATACATAAATTTATTATGTTATTGTCGTGAAAAGTAAACAAAAACTAGAATTGATTAAAAGGTTGGAACAAAAGATGGTATTCTTGACAATGTTTTAGTAAATACTTAAAATCACAGTCAAAGTCAAAGTCAAAGTCTGTGTTTCTTCAGGTCAGAATTCAACTAGTCCCAAGAAAAATTCTTGCAAGTTGATGATGTAACAAAGACAAATTTACCTTTAAGAACTGTTGAAGTCTAACTGTAATAAGGAAAAGTAAATGTGTGTAGGCTATTTAGAACTTACTGTCTATCCGTGTTCACGATTCGTACCAACATGTGTAATATTTTAAATGGCGATTTATACTTAATGAAAATAATTATCATAAAAAGCAACTGGTTTTAAGTATTTACCCAACATACCTACTATATAATTTATTGACAATTACATTTTTGTTCCAATCTTCTAATCAATTCTAGTTTTAACTAAGGCGTTTCGTCGTTACTAGTTTTAACTAGTTAAAACGCGTTGTAACTGAAAACGGGTTTTAACTGTAACATAAACATAATATGTTATATATACGTTATATTTACAAAAAAAGTATTCATATACCTATACCTCACATGAGAAATGTCCACATTTTAAACTTCTATCTCCATCATTTTCCATCTCTCCTTTCTTAGAACGACGGTGCCAGTGTTTTTGTTTTCCCATGAGAATGAAAGATTTTCCTGTGTTAAAAGGTAATCTGAATAAATCTACCTGTTAGGATTTTTTCATGCAGAGACTGAAACTCTTCAGTAACCATAATTGCTGTAAAGCAAGAGATGTTGCTCCACCTATTAAACTTCACCTTTTTTAATGTTGGAAATTATATGGTGGCTTCTAGACCCACCGGTCTAGCAAAGCCACTAAGACCCAACAAAACCTCGAAAATGCGGTAGGTAATAGGTTTGCCAAAGCCTTAGCCATTTCATATTTAGTTAGAACAGTACCAGGAGCAACCTTAAAGAAGGACGCTAATGAACCCCTCCACTACAACAAGGTGAACGCGGGTTGGAGGGAATAATAGCGTTAGCTATGGTCTTGTTATTAAACAATAATTAACATAGGCTTATAAGAAACATGGTAAATTATATTTACAGCTTTAACAATGTATTTTATGGAACAAAATGTTTTACTACATGGTAATTTGACATTACTTCCTAATAGGGTTAAAATAATCACTTGTTTATTATTAATTAACAATTCTAGCGGCGTCGCCCGCGTTCTTATCCCTATTAAAAATTTGAAATTGGTGGTAGAACGTTGAAAATTCTTCAGAATTTTCAAAAAATTCTTCGCTTCTTGTAGGAGCTTTTAGCAAAACAGTAGGCAAGACGGTGCGGGTAGGGTCGGCGATTGCATCAAGCGAAGCGGCGCTTGAAGCAGCGCTTAAGTCAGAAATCTTATTTGATAATACTTTCTTAGATTTACGCGAATATTCGACATTATAAATGAAACTACCTTTTCGGATTTTGTCGCGGATTTATTTTGATTTTTAGTTCCCGACGTTTCGAATGCTTTACAGCAAGCATGGTCACGGGAGAGACTTATTTGATATTAATAATGTTAAATTACAAAAACAAAAATTTTCATTTTCGGACTGCACTAGTCTTTATAAATTTTGCTAGGTTCTCTCAGTCGTGACCCTGCAGGTTTTGTGACTAACTTTTCACTGTAAGACAAGTGGTAATCATTTTGATAATAATTCGTACGTGAAAATATCAGAGGTTCGAGACCTGGGATTTTCAATTTTCTCAAGCGACCGTTGTACTACTGAGGTACCGCTGCCTTTTATATTTCGTAATTATTCTTACTTATTAAATAAATAATATATAATACCGACCGCGCTCGATGGCACACCATGAGAGAGGCCTATGTCCAGCAGTGGACTGAAAAGGGCTGATGATGATGATGAATATAAAATATATTATATTTTGATCTGTTTTAATCCATTTCACGGTGTCTGCCACAACGTGAAAAAATTACATTGACAAAGTAACTTAAGTTGCGTAAAGATGACAAGTACCTACTAATTTCTTTAGATACCTACTTTTTCTATTCTTCTTCTTAATTCCCCGCGGTTTAGTATTCTTTATATCCTAGTGATATAGGTCTTGAATGATTAGACATGATCACGACTAGTCTGAGTCCCTAATTTTATTTAAAAATATAGCATTCCCTTATCAATTTATACGTTTTACGCAAAAAGTGTTGGACCGATATTAACTAAACTTTTCTCTTCTTCGTTCTCTATAAAGAGTCGTCGTCGATATAATCGACTATCTACTACTACTAGAATCGTATCGGGTAAGTTACTAGAGTACCTACTACTATTAGTGAATTTATTGGAGAAGAGTTTTTATTTTATTTTGAACTAGCTATCACCCTCGCTTCGATTGGGTTCGGCCCTGGATTTAGTGTGAGGGACGCCGCGTGTTCCGCTACTTAAAATAAATAAAATTTCTAAAATAAAAGTAGTCTAAGTAACTCATTATAACATCTGCGAGTGAAAGTCCCGTCAAAATCGGTCCAGCCGTTTCAGAGATTAGCCGGAACAGACAGACAAAAATTTTAAAAATTGATTTTTGATGTAAGCTATAATTTGAAATTAAAAACAGACACTTCAATTTTATTTATATGTACATGCATGTTTGTTTTGCTCAACGAGTGATATGTTTAAAAAGATTCTGAAGTTAGTCTAAATAAATTACGAAACTGACAAATGTTTTAATAAAAAATATACCAAACATTAATTTTGATAAGGATCATCCATCTGATTGCTCTAAGTAATCGCGTCTTAAAAGAATGTTAATTTTATTAAGCAGGATTCGATTACATTTTCAGCGAGTTAAAAGATACTGTACTGTTTAATAAAGTAATGCAGCAGAATGGCATTTTAATGTAAATTTTAGTCTACAATGTAATTGTTGACTATAATTGTTTATTTGACAATTCTATGTACGAGTATGTAAGTTGAAAAACATGCTTTAGCAACATTTTAATTTTCCCATAACAAAAGGTGATATTTCATAATATTTTTTCCTCTTCACGACCTTGACATGCTCTTTTATCCAAATCTAGAATATAAATAATCCTTGAAACCAATTTGCTATCGTAAAATAAATAATGTTAACTTGTTGGGGCATTTCCTTCCGATACATCCTTATATGGTTTTATGATTTTTAAATCCAACACGTTTCTTTTTCAGCGTGTCCATTTGTACAACTTGTAAGAATAGATGGGTCCTAATTTTTTAATAAAATATTTAATATTAGTAAATATAAATCAAATATGTTAATGAAATATTTAATAATATAGAAAACGTTAAAAGTACTGATTTGAATTTAACTAAGTTTTGAGATTTTGTGAAAATCTTTCATTCTCGCGGAATAACTGGTTCTTTTTCGACGTTCTTAGAAATTAACATGTCTAACGCTTTAACCTTAAGAGATACATCAAAATGGTGTACTAAAAATTGAAGATAAAAAGGCCTACAAAAATATCTATAATAGCATAAGTCCTTCTAAGGTAACTCCAAAGTCCTATTAACTGTTCATACCTTTCAATTTAAAGTAAGTAAGGACGCATCCGAGAGAAGCGAGGATAAGGAGAGCGAAATTTTAGCGCTATAATTAAATGAATGATGTGCTTAAATTAAAATATGAGTTAAAAATATTAAGATATATTGTTTTAATTAATTTAAAATTATACGATAAACGGTTTAACTTTTGAACGTATTTCCAGGTCCAGGTTCGACGAAGGAAGCTTTTATAACAAACAAAAGCTTAAAGTATCTTACTCTATCTGTGTTTGGTAACAGTAGTGATCTGCGACGGTATGGCTTCCACCAGGTATTGCAAAGTATAATAAGTATTTAATATTCAAGCAGTTTCGTTACTACAAAATATTGTTTTTACGGAATAGCAATGAAAAGTGGACAAATTTTTCACCTTACGCCTATGTGAATGTAACGAAACGGCCAAGCAACATATTTTGAATAAGGTGTAGAGTTTGTGAAGCTAAGCCTTGTAGAGTTAGGGCGTGTAGAGTTAGAAGCTTTGGTCTACATGAGATCTGATAACTTTTTGACAGTGCGAGTCATTTGGTCTCGTCTTGACAACATTTTACATGTAAGTGTTTTTGGTGTATTATGTTTTTCTTATGAATATTAAATCCGTTATTCTAGATGAAAGAACTTGCAAAGGATCCGTATATAAACTTCAAAAAGAAAAGGACTGTGATATACTTTGGAGGATTTCTGGATAATCCTAATTTTCCTCTTGCCACTTTCATGGCATACACGTACAAAAAACTAGGCTATAATGTCCTATTGTTGAACACTCAAATGTTCACTACAATGGAATATCCGCGGTAAGTGTTTTTTTTTCCCTAATCTGATCTAAATCTAACTAAGGCAACTAAGGTAAAGCGCTCACTTGCGAAACCGAGTAAGCGGGTTCAAATCCGGATCCGGAGATTTTCATGTGTGAATAATTTATATGTATAATATGATGATTTCAACTCGATGGAGGAAAACATTTTGAGGAAGCCTGCATGTTGCAAAAAAATTGCTTGCTAAAAAAATGCTTTATAGTTTTTTTAAGATATTACATTGATCAAAATATTATGAAGTTTACTCTTTCTTTTAAAAGTCGTTCAATTATGCCATATTTTATTGCTGCAAAAATACAAATTTAATTTCATTAGAAACAGGATTTTATCTTTATTAATTTGAATTTTTGAATTTGAATATAAATTCAGTTTCATAATTTTTTCCAGTTTTCCCTTATCACTGATTTTTTTTTCAGAGCTGCTCGCTTCATGCGACCCGTTGGAAAACTGGTGGCGCAAATGGTTATAGATTTAACAAAGGAAGGCTTGAATCCGAAGCGGTTAGAAATCGTTGGTATAAGTCTAGGTGCACACACTGCAAGCTTTATGGCTAAGCAATTCCAAAAATTGACAGGTACAAATGTATCTAGAATCACAGGCTTAGACCCTTCTGGACCATGTTTCAGAAATTTGGGACCTAAGGATAGGATAGATAAAAGCGATGCAGATTTCGTGGAAGTTATCAGTACGAACATTGACGGTTATGGCATGGCTGCTCCTCTAGGACATGTTAATTATTATGTGAATGGCGGAGAGAACCAGCCTGGTGAAATATACTGGCTAATGTGTAACACTCTATGCAGTCATGTAAGATCTCATACCCTTTGGATGGCGGCTTTGAGGTATCCTAGTTCGTTCGTTGCGATTCAGTGCGATTCTGTACAGCAAGCGAGAAATAAAGATTGTTATGGCAGAAAACCGTTAGTAACAAACTTGTTGGGTTTTAAAGCGGATAAAAGTAAAACAGGCATTTTTTATTTGCCTACGAGCAATCGTTATCCTTATTTTTTAGGGCAAAAGGGCACAAAAAGGGAAAATGATTTTTACTTATCTTTTCTTGAGAAATTAAATGAAATGGATGTTATTAAATTTAGGTAAATTCTTTGTTTATTTTTAATAGCCTAATTTAATTATGGTTATAATAATTATAGTTTATAATAATTTTGCAAATGCCAAAATAATTTGTCTGGTTGTCTAAAACCGTTTTAATGGGACTCGGTATGGTGTAAAATATCTATTTACTATTTTGTAAGGAATAGAATGAAAACCTATATCTTCTAAGTTCTAACGTAGCAATTAAGGCAATTTTGTATCAAATATTTGTAATCATGAAAATAAAATTCTAAACAGGTATTGTTTCTGTTAAAATTTAAGTATAATATGTAAGGGGAGTAGCTACATTCTTATTAACACATACTATTATTATAAGGTAATGCTTTAAAATTAAGTAATTTCTTTTAAATATTTGTTTTGTTACGAGTTTGCAATAAATTATTTTTATAACGCCATCTATTGTTCTATTGTCAAACTAAATCTAAGACGGAGGTCAACGGTGTACTACACTGTACTATACTTTCTTATGTAGTTCTTTTAACCACCACCAGATGGCATTAAAATTAAAATGTATCACACTTTATTTTCAACCGACTTCCAAAAGGAGGAGGTTATCAATTCGTCTGTATTTTTTTTTTTTTTTTTTTTTTTTTTTTATGTTTGTTAGCTCATAACTTTGAACTGCGTGAACCGACTTTGATGATTCTTTTTTTATTTGAAAGGTAGTGCTTCCCATGTGGTCCCATTTTAATATTTTCCAGTTCTGACAATGGCATCCATGAGAAAACCTTAAAAGTCTTAAATTTGCATTAAGCATTTGCGCGACAAATGGACGAATAACTCAATATCACGCCAACCGATTTTGATGATTCTTTTTTTAATGGAAAGGATATACTTCAAGGGTAGTTTGATGAGAGTTTGGTAAGATTCTGATGATGGGATGCATGACAAAGTATCGGAAATCTTCAATTCTTAGGAGCAAATTAACGATGCTCGGCCGAATCTTTTATAGGCTATATAGATATTTGAGTATCGTATCGTAACTGATGATGGAAGGTACAACTCCTCAGCGGTTAGCAGTTAAAAGAAAATTCTTGCAATATAATACGCAATTATGGACCGATAGTTGTATACTTTCAGGCTATTAGGTTTACCTCATAATAGAAGGTAAATTTTTATAGTCATTAATACAATACGTATCTACTTTCCGCTAAAAATTTAAAAATAAATTATTTTTAACAAAAAAACAAAAACCGACTTCCAAACTTAATAAATCTAAACTAAAAAGTAGAAAATAATACTTTTAAGGACTTTGTTAATTTTGAAGTCGGTGCCAGCCAAAGCAAAATAACCCTAAATAGATATATTTTCGATTAATCTATCAATTTGTAAACATAATCAAAATACCTGGCTGGCACCGACTCCAAAATTTACAAAGTCCTTAAAAGTATTATTTTCTACTTTTTAGTTTAGATTTATTAAGTTTGGAAGTCGGTTTTTGTTTTTTTGTTAAAAATAATTATAAATTAAATATTTACCTATTTTTATAGGATTTACAGAGGAAACATTTTTATAGTGATTTCTTATCATTTATTCACATGAATAATCACTAATAAGAAAGTTAAAATTCTAAATTTTAAAGCTAGTTTTAAATATGGATAAAAAGCTCTGGAAACTTATTACTTACTAACTTATCTTGTTAATGACTTCAAGGGCTTCATTCTAAGGCATTTCACAAGATTGTCTTTAACGAACTTTCGACTCACCCTCGGTTCGTCACTATACTCAGTTCGACACAATGTACGTATCACGGTTTATATACGAGTATATATACATCAGTCAGAGACAAGAAATTTTCCCGCAAAAATATCATATCTATACCTACATCTAAATAAAATGGAAGTTTTTGTGTTAATTTTAAATTAACTTTCACTGACAAATAGCTAATAATGTAAGGAGTACCTAAGGCTACTTTTTAACCAACTTCAAAAAAGGAGGAGGTTATACTATAGAAATTTTATTTATTTTAACTAGCGGAATCCGTGGCTTCGCTGACGTTAAACCTAGGGACGAACTCTAGCCAGCGAGGGTGAGTAACCTGGATACTACTATCATCATAAAAAAATTTTTCTCTCTTTATCGATAACAGTGATTATTTCGATAAGATTTATTTATAGAAAGAGAAAAAAAAACATTTCGAGTAAAAATTTTTACATTTCCACGAAAATCTTTATAACAACTTTGCCAAATACACAAGCCAAAGCTGATATGTACTCGTAATAAGTATAGGTATTGTCGATGCCCTTCGACTTAACGGGTATCACCTGGCGTAGCATGACCTTAAAAAATCGACCACTGGCCGTAATTTATTCTATTAGAAAATGATTTAATACAAGGTCATTTTATGTCTCATTACAAGCATTGTAAAATCTTCGAACATCTGCTTACCTGACGCTTTGTTTACAATTCTAAATTTTATAATGCAAATTCCTATATCTATAGGGGTGACCACAATAGGCTATCGGACAAATGCGCCCGTTTATTCTTAATTCTAACCCCATCTAGTTGAAATAAGGGTTAAGTAAGTAAATATAAGGGTAGGAGGGGTCAGTACCGCTGTTTTGCTTTAGTTTTTGCAATCTAACGGACACCTGGTACGTTTGAATATTATTATGTAGTTTGACCGTTTTTTAATGTTGATAGAGATGTACATTGACATTGTAGAGCTTTAAAAGTTCAGTGGTAGTATAGAGCTTTGAAAGTATTAATATTATTTACAATATTATCCTCGTAGCTTGAATTTTTTAATACTATATTGGTGTGATTAATTAAGTTCAAATTAAGTTTTAGTTTAAAATTATTTTATTGACAGTCAGCAATTATTTATTATTATCTTCTTGGCTAAACGCCATGAGTTAAAGAAGAAAGTGGTCACAGAAGAATGAGAGTCTAAGCTCTAGCAAGAATCGGCGAAAGAATCTCAGCGGGACTAGAAGAAAAAGAAGAATTCAATTAAGTAGTACTAGTAATAGGAAGTTAAAGAGATTGTCTACAACTGCCAAAGATTTAACAGGTAAGGCACAAGTAAAGACTGTATTATTATTGTGTTGTTGGGTGTGGTGCCGAGGACGGCCCTAGCTACGTCGACCAGTTCTGGTCCATTGTAGCTAAAGACTGTATATTTATGCTCAAATAACGACGAAACGAAAGGTTTCACCAAAGGCTTTAACGCTTTATTCATTTGCATTGTAGACATTTTAAATGTAAGTAGGTATGAGTTTTCAATAACGTCGACATTGAAAAGAACACCGAAGGCGAAATGAAGTTAAACTGAGTGAAGCGGGTTCAAATCCCGAGTCTTGCAATTATCTTTCCATACCATTACTTTTACACTACCATTCTTCTTCGTTTTTCACTTGTCTTAAGGAGACAATTGAAATGTAAAATCCGCTAACTCGCACTTGGCCATCGTGCACTATGGCTTAATCCCCCTCGAATTGAAAGCCAGCAGTGGGACTTTAAAAAGGTCTGAATATAATGAAAATTGTGAAAAACACAATCATAATAAACAAAAATATAAAAAAGTATTAACCAATTAACAAAAAATCATAGAATCTTTTAATTATAAAAACTAATAAAGTAACTTAAGTATCTAATTAAAATGATATAAATATTTAGGTAGTATCATCGACTTAATGGTTTTTCCAAATAATTCGATCGCTTCAATACACATTAATGTCCTTATAGATATATTTGGCCTTTAAAAGCCCGGTGGGTCTACAGCTGTGGCATGTGATACTCGTGGTCCACTTTCACATAAATATTTTGTAGCCCTGACATCGTAGGTGTGAAAACGTCGATTAACTTAAAATAATAGCTAATATATGCTGGGCGGTTGAGAACTGAATGGGCTAAAAAGATTTTTTTTTAATGATACGTATTTATTTATGGTTTATCAAGAGCTGAAATACATTTATTGTTTGACTAAAATTTATGCGTTCTATAGTCTATGGTTTTGTAACTAATATAATATTAAAATTAATATATACCTCCTCCGTGGTAATTGCTGTAAACATATTATTTATTTCCTTATAAAAATATCGTTCATTTAGAATTATTTTGCTTATTTTACGAATATATAAGTAATGTATAGTAAAGTCAATGAAACATACTTTACACTGTGGTATTACTATAGTTAGTAACGAATTCCGGTACAGGCAATGGTATCAGTAATAAATTATAGCATAGTTCTTACAAAATGGAATTTATAATTTTATCTCCTTACAATAGAGTCTTAACTGAAATATTGATCTTATTATGTTCTTTAAATAGATTCCTTAACTGGTAAAATATATTTAAATTCTTTTTAATCTTTTTAAGAGCTTTCAATTATTTAAAATTCACTGGAACTTTAAAATTTTACTTAATGGGAAGTAATGGTTCTTTTCCAATGAATGACACATTAGTGACGCCATCAAACTAGATATAAATTAAAAATCTGCATAGAGATAAGGTCGTTGCTGCAAAAGTATTACCTACTCACTTGTAGAGTCAATTTAAAACTTAATGTAATCTAGAATAGTTCAGTGGAATACTTTTCTTTATTTCGCAAGATAGCTTTCTTATTAAAAGCAATAGGTATATACATTTCATTTAATATTCTGTTAGTTTGATTGTTTAGATACCTGTAAATTCAATTTTGTTCCTAGTAGCGTGACTTACTAGTAGTGACCCGCGACTCTCATCGGGTTTATATTTATATGTTTCAGAAGTAACATATAGACATACATATTTATTTTTATATATCACAATAATACTATATAATTAATGTCATACTTAAAATACAAAACCTTTTAATTAGGCTATTATTAACCTAAAAAATAAAGTACTGTACTTAATAAAATGACTATAAAAGTCGTAATTAACGTAAACTAATGATCCATATATAATCGCTACTTGTCTTGTTAAGAATACATTGTAATAATTTACTTTAGCTAGATTTTGTTTTCTATATTACATTTCATCAAATTGTAGTACATTTAAATTGAATCCCGCGAACAAAGCCGTAGGCTGTACTTAGTTATGCAAATAATTTTATTTCCTAGTGTGAACTGGCCCTTATATTTATTATATTAATTCAGTATAACGTATAGATTTGTTGATTGCATGACATCTAATAAATAGAAAAACGACTAGAATATAATTACGGGCCATATTTTATGTATCCAATTAAGTACCTACAAATATGGAATTTTTCATTTTGTAATAAATTTTATTCGAATTTTGTCATTCCGACGATATATTCTTTTGATCGGCACTTCTTTATTTCTAGTAACGAGTTAAATTTTAGTAGAACGTACAATTTACGGTTATATTTCGATGAAAGCTATGATTTTTGGTTTTCGACGTTTTGAATGCTTTACATCAACCACTAATTTATTGTATTTATTTATGACTACCGCCTCATTGTAGTCCAACTCGGGTTACATTTTAATAGCATAAATGTCTTAAAGATGGGATATATTTTCGAAGTAAAAAGTATTCTCTATCCGGATAACAAACTATCATGATATCAAATTTCATCAAAATCTATCCAGTGGTTTTCTCGTAATGCGATCACAGACAGACGGACAGACAAAAGTTCTAAATACTATAGATTCGGCCTCTGTATCGCTGATAATGACTATTTCAAACGATTTCGACTCAGAATTTTTATTATATGTAGGTAAAGATATTGTCTTCAGCCCTTTTTAACGTCCCACTGCTGGGCTAGATTCTCTCAGACATGTAGGTTTCCTCACGATGTTTTTCTTCACCGTAAGACAAGTGGTAATCATGATAGAAATGATTCGCACATGAAAATATCAGAGGTGCGAGACCCGGATACTACTGCCTTGTATAGATATTATTCGTATAAACATCTATGTTACTTTTAAAACTAACATATTGGTGACACACGAGGGTTGCCGAGGTGTAAAAGAGTGAACAGAGTAGTGTCATAGAGTCAAGTGGATCTTAGTTAAAGTTCAACTTAAATATATAAGTTAAAGGTATAAGTATAATAAAAGTATACGTGCGAAAATTATATCTGCACTCATAATTATTAATTTAATATTAAAATATAAGGTTTGTATCCGCAGATGATAGGGATAATTAAAATTTTCTGTACTACTATATGACTGTAGAACCAAAACCTATGAAACATAAACGGCCAACGAACGTGACAGCCCAAGCTCCCATATACTAATGTCCCAAGCGAGTGTATGGCAGCTTGGGCTGGCTGTCACGTAAATAAGAATTTGTTTCCTGGAGAAATCGAAAAACACTGCCCGTTGAGTTTAAAATAAAAAAAAAGTATGGCAAAATACACCTTTAGGAAATTATATATGTAAAATACTGTTGAAGTGTATAATATAATATATGCATTTTAACGCTCATTTCCTTCCCTCTGATGAGGCTTGAATCGATTGTAATCTTAAACTAACCTTACATGGGCTAACCTTAAAAAATTATAAAATAAAAAAAAATATGGTAATATCTACTGTAACTAACGTATATTACTTATCGAACAATTTTACTAATTGCTATTTAAGAATTCCTTTACCCATCCCTGGACTTAGAATTAGGGTTTAACTTGATTATTTCTTGTAATCATTAAAATTATAAAATTGTCATCGGTTTTACATTCTTACGAGCACAAAAACACATATCGATTATACGAGTTGACAACTAGACATTGATAAAAATCGACTTCCAAGAGTTATTTGATTACTGTGAAGATAACGAACGTATAATTAAACAGTCCACACATATGTGTAAATATATGTAAAGAGAGGCAAAGTAAGTTTTTATGTAAGCGAGGTGGCTAAGTAATCTATTAAAATTGAACACTATTTATTAATATTAGAAGCTTACTAGAAAGCTCCCAGTAGTTGAAATTCGACATTAATTGAAAGTGAAAGTGTAAGGAAGATATATAAAAACAGAATTTATATCTGTAAATAAAAAACTTGCGGTTTCCAACATTTTTTTTGTAAGACAAAAGCTCGTCGCTATTAAATACAGAAATTCAATTTACATTAGAAGAAAAAGTCACGGGTTAATAATAGTAGTAAGAATATTTTGAATTTATGAATCTTCCTAATATATAAACGCGAAAGTTCACGCCAAAAAGGCTGAACTTATCTGAATGTAATTTGGCAAAGAGATAGGTAATAGTTTGCAGTAGCACAGGCACAGGCTACTTCATAGCCCGTATAATAGTCAAGTTCAATTGGTATAAAGATGTTGTTTTTCAATAAGCACAAGCGAAGCGAGGGTAAATGCTATTACTTCTTAAAACATGATCTTTTTAAGGTATTTCGTAAAGTAGTCTCAAAGTATGTACGTAGAAGTATAATCAATTTTTAGGTACATAACACTTCAGGTAACGACTTTATGGACTAAAGTAAGGACTCTTAATTATAACCAGCTCTTAAAAGTAGAAAGGGAAGATATGCTGCGTTGATCAGTTTTAGATGTATGCATGAGATCATTAGGTGCAAATTTCATGCTTTTGGGAGCTTCTTGAATCTACATAGTACCAATAAATCATTTTCAGCTCTTTTATCTCTTTTTAGGTCTAAAAAAGTCGATATTTCTCCCACTTTAGTGATTGTCTGAAAAACCCGTCTTAGTTTATGCAGTACCTACTGGGAGTTTGGTAATGTCGTAAAACCCTTCACTTGAATTATTATCTACTTGACTGAAGTAGCACTCAGATATAATTTCTTTGCATATTTTTAATTCATAATGGTTTATATGACGGCTTTCAAAGTAAATTTCTTCTTTTATTGTCATGTGATACAATTTTACAAGTAAACACGCTTTCGACTTTAAGTTGGGAAAATCATTCACGTATTCCACCTTCGTACAGGTTACGATGACTCACCAGCCAGAAAAGCCAGTACTACCCACTAAAACCTTTCGAAATCTATCCCGTTTTAATAACGCATCGTAGGATTGCTTACACACTCAACTATGACAGCCCTACGGCTTACCTATCGCAAGAAGGGCAGAACACGAAAATCATAAGCTTGTTCCCACGGTCTAAAGCACCTGGGTATCCGCATAGTACACCTCCTACCATAGTAGACTACCTTTCACTGGGTCTCTTGGCTTCACATGTTTCATGTGGCTTTTTAGCGACTAGATTGCCAGACGCCAAAAAGCTACAACAAGGAGGTAGACGCATGCAGATGTATAGAAGTCGTAAAAAATATTTGAACCCGCTTAGGTTTTTAGCCAGCGCGCTACTGGGCACGGCCTTAAGAACTTTAAGAAGGACATTATTATTGATCGTTTCAAAGAATTTCGTTTTCAAGTAAAATGTTTATAGTTCCTAACGGGCTTGCGTTTGTTGTGTATAGAGAAAACAATTTCTACGTACGTGATTAATATACGATTTTATAATACGTTTAAACATCTTAGAAGGACTTGATGATGCTTAATTTTAAACGATAACAATTTACTCTGTTATCAATTTGGTATAACAGATATTTACTTTAAAAGATTTTTCTTTAAAGTTAATAATATTCTTGTAATAAAAGTAGGTACGTAGTTAAGAATTTAATTTAGCGGTGATTATAAAATTTTTCAGGTGGAAACGAGACAAGTAAAGTGATTTTAGGTCAAACACTTTGTAAAGTTGAACTAAAACGCTTTTGTCGTGTTTCCAAGCGTTAGTAATAGGGTTCAACTTCTTGAAGATAAGGCAAATTTTGTGTTATTAGACTGGATCTCAGTCTAGATTTACTCACGCTTATATAATATATATTCTTTGAGAGAGAGAGGGCATTAAGTATATAAGGCTTGTGTTTAACAGATTCTTTTTATTTTTTTATGTACATGACTATGTTATAGGTACAAATAAAATCCCTTTACTGTCTGAGTGCTGTACTTCGTCGATATCTCATAATAAAAAATGCAAAAATCGATTAATTCATAATTGAAGTAATCTAAAGTAGATTTTACGAATTGCAAAACATTTTATAAAATTGAATAATGAGATTATAAAGTTAGAGTTTTCTTTATCATCCATCATTTTTATAGCTTCATGAAGTAATTGAATTATTACAGTTTAATAAGTCTATGAAGTGACAATAGTAAAAAAATAGATTCTAGCTTTGTTCGTCGTTTTATTTATCCTCGATCATAGACCGTAACCCGCCTTTTATGGGGGCGTGTAGACCAGCAATATTAAAGTAAATTTATGAACGTACATAATTATGTAGGTATGTAAATAAGTTTTTGTAGTAAAAATTATATTAATTTAATATATAATAATCAATTCTCGTGTCTATATGCATATTGTTAAAGAATTAACAATTAGTTTGCTTTAGCCCAAAAAGGTAATTATTAGAATCATAGAATTCAATAAAAAATCTTCATATTTTGTGTAAATAGGCACAGACGAAACCGTTCAGTGCCTTTTCTCATTTGTCAGCCGGCTTTCTTTTCTTTGTTTATTTCATTGACGAGCTTTACCAATATCAGTTTTTTTTAATATTTGTTAATATAATTTTACACATGATATTTTTTTTGTTTCGAATTCTATTAAAAAAAAATACGTCTTTGATCTTTGGAAAGTTTCTTATTTGGTACATTTTTCTACACTACACTGTAAAGGCCGTAGGAGTCCTATTTGAAAAAACCTTTTTTTCGCCTATGAGTCCCTCTTCGTGGCCTCCTTGTGTGATTTTGGGGAATGATTTTACCTTTATTAGCTGTTAAAATATATTATAAACAATTAAATTCAATTTAATCTTACCAAATTTAATAGTAATGTCATAAGAAGTAACATAATTTAAAAACGAGCGAAAATTCTGGACGGTATTATTGAAAGTAATGAAATTATTAAGGAAAACCGTAGCAAAGGCTTGCCAGGGACATGTTATCTAATTATGTTTTAACGTACTAAGCTAACCAATTTACGTCTGGCCCTTTGACGGTGTAGAAAATACTGGATTGTGCCTGGCTCATAGATATTGATTTTTAGCGTTGGTATAAGTACCAAAACGCTAAGTCGTTTGATGGCATTTTCTCTATAAGGTAGCCCATACTAATCTCCTTCGTGTCTTCTACATTCCACGTGACATTGGCGAAGTAATCTGTGCTCAACTGGCACACTTGAAGCCATTAACAAGAGAATTGAATTGAAGGTAGCCCATATATTATATATATTTCATTTTAGCATAAAATATGTTTACTCGTATATCTGTTCTTATTTCACATTGCAACAGACTGAGAAAAAGAATACCATATTATTTTGTATGTGAAAACTTGTATGTCTGATTCTCTTTCAGGCTGAAAATACTATAATTATTTTGATAAAATTTAGTACAGGTAGAAATATTATACTGACAAAATTTAGTACACTGATAGATAGACTATAAACTTGTTTATTCACAAATAGGCTATGCTTCCAGGTGCTGATATTATTAAGAAAGAGGGAGTGATTAGCTAGTAATAAAATAAAAAAATAACCGTCCTAAAATATTATAGTAACTTTGACATCGATAATTGCGAGTTCAATTCTCGTTTAGGCTATGCCCTAGGCTCTAGCTCCCCGCTTAATTTAACTAACGGTATTAAAAATATGCATCATTTAAAAATTCTACCATATTATTGCCATAACACCGGCCAAAACTAAGTGAGTTAATTAAAAAAAAAACGCCCATATATAGAGGCTAAACGGAGGCGTGGTAATATCCGGTATCAACGGAACTCGGCCCGTCACTTCCGTCCGCCATAACTGTCCTTTACCTGTAATGAATTGACAAATTAAGATTAAATTTGAAGTGCTGTAACTATTGACATGTTTACTAATAATAATAATAATGTAAAATTGTGTTTGTATATTCAGATGTATTACTATAGTAGGTGCTTACTGAGGACCGACTTCAGAAAGAGAAGGTGATCATCTTTTTATTATCTCTATCAAAATATGTGGCTTGGCCGTTTTGTTACTACAAGAACTATTGTATAACAGAAAAGCAATGAACAGTAAATTAATCTTTCACCTTACGCCTATGTGAATGTAGCCAAACGGCCAAGCCACATATTTTGACTAAGGTGTAGAGTTTGTTAAGTTAGGGCTTGTAGAGTTAGGGCATGTAGAGTTAGAAGCTTGGCTCTACATGCAATCTGATAAGTTTTTAACAGTGCGAGTCATATGGTCTCGTCTTGGCAACATTTTATATGAAAATATTTTTGGTAGGATAATAATATATTATTATAATTATATAATATTATATTTTTTTAAATAAATGCAGAATCAAAGTAAACAATAATGTTTATACAAGTTATTTCGAAATCAGTTTACTTTTCCTATAAAATAATATTATATTATAGAAAATGCATAAAACATTCACGTTATTAGCAAAGTACTCAACATACTTAATATTTAGAAAATAAGGCACGTATTTTTTTGCCTTCTAATGTTAAAAACAAAATTAAAGCGACCTATTTTCGAAATCAGTAACTTAGTTGATATTTGAAATACCTAATACAAAAATCAACTGGAATGTAACAAAATTAAAAGAACAACAAACTTATTTTTCAATTTTTAAAATAATTCCAACCGTTCTTTAGTGAATAACCGGTCAATTAAAGAATTACCTATGCAATAGAATACATCACAGGCGTGGTAATATCCGGGCCTGGCCCGTCACTTCCGCTCGCCATAATTGACCTTTATCGGTAATTGATTGGTAATTTACAGAATTTGGGAAACGATGTTCACAGGTTTTTTGTACTAACTAAACTGTATTGTCACTATTTTTAACCATTCATTCATTGTATTTTATATTAATAAGAAATTAAAAAAAAAGCAAGTTAAACATTTTTTTTAATAATTATATATTTTTATTGAAGCTGTTGCCATCTTCAATGCCATGTTGCCATGCCAGATTCAATAAAAAAAATGTTATTAAACAAGGTACCAAATTCAGCGAATTTCTCGTGATGCGGTGACAGACGAAAAGACACAAATTCTTAAAAGTATAGATTTGGCCGATGTTTTGATAACATGTAATGACTAAGTATAAGAATTCAATAAAGAATTCTAAATACATATTTAATGTAATTCGACTAAGTTAGAATTTTATTATATGTATGCCATATGCGTTTCTACATTATCTAGTTTATACATTCAAGTTATTTTATGTTTTAGACCTGAAGTTCGATCATTCATTAATAGATATTACTTGTAACCTGGAATTACTTAGTACTTCAATATATATAAAAATCCAATTTAATTATAAACTCTAATTTAATTATTAATATACTATAAAATTGTACATAATTGGATTTTATATAAAATTCCAATTATGTACAATTTGTATAATATATAAGTAGTAAGCCAGAATCTTGACGAACCGACGGCACTTTTAAGAAATACTACGAATCTTAGCCGATTATCGGGAAAAAGTTATAAATGCTTAACAACACATAATGTCGGAGTTAATAACCCATGTCACCCTATTTTATTTACATCAAATAAATCGATGCATTGACACGCGGTGGTAGTGCGCGTGCGTGGCAAAAATGGCGTCCGAAAAAAGTTGAAATAAGAGAAAGAAAGCGGGGTCGCCCCCTCGCTGCTAAGGAGGGCTCGGTGGGACGCCTACAACCGACTTTGGAAGAAAGATGTGTTAAATCTGGAGCTATTTTACCTGTACATGAAAATGAAGTTTTGTTTTGAAATTAATATTTATTGCTAATGAAACATGATATGACATAGCATATTAAGTAGAAGGCAATGGCGGACTTATCCCTAATAGAGATTTCGTTTTATGCCACTAATATTATTTGGTAGTAAGTTCATTAAGTGTCAGAAGTTAAATTAAATATAAAAAAAAAACTGTTATTAGTAGATTAGAAACTAGTAATATAACAAACTTAAAAAAGATAGGTGACTTTATCAAAACGACATAGCGTTAAAATTCTGACATAACTGATGCTTAAATTAATTTCTGATTAAAAGACCATTATTTTGGAGAAATATCATATTTTTTGTCAATTTAAATCTAACAAATATCGATATCATATCACAATAAATTAAAAATACTTCATGCTTAATAATGATAATAAATATATGAGAATAATATGTATATTTATTTGCGAAGCAGTGTTATAAAATACACTATGGTTTAATACTAGTAGTACTGCAATCATTTTAGTAAGATAAGACTGCTAGAGCCTTAACTTACTCGTATAAAAAAAACATTAGATATACATATTTATAAAAATAAACCGTATATATAATTTAGTTTAAAAAATAGAAATTCTAATAAGAAATTTACAGTGCGGTACACTGTGAGGCAGAGGGTGTGTCCCTTTGGTCGCGCCCACGAGGGTGACGTTCGCCTTAGCGCGGACTTGTGCCCCGTTTGTGGTAGGGATCTACGCACTGCTCTACAAATAGCAAGTCATTTGTACGAGTACTGTCGTTGAGTTAACTAATAGATATACTAACGTTTCTTTTGTCCGTTTGTTAGAAAATTGATAGAATGAAAAATTCTAATTTATATAATGTAGAAATATATTATATTTTGTAAGGAATTTTCTAGGCATATTTAAATATTCATTTTGATTTAATTATGTGTTATAGTTAATATTCTTTTAATCTATTTTTATTTTTTATCAAAAATAACCTTTAATATTTTAAGGTTAAATATTTATTTTTTTAATCATTTGCAGTCAAGAGTGGTGTGCAAATTATTATTAGAATGATATTATATCAGTACCTATCTATATTACTACTGTATTTTTATATATTATATTTTTTTATATTTAGATAAAAGACAAAGTAATAATTTTTTAATATTTAATTTAAATACAATCTACTTGATCAAGTACTGTCGAGATGCAGAAGACTCTTGAAACATGAAAAAGAAGCACTGCCCCACACATCGATCTCCCAGTCAAATAGATTTACAAGAAAGTAAAGTGAAGTAACTTACATATAAATGTACAATAAATGATTTGGATTTTTTATAAAATATATTTTTAACATAAATATTGTTTGAGGTTTCGTAAATTAGAATTTTAACACATCGTGTGTATTATTATTAAATGGGTTAGTAATTATAAAATGATGCTGATTATCTCAGATTTTATATTTTGATAGAAAAAAGACATTAAAAAATATTTTAAGAAGAGAAGTGTATGGCTTGAGGTTTATTAAATTAAAAAATATGAAATTGGTTCACATTTCGCTTAATATTTACATTCAATTTATATATTAGAGTTTTATATATTAGTTATTTTGTATTAGTTTAATTATTATTATTAGATTTCTTGAGAAGGCTTATCTTTTTTCTTTTTGCCTGGCATTAATCCCTGCTAGTACCAGGGTCTGTAGGGGCTTATGATGTAAAACTATCTAGCGTTTACGACTTCCAGTCTAATGATTATTAGGAATTTTATAATAATTATAATTAATAATAATTAATAATTATTAGTATTTAGTAATTAATAATAATAGTTTTTAGTACGAAAACTACTTACTTACTTGAATTACTCATAAGATTGTCATCTTCGAATTCCTTTTGGTTAAACTTAGGTCTTATGTTAGACTTAAGTTTTTATTCAGTTTCAGTATCACAGTTTAACAAAAGATTCAGTACAATTATACAAGATACAATATATTTTAACCATATCTCTCTTCCCATTTAAAGTTTTAAATAAACAAATAATTATTTTAATATAGCATCATCCGTACAAATATAGAAGTAAAGCGGTTATTAGGCTGGTTTCTAGAAAGTTAAAGGATAGGTAGTCCAATGTTATTGTTTAAGTTGGCTCTTAAACTTTATGTTAGTTGCGAAGTTTTCGTTGCTTCGCTATTTCAAACTTCGCTTCGCATCGTAATTAGCATTTCAAAACCCATTCGTGGAGTTGATTATTTTCATTTTGATTATTTTTTTATTAATTAGAATTATGATATTATGAGGCTATCGTTTCTGAAAGAGATACTTTTTCATTTTCATGCTAGCTTTTCGTTCCTAGGTACTACGTTTTTAATTTGTTTAAGCGGAACTTAACCTTATTCTTTTTTTATAATAAAAGTGTCCTAAGTAACTCCTTATAAGTTATAACATCAGTTATCTGCCCGTGAAATTTGCGTTAATATCAGTCTAGTAGTTTCAGAGGTTAGCACTTGGCGACAGACAGTCACACAAAAATGACACGCATTACATATTACGCATTTAGTAGAATGCTACTATATAGTACCTAGTTGTTTTCGAAATTGATTATTGTAGTTTTTTGTAAATAACGTGAACGTTAATTGTCTTCGCAAACTTTACTTAGTTGATGAATTTTAAAACTAAAAAAATACGTAAGCGCGAAGTCGTAAATTCCAAGAATCATAAGTTTTTAAAATAAACTCGGACTAATGTGATATTAAATATCATCAAAAAGAAATATATGCTAACGGTCTTATTCATAAAAATCTCTTATTATAGGTTTACAATGTTCATTAGCTAAAATGCTCAATAGGCCTATTAAACGTTTCATAACTTTCTTTATTCATAACGGATCAATAAACGTCTCATAACTAAATGCTCGCTATAAGCTGGATTCGTTTTATTGTGTTGTCATTCTGATAAATTCATGGAAAAAATGTCAAAAATATGGTCTCAATGCTCCGTGAATCAGTTTGACATTTGATTTGACTTTTCCGCCAAAAGTAAATTAGTGAACAAAACCATTTTTTAACTATTGAAAAAGGAATAAAAGTAGCAAAAAGTAAGTTAAGTTAAGTTATAAGTTAGCAATAAGTTATTTATAAGTTTGCAAATTATGTCGAATAACTTTTATTACTCCAAAATAAGATTTTATTGACATCCAGTATATAAAAGTGAGATCAACTGTCATTCATTGTCATATTATAAATAATGCAAGACTTAATTAATCTTTATAATTTTAAGAACAAAAAACAACACTACATTTCCTTATATTAAAATCAAGTTTTCCTTTCAATAATGCATTAATTAAACGTGGTCCAAACCTCAACCAATTAAAAGTACACTCATTCGACTTAAGTCAAACTAATTTTATTTTAAACCGAAATAAAACTTGGTGCACTTTTGCAAGGGGCGACAGGGGGCAAATGCATAAACAGGGGGTGGCGAGGGTGGCAAGAACACAAAAATAGGGTGCTAAGAGCCATGGCAGCCATCTTTAAAAGCGTCGCCTCGTCGATTTTTGCGATGGAAAAATGCTGGCTCTATAATTTATATCCATGGATGGATTTCGGATTTGAGATTTTGCTCATTTAAATAATATTTGTGGCAGAATTTTTGTACTAAAATGATATTGTTATGGAAACTTTTACTTTATAAAATTGAAATTAGGATAATTTATAGAGTGTTATTTTAGTTGCATATTTTACTTATTACTATTTGCTTTATTACAATAATAATATTTTTTCAATTTACTTAACTATTATATTATCGCATCCATATAGTTGTGTTTCTAATTTTATAAATGAGTTAAAAAATATTAAATGAAACTGCAATAGCTTATTTAAAAACTTAATATTAAGGTGATTTACAGAATATGACGTAAGTATTGTATTTTTTTAATATTTTTCTTGAAATAATATGATTGAACTTTCTAAGCCAAGTTTACTTAAGTTAGTTACTAAAATCTTCACTTCATATTTATGTTAACGTGCAAACTACGGTAATATTAATTTTAGTAAGCATATAATAATAAATATAATTAGTACTTACTATAACCCTTTATAAGTTAACAAAGAGGAGTCAATGACGCAATACTAAACTTTTACGTAATTATAATAACGATTCAAAATAAATAATGGAATATTGTATTAAATACACTAACATAAATGAATAAATTTTCTTTACAAAGCATCTCCCACAACTTAATAACCGAAAATATAGTATCACTAAAATGAGTAAGCAGAATATCTTGAAGAGTTTCACCAATAAAATTGAAAAAAAAAAAAAATGAAACTCTACCACATAAATACCACTTACTTTTCCCAACGAGATCCCAATCTTACATGCAGCCCTCACACCAATAAATAAGTACATAAAGACGTGACATTAGCCGTCCGATTTGCCCGACGATCCCCCATAGAAAAAGTGAAGTAAAAAATTTAGGGATCTCACCCTAAGGGTTTTTTGTTCGATTCGTCACCCCACGGAATGCCTCGTTTATATTATTGGTACATAATAGGTATTGATTTTGGGGGTTGCTTCTATTACGTATACAATATAATACGTATTATATTAGGTAGGTATATTGAACTGGCGATATTGGTATATACACGGGGTGTACAGTTTAAAATAATATAATGGCGATACGACCGTTAAACTAAGTATTATTCTAATGCTGTTTTTACTTGTAATATTATATAAATTCAATATTATAGGTACGTACGTAGTATTTGCAATTTTATTGAAAACATTTTACTATTCAATATAAGTTTTGATATCTCAGGATGAAATGTAGATGAACTCAGAGTAATTTGCAAGTTAGAATTATTTACTGTGTTTTTAATATCAGTAGTGGTTACTAAAATATTAATATATTATATCTAAGATAAGCTATATATATAGTCATGTCATAAATCGTGCCACTTTGGAAAATTTACAATTTGCCAATCCTACTAATATTATAAATGCGAAAGTTTGTGAGTATGGATGTTTGTTACTCTTTCACGCAAATACTACTGAACCGATTACGATGAAATTTGGTATGTAGGTAGCTGAAGACCCAGAATAACATATAGGCTACTTTTTATCCCGGAGTTCCCGCGGGATTGACTCCTAGTACTGCTAGTATATAATAAAACTAGAGAGCAAAGTACCAGGTTCCGCTAGTAAATGTATACAAAAACTTGACAAATAATATACTTAAACCTTTCTCGAGAACCACTCTATGTATTGGTGAAAACAGCATGAAAATCAGTCCAGTAGTTTTTGAATTTATCGAGAACAAACAGACGCAACGGAAGACTTTGTTTTATAATATGCAGTGAAGATTTTAATTATCAGTGCCAAAGATCTAGATTATGGTTCATCGACTTGTCCTTTTGTGTTACTATAGGTACACCTGCAAAATTTTTATTGTACGCCGTTATTAAATGCACTTTACTGATTTAATAATTCATACCTAGGTAATATACAACTTAGTTGTTTGATTATTCTATATTAGTTGATATCATATCTTAGAAATAGATCAAGATGTTGCTATCCTAAAACGTTATAGAAAATAAAATTATTTATTACGATATTCATTCAAATTAAATATATAAGTAATATTATATATGCATATTGAAACATATGCTTTTTTAAACTATTTTTTAAAACGACGTAACAAGACGAGATGTACTTAGAAGACCTATACTCGCCTAAAAAGCTTCTGGGTTAAGCTTTGGCTTTTGACTTCAGGAATATGGAAAGACAAGCGAAGCCAGGGGATGTTGCTTAATCAAATATGAAAAAGTAACTGTATTAGGTACATGCGTATTTAAGAAATATACTCGCTGGGTTTAAATTTGAACCCTATAGATCTGAACAGCATATAACAATCGTTCGTCCTTTGTAGGATATATCTTAATAGAGTTTATTTTATCAATATTTAAATATGTTCGAATTCTATTACTTATACCACCCTGAAGACTAATTTCTTAAAGGTTTTAAATTCCTTAGGTCTGTCATTTTGACCTGATACGAATAAAGTGTCTCTCCTTTTTTGAGGTCGGTCAAATAGTGAAACAACGACACGAAGCATAGGTAAAGTCATCAACCATTAAACTTAAACTCTTTGTAGCAACAAACCAAAGAATTGAATTGAATTGAATGAAATATAATTAATTTATTAATATAAAACCTAAAACGCAATTACACAATTATTAGTTTACGTAAAACCGCCATATTATAGTGTTTAAAAATAATAATCTACAAAGTGACGCCCATACCTCGCCGTCCAATAGTAAAAACAGGTAATTAGCACTCCACGCCCACATTCACTCATTAACACGGCATATGAGAATTCGAACTTCACACTATTATTAGTTTTTATACAACACAATAGAACAATGTTAAGAAAAACAAGTATTCTTAAGCAACAGAATAATCAAGCAATAAATTTATAGAGCGTTGAATAATGTTAGATACATACTTACACTTATTACTATTGCATATTGTAATTTTTATTTTATTATTTTAGATGTTTAGCGCGAGTGAAGCTGCGGGTTTCGCTAGTTCAAATAAATAAAATTTATTAAATAAAAGTAGTCTAGGTTACTCCTTGCACTTTACAAGCAGATAGACAAAAATTTAAAAATTGATTTTTGGTGTTAGTAACGTATTATAAGTACGTACTTTGAATTTAGTGAAAAGCCGTTGATTTTAAATTAAAAACAGACACTTCTATTTTATTTATATGACATATGTATGGATAATAAGTTTAAGCAAATTAAACTTTATGAACTTACTCGTATAATGACATCAAAAATTACATATGATTTAGAAAATCATAATATTACACTAGCGACTCACCCTCACTTCGCTTGAATTTGTCCCCAGATACAATTTAAGGGTTAGTGATATTATCAGGCAAAGAAACAGTACCGATATTTTTTCATTTTTTCCAGCTTTTTTTTGTTTGCCCTATTTTGTAATATACTCAAACAACTCTCAATACATCCCCATTAAAACAAAAAAAGTATAATTCAATTCGGTTCGGTTTATCGAGACTAACTAACTAACTAATATTTATATATGGAAGCTAGATATGAATTTTAAGCTTTTCCTGTACGTTTACAAGAAAATAAAAATAAAAAACATCAAAATAATCAATAAAATGGTAAGTTTTCGAAAACAAAAAAATATTTTTCTTAGGTGAAGTTAGAAATATCATACCAAGCCTCGAAACCTAAAAAATAATTTTAAAACAACACAATCCATTTTCATAGATGCAGCGTTATGTGACAAAAATAATATGGAAAGTCATTTATTACTTAAGAATTAATTTAAAGTCACATCGCGGTTGACCCAATCCGATGTTTATCTCTCCTCAGAGGAGCATAATTCACTCAACTCTCACTTTTATAGCCGCCATTTCTTTTCATCTAAATTGGCCGTGACAGAAAATGTTAGAGGAAATATTTTTGGAGATCATAATATTATAATAAGAATGGGATTAATTTGGCTTCGCTTAGTAAATATTGTAATTTTATGCAGTTCATTCATAAACAAAAATGTTTTGATACTTATTTATAGTAAGACCTGTAGGTACTTATAATATACTAAGTACATTGTACATATATACCTATTTATAAAATGTATGTATTTAACGTAATATAATATGCATGTGTCGTGTATCAAATATCTGAGCTGATTAGCGAAAGCGATACTAGAAAAGTCCAAAATGTATGGGTTTGACATATGCCTTAGATATGTCACGTGATCTGTTGTCAACGAATAGGTGATGGTAGACAATGTACATTCATTTCAATTAGTGATTTAAAGTTCAAGATGCATACGCTGCGTTTAAGCGATGACGATTGTAGAAATCGAATCGCTTCATAACGAATGCCGGTTGTCTAGGCCCTCTGGTATCCATAACACAAGCTTCATAGCTTACCCTGGAACTAGATGGTGTGAGTATTAAATCACAGCACCATCTAGTAATGTCTTAACATATGTATTTATTTTATTTAAACTTATTTATTTATATTATATGCACCTTTGTAAATTTCTTAATGGAACTCTCTACAGCTCAACAATTTTAATATATTACTTGTTATAATATTATAATATTAATAATTATTTTAGTTTATTTAAAGTTTAACGGTTCATTTAATTTTTTAATTAGTTTTTAAACATCAGTTACATATGTCTAGTACAGATTAATAATAAACACAATAAGCATAAAGGTTTAACTAAAATACCTATATCTAGTTATTTTCTTAACAATATAAAAAATTATCAATTATATATCAATTTAGCAGTTATATCATATATTCTTACTAATAAAGTACAGTAGGTATAACTACAGAAGTATAAAATACATAAAGTTAAAAGTGAACCTAGTTTAAAAAAATCATAAAAATCGGCTTGCATTGATGAGGAAGATATCGGAACTCAATCAACCTACACAAAAAACCTAGAACTTAATTGTGCATATATCCAATTTTGAAGTCGGTAAAATGTACAAACTCCTAGAGTTTTAAAATCAATTTTATTTAGTGGCTTCTAGAAGAGACGATATTAGCACCTACGTCCTACAGTAATGTTTTTTTAGTGAACAAAATATATAAAGTACCACTGGTATTCGTTTTTAAACAACTGAATAAAATAATCATATTATACTTAGTTTTAAAATTAAAATTTTGCTTAAATATTATCTATAATAAGCTTATTCTTAACACTTGATATTCAAACTTGTATATTAAATTATACAAGCAGCAGATGAAGTTGTAATTCATTTTATCATACGCAATGATATTTTAACTACAGATATGTTATACGCTCACTAAACAACCGAAAAAAGTGTTCCGCGCTGCACACATACACACTTTTCATTCAAGGTACATGTCAAAATGATAGAAAGGGGATAGTCGATAAAATCAATAAGAAAAAAAGAGACAGCTAGTGTTGTCAATGTAAACAAACATTAGTCTAGCGACCGATGACATATCAGAATATTAGGCAAATAATTGAAATATATTAATAAATCGAAGTATACTGCGTTCTTACATTTGGTATGAGATCCCTTGTGTTTTATTAACTTTGGTATCATAATTGGTGCATTTCCTAAATACACAGGATAGCATTTTTTTAATTTTGTAGCAGCGTACCACTCGTCGCCATGTGGTGACACAGACTAAAGGCAATACGTCCTAATTAGGATGTTTTCGAGTTTTCACGATTGCGCGCTCATAACATATCTATAGTTAAAATATCATTGATCATACGTTTAAATGCGTGTAATTCTTATTGACGAGTGCCATCACTCCATACAATGACAAATTATGACATAAATGTTTTAAACGCTTGTTCAATTTAGTTTTCTTAAATTATGATTAATATATAATAAACCATTATAAAGAACCTTCCTTTCATATCATTCTGTAATATTCTATTTATTGCCTCTTGAGTCTTGTGTGCAAGTTGCGAAAATAAAAATTCGTTTAATGATACCCGAAACATACAGATATACTATAATATTTTTTATTTTTACAATAACATGTATTTATTTCGCTCACAACTAAAATCACAAAATACCGTCATTTAACCGTAAAATCATAGTCAAGACTGACAGGTCCACTTGAAAGCCGGTTATTTGAACTTGATTTTTGTCGTTAACCAAAACTTTAATTGAAATTCAATTTTTCGTATCGCATAATAAAACATAAAATACTCTGCTTGCTTTTAATATGTGAAATAGCGTCTTTGAACCAGATGAATGGACGTATTGAATGAATAAAAACCCGTTTTATACTTAAAAGATGGGTCTTTTTGCTTTACCGATGAATTTGTTTTTGTTTTTCCGTTTCTCAGTGCCGCAGTGAGATGCATAGTATAATTGGCACTTAGGAGGTAGGTACAAACTTCAAAGTACAGTCTTACCAAGCTTGGTTGTAATTATCATTCCCCGTAGAGCTTAGACGAGAGATATTAAAAATCTTGCCTTTATTTTTACACAGTTGCTGCTAAGCTTACTGTTTTATCAGGTTATATTATAATACTTTTTTAGTAGTTGTTTTCGTCTGAGTTCAAGCTCTACATGTAGAGTATTAAATACTTAAAATCTTTATTATATAGGAATTCAATTTTTGTGATCTATAAAAAACATCCTCACCGAAATTTCAATTTTGACGACACGTTTGGTTGAGGTTGTACTGATCCTTGCTAACGGTCGCGGGTAGAATCCCGCTGGGGGCATACATTTGTTTTACGAGCACCTATGTTTGTACTCTAGTCATGGGTGTTAATATTTATAATATGTATGTATTTATTAGTCATATATCTAGTATCCATAACACAAGCCTCGTAGCTTACCATGGAACTAAACGATAGGGATAGAGGACGTGTAAAAGAAACAATAAAATTGTTTCTCTTATCACAAGCTTATACATTAAATTACGTACTAAATAAACTCTAAATAAAAACATCTAAGATAAAAATAATACTCCAGATCGTATCTTATTATATTAAGTTTCACCCAACGTAATAATCCATCAATTTATTATAGCAAGTGTTTAATACCTGTCAAAATACCGAATATGCTAACAAAACCGCAATTCAAACCTATTGATGCCATACAAATCGATGGCTCGTGCTAGGTGACTTCTATAGAGCTATAACTACCAATGCAATTGATCAGAATTGTAATACAAAAAATATTCGGCTTTAAACTTTGTTGAAGGGTATTTTTTGCACTTTCTTTTTTGTATTGTCATTTTTTGTTATTGTAATCCTATGTGTGAACCGAATATTAATGTTAAGACACCTTTTTGTATGGGGTTTTTTCACCTTGCCACTTAATTCTATATGGTGTATGGGTTTTAAATAGAATGTTTATGGTGAAATCATTTTTTTGAAGTAAAGTTCAATTTGACTTTTTTGGATTTTGTTTTTGTTGTCATAAAAACGTGAGAGTTAGTCCATTTTTTGTTCCCTTTTAAGTGATCTTGCTTGTTCTTTCTATGCCTTTTAATTTTCATAGTTTGTTGATAATTGTGGGAAATTATGTTTTTTAAAATCATAGAATAAAAATGTACCCATAATTGTTTTTTAAAGTATTCAGTAGATTTATTGAAATTTTTTATCGTTATTCAGTCTTTTTATAAGTACTTAATATTAATTATAATCTTAAAATATACCATGATACTAAAGTTTAAAATAATTTTAACGTACATACAAATTTTATTTATGATAATTTCTGTATCTAATTTAAGTGAAATAAAGAATAGCTTAAGTGAACAAAAGGAATATTTTTTAAAGTAATGCCTTGAGAATTTTAAGTTCTAATTCAATTCAACATTTGTTTATATATCTCATTAAACTATAGAAAAGCTAACATTTTCTACATTCTATAATTACTACATTCAACATTAGTGGCAAACGAAGAAAGTGCGACGTGCGAAGAGTTGAAGGAAAAATGCGTGAATTTAAATTTCATAGTTTTGAATATTGCTATCTCTGTATAGGTATTTGGTACCTATATTAATCATATTTTAATTTAAATAAATGTTAGTATGTTAATAATAGGTAATTGACATTTTGTCTACCTATTTCGGAATATGCCTACGAGTACGTCTTTACCGATTTAGATCAATCTTTGTTTTCAGATACGGTTTAGTTTCTAAAGTTCATTTATTATATACAGGAGTATTTTTTGCAAATTTAATATATGTTCAAAAAAGAAAAAACGCCCAGTAGGTACACCGACCCTTCTACAATAAGAACTAACGAACACAAAATTGAAGTAAATCAATACATTTCATGTTCAAAGCGAAATCCCTATATTTACCTCGTACCCTTCAATTAAACAGCATCATCACGGTGCGTGTTCCATAATTAATTTTCTAACGAAAAAAATTGAATTAGAGGGTGAAAAATTTTGTCGAAACTTAAATAAAAATGCAGATAGGTAGAAGTTTGTTAACAAGGGGTGGTGCCCTCCTTTGAAGTTGAGTACATACTTTGAGATGAAAAATAAGGCTCTCGAGCCGCCGAGCCGTAATGGTACGGCTGGGTAGATGTTTGATTAGGTATAGCAATAAATTATTATATATAATGGATTTTGTGTATTGCTTATTTCAGTTGTTTGCTAAAAAATATAAGGAGTTTTTATAGCACTATATGTTAAATATACTCTACATTTACGGTTTTTTTTTTGTATAGTTTAATTTGTTATTGATATTGTTTAAGTATTCATTATATATTTTCAAATAATTATAGCCCACCTAAAAAGAACGCCGTGTAAAAATCTTTTTATAAATATCTTTTTAGGTAGGCACTATTAAAAGATGATCAATAGAAGTAATTATTTGGGATTTTTTGTGTTTAGTGTACTGAGGCAGTTTTTTTATGCCAAAAACCGAAAATTGTTGTATTAAGTTTTACTAATAAATTATTTTAGATTTTAATCGTTATCAATTTAGTAAAGGCATCTCAGATTCATTGAAAAAAGAAATCTTAAAAATAAAGATGAAAAGAAGAGTACTAATGGAAGGGAATGAAAGGAAGTGAAATGGTTATACAATCTTTAGAGAGGAATAAATTTAATCCACGTACACGATAATCGAATTAAAAGTATTAAGAAACTAGATGCCAGGTAGAATATGTGTAACTTCAGGTCATAGTCTATTCGTGTTCAATTTTATCATTCATAGGAAACAAACATACACACTCAATAATAAATATTATAATAATAGATTTTCAACTATAGTGCTTATCCTAAGAAAATCTACTTCCCTTAATCGATTATAATCGGCTAAAACTATGTCTAATCTATCGGCTAATCGTACCTAAACAACCAACTGGAGTACGATTAAAGTATTAACTTTCATATAAAAATATACATTCATGTAGGTATAATGGTATTGTTATATATAAAATTCTAGTGTAAATGTTTTTGTAATTATTCTCAGGTATCCGCAGATACATAGTATACGTATCTATAAGGTAACAAAACATTATCTAACGTTAAGCATTTCTCTTACATCTCACAATTTACAAATCTTATCAAATATTGAATCTTTAATTACAATTTAAGCACAGCGATCGTAAAGGCGATTCAGGCCGAGATAAAAAAAATGTCACTCAATTGACAGTGAAGGGAAGACGCAATAAAGTGGCTTGAAATGGGGCAGAAAAAGAAAAGCTATTAAAAACAATCGCGAACATCATTCTCAGCCGTTGTCGCCCTGCCTACTTCAGATTCTTGATTAATAGGGTGGTTATATATGGACATTTGATCTTTGGAATAAGAGTTTCATAATTTTTTAAACTTACACGAATATTCGATATCTCTGTCAAAATAAATTAAACGAATTTATATATTTTTTAATAAAATAAAAAAAGGCTAAGTTACTCCTTATAATATTAGCTTTTACGAGTAAAAGTCCAGTCAATATGGGTCCAGCCGTTTCAGAGATTAGCCGGAACAAACAGACAGATAGACAAAAGTTTTAAAATCTGTTTATTTGATATAAGTACCGTATATACTTTCATATACATTTAGTGAAAAGCTGTTAATTTGAAATTAAAAACAGACACTTCAATTTTATTTATATGTACTGATTTTCAATCTTCCTTGGTCTAGAAATGATTAAAATTGACAAAATATTTTAAGGTATTTCTATGGAATTCCAAATTTCTTGCATATTTTAAGGAAATATATAAAATAAGCGACAGAACAACATTTTACCGACATAACCGACATTGTACTTATAGTCTTTATAAATAACGAAAGTTATGCATTTGCCTAATACTTATGTTTTTAAAGACAAACGTTATAAGAACGTTCAGAAGAGACTCAAGTACCATTAACCACTAATACTTAAAGAAAACTGGCGTTAATCACCATCTTGTTGTGATTTAAAACGTGATATTTACACTTAACAAAAATAAACCGATTCTCGAAAGTAAGTGATAAACATGGTACTTAATGGGGATCATTAAAGTTTAAAGGCTTACATCATCATCATCATGTTTATACTTAGGTACAGATCTTTTCAAAGCCTTATCAAATTTTCATTTAAATATTGATGGTTTGATTGACTTTTTTAATCGATATGGCTACTGTAGTATCTTAATGTAACAAGACTACTAACTACGCCATTTTACTTAATTGTTTAAGACATGTGCACGTACGTACTTATTTAAAAATATTATTTATCAGATGCCAACATCTTCTATGAATGAGACAAACAGAATATACATGTGTTGTAAATACTTGTAGAAATTTGATTTATTTTCCAAAATTTTTTTCCTATAGTTTTTTTTTAAATTATATTTTGACTTACTTTGAGTGGTAATCTAATGTTGAACAAAGTCATAAAAAATATTTAAGTTAAGTATTGAAATAGGTAAAAAATAATCGGCCATTTTTATTGTTGCCTTCAAACTTTATAAGGAAAATGTTACCACATTTTTACATCGGCATAGCTATTAGCTACCCTTAAGAATTTTAAATCTAAGTATATAACACACATCGGGGTGTGCTCTATTGTAAAACACACCCCCACACTTTCACTAACCGCACGTCGCGTGACTTCATCAAATATGGTTGAATAAAAATCGATATCAATGAACTCTTATAGTAATAACTAATTCTTACTACGACTTTTAGTGCGTGTATATTTTTGTTGGAACGAAATTTTTAAGCCACTAACTGTTGTTTTGTTTGGAATACTTAATTTAGTTAAAAAAATAGTTTAAAAAGTTTAAATTGAAACTAAAATATATTAGTTTCTTCCTTTAAGAAATATATTCTCATACGAGTAAATCCTATAGCAATAATTTTCATGCATTTTTGTAAAATACTTAGTATTTATTTAATATTTTGTCTAACTCTACAAATATAAATAAATAATATAGAAATATACACTGAAGTTTTATTATACTTATAAAAATTATGTTTGCCAGTTTGTCTACTTGTTACATAACAATGAAAGTGATTTTTCCTGGGACTGATATAGGCATATTTTGAATGACAGTTAAATAAGTAGCGATCAACTAATACAAGAATATTCTGCGGGTTCGTAAAGCATAATAAAATTTACTTAAACTTAACAATTTAATAAATATATATAATAACATTCTAACCAAGAATCTGTACATTCATTTTTTTTTGAAAAACCTTATTGAAATATTAATTACTATGAAAAAGAGGCTGAATCTATAGTTTTGTCTGTCTGTCTGTAACCGTATTACTAGAAGCCCACTGGACAGATTTTGATGATATTTGGTATGAATATAGCTGATTATCGGTATCAATGTTATAGCATCTTCTGACTGCAGAAAAATATCTGAGTAATGCACACCAACCGTGAAAATGTACGTACGTACATTCTTAATTATTCTTAATAAATTACGGAATGGTAGGTATATTGGAAGATTCTTTCAATTAAGAGAACGACTCCTTAATGTAAAGACTTTATTTATATTCAAATTCGATCGTCAGTTAATGCAGCTTGGAAAAATTCACCCTCGAAATTTATTAAAAATATATCAGGATGGACCCCGTGTAGAGTTCCAAAGGGAAGGGATGCGTTCAAGAAAATGAACTTTTCATTCAAGCAAGTAGGGTCTTTATTAGGTACAGTTAAACACAAAAAACAGAGGAAAATATTATTCTGCATACTGGAAAATATTTTAATACATACTTGATTTTGCCTAAATATTGAGTTATCTTAGTTCTATTTTAAAATAACACCATATTTTCAATCATTAATAGTTTTAAAAAGGTTCCATATTTTCAACTTTGATCGATACTGTTGCGATATTAGATTCCTGTGTGAAAAAAAATTTAGCTTAATCTTGTAGTATGTAAACTTTTTTGCACTCATTAACGATCGAAAATACAATCATTTACTTATTCTTGTATTTGTCACAATTTTATGAAATGAATTCGCATAAATTGTTTAAATTATCACATTTTATCGTGACTGTACATTCTTTCAAACCCTCCGGGATAAACTTTTTCCTCTAAAATCAGATGCACTCCCCTTGTTACATAGGTATTATTGGGTTTGTTAACGCACAGACATACATACGTATATATACTAAAGTTAAAACCCTTATATTTAAAAATGGGGGAAACACAAAATTACCCCTTACGGTTTTATATTTAAAATTTCCATGGTGAACGTCGTTTTACGCATGATTTGTTAGTTTGATAACTCCATAGGTCCCATCTATCGGATTGGAATGGCAGATTAAAGAAATGATGGTGAATATAATATTTAATATCGACAGGGGAATTTATTTTTACCTGTTAACCTGGCTAATGAAAGTTCTGATTACCATGCAAATATTTTAATAATTATACATATTTATCTTCTGGATTAGTTTGTATGGCCCTATCTAGTGGGATTAGAACCCGCGACCGCTGACACTAAGAACTAATTTGTGTAATGTTTGTACTCCAGTCATGGGTATTTATATTTATAATGTATTTAAAGTTATATACGTGTAGTGTTAGTTTTATCAAACTAGATTCACATTCAAGGTAATATAAGATCATTTCTTTAAATAATTTAACTCAATTTATGGCAGTTTTTCAACCTATTAAGCATCATAACTTTTTTGTACTATAAAAATACGTAATTAATTTCTAAATAAGCTTAATTAAATTTATAATTGGACAGAAAGAAGATTGAACAAAGATAAAAGATTTTAAAAAACTGAACACATCCTATAATATTTTGATTCGCTATTACAATATCGCAAAGAGCGCGTTTGCATCTGCTAAATAGAAGCTATAACCGGTACAGAACAAAAGTTAGTTTAAAAAAAAACAAAAAGCATAGCACAATAAAATCCTAACGTCCGAACGAAATGGGGTCAACAATTCCCACAAAATAAAATAACTTTCTATGCATCTCATCTGCATATTACACCTTAGTTTTAAAGACAATGGGAGCTATGCATCTGGTACCCTGGTTACATTGTATACGCTTAGGTAATATCACAATGCTACGTTGACACAATTACGCAACCCTACAGAGGTGGTTAAAACAAAAAAAGTGATTGTTAGAAGGAACAGGTTTTCATTATCATTAGAAAGGGTAAAGTGAGATGTAAACTAGTGAAGTGTTTCATTGAACTTTAGGGTTGGCACTGCTGGGTTTTGAATTAAAGGAATATAGTAAGAAAAAAATAGATTTTTTGATGATTTTTACAAAAGTTGAGTAGCCAATATACTTGTTTTACGTTCATTTTTTGTAATAAAGCTATAAAATATTTTAAAATGTGTATAATTTATTTTGTTAATTAATTATAACTAATTAAATATTCTGTGAGAGATTAAGACAGAAAACGATTTAATTGTAAAACCTAGCTCTAACATAAATATTATCGTTTACATATACTTTTAATACTAATTAAGATAGATAAGCTACTTATATTTTTACCTAAAAAAAAGAATATGAGCTACCAACCCTACAGCACCTCGCATTTTAATTACAGCTTCCTCGTCCCCATAGCTTCCCGACTCCTCGAAGACATTGTACCTACTATAATTTATTCATAAATTTCATTACAAATTATTCCAAACTAGTAACGGATGCAAATTCAACGAAATTAAAATCATAGACAATAATTTTTTTCATTTTAAAATAGTGTCATTTCTGTTCCCACCGAATTGAGATTTCGTCTTTTGAATTCGAGATATGAATGTAAATTTTTAATTCTACTTAAGAGTATAGATGTAATGTTGGCGAAACTTGTTTTAAGGATTTTTTATTAATTTCTATGTTTCTTTTCTTCAAGTAACGTGAGAGTGTGTAAAAACTATTGAATGTAGTTTTTACAATAAGCAAAAATTACTATGCCATGATTAAAATGTTGAGAAACATTTTGTTTGGTTTTAACACCCTGTCGAGTGTCGTCGTCTTAGCGCTTATATAAGCGCAAGTCCAAACGACCAGTTTATGGAAAGATTTTTAAATACAGAATACAATTATATTATATTATAATTAAATAAATGCAGAAAACAGGTATAAAATCAGTACATAGAAATAAAACTGAAGTGTCTGTATTAAATTTCAAGTTAACAGCTTTTTACTAAATGCATATAAAAGTATTTACGGTACTTATACCAAAAAATCAATTTTTCAAATTTTTGTCTGTCTGTCTGTTTGTTCCGGCTAATCTCTGAAACGGCTGAACAGATTTTGACAGGACTTTCACTCGCAGATAGCTAATATTATAAGAAGTAACGTAGGCTACTTTTATTTTATTAGAAAATTACAAAAAATGTTCAATTTATTTTAACTTACGCCCAGCGAAGAGTGTTAGATTTGCTAGTTCCAACTAAACCAGTCGCTTAGTAGCTACACATCGAGTGAAACTAAGTCCAGGTGTATCTATTAAATAAAAAGTAAAAACCTTTACTATAATTAATAGCATAATGTGCTATTCGCACTTATGCATATCGAGTTAGCCGAGAATAGAACCTTGGACTTAGATATATTATATATAGGACAGCTGCAGCCGGAGTTTCTAAGAATATTCATTAGAACGTTATTCAAATATAGTAATTTAAGCCTATAAATATTAAATGGTTGTCGTTATTTTTATAGCTAACAAATGTCATTTGCGTAACACAGTATTAAGTAAAACGTAAGAAAATATTTATCCATCTATTTGCATCTGTTTATCCGACTAGATTAATTTTGACTTCTAATAATTGATAGGAAATGTGTTTGAGAATGTAATAACTTCACGAAATAGGATCCATTTAGGATATATCTTTATCATTAAGCAGCTAAGAATTTCACTTGCAGGTTTAAAAAGAAATAATACTAGTGTTTAACCCGCGCCTTCGCCCTGTGACAATCATGGTGGGGGTTAAGAACTCTTAACCCCTTAATTATGTACGATCCCTCAATGCAATTTATGTCTAGATTATGTTCACATTTTTAATACTAATATCTTCTTACAAATTACTTGCTAAGTGCCTAATTCTCAAGATATAGTCTATATGGTAAATTCATACTTAATTAAATTTAAATCATCAGGTACAGACCTTTGAAAAAGTAACGCAAAAAAAGTAAAAGTTTCGCAGTTAAAATAGTTGCATTAAATAATAATTTAAAATTCAAACTTTGACAAGCTTTCTGCGCCGGTGATCCCTTATAAATTAATTAGACAACCGAAAAATACTTATTTTTTGACAATTTTTTTCAGGCCACTTTTTAGTTTTTAAATGTGATAAAAAAATACGAAACTAAACTAATAGGTATTATGGCGATATAAGTACTATAATATATCAATTACCAATTAATACTCGTATCTAAGCCTAAGGCCTGCCACCTGTCGCAGAACGCGCAAAAATAAAAAATGTTGAAACTAAAGTAAAACCTTTAGGGTGAGAATGACTATCATTGGATAGGCTAATCAACCAGCTGCTTCCTACTATACATATGCTAAAATTGGATATTTTCTAGGCATCGTATTATACTAACTTTGTTTATGTCATATACCAAGAATTGATGTAGATGTGACACTTAAAGAATCTGACATTAATTTTAGTTTGTCGTTGCTTTATCTACTAACTGCCTGTCATTTTGGATTAAACATAACGTCAAATAAATGAAGCGCAGATGGGTTAGTTACGAAAATAACGTCAAGGCAAAATGGCTAAAGGTTAAATGTAAATAAAGTAATAAACAAGCTTATGAATTTGATTGATCAAAAAATAAATAGTCCAGTACTGATTAAAGGGTTTCGGCATTGACATCTTGATCAATCATTTTGATAAATAAATTTATACTCATATGGTTTTTAAAATACATATTGATATGCATTCAGTAAAATAATATTATTTTGAGATTACAAACCGACTCTTTAACTTTGTGTAGATGTATCCAAATATAAAGGTATAATAAAAAATATAATTCTCAAAATTATGTATCCTTTATAGTTAATAGTAATTAAGTATGTATATAATGTAAAGAAATGTTATGTTACCATTACAGAAGCTCTGTTGAAGCGTTGTTATTCTTTGACAACCGATCTAAGTTTAGATCCGCCGTTAGAACCTATGCCCTTTTTTATGCGGACGTTAGAAGTTTTTTATTGCGATCAGTTCTAGTTAATTGCACACGCTTCCCCCAAAGCGCTATTATGTAGTAAAACATATGTTATTTCTAAAAAAACCTATATATAATATCCATATACCGTACATTGCATAGTATAATGCTACTGTTATTCCCTAGAATATTGAAGCATAATTAGTTACATCGCTATAAATGCTAATAGTTTAGGTCTTAGAAAAGAAAACCTAGGTTTATTAAGATATTGAATAAAATTAAGCTTATGTAAAGTTCTTTTTTACTGTTTTTGTTTATTTAAAATTATTAATTATTTAATATCATAGTTTTTCTTTGGTTTGTTGTTTACACTTTGTTTTTTTAGAATTGTTATTTGACCGTAACGTATAAAGCGGGAAGATAATATTAAAATATCGATCTTTAAGTTGTTGTTTGTATCTTTAGGATTTAAGATTAGGAATTTGTATAAGGCAGAACTTGGTTCAGTTACTTTTTGCCATTGCGTAGTGAAAAGTGCAGTTAAATTTTCCATTTCAAACAATGTTCATCCAGTGGACAAAATTTAATCAGAATAATTATTGAAAATTTGAGATAAGCATATTTAAGCGAAAAAATGTATGATAGTTATTGAAAACGACGGAGGTAAAAAGGGGTAAACTGTCTAAGCCTATATGAAGAATGTTCATATCAAAATCGATTTAGATTTTGGCTACAAAAGGAAAAAAATGAAAAAATGTAACATCGATTACTATAGTTGTACTTGTTGTTTCTTATAACCCGGAAACTTACATAAGCTTGAAGTTAATATTTATATTATATGTTTTTCCGTCGCTATAATTTGAGATTTAAAGGCAGTTTAATATAAAAAACACACAGTGTTATCATACAAACTTATTCGTAATATGAGACCTAAAAGCACGAATACCAGCGTGTCGCAGGCAATTACAATAAAATGTTAATTTATATTATTTCCCCCTGGACTTTCAGCCGCGCCTAGGTTATTTGCGTCATTGCTATTTTTGACTTGAACGGTAGCAGTAAACTTGTATATAAAGATAAAAAAATATGTTCGTCTGTCACATTAATATTAATCTATTACACTTTATGTCATTGTATGACTTTATTTCCTTTGCAAATTATCTTTTTCAAGTAAACGTTTAAAATACGTTAAACAGAGCCTTACAACTAGAAATATGTGTTTTTTAATACTTTATCTTTTATTTAGTAGTAACAGGGTCGCTTGAGTGAAGCGGGTTCAAACCCGGGTCTCGCACCTCGAACATTCTCATTTCAATTCAACATCACCACTTGTCTCACAGGAAGGAAAACATCGCAAGCAAAAGTGCATGTCTTAGAACCTAACAAGTTTTTGAAAGGCAGGTGCAGTTTGCTAACCCGAACTTAGCTAGAGTGTTGGACTATGGCCTGATCTCCTTCATTTTGGTCGAAGGCCAGTGCTTAGCTGTGGGACTTTGAAAAGAGCTAAATAATATCTTTTATTTTTATGTGTTAATTGACACAGATCCTCTAGCGTGATGTTTGATAAAAATAACTCAAAATAGTGCACTTATTTCTTTTTTTATGTTTGATAGAAATTCATAAGTGAAACAAATTTTATTATAAAATTCTCTGGATTCTTAGGTTATCCTGTCTTATATAAAATGCATTTAAAAAATAAACTTTTAAATAAATTTATACATAGTGTATTCTTGATAAGTACACTGTTAGTGTATCCGTGTAGTTAAACTGCACAACATGTTGATCTTACAGATTTTTTGAACCACTGTTCAAAAACAGATTTTTTGAACAGTGGTTCAAAAAATCTGTAAGATCAACATTTATGAAAAATGATTTTACGTGTTTTTATCGTCAGGGTGATGAAATTTGTCAGAGAAGTAGTTTATCCGTCCGCTGAGAACGAATTTTGCGACAGAGTCGAATTAAGGCGGTCAAAGAGTTCTTCTTTGTGTGCTACAAACTTCTAAATTTGGCATGGGGTCTAGAAAAAAATACAGCCGAATTAAAAACTTCCTCCTTTTTGGAAGTCGGTGGAAAATCCGTGGTAAGCTACAGGCTTTTGGATACCAGATAGTCAATATAAGCACAAAAGTTAATTTATCTGCAATTTTCTTCGTCTCCATTATCTATTCTTTTTAGAAGTCGGTTAGAGAACTTCAATATTCATTATACACGTTTACATTTGCCGCATTTATTATCATTATTATTACGTATTCTCTCAGAATTTATTTACTCGAGCGTTAGGTCAGTCAGTAACCGTCACGCGATGTCAGCCACTTTGAAATTATGTATAAACTAGACTTACTTTAATGTCATGTTTATTAAGAGAATATGTCATTAAGAAGGCGAGATATGTAGTAGGTACCTCCTTTTACTTGGATATGTTTGTACGTTACATTATACTGCAAATATTACTTGTATTCAACCTTTTACAACGTCCCACTGCTGGGCACGGGCCTCCCTCAGTACGAGGGGGATCAGGCCATAGTCCACGTTGGCCTAGTGCGGTTTAGCAGACTCTCAGAAATGCAGGTTTCCTCACGATGTTTTCTTTCACCATATTATGCATGTAGTGTAGCTTTGTTTTGTGGGGATGAAAACTTTCGTCTTGACTTCTTCTATGTAGGAATATATTCGGCTGATCTCCATCCTTATGTCGTGCTCATTCCGGACCGTTATTATACGTGCAGCAAAGGATTAGAACAACCTGGTGATTCGTCCGATTACAATATGGGTGTCTTTAAGGCTAGAGTGAATGCTACTGAATTAGTGCGACTTACCATCTAAGACTGCGTTACCACTTGCCATCAGGTGGAACGTAATCAAGCACTAATTCAGAAGAGTATAAAAAATAGTACATTCCGAAAATAAGATGAGCTGAAAAGGCACACTTGGAAGATATAAATGCGTTAAAATAATTTGAGTCTTCATAATGTTGAGTTTTATATATTATACAAAAATTACACATAGAGACAGGGCGTTGAATGTTTACTTTAATAATTTTTAGTTCTGAAGAATATTTCTAGATACGAGTATATTCATTAGTAAACCTAAGTAGTTTCTGAGAAAACTGGTAAGGGATATTGAAAGACATACACGACTAACACAGATTTCTTTTTCCTACACATTTACTAGAACAAAGTAGTTTCTATCAAAAATGTTAATTGCATGATGTTTTAATAAAAGTTTACCATTTATGATTTATCAGTATTAAGGCTTTTCTATTCGATACAAATTGTATAGTAAATTAGTTTTCTATAATTATATAATGGTGTCCCATAAAATATGAAAAAATATCATAAATACTTTATATAGAATTTTATATGTATATATTATATTAGTTATATTAGTAACAATAAAAAAAAATTTCGTTCCAAACATTTTTGTTTTTTTTTGTTGATATTTTTGTATGAATATAAGTTCGTACAAAAAACTTTGTACAGTAGTTACAGAGTGTCAATTACAACAAAAAATACGCGAAACTTAATAAAGATTTAAAACGGGATGCTGATTAAAATCAGATCCCAAAAAAATAAAAATAAAAAAAAGCCCTTTGTCGCTAAAATCAGTCCAACTGATACGTCAGTCTTAAATCAAAAGTATAAAGAGAATTTTGTCAAATTTCGCCTCATTGTTTCATAGTAAGGGCGGGGTTTTTTCATACAGTTACTATTGTCGATGCGTTTTTTTTTTAATTAAAAGCATGGAGTCATTTTTCATGCATCGCCGACGATCTGATTTGCCTTGGCTTTTGTTCCGTGGAGGGTACGCTGATTTAGTGTAAAACAATAAATTCTACTATTATTAAACTTTGAATAACAATTCATATAGTAGTATGTAATTTTTGAACCGACTTTCGAAACAGAGGGTATTTCGATTTGCATGTTTAAAATATTATTACATATTTATTATTTGAAATCTCGTCTAAAAATTTTACAAAAATAGTTGAAGGAGTTTTAGTCTTATTTATTCAATCGACCATGTTCGTTATAATTATTTATGTAGGTACCTACTTACTGAACCGTTTAATATATCTATAAATTTTATATTATACGCAAATATATAACACTTAATTTCTTAGTAAATAACTGCATTATTTAGTGCATATTCATAGTTTGAAATTATTAAGGTTTTACAGGAAGTCAAAAGGGAAAGGGTCGAAGCAATTAATTTCTTTACAGTTGCATATTACTCTGTGTTGGATACATTTTTATGTAAGCAATATAAATGTTTGTAATAAAAATGTATTTCTAGCATAGATATATATCTTCTATCTATCTATCTTCTATTTATCTTTTTGTATGTTCCTTAAGATCCACGGAAGGTTTTAATACAAAAAAAAATAGAAAAATGAATGTGAAAAATGAATGATAAAAAAATAGAAGAAAATAAAAAAAGCGCAAAACTCGATAATGGCTCGACCAATTCGGCTAATTTTTATTTTGCATGTTCCGTAAGTCACACGGAAGGATTTAATAATAATAATCAAAAATCTAAGTTTGTAAAAAACTTATAATAAAGGGGTTACCTAGGGACGAACCGAGCGAAGCAAGGGTGAATCGCTGGTATAATATATAATATTTTTATTTATATTTTAATAACAGTATGAATAATGTTTAAAAAACTCTCGTGACTGCAAGTTTTCATATAAGGTTTTGCTAAGAAAATAAATTACACAAACCAAAAAATGGTCTCAAAGTTTATTTGTAATGTAAAAGTTTTTGTATTTTTCCTAATATGTAGAAACAGTTGTTGTGATAAGTTAGTTATATATAGAATTTGAAAGTAATGACATTATTAAATTCAAGTATGTAAAATGTACATAAATAAAATTATTAATTTTAACTTCAAAACCGATAAAGTAAAATTGAAACTAATTTTTTACAACAACAAATTGCAAAAAAATATTTTTTTTAACTACGTTTTTTTTCTTGTTACTTGTCAACCTCATTTCATATTTTTATAGACCATATTATATTTTAATATTAAAAATACTTACAGTTTTAAAAAGCGGAAGTTTGACTAAGTACATACAATATTACGCATATCTTTGTTCATATTTTCGTAATTTGAACTGTAAATCACATAAATTTTATTATAATTAACAGAACAGTAATAGAAATAACTTATTAAATTAAATTAACTGTAATTTGAAATAACTTAAAAACAAAACCGAATGGAAACGGAACTTGTGAATTCCTCAGTTTTCTATAATAAATATATTTTAAGCAGTACAATTAAAATTAAATAATTGTTTGTTTATTGATATTAACATAAATAAGATATATCATTAACATAATACTTTAAAGTAGACTCATTACATTATTTTTTAAATTAATAAAGAAGTGGACAGGTATGCATAATGGAGGTAATTGAAGATTTTTTTTTCTGAGAACTCGAATTGATGACTCTTGATGTTCAGATAAATATTGTTAATTAATGATGCGATCGTTTGGTATTTCTTAACGAGACTTCCAGTATTTTTAATTGTAAAAATTTGCGTAACAATTTCCTTTGCTAAAAAAAACCAGTCTAAATATAGATATCGTTTTAAAGGCCACAAGTTAAAAAATAATATAAGGATGTTTCAATAATTTGTCTTTTGCTTGTAGTTTTATATATAAAAGAAATGTTTGTTTGTGTGTTTGTTTACAATATTTATAAGAATCTCTTTAAAAATGCAGATCTTTGTTCTAACGTAAGAACATAGTAATATTTGTAGAGATGCTATATTATATACTTTATACATCCATAATGTAATAATGTAATGTAATTTTACCAACAATTAATGTGATATTAATTGATTTAAGTTGTAAGTAATTGATTAAAGTTTGGTTAATATCAAATTAATTTTAATTAAAATACATCTTTTAAATTAAACCTCACAGTAATTACTTAAGATAAAAGAATTTGTGTATAACTGTTTCTTTTTCATATTATATAGAACGAAATCTGAAGAAGAAGGATGACTTGTTAGTAAATCGTAGCTGAAGTTTCAATATTTTTTTACGTACGTTACTTAATAGTATTTTGGGACGTTATTACACGCACTGTCTATTTTCGTGGTAAGCTACGAGGCTTGTGTTACGGATACTAGATAGTTGATACACTACACAAATATAGCTTTAAATACATACATATTTTAGATATAAACACCCATGACTGGAGTACGAACATTCGTGCTCAACAAATGAATGACCCCAGCGGGACTCGAACCCGCGACCGCTGGTGCAGCAGCAAACTGAGCCAAACGTGCCGTCATCTTCGTCGTCATCGTCATCAGTATATTAATTAATACTTAATATAATTTTTGTTAGTTCCGACTACAAAGCATCTCATAATAATTTAAGAAATTTTGCTTATTAATCCAATCTGTTTTTTTTTCTTTTTGGATGATTTTGTAAAACGTAATAATATCGTTAGATTAAGGTTTAGATTTCAGAGATTTTGTACAAAATGAAACATGATAATAATAACAAACTTAACTTAAAAATAGTATTAAAAATCATTCGTTATAGCGAAAACTTCCCGTTATGTATGAATGATAAGAGTTAGTTTAAATTAAAACCCGTGCATTATAAATTAAATAACATAGAAATATAATCATATGAGCACTTTACGCTGTTAATGTAGAACTATAGTTTTATTGCTTCTTAAGAATAATCCATCATATCTCAAGGATATATAAAATATAACATAAATACTGGCAAAGAAAAGCTACAAAGTTAACGGATTATATGTATTTATAATAATTTAATTACCCATTAGATTAGGATATATAAATACAGAATATATGAAGTAATAAAGATATAAAGATATATAAAACTTCTTGCTGTTCGTTATTCTCGCTAAAACTCGAAAATGGCTGGACTGATTTGAATAATTATTTATTTGTTTTGTTTGAGATGTGACAAGACTGGTTTTTTAAAGAAAAAAAGAGAAAGCCAGAAAAGAAACAGCTGGAAAACTAAAATGGTTGGAACTTTTTATTTTGTATGGGAATCACTAACTGCTAAATCATTAGATATATGGGACAAATCTGAGAGAAGCGAGGGTATGCCACTAGTAATTAATTAAGGGTTAAAATATATTTAGATGCCAAATAATGAAAAAACCTATTCTTACCTATAAAATGAATACCTACCAAATACACAAAAAATCATAAAAATCGGTCAAGTCGTTTCGGAGGAGTTCAGTAACAAACACTGTGACACGAGATTTTTATATATTAGTTTATTATAATATGCAATTTAGCAAGAAAATAACCGCCGATAATTTCTCACGGCATACAATTCTCGCACAATGTTGGCACATTCAGTTCTAAGTAGCTTTTATACTAAGGTCTTAGAGCCGCCGGTTAATTCTTAACGATCAAAGGCCTATTATAAGGCTTTTTCTATACTTCACTTTCGAATTAGGGATGTCATGGAAGGGGCTTAGTACATTACCTTTGTAGAAAATATTGTTAAGAAAACAAATTCTTTTTATTATTAAGGAAGCAAATTACGCCTTATTTTTTGCTATACCTAAATATATTTAATAATCTATAATTACATATATATTTATTAAATATTTTTCAAAATGTTGCACATATAAAAATTAATATTATAAGATAGAGTAATAATGATTAATTATTGCCTCATAATAATATTAATTTATAGACTATGCATACATTTTTAGTGTTATTGGTGAAATAATTAGAGAAAATTTATATGTAATGTGCATAATACATTAAATTATGAATTAAATTAAGTCAATTTATTAAAATCAGGCATTAAATGCAAAGAATTTAATATTTTTGTAATATTAAATTTCAGATGTAAGAAAATAATGTGTTTTTTTGTACAATTTCAATACAGAATTTTTACGAAGAGAATAATTAAGGTTTTAACATAAAATGAACTCGTAAATATAATATATGCTACATTTATTTTAATATAAAACTTTGGAAGGATAATATTTCGACTTTTTGAAAAGACATGATATTTTCTATTATTAAAAATATAATAAAAGACGAAATTTTTAAATTAATGATATTTTAATTTACATTTTAAGTTACTGTAACAAAATAATTATAATATGAAAAATAACTATGAAACTTAAAAAAATATCTTCATACTCAGTGATCATGATTAATTAAAAATGATTGTGTAAAAATCATTAAAAGGAATTATATAACTTAATAAAAAATCTTACTAACGAAGTTTCTACCGAAATTAATAAGGAGAATGTTATTAATACTATAATACAAAATATACATAAAAAAAGCAATAAAACTATATATTTATAATATATTATAAGTACAGTAGTGTTTTAAAATTCCACCACAACTCAAACATCTTTAAAATGTTTTTAATTTACCTCAAATGTAGTCTTTTGAATTTTGAGCGCCACTTCTGCTCACACACACATGCACAATTTGAAGGGGTGGATGTATTACGAGAGAGACGGTAAAGCAGTAATTTAGTCGCTCTATTCACCAATAGATGGCGCTACTGTATGATGGTAAACTGAATTTTTTTATATTATGACTTATTTAAACCAATTTTCAATTATAGAAATCAAATGAGTAATTTTAAAAATATTTGGATGGTGTTTAAAAATATTAATGATATAATAACAGTAAAACACGAATATAAGGAATGATAAACGCTGCTCATCACTAGATGGCGCTGCTAGTCTGATTAGACAACAAAATTGCTGTGTAAATATTTATAGCTGAAATAGGAAAATTCGCGCCTAACGCGCCCGGTACGTGACTTCTAAAGTAAACGGTCTCATTTGCGATCCGAATTGCCTCCTCACATCTTATTCGGTTCTCTTTAACGCATTTATATTCATTTCTAGGCGTCTTAAAAAGATGTATGTACCTAGTAAAGTCCAATAAGGTTTCTTATAAGATGCATTCATTCTGGGCAAATTAGAATTTAATAGTTTTAAACTAATCCAATTAGAAATAACTATTTACGAAAAACCAAAAAAAAAATAAAATAAAATTATAAGGAAATATTAGAACAGAACCAAATAATATAATGTAGCTTGCTTTAAATTATTAGTGAAAAGAAAGAAACGATGAATTAAATCATTTATTAATAACATTACATAACTTCCAAACAGGATAGGTCTATGTACGTCTGTATGTATGTTGTTGTCTAATCTACTACAAAACACTGTATTAGAGCAACACAAAGATTTTCAGATTAAGTAGATTTTTTATACACAGTATTTCCAGATTAACGAAAGTTTTTTTTTTAATTTTATGATAATTAAAAATATATTTATAATATGTATGTATTTAAAAATTATATGTGTAGTATATCAACTATCTGGTATTCGTAACACAAGCTTCGTAGCTTACGACGGAACTAGATGGCGCTTATGTAATAATGTCCCAAAAAAAAATTATAAAATAAAGTGTGTAATTAAGTAATTTTTCTAGTTTTTTTACCAGCTGACTTCAACTCCTCTATTATAAAAAATTTAACATAATTTATAAGAAATATACTGTATATAACTATAAAGATGTATCCAATAAAAAAATGAGTCAATATAGAGACCGTAACGAATATTGATGTGGACTTCCGTTCGTAGTTATTGGTCTTTTAATTGCGATGTAAACAGGAAGCAAAAACTGACGCACTGTAAATTATAATTACATAATAAAAATCATTACTTTTATGACTTATCGACAACTTTACTATCGCAGCGGTCGATTGAAAATTCTTAACATTGTATTTAAATATCATAATCTATGTATTATCTAAGTACAATGTATTAGTACATAATATAAATAAAACTGATTTTTATTGATTGTCTGTCTGTCTCTTTGTTCCGGTTAATCTTGGAAATGGCTGGACCCATTTTGACGGGACTTTCACTCGCAGATAGCTATAAGGAGTAACTTACTTTTATTTTATTAGGAAATTATAAAAACCGTTTATTTTTAACTTACGCTATTTCATTTTCGTTTTGTTGGAAATAAAAAAAATATGTAAACCTGGAAAATTATCAAGTTCAATATTTTGTATGGGATTACTAATCGTAATACGTATCTAGGGACGAACACGAACGAAGCAAAGGTGAGACACTAGTGTTAAATAAATATTTTAACCAATAGTCTTATCATTTTACTGCGATAGGATAGTTACTGTATAAAGAATTTAAATAAATTAGAATAGAACAATATTACTTAAGCATAGTTCTCTGCTTTAAAATTTCGGGACTCTAAAAAGTTATCACCAAATGAAAAATTAAACAATAACAAGTTTTTTCTTATTAAAAAAAATTTTAATATATGAGTAATTATTATAGAATCTATTCTTAAAAAGTTATATTGTATAGCTTAAAAATAGCATTTGCTTCAGTCAACAAGTACCTTTACATTCAAAAAATAGAGCCGTCGTTTTGTGACCCTTTACTTTTTTTGCCATATTCCGTCTCTTTCGTTTCGAACATTAAAATAAACTCCACCCCTTTGAATCGTATTTTTTGCGCTGTTTTTTATAATGATCGAAAGTTGCGCATGAGTTGGTGATAAAGTGGTTTAAAACTACAGTGTAGTGCTTTATTATATAAGTTCTTAGGCTATTGTTAGACAATTTTAGTACCGATATGTACTTAATATAGATTTATATATAGAAAATTCTATACAAACGTTTTTGTATGAAAAATGGAAGTGCTTTCGACTTCTGGACGACGATTTATAGTGAATTTATTAAAAAAATCTTAACTTAGACTTGAAAAAGTTATTAGTTTCAATAAAATAACTGTTCCTTTATTGCATTAAAAGATAAAAAGATAGAAGCTACTTACTAAAAATAGTAAATAATTTTATATACTAAATGAATAAGGATATAATTAAAATTAATTTGCAGTTATTAAGATTAATCACGATTTCTTGATATGTTATAGAGGTACGTAATATTTTATAACTTTTATCTATTTAATGAATCAAACTACTAATTTAATTGTAAAAGTTTGTTTGAGTGTATGTTCTTTGTTCACGCTCAAACGGCTGGACAGATTTGAATGAAATATTGAACAATGATAGATTATAGCCTGGAGTAACACATAGGTACTAAAAGAGGTACGCAAGTGAAATAAGGTTACATCGCTAGTGTATATAAATAAATCAGTAGTATAAATAAAATTTAATTGTCTGTTCTTAATTTCAAATTAACAGCTTTAAACTACATGCATATGAAAGCATATAGCTACGGCACATAGGTACATCAAGAAACCAATTTTAAAATTTTTGTTTGTCTGTCCTATGTATCTATTCGTCTGTATGTTCCGGCTTATCTCTGAAACGGTTTAACCGATTTTGACGGGACTTTCACTAGCAGATAGCTAATGTTATAAGGAGTAACTTAGGCTACTTTTATTTCACTAGAAAATTATAGAAACCGTTTAATTTATTTCAACTAATGCCCAGCAAAGCGGGCCGAGTTTGCCAGTATACTATAAAGTAGGTATGAATTATTAGTAAACAATGCAAGTCCGATGACCAATAGCTATGGAGATCGCCAATCTCTCAGTGCCGAGTCGCAAGCGTGAACAGATCCCTATCGTGGCTAATGTAATTTACTTCATCATTGTATCTATGCGTAGTAAATACGTATAATTTGAGTTTTATGAGGTTTTTATGGCTTAAACACCTTTTTAAGAGTACATGTAATTAAAATTGTGAGGTCAACTGCGTTTTAATCGTTAGTTATATTAATGTAGCTATAGGCTTCTCTTGATATCTATTTTGAAAAAGTACAAATTTGTTTGTTGAACAACACACACCTCTCTCTCTTTTTATCTAAAAATGATATTGTAATATAAAGTATATAAAATCCTTTTGAAATTAAAAAAATATATTTCCATAGACTAATTGTACATTTAAATTTTACAATTGCATACTTCTTTATACAGAAATAACTTTTAAGTTATACTCAGTTATAATTGCAAGTTTTACTCGCTAGGTTTATAGCCTTTATATCTCTTAGGGCATCTAGGTCCTTCCATCTGACTCAGGCATTTAAGACGTTTGATTAAAAGATAAACGTTATCGGTCCACAGAGTAATGGATGAGATAAATCTTTATGAGTTTAAATTTTCTCAGTGTTGTAAAAGTCACTGTTATAGCTCTAGCTGAAGTGTGTTAAAGATTTAAGTACCAACATAAATGTTATTGAAAAAATCAGTTGAATCAATTATTTTCCATCGCTCTCTTCTTCTTTTTCACATATCTATCTGATAGAGAAACATTTAAATAAAATAAAATTTGAATGACATAACTAACGGTTCACCCTCGCTTCATTGGGGTTCGTACAAGTTCAAAAATACAAAAAAAACAGCTATTCTACAGGAACCTTACATATTCCTGGATTAAAAAATAGCCTATGTGCTTATATTATAGACTATAGTATATTTCTTTGCCAAAATTCCACCCAGATCCGTTCAACCGTTTTGATGTTATGACTTATGAGTGACAAACGTCCAAACATTCATATTTATATTTAGTGAGAAAAAAATACAAATAACTTGTAAATGAGGTATAAAAAAATGTGAGATATAAAAGCAAATTGCAAATCATTAGGAATCTAAGGAAAGTTTTTATTAGAAATCAAATAAAAAGTTGCTTTATTGGAATAGAATTTTACAATTTTACAATCGTCATTTTTAAATTATTAAAATATATAATTTAAATTAGAATTACAGGAAAATATTTTGTAACATTAATTAACTAATCAAATATTTTAGAAGCAATAAACATTATAATCGTTTACAATTATTTTGAAGTTATTCTAAGTGAGATAGAAGATATACTGTTTTTTTTGCTCGCTCACTGTTTGTCGCCGTTCGTTGCCTGCAGAAGTAATGCAAGTGCAAGTTTAGATCGTGGTCCTCGGACGTTTACACAAACCGACCGATTTGTTAGATAATTGTTAGATAAATAGTTATATAAATACACATACTTATATATAGTTATTTATTTGTTACTTTTACCTATGATTATATTTACCTCTTCCTTTACCTATATTTACCCATTTGTTTTACCTATACATTATACAACAAATTCGTACAGATGTTATAATAAAGCTGTGACGTTTGGAAGGTCTTCATATCTTAAATATTTATTACAATTAATATATAAAATAAAGTAGGTAGATCTTATACACTTTCAGCCATTATTTTTGAATGGTATGAACATTTGAATTGTGCTTTTTTTCTCAATATGCTTTGGAGACACGGTTTGTAAATCACTACCTAAATTTAACCCTTAATTCTACCAAACTTATAAAAATAAAACATCAGAAATTAATACTAATGCACTAATAGATATATTTACTGCTAAGATTTTATAAATCACAATCAAAAGTATACAATATAATGAAGCTTTTAACCATTTTATTCAGGGTTCTATATAAAATATATTTAATTTCGTCATTTCTAAAACCCAAAACAGAAACGACTCCATTCAAACCAAAAATTGAATTTTAAAACGTGTATAAATTCGCAACCTATGGCGATGGCAACCATATCTTTATCGATTCATGTAATTTTTTCATCTTAAGCTTAGGCAAATTTCGATCTCTATAATTCCATTACATAGAAAAGTTAGAGTTAGAACATATAATTTCCCTGCATTATAGTACGTGTTCGTTTTGCGAATCGCTAACAATTTCCAATTCCTGCTACGAATACACAATTCGTTGAACCCAAGTCAAATAAAGACGAAACTTACACGTTACATGACATCAAATCATAAGAAGTCATTAGGCATTCGAGTGAAACGGTCCCCAACAAAAATAATAACAGACTATAACCCTTCTTATCACTTAGAAAATATGGTTGGAAATGGCGTGGTGCATGTTTGAAACAATTGTTTATGTCATGATATTTGTTAATCTATTTTGAGCATTATTTATGTTAATATAGGGTTTATTTTAGTTTTGGTCGTGTACAGTCAACAAAAACACGAGTGAGGAAAAAAGCTGGCATCTTTTTGCGTCATTCCCTCAGTCCCCCAGTGGGGGGTTAGGGTGAAGAAAAATCCGCGGGGGTGATGGGGGGTCGTAGTAGTTTTTCGTCGGAATCACGCGTTCGCGACACGCTTCGTATTGATTTTTCAGCACATGCTTGCGTTCAGGTGCTGCTTTAAAGACATGTTTATGGATTAATGTAGTGCGGATTTCTCTGTGTTGTTTGTTGGGGTTTTTATATGAATATTGTTATGTATTAAAATGAAATATATAAAAATAATATATAATATATTACATAATACAAGTATACGTAGTACTTTTGTAATTATGAGAAATGTCTAAGTTCTGTAAAGTACACTCAAACACATTATAATATTATTGAATTAAGAACTGTAAATATAGTGGCTTTCTATAATATAATGAGTATATTACTCTTGATACATATAAATATTATTATTTAGTTTATTAAGGTTTCGTTAATTTTCTTTTCTGTTACATTTAAATGCATAAATAAAAATGAAATTATGCACACTGATTATTTTAATTTTGAATACTTAAATAATTTTATAGAAAAGACTTGTTTTCCTTTTACAATTAATCTCTTAAAATTTAAAATGTGCGCAATAAATTTTATGTATGTACGTGCAATTAGAGGAATACGAGTATGCCAAATAGCCCAATATGAAGATCTATCGTCATGAACAAAAAGCTTCGTGGTGCTGATTGAAAGTAAAAAGTTTAATTCAGAAAATTCAACTATAAAATAAGTAAATATGTAGATGAACTGAATTAATATAATCTCAGAGTAGAAGATATTAATTTTTTTAAGAAAATGTAGGTATATACTTTAATTACTTACAATAAACTTTTTTGAAGTGAAACTTCTTTAGAATCGTTGTGATTTGAAACTCGATGAAACGAAAATGCGTCACGATAAAGAAAGAAATACATAAAAGTATAGGATTAAGTCGGAGAGAATGAGATAAAATACATTCCAATGTTGCCATGGTAACCGTTGTATATTTTTTGACATTTCTTTCTTCAATGTGAATATTTTAATCACTAATTACTGAAGTTTCACTTCTATCGTGTGTGAATCGCACACACACCTTTTTTTAAAATCTACGAAGCTTTTATTAAGTTTGAACTTCGCGATACGTAAACTCTATTTTATAAACAGAATATTGCCTTAAAATCCGAGATCTAATTTCATTGACAGAGCTTTAAAAGCTCACAACTTTCTAAAAGCTCTGACGATTTATCAAAACTTTAGAAATTTAAGTCAAAATATGTAAATATAAATGACATTATAGATTTTTTATGGGATATATTCCCATACAGTGATCGAAATATAAACACGAATATTAATAAGACAACACCGGTCCGCGTCGAATCGCATCCAAACAGAGTGCTGTAGCGAATTTACGAATGACAATAAGATGCTAATCTTCGACACCTTTACATTTGCATATTTGCGATCGGCTTAGAATTGCTATTCACATCGTTTAACGATTCCGTTAAAATATTTTTGTACTTGTAAACTTTTAGTTCGTTGCAAGAACAAGCTTGGTTATGTGGATAATATTGATATTCATTTTAAGTTTTTAGACGAAAGGATATTGAAAATATAATTTATTGTATAATATATCTATTGACTAAGCTTTTCGTTAATATTATTAATAATATAAGGCAAATAAGATTTTGTTTGTTTATTTGTTTGTTTGAACGCGCTAATCTCAGGAATTATTAATCCGTTTTGAAAAATTCTTTTTGCATTAATAGCCTGTTCATTGAGGATGACTTTATATCATCATACCTATGTATCTATTACGTAAAGTGTAATATCTAGAACGAATCCGAGCAAAGCAAGAAAGTCGCTAGTATTTTTATAACCAACTCAATACAAGATGCTCTAAACGCTACACTATACTTTAAATCGCAAAACATAACTTTCATGCTGTTAAAACTAATTTTTACATATCCTCCAAAGTCAAAGCATTTAAGACTGTATTTTTTTAGTAGTACGGTTCCTTTCTATACATACATAAACAGCATCAAGTTACGCAAGTTGGGCCACAAAGGTGCGCTTATTGTTTCGACCCGGAGATTTTGTTTGAAATTTAAATATTTTACAAACGTGACAATAGACAAAAACCGGTACTTGTAACTGTAAAAAATTAAATATCAAAATTATGACGGTTGGCCCTTTGTCTTTTAATGTATGCAAATTCTGTGCGGATGTTGTCTGCGGATGGGACATACATTTTTTACATGACTAATACAATGTTATTATTACGAATTTGTTTCGCGTTGCCGATTGTATTGTAGTTCGCTTACTTTGATTATAAATTTATATGTAGTTTAATTTGAAATTTAATATTATAATCAATTAAAATAATAAAAATATATCTGTTCGTCTGTCTTATTGATTTTACTGCTAAGCTGGTGAAACAAATTTGATCAAGAGATTTATCACATTTTACGTAATAATTATATCAGTACTTTTGGAGGTACTGTTAATAAAAAATGAATGGCAACATTTCAATACAACACACCTAAAAATTTACAATATTTAAAGCGAAAATTTGGCATATATATCACAGTAATATATAATAAAAAAATCAAATGTTTTTTCTAGGTATCGTAGGTGTTACTACTAGGTCCTACCTAGGTACTACTAAGTAGGTACGCAATTCCACTAATACGGCGAATCGTTTACATAAGTATTATTTGTAATATATCTTAAAATCACTTATATAATTTGTTTTTAGTACTTATATATAAACTTAAAAGTACTTAGAAATAATCGCACTAATCATTTGTAAAGACATTGCCGCGGTTATATTTCAGAGGTTAGACACGAACGATTAACTCGAATTAGAATGTCTTGCTGGGAACGATTTATTTCCCTCCCATTTGAGTTCTTTTTTAGTATTAACGCTTATGTTTAATATTGCGAAAACAAGAATGTCTCTGTCGCCTTTATTAATGAATATAAGATATTTTACTTAATATTTACGAGTTGAAAATGCGAATGTTATGTGAAACTTAAAAGAAAAACTAGCTTTTGTGTTGGTATTTTTCTTGCAAATTACTAGAATTTAATGTACTGGAATATAATATTATCTTTCACAAATACTCCAATTAAGTATTGGTCATTACTTTGGATGATATTACGTAACAAACGTACAGGAAAACGGATAATATCGAATAGAATCTCCTCCTTTTTTAAATTCGGTTAAAACAACCATTTTGCATGTATGTATAAATTTTAACCGCCACTTACATTCTATTATCTTCTCTTACTCAATTAAAAAGAATAAATATTTAACTAATGTCACGATCAAATGAACAGACAAAAGGTACTTTTGATTTATATATATCTGGTGATAACAAAAACAAAACTAGAAAAATCCAATAAAACACTCGAACAATCGAATTAATTTATTCAAACCCATTTTATTACGTGCCAACTGTTTATTTTATATCGACATTGATAAAAATATCGATTGTTATTGTAATATGTAATTAATCTTGTCTCTATAATAGAGTACTCGCGTGTTCAATGATCATATTTTATTACTTTACATTCATTTTATTTGCATAAATTAAATTTTTATTCTATTAATTGAGAAACAATTGTTAGGATTGAAAGTACAATGTTTTGTTATTGAGTTTTAATAACTAATTAATTATAATTAATTTAAAATTGTATATTAAAATATAATTTTGATCAACATTATGAGCCAAACTCGATTAAAAGTTATTTGACTAACGGCCGCACTCAGAGTCAGTTAATGAACAATTAAGTCGTTCTTCAGTACAGAGATTCTGGACTTAATAGTTCATTAAGTGACTCTGAGCGCGGCAGAATGCCGTTACATAGTAGTTACTCCAACTACGAAACAGATTATGTACATATATTTTAAAAACATAGTTTTTAAAGTTTGATTGAAATTGAAAGCTTCCAAATTTTATTTCATTTCTACTTGACCACTAGAAACTATATAGTAGCAGAAGGTATTCCTTAGGATTGTAATTAAAAGTAGTTAGTCTTCTGGAAATCGAACTCGAGATTTCAGTTACTGGAGGCCATTTTCATACGCATGGACGGACAATGTTAAAATATATAATGTCATGCTCTCATATTATGTACAAATATTTTAATTACAAAGCGAAATTAAAAATAATTATTTTTATAAACCGCTCACTTTGTACTGAAGTAAGACCTGAGTTTCGTGGGAACACCTTGAATAAACATCTATCACCCCAACAAAGATGTGTATTAGAAAACCATAAACAACAAAATATGACAGCGAAACGAAAATATTTAATCTCATTACTATACAATCTATATTCAGGAACCATAGACGAGACTATTGTTAACCCTTCGCCGTGCGAAAAGTTAAAACTGTCCTTTATAAAAATTCTAAGAAAATTTAAAACGGACATAGACATGCAAATAAGATCCGCATTCGATATTTAAATGAGCCATCTGTAACAGGATGCGGAAGAGCAATTTTGACACTTGGAAGAATACTTAACCCTTACACTCCTTTTTATTCAAATTAAGTTTTACGGGCAGTATCAGGCATAGTGATTTCAATAGATAAAGGGTTTTTTCTTAATAACGCGTTAATGTATTCATGGATTTCTCAAGTCGTGAGAACATTTAAGTTTTGTATGTGAGAATCTTGTCTTTGTGAAGTAATCGTTGGGGTTGAATGTTATTAGAAGGTATGTCAAAATCTCCAATATGCAAATTTTTATGGGATACCATAAGAAAGAAATGCTCAAACAGTTGACTTCAAATACTCTGCTATTTTAGTATTCTGAATATTTCGATACTTCATTTATCTTACACAATGAATACCTATTATTACTTTAGTCCTTTAATATTCTATTTTTTAGCAAACTTAGCGGTGAAAAATTGAACAAAAAATTAATTTTATAATTACGTACTCTGTTAATTACAAAGATCTCAGCCAGAGTAAGAATTTTTAAATGTAACGAAAAATAATTAATTAAACAATTCCTGCGTCATGAGAGATTAATCTTTATCGAGTGAAAATAACGTTGAAAATTGCGTGACTTAACTATTCAAGTGAAGAATTTCAAACAAAGTTCAGTACAAAAAGCAAACGTCTTAACCCTTCCGTGTCTGCATTCAAATTCAAATTCTGTCCCCCTGCGGCAGGTGGGTAGGTGATCTTTGAAAGAATTTCCGTTTCTGCCACTGTTTTACTCTATACTTTTCTTTTCTTTTTCTATATTTTAAACGAAGACAAAAGATTGCATTAGTTTTTTAGAATATTCAAATGGCTTGTATGCATATCATGAATTGAAAAGTTAAATCAAAAATCTTAAAAGTTAAGTTAAATCATAACGTATCCGGTTAAAAAAATAGAGATTGTGAATTGTGAAACAATCGTACAAACAGTACATCAAAAACTATCGTATTTTAAATATAATTACTATATTATATTATACAAATACGTAAACAATACAATTTAGGATTTATTTATATATTTAAAATTATATGTTAGATCTCATATACTTTTGAACCTCAGTTATCGCCAATTAATTTTAATATATTTGATACTACATTAAAAAGTCTGCTCACTTATAATTTAATCTAATTCAACAAAATATGGTGTTTGAAATAATAGCACCTGGAATAAAGACCGGTTGTGATTCTTTCCTTCACATCCCAAACTAATTTGCATGCAAAGGGTTAATTCATGATTATTTGAGTTCACGCGTATTTTTAATTATTCAAGGGTTGGTAATAATGTATTCTATTATCAAATGCAGATGGCGACTTTTTTGCAAGACTCAGTCTGTCATAGAATTTTGTAGAGAGTGGAGTAAAGTGCAGTGTAATTAAAGTGATCTTAGAACGCGGTAATTAGGAAAAAGTCAAAAGAAACACTAGATCAAAGGGGTATCGCAAAGGGCTATGTGAAGGCTCGAGTGCATAGAGAACTCTTGAATTTTAAAATAGTTGGTAGTACAGAGAGATAGACATCGTATTTACGGTATGTTTTAATTACTTTAACATTTTTAATTATTCTAACAGTCCCCATCGTTTGTGTATGATAATTCTATACATTATATATAAACAATTTTTTTTATTATGAGATCGAATTTCTAGTACAAATGCAAATATGTATGTGTGTGATGTGTGTATATTATTTAAGTTCTTCATACTGAAATCTTTTAATAAATAAATATTAATAAAAAAGTTGGAATATTAACACTCAGCACCGTCTAATGCTAAAGTAAGGTACGAGGCCTTGTTATAGATACTAGATAGTTGATACACTAAACATCCAGGCAAGAGTACAATCATTTGTGCTCGTCATACAAATGAATGCACCCAGCGGGACTCAAACCCGCAACCGCTGGCATAGCAAGTCGGATCACTGAACCAAATTTGGCTTCTTCTTATTTAGATAAGATTTAGTACACATAAAGGCTATGGCGTTGGTACAGTATGATTTTGGGCATATCGATGCTTCAAAATAAGGATAACTCGCCTAAAGTAATATATAATATATGAAATGATTTAATATATGTTGTAAATTAGTCAATTTTCGGTGCTCACGCATATTTTACACGGTAAATTATTCAGATAATTGTCTTTGCAATTATTTATAGATATTATCAAATTAACATTTAATTATACACTTGCTGTTAAGTACTCTAATGATATTTAATTCTCTCGAGATAAAGTAAGAAATACCTTACGATTAATGTTTAAGTATTTATTTACGACTGAAAGAATAATTATGCTTTAGATGAGTTGATTATATTATTATGTAGGTGTCTAAGAAAAAATGTTACGTAGATGGATTAGCGAAGTTTATTAAATATATTTATTAAATAAAATTGGTTACTTGGAAGTTTAATTTTAGTTAAACTATGTTCATTTTGCTTTTATATTATGTATAGTATCGAGTTAACGTTATTTATCACGTATATAATGATATACTTATCTATATTTTTAAAAAATTGAAAGGCATTATGTTTTATAATAAGTTTAGAATGGAGAAAACAGCACACTCTCCCAAAAGAACCTAACTGACGAAATAAACCAAAATATACCTTTATATAATATAACACTTAAATAAAACCTAATATTAAAATAATCAAATTTTGTAATAAAAAGTCAAATTTTGATTTATTTCAAATTTTCGAAGTAGTGATGTACAAAGCCATGCATCACAGATAATGATTGGATTGCCACGCCTTCGTCATCAATCACTGGTAAAGACACCGTGACACAGAGTGGGTGGGACCAGAGTAAATTGACCTCTCTTGCCATAGATTACATTGTTTTCTTCATACTAGATTCTATGCCTGACTTTCCATACCTAAAAACCGCCTAAGTAGGATTTTTTATTAGTATAGAAATTATTAAAAATAATTAGCGATGTAGATGCATTATATACGTCAATATTATCTTTAATTTTTTATATAAAGCGAGTTTACGTCTATTTTGAATAAAAAATATCAAAAAACGTAATGATTTTTTTAATTTCCTCAATTCATCTATAAAATGTTATAGATTACTTCCTTGTATTTTTTCTGTAGTGTACAAACAAAAGTTTAAAAATTTCATTTTCTATATAATCCCAGTTTAGGGAGATAGAGGTCAATATAAACTGGTCGCGCAGTTTGGGAGGACGCAGAAGCTATTGTGTCTTGTTAGATGGTAATGTCTTGGATGGCTGGATATAAGTAAATTATGTTTTTGTGGGGTGACTTTCTATCGGACAGTTTCATTTCACCCTATAATAATATGTATCTACATAGTAGCAAAAATATATGAATTAAGCTGTTAAAAACGTAGTAAAACCAAAGTTTCGTTGAATATAAGTAAATAAAATAATAAAAATAAAAAATATTATAAAAATAACTTCAACTTTTGCTTTAATAATATGCTTTCTAAAAAAAAGTGAAATGTATTTCATATGAATACATACATACAAACTAATGTCGTCAAAAAACTAGATTTGTTTTTTTTAATGTCTTTTAACTTTGGATTCGAATTATTATGAAGTCTTATGCATTTAAAATACGATATTACCACTTGAATCATATTACATCAAAATGACTTCATGTAAGTCGTAATTTTAAGTTTTTTGTTTCTTTTAGTAATTTATATGTAACGAAATTCACATGTAGAGTTCCAATGTTAAGTAATTATTTAGTAACATTATATACACTTTGTACTTTAAAATACTGTTATTGTATATAGCATATAAAAAAATATGATTTCAAAAGATAGATAGACAAAATGTGACGATTAATTAATCTTATATCTCCTAATATAGTTATAAAAAACGAGCCACGTCGATGCCACGAGCCACGGGATGAACTCCGAAATTGCTTAACAGATCATAACGATTTTTAATGTAAGATTTAATTTTTAATGTAACGATTCGATTTTTAATGTAACGATTCGATTTTTAATGTAACGATTTTTAATCTAAGATCTTAAAAGTTTCGATGGTTTACATTTTCACATTTGAATTTCGGAGAGAGAACGTGAAAAACGGCTCTAAGACAAATTCTACCTCTAAAATTAAAAAATATATATAAAGTATACAACAGCAAAGTGTAGCAACTTATGGTATTATATAGAGGTAACATAAGCTTGCTTGATTAACTCTAAAAGTACTAAAATGTTGTTAATAATTGCTTAAGGTATTGAATAGCTACATTTTCCTGCCTGAAAAGCCTGAAATATCCCTTAGATTCTCTAGTATTATATATTATTGCGTATATAAAATTCAAAAACCTAAAAAATAAAACATTTTCCATACAAATCAACTATTTTAAAGCAGCATTAAAGCGGGGCGCTACTCCGAGGGGATTGGGAATTGAGTAAGAAGATTACCGTGATGTATTACGTGCTGCCTACGCTTTTTATTTCCAGATTGTATTATTTACTTATAACTTTCCTTATTTCTTAGAGATTTTATAAAGTACATTATATATTGTGTTATTTTTATATACACTTAAGTATATATCAGTATATTTTGCTTATGTATAGTTTTGTTTCGTCGGTCCATTTGGATTTTAGATTCGATATAAAGTAAATCAATATTTGAATTGAACTTTAGTTAAATCAGTAAGTAAAACCATTAACTCTTACATTCTTAATATAAGTATGTTTTTGTATTTATTATATTAAAAGTAGTTTAATGTAAATTATCATAAAAATACTTTACGATCCAAATTATATACTATTTCACAAATCTCTCTCTAAAGTTTTTGATAAATTAAATTGACCTATCAAAAAGATATTAGAATGAATAATAAAAAACTTGTACTTAATATTTCTTTCCCAGATAGTGTGATTAACACTAATATGTATGAATGTGAAAGTTCGTGAGTTATTAGCTCTTAAATACGTAACGGTTTAACTAACTCTGGGCATTGGGATGACTTATATACTGAATTAATGAATATTATACATGACATTTTATAGTGAAACATCTATCGAGCTTTAAAGCATTTGCATATAAATAAATAAAATTGAAGTGTCTGTTTGTAATGTTAGAATACAGCGTTTAAGATAGTCTATTTAATAGGAAAATAACTTTTTTTTAATTTGTGTTTAGATATATTTTGTTTATTCCGGCCAGTTACCGAAACGGCTAGACCGATCTTGATGGGACTTTCACTAGCAGATAACATTATTATTAGAATAATTTACGATTCAGGCAAAACCATTAAATCTATGAAATTGTAAACAAAATCCGCGTATACACGTACGTACGTACGTACACACGTAGCGTAAGTCTCTAGTATACGCATTTATTGTTAAGAAAATATTTGGAAGAACAGTATTTTAAAATTACTGAGTATGCAATAACTCTATTTTTAACTAACGTTTACAAGAAGCAGTTAATTTTACCCCAATTCCAAACAATCGATCATAGTAAAAACTCTAGAAAGCGAACCTAGATCGCATCAAACTTATCCAATATTTCTTTCTTAGCAAGTTTTATATTACGTAAATTCTTATATAAGGCTGGCATAAATAAGGGACTATGTGAGCCACAAATCTTCTCGAGTAATATCTTGGAGAAAAATAAATTCGTAAACCGGAGTTTGAGCGCACCTGACGTATTTATGTATACCATGATACGGTTAGGCGGCGTTTAAAATGATTTCTAGTCTATCTTTTGATAAATAGTTTTTTAAACTTAATTTAACTATAGTCTGTTACGACCTTAACGGTTATCCCTTTATAAATAACATCAGTGTTCTGCGACACTGCGACTTTTTCTCCTTTCTGTTAAAATTATATAACTATGTTAGACATTCATTGTCAATAATCGTATTATACATCTCATATTTAAAGCTTTTTACATAGTTATTGTCTCCGACGTTAATACAAGGTTTATATAAAACTAGCGATTCACACTCGCTTCGCTCCGGTTTGCCTCTAGATACGTTTAAATATTCAGTATACATTTCTCAAAGTGCTACTTATCTGCAGTAAAAAGTATCCTATATCTTGACTCAAATAATCAACTATCATAATATTAAATTTCATCAAAATCTGTCAAGTTATTTTTTCGTGATTCAATCACAGACAAACAAAACCTCCAAAAACTTATATATTCGACTTCTGTATCGATAATAATGACTTTAACAATATGATTTTCCAAAAATATTCAATGTACAGATTCGACTAAGTTACAATTTTGCTTATAAATAATAAATAAATAAATATGTTGGGACATTATTACAACAGCGCCATCTAGTTCCGCAGTAAGCTACGTAACGTGCTTGTGTTGCGGATACCAGATAGTTGATATACTACACATATAAATTTTAAATACATACATATTATAAATATAAACACACATGACTGGAGTACAAACATTCGTGATTAGCAAATGAATGCCCCAAGCGGGACTGGAACCCGCGACCGCTGGCGCAGAAAGTAGGGTCACTACCAACTGAGCTAAACGTGTCGTCAATTATATGTATAGATTTAAGAAAAGTAGCTACATAAACGCGCCCTACGCCGCGCCGTCGCGGGCTTACAACCTATTTCCATACATATGAGGTAGACATCGTGAGATGGGAAAGCGTGCCCAAACGAGCACCCCACCTCTTTGTAGTTAGCAATTTTTTGTTTTCCTCGCATCTCGGCTTTGTCTTACCGACTTACCTTTGTAGATGTACCGTAGTAGGTAAGATACTTAGGCTTAGATTAAACACTGTGTGTTTACGCCATTTTTTGTTCCCTCTATATAGAGATTATAAAAGATATTGCGTTTGCGACTTCTAATGGCTAAGATTAATAGACAATTGTATGTTTTATGAAAGCATGAGATACTCATTTCTATATAATAAGTTTTATATTTTTATAAAACTGTACTTACTTAAGTTTACAGTTTTTGTGACAAAGAAAATAACCTTTAGGTATATTTTTTTCATTACAATCAGTAGATGTTATTACACATCTATAATAAATAAATAAATATGTTGGGAATAAACATTGATAATATTCGAAAAACGTACATTATATACAATGTTACTCTAAGTATTATATCGAATGACAAACCGTGACGAATATACAGACGGGTATATTTTTTAAGAAGTTGATATTGTTTATTTAATATGTCACTTATACTTATATAAAATGTAATAATTATTGTCATATACTTATTATAATAATTTGCAGTTTAAAGTTCAAAAAATCAATTGATGATTCAATACGATTAATTATTATTAATAGTATAGCGACAAAATATCAACGATTAAGAATTCTAGATTCTGATACTAATCCTATCAAAGGAAGCCGCAATAATCTAGCTTTATTTAGTAACTTATCCGTTTAATTTATCAGTTATGAAGCCTTAGAACGGCCTATGCCATTCCAACCCTTTACTTTATAGGTTCTCTTTCTTTGAACGAGTTAACGATTAAGAAAACAGTTTTTATTACCAAGAAAACAACTTTAGTCATTTTTTAATTGCTTATTGAGCAAAAAAGGACGTATTGACATCATAAATCTTTTAAAAAATACGAGTATTTTTGGACGATCATTTCATAAAAAAATGAAAATTGGTTCATAATTAGCAACGATTTCGCAAAATCCATATAAATATGTATACTAAACCCATATATTTCAATTATTAGTATCATAATTAAAATTTAATTTAAAGAAAATATTTGGTTTACATTGTATCACGTGTAGATTAAACTGTTCTTTCATATTTTACATTTTATCCATCCATTAATTAACTCGAATTGTTTGAGATTGACCTTTTTAATAAATGTATATGAAATTATGATGATGATTCTACGGTATTTATAAGAAAAACCACAAGTTTTTACATTTTTGTCTGTCTGTTTGTTCCGGGTAATACCCAAAACATCTGGACAAATGTTGTCTGGATTTTCACTAGTATGTAGCTGATGTCAAAAAACTACTTTTATTTTAGAAAAAGAATAAGAGTTCCGCTGAAAAACGTAGCTAGACGCACTCAAGCGAGGCAAGGGCAAGTCGTTAGTATACGATAATTTTGTAGTATAAGACGTATGAAACAGCGTTAATTATAGTGTGTGAGAAATAAGCGAATGTAATTGATATATATAATTACACTCTATGCCAAAGTATTTTTTTACATAGTGAGCACAGATAAAAAAATTGTTAAATTTTGTTTTGTTTGTAATTTTTTTACTATATTCTATTGTAAAAAAGTTTTTTTTTAAATATTATCGCGAGAATAAAGCAATTTATTCATAATATTGTATACTTCTAAAGAATACTAAATTATTAATAAATAATCCGTCCATATCTGAAGTACCATTCAAAAAGCAGAAAATCCGCGTCTGGACATTGTTGACGTTTAATGACGTCATTAAGTTAACAGACCATCTTTTCTTAGGTGCATTGTCTTTTGGCGTCATTTGTTGTTACTTAAAAGTAAACTTTATAATCTTGGCATAAAGTATATTTTGCTTTACTCGTATCTTTCTAATTTGTTACTCCACCCTAAGTATTTACAATTATTTGTCAAGTCCACTAATTGCCTGCTGTATCAAGTAAAAGGGACTGTATTTCGGCTTATTAGGAATCAACAAGTCGGATGTAATTGTGCTCTTTTACCTACTGTTAATAGAAGCTGTCAAATATTAGATAAGGGCTGGTATAAGGGATTTTTTTGACTTTGTGTGCCTTTTTTGCTTTTTCTATGTAAACGAATATTATCTAATAATAACACGCGATTTAAGTACATACATATTAAACAATTTTGTTCTTTAAATGGATTACATAAATTAATTCAGCTAAGCTTGAAAAATCATACATTAAAAATTGCAAAATAAGTGTGATATTTGTGTCATTGTGTGATATTTTTGATTGTAAGTAAAGAATCATAAAGAATACTTGTAGAGCCTTTTTAAAATATATAAAGTTATAGGACTTTATTTATTTTTTTGCTTTTCGACGTTTCGAATGCTTTAGATGTTTTAAAGTTCATACAGTTCTTAAAGATAAAAATAGTATAATTGTTTCGGACATTGTCTCTAAAAAACTGAAATAATTTAAAATAAGGGATTTACAAGCAAATTATACTAGAATTTCTCTGTTTAAAGTAAATATTCTATCAAACACAATAATGTCATATTATAGAAGAAACACCGCATTAGATTATGCAAATGATACATTCAGTACGTTAATAGTCCGTTTTAGTCGTAAATTAGGTATTGACAGCTCCCATGTGGCCATTTACGTGTATAGGATTATTAAGTACTAAGGTGTTTCATATGTAGCGGTTAAACGGGGCTTAGATTGATGTTGTCTGGTTTTGGAAATACTATGTTGCTTTGTCGATAATACAATAGTAAATTTTTGTAATATCGGTACATAAAACGATTGAGTCTATGACCACCCTTAAAATTTAAAAAAAATATAAGTTTTTAAGAAAAACGAAACGAATGAGTAGTATCAAAACAATGTCTGAGTAAATAAATTCAAGGCATATTAATATTGCATACGGTATATAATTAATTAAAATATGTATTATATTAGCATTTAAAGTTGGTCCATAATAAGAATTGATTAGAAATAAGAATAACGGCCGCACTCAGAGTCACTTAATGAATCATTAAGTCTTAAATTAAAACGTATTAAAGAACGACTTAATGGCTTATTAAGTAACTCTGAGTGCGGCCGTTAGTCAGATGACCATAAGTTTATGATTATTAAGGTATTAGCGATTAAAATAATAATAACTCCAAAGAAAAGATTATGTCATTTCAGAAATACTATATCACGTAGACGTGATATAGACAAGTTAGCTTAATAATCTATTGTAAAATTTTAAAGGCAGAACTAACAGTAAGTTCCGAGTCTCGTTCAAATTAAATTATTCACATTCTATGCGAATCCAATAAGCAACACAAGCACATAAAGCTATCAACATTTGCTACGCGACTGTACACATAAGGCCTTTAACTCTCATAAAATACCTCCACAAAGAAGGAAAAGTAATGCAAAGGAATCAGTACCAACTACTATCTCAAAATTGATCTGAGATCAAACAATCAAGTTTAAATTCTATAATTTAGGCATAAGATTCAAAATCAAACGCAAACAACGTTGGTAAATTAGTTTTTTTTACCATTTTATTTTGAGCTCTGGATTTTGGTGGGTAAAGTTCGTTTTAGTTTACCGTTTCTTTTCGTTAAGGCTCAAGTAATACGGATGACGATGCGAACTTCGTGGAAAGAAAGGGGAGTAGGGAAGTATCGTGGGGTAGCGCGGGTGCACCCCCTGTTTTGGGTTTTCAATAGATGTTTGAGTTACGCTCGTATGTTTTAAAAAGCAGACAGGTGTAGTTAAGCGTATGCGTTGTTTGAAAGTTGAGATGTATGCTTATACGCTAATGTAATTGTTAAATACTGTTTATAGCTAACTTATGTATAAACAGAATATATTACAATGTTTTATATTATCTAAAATTATAATATTAAATAAGATTATATGCAAGTCTATCAAATAATGAAGCTTGTGCATCGTACGTCAGGTTACGGTTATGTTTGTTTATCAAGTCCTATATGATGAACCATCGTTTCCTTCAGTTTGTAATGTACTTGCTGTGCCAGCGATTGCGAATTCGAGTCCCGCTGGCTTTTGTTGACCGATTTATTTGTGAGCTACAACTGTTTTGACACCAGTCAGGGTTGTTTACTGTTAATATTTATAGTAGGATTTAAAGTTATATTTGTGTAGTATTAAGAATCTGGTATCCATAACACAAGCCTCGTAGCTTTCCATGAAATTAGATGATGATGTGCGTTAATTTCCAAACATATACCTACATCGAATCTAATATACAAAAATATTGTGTCAGGGTTTTATCGAACTCTTCCGAAACAGCTTGACCGATTTTTATGTTTTTTGTAGGTATATATTTAGTAGGTTTGAGATATTATAAATAGGTCGTAGGCTATTTTTTAATCCCTTAGTCGATAAGGGTGGCACATTTTTTGTTTTTTATATAAATATTCATCCTACCACTAATCCCTATGTTTTAATAGGCATTAGAATTCGGGCAGAGCCGCGAAAATTTCTTGTATTATATAAATATTTACACCTTCCTAGTATACCTATATATAATCAAATAACATTCTAATGTAGTCAAGTGGACGACGGACGTACCCGTACTTATCTTTGTGCATAAGTATATTATAAATCATAATATACCTTTTATAAATGATTTTATCATAGAAAATAAACTGTTATGTTAAGTGTTTCGGACCTTAAATCAATTCGCTAGTAGCAAACTAAAATTTTATGAGAAGTGTTATTTAAAAAAAATGCGTTATGTTCCTTCATTTCCATATATTTTTTATTTCCATTAGCGATATCGATCGTAGAAAGTCAGCTTGTTTGAAAGACTGATCTATTTTCACGTCGCATAAGTAAATTCGGGGTGCAAATTAAAGGGTATTCCCATTTTAATCGCTTGGATGGCGCGACCTAGCTCCCTAATCAACTGGTTACCGCCGTGCCCCAAATTGTAAATAGGAAATCGATAAAATCGTCGCTTTACATAGAAAGGTATTAATATTAATCGATTATTTTAATTTTTTATTAATTTAATTTAATCGAAGTAATCAATTATGATAGGTTTTGCTCTTCACTATAATAAGTAGTAATTAATATGAATATAAGTACAATCTGTTGTTTTTAATCGATTTCAATGACGTGTATTTTGCATATTTGATAAAAATTAACTTAATTTCTGGTTGATTTATCTAAAATTAGTGTCTTCCAAAGTCATCAAAGGAAAATGAATATAGAGCTGTATTCTTTTAGAATATAAACTGTGCTTAAAAGTCACAAAATTTAAAAAGAAAAAAAAAAACAACATGGGTAATGGGTAAAAATTGCATTCATGTGCGTTGAAAACCGCGATCACGTATGCACCATCCACGAATCTGATAAGAATGTTATAGCGAATACTTGCAGTAAGTACTTAGTACTTTAAAGATGCTAAACGCTATTTTAAGCCATCACAAAGATAGAAGGAAAACTACAGCAACAATTTCTTTAAGACTAAATAAGAAAACATTTATATATTGTAATAAATAGCTGATTTTTTCAAATAAGCGCTACAATTTTTATATATTCACTAGTTAAATGAAATTGCTTCAAGCAGAATCGAACTCCGAACCCTCAATAGACAAGAAGCTCTGGTAAAATAACAAGATTGATATCATATAATTAATAATACATAAACCATAAGTGCTTCTTATTTATATTTTGACGCTATATCAAAGACTCTCGGAACTATAAAAGTTTTGTCATCCAGCTAAGCACATGCCAACGATAAATGGATGATGAAAAAGTTTAATATACCATATTCTAGAATACGGCCGTAAATTTTACTCCGCGGGGTGGTTATTATTCATTTTTCTCAGTCAAACCCAGTGTAGGGCACACTAATGTGCCACTCCAGAGCCCCTACGAACTTTTCGCGACCATGTTTTTTCCCGCACAAATTTTTTGTTTGTCGTCCAACCCTGTCTTTCAAATATATTAACGTATATTCCATCCTTCTCCCCCTATCGTGCTGAGGGGTGGTAAATATGATACGTTCTTTTGGGGCTTAAATTGATTTTTCGAAAGTGTGTGGAAGCCATTTTATCGCGGTTCTACGAGTTTTGTATTTTAAGTTTCATTTTTTTTAGTTTTTGACTTTGAGCTTACGATATGATTTTCTGAAAAACGTTGCCTAATTTCTTCATTAAAAGTAGTTTATAAATAGTTTTATAATGACTCTGTGAAGTGGGAATAATATTTATATTTTAAAGACGAAAACTATAAAATTAGGAATTCTGATTATATCTGGTTTGAATCAAGTGATAAATTGATTTTATAATTATAAATATACATTCACAAAGTAAATTAATTACGATCAAGTTATAATGAGACGTTGATAGTCATATAAATGTAATTTAAAAATTAAGCGTAAGAGGCACGGTCGAAACGGACATGGAGGGACATTAGTTCGATGGTAAAGTTAACGATCTATCATAAATGAGCGTCTCCAAAATTAATAGCTTATAAGATAGAAGCCGTTATATTATAATTTAATAATAAAAAATACATTAAATTGTATAATTAATAAGGTTAGAGCTATATAGCGTAGTATATTTGTAGCGGTGTAGATATCAAAGTAATTTACTCAAGCAAAACGTACCGCCGCACTCAGAGTCACTTAATGACCCATTACGTCATGAATCTCAATAGTAAAGAACGACTTAAAGGTTCATTAAGTGACTCTGCGTGCGGCCGTTAGACATATTTCAATATAATTTAATGTATTTGTGTATGGGTTTTTTAGTTTACATATTGGTCAAATAATATAGAGAAAAAGATAATATATATAAACAAATAGGGTAATATTAACTAATAAAATATTACCCACAACAAGTTAAATGTAAACTGTCTCTGTATTAAAAATAGCCTTTCTATCAGTTACAGTCTTATCAAAATGGAATCAGTAGTTACAGATCAGTAACTGCAAATTTATTATTTATATTTTTATACCTTTCTAGCATATAAAGAGTCGTATTGACCGACTTTAAAAAGAAGCTATATCTTCCCCAATTCACGATTTTACCAATTTTTCACTTTTAAATTCACAAAGAATTTTTGACCAAAGTAGGTACTATCATATTACTTTCTAAGAAAGGCGTAAACATTTTCACTTAAAACGTTATACGTTATCATTTAATAAAAAGCAAATCTGTAAATAGTACGTTTTTTTCTGTTTATTAACCGATTCCTTTGTTTAATTTCGTTTAGCTACTAACGAGCTTATCGTTGAATTTGACCGCTGAGTGAACACTTGTAATAAAAGGACGCCTTTTGAATTAACAACTCTTACGTATGTCAGATGTAGATATACTCGTACAGATTAATTTGTTTTTATTTAATTGAGGGCAAAACACGGAACATCAATTTTATGACTTAAGGAATTTGTAAATTATAGCTATTATAAGGAAGCCGGCTTTAACCAGGTGCTGTTCAAACCCCCATTAAAAGTAATGTTTCATATTTCAAAATGACACTGAATTTTTATTACAGTAAATTGTAGTGTTAGGAGAAAAATGAAATTGTGTATAAATTAACAATTATGAACTTTTATTATGTCTTTTTAAATTAATTTTCGTGGGGTCGAAAGTACCTAATTATTTGCTACAGCTAAAAACGTGTTAATATAGGCCAGAATCAGAAGCCTTTAAGACTTTAGTATATACACAATTTTTATGCCATACATTAGATTAATTGGTTAATTTGTAAAGTTTCAAGCACCAAGACCAACAAACAATTATATTACTTTGTAGTACTGTAGTAGTAGTAGCAGTAGTAGTAGTAGTAGTAAGTAGTAGTAGTAGACTGTAGTAATAAATATTTTATTAATTTAACCATTTTTGATGGACTTATTTTACACTTATATTTTTAATATAAAATGTTTTATTTGGTTTCAGATACAAAACATACGACGGAGGAAATGAAATTATCGACAAGAAATTCGAATAATTGATAAAAAATCAAAATCCCTACATTAATTACGGAAGTTGACGATATCAAGATTATGATAAAGAACTAATTACAAAAGCGCACGTAAAGCTTAAATAAATATTTCCTCACAAATACTTCGTTTAAACATTTTATATATCTATATCTTAATTATTTTGTTATCTTCCTAAAAAAACGTTTATTATTCAATTTGAAATTTAAAAATTAATAAAGATAGCATATATGTTATTGAGTAAAAACAATATATTTAACGGTTTTCACATTGTTGTAATATAAAGCTCATAAGCCAGTAACTTCACTGTGGCTAGTGACAAAAATCGTTAAGAATCGCGTGTAAAAGTTAACTATCAGATAAGTGGCGACGGTTAAACATCAGTGGTTACAATTAACCAAGATCACAGATAAAGGTTATGCAAATTGAGCAACGAAACCGTGTAACTCAACGTTTGTGTCTTTTTTGGGGTGTTTTAGACAATATTTGGGAGATAAATAATAGTTGCCTATTTGTAAATATGACTCAATGTTTAGTTTTATTATCAAAAGCCTTTAAATAAATATCGAATATTCTAGATTTTTCTAGAAAGTATTAACAATTTTTAATATTAATCTATAGGTCTATCTACCTAGTACCTTCTTATATATAATAATTTGTATATATATTAATTTTTACTTCATTTTTTTTAATTCGTAACATTTTATATAGCATCTTCTTAATCTTTCATTAAAATAAACAAAAAAGCTCTAATTATACTTGAACAATTTTTATTAAAATACCTACAATATAATAATTAAGGGCGATATTATGATGTATAATAGCTAGCTTTTTCACGAGGTTATGTTTATTATGTTGGCATTTACTAAAATTATATAGTGCTTTTTATTGTTTATTAGATTTAAAGTTCCTTAGTGTCAGGCTAAATTATTTTAATAATATTCATAAGCTTCAAGAAATATATGGACGGAGTCAGCTAAAATATAAACTCAGAAGTTTAAGGCAGTGGTAGCTTAGTGGTAACGTTTTCGTTTAAGTAACCGAGCGAAGCGGGTTCAAATCCCGGTATCTTACAGTGAAAAAAACTCGTGAGAACCTAACAAATTTTCGAAAAACGTGAAGTCCGCCTTGGCCTGATTCCTCTCGTATTGAAGGGAGGCCCGTGCCTAGCAGTAGGACGTTAAAAAAGATTAAAATAAGTAAAAGTCAAAATTGGTAGCGTGATTATGGTACTTTGCATAATCATCATATTAATAATAAAAATACTGCATACATATATATTCTTTAGTATATTTTAAACATTACGTGTTTTTAATTAGCTTAATTTTTTTTAATATAAAATCCGTTAAATATTTCAATTTAACTATTTTTGCTTATTCACATATCACTTAGTAGGTATACAAATTGTCATTTGCATTTTATTTTAACATTATTGTTTGGCTTCATATTTAGCTCTATTACGCTCATTTTATTTATATTTTAGCCTGTGTATTCATCCTACAAACTATTTAGTTAATTGAAGCTATCAAGTAATATCTGGTAGTTTAACTGAATATAAAGAAATTAACGGTTTTGAACGAAGCAAGGGTAAATCGCTAGTATAAAATCTACATGCTAATACTTATAATAATAATGTTCTCCAACCATTTCCGACCAAGACAGCCAATCTCATTGAGACTAGCCAACTGCGCAGGAGATTTTATAGTGCACAAGTGTACGCGCAGACCCAAGTGCACTCTCTATTCCAATCACACTCATGCTCCGATGGGACGATTACTCAACACGACCAGTGAGAGCTAAGGCGCAGGACCGACGGCTTTTCGTGCTCTCCGAGGCACGGGGGTGACTCACCGCCAACTTCCCAACTCCTCGCTGTTACAGAGGCGTACTAAACAGAAAGACTCAATAATTAAAGTTGGCCGGACTCGAGATTTGAACCCAGGACCTCTCGATGTATGACCGTACATGCTAGCCACTACACGACCGAGGCAGTTGCTAATATATACTTATTATGTAATAAAAAATATAATGTGTTAGTTATTATTACACGTAAATTAATGCAAGTTAATAACTACTGCTATAAAGTACGTAAAAAGCTCGAGTTTCAAAAGAAAAAAATATGTAAATGTAAGGAAAAATGCATGTATACGATTAAATTATTCAACTTTAAGTTCCTTACAAAGTTCTCCGTTCGTTTGGTCTTTCTAAGTAGTAACGAGACTATGTTAGAATGGTGAAGGCTTTATAATCGTTATAAAGCATTTGCTTTATGATATACACTAAGGACGTTTGAAATACGAGTATAATGAGAGATAACATATCTCTCATTATATTTTATAATATTCAATGATTTATGCAAAAGATTTAAAGGAGTTTTGTCTGTATGTATATAACTAAGAAAGTTTAAATTTTAATGCCCTTTGATGGCTTTCGATTCGATCAAATTTACAAAATCAAGAAATTTATAATTCATAATAATTAGTGAAGAATAGATGGATATAACGTAATATTCGTACAAAAAATACATTTAAAACTTCGTAAAGAAAGAGGTACCTCCTTTTTTGGCCTAAGCCAAATACTCTAAATGGTTCAGTGGATAAGGTGAAGTGCGTTCTTACAATGGACCTTGCATTTGAGATTTTTAAGTATGAATCTCCTTTTTAGCAAAAGGTAATGCTTGCAGTGATCGTGGAAAAAACACCAATGAAATCTTAATTAATCAATCTATATTTTATAGAAAAAGGTTTGCCAATGTGTAGGTCCGCCAATATTTGGCACATATGGTGAACTTTTGAATCAATTTAGGAAAGAACTGCTCTCAGGACACTAAATGGAGAAATGAAAATATATTTATCATTAAGAAGAATAAACTATACAGCATGTGTTTTTACTTAACTCAAAGTTGGCTCCATACAAAAAAATGCAAGCAAACCCCTTGGCAATGTCTAGTTTAATATATGTTATTTATAACTAATACGACTATTTTACAGTGCCTAGCAGTTACAAGACTATGAAATATCGCCTATCGTGGATGCCATCAGCCTGTAAATCAAGCACCTTCATAAAAGCGCGGTTGATGCCTTGAGATCGTTATCGGAAGTAATTTAGGCCCACCTTACTGGAGCCATAAAACTTAAGTTTACATAGAAAATTTAATGTTCTCTAACACAATTAGGAGTCAAACCACACGTAGGATTGCATGTGCATGTACTTTCTTGGCAATATAGCTTTTATATTTTACTGTTGGCAACCCTTTATTTTTGTTGAGATACTCATTTTACAACTCATAGTATGGTTATGTTGCTAAAATTGAAAATTTATTCATGAAATATAATTTGAAACAAGTTAAAGCGGTTACATAATATCATTATATTTAGGTAAATTATGATATTAGGATATCTTTTATCGGGAATATTCGAGTTGACTAGTAATGCTTGGTTTCTCGTTTTCGTCTTTACAAAAGATGATAGCTGTTTATACTTAATTATGCGATACAGGAATTAAATTATCAATCGTTGGAGACCACACTTGCATGAGGATAACGAAAACTCATCCTTGGACCTTCTAAACTAAAAATATCAATTGCATACAATTTTTTGATTAAAATTTACATTATAAATACAAAATCTTCATCATAGAAATAGCTAGTACAAAAAATATATACAGTTTACACATATAAAACTATTATACCTAAAACTTTATTATTAGAATACATCAAAACTTATCTAGTCATGCTCATTATATTATAATGCGATTGAGATATAACACATTTCAAAAATAACCCTCCAAGAAAAGCGATATCATAATTATCACTTTGCTTAAGACCTTCTTAATCTTAAACGATGGTTAAAATTCAGAGTTAATTGCCAGTAATTTGGGGTAAGAGTCAACTGCACGTTAACAGATTATCAAGGGGAACTAATTTGTATATCGTTTTCGTGATCCGATATCTGGCGTTTTAAACACGCTACAGCAACGTTTGAAAAAGGTTATGTTTTATTCATACTAATATTATTTTGTTTAAATGGGAATCGAACTCTGGCCTTTACGTTAGTATTCAAATAGAATTATTAATAAGTATTCTTAATACTTAAATGATCACCTAACACCTGTGATTGAAATATTATAAAGTTAGATTAACAAGGTACGTGCGTAAGCGATTATTTATAATATAGTAATAATATTGAAAAAATGCAAAAGCTTTTAGAGAAAAATATCAATAGCACTCAGAGATAGTTACATTTAATCTCTATATAAAAATCACGTGTCACAGTGTTTGTTATGGAACTGCTTCTAAACGGCTTGACCAATTTTTATGATTTTTTGTGTATATTTGGTAGGTATTTTTTACCAAATTTTATTTTTCAATTTTGTATGATTTGGCATAAAAAATTATTATGACCCTACATTTTCGTCCTTCGGGCGCGGGCAAAGCCGCGGGAATTGCTAGTTTTATATATAATATATTGTTCATTACACTTATGAAAATTATATAACTAGAGACTGCATAATAAATAACATAGGCAATATTAGCTTTTATGATTCTTTAATCGTAAAACGTACAAACTCAAGTTATCGTAGGTGTATTATGTATAAGTAGAAATTAGCATTCGTTTTAATTAAAAACCGTCAAGCTTTAGTCTCTCACAAAAAAGGGGATCGATAATACTATTTTGACTGGAAACAGTTGTTGTGTTAAACCAATCTTGTTTTTTATATCTTTATGATTATCTAAAAGCCGAAATAACCAAACGAGCTGAATTAACGCTTTCACTCCGCATATATTAGGGTATCTATAAATATTTATACGAAAAATGCATGGGGAAGAATGGGTCGAGTATTACCCAATTAATTATGACAATTTATAATTTTTTAACGTTTACGTTAAGGTACAGTTTGGTGAATGATTTTATTGAATTGTTCATTTTAAATTAACTTACAAGGATTGTTTGTTGCTATTTCTAATAAGTGCAGAATTTTTGTATATTATATTTTGAAATAATTGTTTTATATCTGTGTACACATAACGCATATTTAATTAGATTTTTTTCTCTTTCAATTAGGTTCTTACATAATGAGTTTGCGCTTTTTGTCCAATGTTGTAATATTATATGTTAGTTTCAACAACGAAGTAGTTGAGTTGCAGTTTTAATTAATTATTAGTTGTTATTGTTATTCTAGACTTTCATCCAAAACTATTAAGTATTTATTATTGTTTACGCCTCAATTCATACCTTAAAACAAAATAGAACCCACTACCTCTCTCATAATAAAAAGTACCATAATAGACATGAGAATACCTTCAATAAATCTTAACAAAAATCCAAACATTGACGTGTGCAAGTCCACTTTCCCCCACAACACCCTAATTAATGATGGCCAGTCATGTTCGGGATCGCTGGGAACGGCTAATCGGTCGAGATAGTATTCTCGTGTTGAATTCTAATTACGATGGTTACACCGTTGAAAGAATTATACTATTTAAGATCTGAAGATAGCGATGTAATTTATTTTAATGCCTACTGGATATACGGTCGTTGCTCTAATAGCTTGTCTAATGCTTCAGTTGTTTAGGGAGTATTATGTATGGAAAATAGGCGTATTAATCAATGTATGTTTAAATTTTTTAAATTCTGTAACGTTCTGTTATGGTGTGAGGAGATTTTAAAATTGTTGCATTTTATAGTGCGTGACGTGTGGATGGAGACGTAGATATTGGGATAGCATAATAAATAAAGAGGTCAGAAATTATTTGATATTTGAAACCGGTATGACTGAGAGAGACTCTAGCAAGTTTGCCAAAGAAGACATGTTAAGTCCGCCAACCCGCACTTGGCCTGCGTGGTGGACTAATGCCTTATCCCCCTCGTAATGAAGGGAGTTGCCCCGCCGTAGGACGTTAAGAAAGGGCTAAATACAATATTATTATTCCTTAAAAGTTCTTCTTTTACTCAATAAATATCTACGAGTTGCAAAATAATAGATGCGGCGTTCGTAATCGAGTGCGCACCAAAACTTTATGATAAGTATACTGACAGTGTTTGGAATGTGAAAGAAATGCCATGCATTATGGTTGCCATTTGATGGCTTCTATCTACGACGTGACGTTAATATGACAGGCTAAGTAGGTACTTATGAACACTATATTAATTATTTTCAAAATGTAAACGTAACCTAAATAATAGTATGAATTAAAATGTGAGGAAGTAATTTTTTTTACCTAACTATTATTCTCTACAAAAAATATTGTAATAACCTTTGTAAATGTATGTGGTATATATTAACAATAAATGGTTTTATATACATATGTAGTTTTTTTTAATTTAAATATACCTAATATATTTATGGTCTTAGAAATAAATTTTTTTTTTCAAAGTTATAAATATTTATATTAAATAATTAAAACAAATTAGTGAGTTTGTAATAATTTTATAATCTAGTGTTCCGTTTTTGCTTCACTCAGGCCAAACCGACAGCCGGCGGGCGTGTAACCCACAAAATGACAAACATACTTACGCATTTATAATTAAATATTACTTATGACGTAATAAAATTGAGGTTCTTATTGCTTAGGAAATCTTGAATCGAAGTAATAGAATATTTATTAGGTTTTTCATTTAGGAAAATTTCTGTCAAAGCTTAGAGTTGGTGTTAAACAATCATGCTTAACCGTTATATTAAGTATTATTGGTCATGTCCGTTATATTTCGTTCACTTCGAGAGTGAACGAAATGGACCGGACAGTTCCGCTATGAGAGTGAACGAAATAGTAAGTGCAATTATGTTTTCAGGTATACAGATATTCAACGATTAAGACTCCAGTGCTTGATGGCTAGATTTAAAGTGCCTACTGCCTAGTTTCTATTACCAAAATCAGTCAGGAGCATATTGTGTGGGCATACGTCCGATGCGAATTCTATGTAGTAAAAATTTCAAATTTCAAAATTCAAAAATTCGAAATATTTTATTCAGCATAAAATTATTACAATTTTTACTGAACCTCATGAGTCTACTACCAGTTCGGAAAGCAGAAGCCACTAACCTAAGAACTGGCGAAAGAGATTTGAATGCATAAAAGAAATATTCCAATATGATTTCTTAAAATCATTACAACCAACTTAATAGGTACCTATTTGCGAATCTAACGTAGTTAGTTAAAATTAACTATATAATTAAATAACTGACAAATAAACAAGCATTGTTGCTGTTTCGCTTTGCATAAAGCGAAAACAGACCAAAAACTGATATTTCTTATCTGTACATATCTTTAATTATTTAATAAAGTCACGACACATATACTAGTTAGTTTCAATCCATTACTGTCGATCGTAATCGAGACATGCGAATATAAAGAGAAAAATATAAGGATATTTTTGAAGTATTTTTCGAAAAGTACACTTTCACATCAATTTCGAATGTCCACCGGCTCTGTCGTAACATAACGTAATTACTGTAATAAATTTAAAAACAATATGGCGCCCGCTAGATGGCCGCCGCGATAGGCAATGAAGGAATATAATAAACTCTTTTTAATGACTTCAAACCACCTGCGCGAATTAGTCCTGACATTCTTACACTTTTATTTTATAAAGAAAGTATGAATTTACATATGCTGCAAGTAAAAGGCATGACAAAAATTACTTATACGTAATTGTCGGATGCAAATGGCCGGTTATTTTATATATTTTTTATTGATAACCCTTCGTGTTATTGCTTGAGCAAGAGTATTATAAATTGGCCAATTTTTTTTCAATTACTTAATACAAGTAAATTATGTAATTTATTTTTTGTATTATAATAAAGTCATTACTTTAATATTCTTTACAGCTCTTGATAATAAGTATGTTAATTAAAAAGCTGTATTATTAAAAATTAAGGAGGGGCATATTCGACTTAGCACATGTATGTACCTAATATGTCCCTAATATAAAAAATTCTAACTTAGTCAAATCTGCACATTATTATACATTTTTTGTAAAACCGTATTGAAATGGTCATTAATATCGATATAGAGGCAGGATGTGTCTGTCTGTCTGTTTGTTTGGTTACAGAGAAAACGAAACCGCATATCGAGAAATTCACTATATAGGGTAGCTTTTACTTCGAAAAACTATCTTATTTCTGAGAATCCTCCACCAACAGTTATATATCCAGGAACGAACCCGAGCGGAGCAAGGTTGAGTCACTAGTTTACTTTTTACTAATAAAACATAAGAATATAGTGGTTGGATTGTTGAAGCATTTTATCATAAAACATAGCTAAGGTATGTTCGTAACTCAGTATCACACTACAATTATCGTTTATCATTATTAACTGATTAATCTGTATCGATACTAAAAATGTAAATACTGAGAATCGTACAAGAGCTTAAAGAATTAAAGGCACATCAAGCGAAAATTATGACGGGGTTGAACAATGAAAAGAAAACGTAATAATCGAATTAACACCTTGAATGCACAGAAGTGGTGAAATAAGACGGCGAGATTATTTTTTAAATTAATTTGACGAGGTTCCGTAGGTTACTTTTATTAAGAAAATGAAAGCTATCGTAGTAAGCTTATTAAGTACGAGTAAGCTTTAGCATTATGTACTTTATTCGAAAATTGATTGTAAATGTAAATTTAAAAATATTACATATATTTATTTAATTGCCCAAATGTATATTTTTTAGATTACTTAAGTAACATTTACTGGGATTACGTGAAAATGTCATCGGTTGTAAACAAGCAAACGAGTATATTTATGATCGATTAAAAACTCATACTTTTGGTACAACAATGTTTATAAAATTATTGAACCAGATTCATTGAACCCTAAAAGTTAAAGGTGGTACGAAAATTGAATTAATTAGGCCATCAACAGGTGGTTAAGATAACTCGCTTACGACTCGGAGGCGGTCTTTAATAATTCCATTTCTACTCTCGTCCGGAGAGTTTTAACGATTTTGCCTTTACAATTACTTAAAAATAAAAATGGATACGGTAAAATTGTAGCGACAGCTACTTACATAGCTTATTATTGAACATAATAAATATTAAAGTGTTTAAAGTATATTTTCTTAGACAGAAATCTATTTTAAATTTATCTTTAAAAAAAATACGTGTTCTTATTATATACATAAAATTATCTTTAGGACTAACACCCGCACTCATAGTCACTTAATGAATTATTAAGTCCTTTATAATGGATATTCTCGACTTAATGGTTCATTAACTGACTATGAGTGTGGCGGTAAGAATAAGCTTAAATGGACAAAGGAGTCTCAATTAATTAATTGTAGATGGACATGTATGTATGGGCATTTTAATGTTATTATAATAATTTAATAGGGCAATGTAGAATACCTCTATATATTTTTTTAGGTTTTTATATAATTCAAGCAAAGGTTTTCCCTGTGACTTTCTTCGTATCTAGTGACTATTATTGTTTCTTTTTATGGCGTAGCTATTTAAAAATTAGAAATTTTATTTTTGTTACAAAAATATGATTTTTCATTTTGTGTTCTAAAATGAACATAATTGTATGTAAGTCGTATGTAAGTAAGTAAGTCTTAATAAAAGATGATTCTTAGTAAAATTTCTTAAATAAAATAAGTATTTTATTTACCCTCAAGCATAATATTGTAATATGTTGTTTTTTCCGACAGTTGCATAGATAAAAGTTATTGTTCATAAAAATATACTTTATGGTCCGGAAAGTTACATTAACACCTTTGCATACTGATGAATTAAATATATAAAAATAATCATAAGGATGTCTAAGACACTATTAGTCTGAACGAAGCCAGAGAATATTACTAGTATTAAAATAAAATTATGCCACATCTGTATTTGTCACATCATAATCTTTTGGAGCGTCGTGAGTCTTTTTTGTTTCAATTCACTTAAAAATATTGCATCCCCTTATATAATTAATGATTTGTTTCTTGTTGATTACCGCTAATGGCAGATATCTGTCGCGGACGGAAGCTATTAGGGATGTTTTGCGAATAAAAAGTAACTAATATGTATAGATTTAGGGAGAATTACATTTCTTATTCGTATTTTTCTTTCATTATTATACTGACAAGATGAAGAAGATAGCATATTGTTCTCATTTACTTAAGCTTAGAGTAATGCATACTATTCAATTTTCCAAACAAAGGAACAAATATAGTAGTATAAAGCGCCTAGTATATAAGAAACCAGAAAAAAATGTGTTTAAGACTTTAAATGGCTGTATAGCGAGACATCTCCTCTGCAAATGGAGCATTAATGTTTTATGACAGGTAATGTACTAGGATAATATGAAAAATTATAGCAGTCGTAGCCAAATAATAATACGCTCTATGTGCATGGAGGAGCAGGTTCAAACTCCGGGAATCTATTTTTTCATATTTTACTACGCAAAATTTTTTTTAAAAGATATTTGGAGACTATTTCTATTTCCATTTTATATCGTAAACATTCTAGTAGGTACTTTATAGTGTTTTTTTATTTTTCATGCAAATGATAAAGACATTAAAATTTTCTTAAAAATTAAAAAAAAACAAATACTTGAGTATTTTTTTGTTATGTAGAAACTATATTATGTAAAGCTTTTTGTTTGTAGATAAACTATAGAAGAAAGTTTTTTAAGCGATAATATTACTCCTCTGCTTTAAATAAAATCCGTATTGCATATGCAATGGATGTTTTACAAAGATTTTTGTGGTTAAAAAGGAACAGATTAATGTAGAATGTAGGCACTTCCGGCGACGCCGCCGCTTCCCACCGGACTTCCGATGTTTTTCTCCCAAGAGAAAAGGATTCTTTTACATACGTTTTATGTATACTATTTATTTTTATTTCAATATTAACTTTAAATGTAGAATATTTATGTACTGAGTTTTCTATATTTTTTTGAATTTTTATTTATATGAGCTTTTGTTTTTGATTTCTAGGATTTGTAATTTACCTTTGTTTGTATAAAGAAATTTATTTATTTATTTATTTATTTGGTTTATCAAGTTGTACACAATACACGATAACATATATAGATACAACTTAAAAAGATAAACACCGCATGCATAATTATTGAAGACAGGAAAAGTTTGACAAAAAAAAAAAGGTAAATTTAAAATAAAATATTAAAAACTAAAATGACAGCAACTAATAGAAAATAACACATAAAATAATAACAAACAATCAATAATGATACAGTAATACAAAAAACACTACAAGATTTTTGTTTCACAGGGCTACTTCATAGACAGTAATATTTTTTTAATTTTACTCGGGGGATCGGAAAATATGTCGCATTCTCTTGCGTAATTAAATCAATTGTAATATTTATATAAGTAGTTATAAGTAATGTTTATTAAATATATGATTCAAAAACGGTTAGGTTGTCTATTGACTAATGTCTTAAGACATATTGTCTTCTTATTTTTCCATATAATGTACAGCTTACTATATATAATATATGTATATTGAATATTATATACATTATTCATATATAAATATTTTATAGCTGATTTTATTTAAAAAGACATAGGCCACGTTTAAAAACTTTAATTTTACTTTCAAAAAGAAGAAGTTCATCGTGTAAGTGACATTAAAATACCTCGGTCGTTAATATCTATTTACTTCAGCCACGTCTTAAAGATACCACAAAAATACGGTTCACTTGTAACCTTATTTCGTTCGCTACATTAGTGACTTGACGAAATTTATGATTCGCATTTGCAAAATTTATAGCTTTGAGAAAATGACGATAGGGGCCAAACTCACCCCCGTCTCATCCCCCTTTAATATTGTCATTTGTAACGTTTCTTGCTTGTTGTGCTCTGGGTTTCATCTGCGTATACAAAACATTATGTTTATAATATTTTTTACTATACACTAAAAGGTGTTGCCAGTATGTCAATAAAAAAAAATACGTTTTTTAGACTTTTTCTTCACTATGTGTATAAAGAACGTGTTGCTGATGTCCGTGTGTGTAAAAATGTTATAAATGTTACTAATTTTTAAAAATGAATTCAATATATTTTGTATATTAATAAAACAATGACTATATATTAATTTTATATTTGAGTTAACAAAATGATAATGCTACATAATATAGCAAGTGTGTGCTTTTTCACCAATTTTGTTAAAGAATTCGTTCAGAATTGGATATTGTAGTCGAATAGCGAGACGTTTCAATGCAATATAAAGAGGGTCCAACACAGACATCCCTATACATGTTGAGATTTAATTAAGATTGCTAGTACTGGATGCTAAGCTGCAAATGTGGCGGTACCTTGAATTGAATAGCTTTACTTTGCAATTTTCTTCGTAAGATATGTTTTAGTATCTTTTTTCCTTAAATTATCCTCCTAGTTTAATTAAATATTATCATCTAAAAAAGTTTACCGCTAATTACAAAGTTTTGATATCAACATTTAAAGAACAGGTTTATTATAGTTATAATAAGTAATTTTACTGACATTTTATATGCCTTAATACATCGTCAAAAACTCATTAACATGTATGCTATAATGGTTATCGTATAAGAGATTAATTTAAAGCCAATATATAAAATAAACAACACATGCATAGTTGCGGGTAAAGCTTATCTTAAGTGTAAATTATAACTTATATAGTTTTAAGTATAAAGTATATTCTATAGCCTAATATAGTAAGCTATATCCACTGTGACACAAGGTTATCAAGAAAATGTTTTCCCTTCCTTTGTTCGTAAGATACAGTCGCGTTCACACACGAATGCGCCCCTTTTTAATCCGGCGTGGATTTTTCTTTGCCAAAGGAATACTTGGGAAGGTTAAGGGGAAGCATGTAGTCTTTATATAAGTAAATGCAAAACCTAGACTGAGTCCAAGGTCTGGTAAATGAAGCTTTTAAATATCTTCTGGTTTAACTACAGCTTTAATATAAGGTTTAGTGTTAAAGGTATCCTTAGCAAAGAGGTTTTCTCTCATTTCAGTGCAATTGAAAAGGATTTTGTAAGATTTCTGGTGTTTCGTTGGCAACTTTATGTACATAATTATTTTTTGAGGTTTGAATTTCTTAATATTTTTTCTTGACTGTTTAATTATGTTAATGTTTCGATGGAAAGCTTGTGAAATTATTACAATTTTATTACCAAAATTGTATGATAGTTAAGTAAAACTTCATTCAATAAAATAAATACTTATATAAAATAACTATTGTTTTTTTTTAAGTTAAGTTATATATTTTTTCATATTTGAAATATATTATACATTTTAATTCTGTTTATATTTACGGAGAAGAAATATAAAAAAATTACAACATTGATTCAATATCTATTTATTAAGAAAACACTAAATTATAAGTAATTATTTATTTTAATGGAACCTCACCTTAACATTATTTCCAAGAACATGAACCTTAAACGTTCAATGTTTATTTAAATATCTATACTAATATAAAAATAAGTAATATTATAAAATAATATTACTCTATGCATGTCTGTCTGTTCGAAAAATAAAAAATATTGTGCTAGAAAAAACAAAGCTGCATCAAATGATGTTAAAAGTCTGATTAATATCATTTCTAGTGTAAATATAAAAAGTAATGTAAAGGAAATCCTGAATATTGTTAATCCCTAATTAAATTGCTAAGCCGATTTTGACGAAATTTGGGATGGGGATGCCTAGATTATAGAGAGAGATATTGGGTTGATGAAGTTGCAAATAATATTTTACCTACTACTAGCATTTGCCCTCTACTCTGAATATAAAAATACACGATTTTATTTATGAGTTATTGCTCCTTTTTAGATATTTAATGTATTCAGCCCTTTTTAAGGTTCCACCTGGGCACAGAGCCTCCCTTTAAGAAATATCTGGCCATAGTCCACTCCGTTGGCCACTTCACATGTCTTTCGAAAACTTGCTAGGTTATCTCAGACATGCAAATTTCCTCCCGATGTTTTCCTTCATCATAAGACACCAGATCAGTGTTGAAAATGATTCCCACGTGAAAATATAATATAAATACCTAATAATTAAAAAATATTTTTCAAGGCAGACTTGTAGTTCAAGCTCTTTTAAGTAAACAAAAAAAAATCTTTATACGAATACATAGCGAGCTTAAATTAAGTATTAAGTTACATTAAAGTGAAGTCTGTGCCCATGTGAGGCATTAAAAGGGCTTTGCTTATACATAATATGTAACATTATTATATGAAATTAGAAATTGTTGTTCGGTTTAAAAACTGACTTCAAAGTAGAGTCACTGGTTGAAGGATATTGCCTATTTACTTTCAATTTATTGATGAGGAAAAAAGTTTTACAATATTAACTTAAATATATTTATACATTACTGTTACAGACCATACTGCAAAGTTTAATTTAGTAAGCAAATACGCTAGTTAAGGAATAAACGATTATTTTTAGCCGAATGACACATCGAACTAAATAATATCACAAGCAGATTTACCAAAATATTCTTATGAAGGTTCTTATTAGATTCTGAGAAGCGACATTTTTTAAAACTTTAATTTGTATGGAAGAGTGCGAAAAGGACAAAAGAAACACTTTTTTGCTAACTCGCAGTAATTTTAATTAAATTATTAAAAACGTTTAATAAAGTCACTATAATTATACATATAACAATATAAAATTATTTATTAGAACTAAAAATACTCAAGTCGAAGCATCCTTGTCCTTACGCACAGTACCGTCGGTAAGATCAAAGGCGTAACGCCGACGGCTCTTTTATGTCGCCGGCCGTCGGCATTTTGCTTTGAAGTCTATTGGGTTGTTTTACCGCGTTTTTGTAACATAATTATGATGACGCTTATTTTATAACAGATTCTATTTTAGGTGTACATTTCTACCATACTTCTAGGTCTTGCTTTTTGCCACTTAGGTCATTGTAAATGTCTTACAATGTAAGTTTAAGTTATTTTTAGTTGATAATTAGGATTTAAATTTTTGTAGTTATGTAAAATAAGTATTTAAAAAAATATATTGATTATTTTACCATAGCTTTTAACATGAATATATGTAATTTTATTTCTAATAAGATTATTGGGAAAAGAATAATATAATATTTACTTATTAGGAAATAAACTCAGAAGAAGCAAAAAAAAACATAATAACCTATTTCTTCTTAATGCAAAAGTTCCTCAACCTCAGTTTAATTTGAAAGCCCTTTGATAACATTTGATTCATATTAAAACTTATGAGATAAATTTAGTTTTAGTAATCCCACAGGTGGGAATGTATTCTAATAAGAAATTAATATAATATGTAGAAATAACCCACCACTCTAATTTAACTGTAACATAATTGATACAACTCTTGCATTTGCATAGAAAGAATGTACTGAATATAAATTACGGATTACGGAACATTAACTCACTTCCATTTCATAGTTAGTTCCAATTAGATTTAAAACATTGAACCCTTCCAATGACCCAGTTTATAGTACCAGGGCAGCAGAACTGGGGTGAAAGTTAAGACTGGTCAAGGTGAAGGCGACGGGCATTAACGTCTCTAAGAACAACTCCGCCGTCTTAAGATTTGTACTCAACTCGCATGGTCTTGATAGTCGTATAATTAATATTATTATAAATTTTATTTAATTTTATGCTAAATATTTTTTTTGTTGTTTCGATAATATAGTTTTACTATAGTACTCGTAGTTTGTGATTAAAAACCGTGTCTTAATCTATTATTAATTATTGTAATTAAATGTAGTGTAGAAGGAATATATTAAAATTATACACTGCTACTATGATGAGAAAATAATATATTATTATGGTTTATAATTCAGAAATAATTAAATCTTTTCATGATTCATAATTTTAACGATGCATAAATGTGCTTGTTTCTAAGCTTCGTGTTCTTCATACTTACATTTTAATTAAAAACCATTGAAAACGAATTACACTATAAATATATTAATAGTATTATAATTTTACAAATCTAAATTAAATTTGCTCTTAACGTGTAGACTGATGTAACTCTGACATAAATTTTAAATAAGTAACCTAAAACGTAATATTCAAAACAAAACCCAAAACAACAATGACGGGAGCCACAACATCAAAATGCAGCAGTCGCGGTACACAAAGTTAGCTAAGTAATAAGATAATGAAGAACAGCGGGGTCGGGATACGAATTAAAACGGGCGAAATGTGCATTGCAACGGTGCGACCACGAAGTAATTTCGGAGACAAAAATCATTTAACTCAAATAACGACGAGTCTAGTCGTTAGGCTCAGTTGGTAGTGACCCTACTTTCTGCGACAGCGGTCGCGGGTTCGAGTCCCGCTGGGGGCATTCATTTGCGAATGTTTGTACTCCAGTCATGGGTGCTTACTGCTTATATTTATAATATGTATGTATTTAAAAATTATATGTGTAGTATATCAACTATCTGGTATCCGTGACACAAGCATGTAACGTAGCTTACCACGGAACTACATGGCGCTGTTTTAATAATGTCCCAACATATTTATTTATTTAATTTCCTGTAATAGTATGACTATATAGTTTCTTGGTAACTTATGAAGCTTACGGTATGGATACCAGATAGATGGTACACTACATACATATAACTTTCTATACATACAATATACATTATACATGTTATAAATATAACGCCATATGCAGTACGATTATAATATTTTATTAATAAAGTAATTATTTTTTCGTTGAAGTTATATTAATTTATGAATTTTAAATTTAAATAAATACAATAAATAAGTTGAATTTTATTATTTTTTTTTCTAGTACAAATTGTTATTATTACGTGTTACTTAAATTAGCATATTAATTATTGCATAAATTATAAAAATTCATATTATGAGTTGTAAATACAAAATGTATATTGAACACATTTTAATATAATTAATAATACGATAGGAACATGTGATACAATAAAATAATAACGAAAAAATACTAAATAGAAAAAATATAATGCTCTAACAAAATAAGATAACGCAATCAAAATATTTAGAACAAAAATATTTACTATCAAATATTGCTAGCCGTGCCGATGTTCCGCTCATTTTATTCCTTGTTTATTTAATGAGTGAATCTGTAAGACGACCTCGTTATGACGTCACTTCCTCCGAGCGAGATGGCACATCTCCAGATATAATATTCAATAGTTGTGAAAGAGATGCACTATCAGCTGATTCTGAATGAATGAACTTTCTTAAGATCCTCGAAGTGACATCATAAGTTCTTGTAATACATGAAAGCAAAAGGACTTAGAATACTAAAGTAGTATATAGTTTGAACCATTCATATTTTCGGTATTTAATGATTTTATATGGCAGCATACTTGTTGTTTAAGGAATATAGCCAGTTCGATTTCTATTCAGGTAAGTTTTTTGGTAATATATATTTGTTGACGCTATGTGCCAATTTTTATGGCTTAAGAATATTAAAATCTTATATTTTATGAAGAAACTAATGAGTCGCTTGTTGATTTCTAAGAGATGAAATTTATTGCAGACAGTAAAAAGTATCCTAAACATTGACATATCAGCATGTCAAATTTATTAAAATTTTGTCAAGTTGTTATTTCGTGATGCGGTCATAGATAGACCGACAGCCAAAAGTTCTAATAACTATAGATGCGGTCTCAGTAATAACAACTATTTCAATAAGATTTTTCAAAAAATATTTAATATACAGATTCAACTAAGAGTTTTATTATATGTATTAGCCCAGAATTTGTCTTCAGCCCTTTTAACGTCCCACTGCTGAGCACGGGCCTCCCTCAGTACAAGGGGGATCAGGCCATAGTCCACCGCGCTGGCCTAGTGCGTGTTGGCGGACTTCACATGTCTTACGAAAACTAGCTATAGGTTTTCTCAGACATGCAGGTTTCCTCACGATGTTTTCCTTCACCGTAAGACAAGTGGTAATTAGATAGAAATAATTAGCACATGAAAATATCAGAGGTGCGAGACCCGGATTTGAACCCGCATCACTCGGTTATCCAAGTTAGCGGTAACGCACCGCTGGGCTACAACTGCCAGCCAAGAATACTTTTAACTTATATCACAGCAACACAAAATACATAATTTAACAAGACAAGCTCAAAGGCATAATAAAGTAAGGAATTAAGCTTTGCTAGCAATTAAAAGGGTCTACGCGAGGACGAAATTAATTTAAAGATATACCTATACGGGTATGTAATTATAAAATTAGTCTTCTGTTATGAATGTATACGATAAATAATATAATATTTTTTTATAACTATTCCATAAACCTTTTTTGATGAAACTGATCAAAATTTCAGTTTCATGCAAAACATGTATATCTTTTCAACGTATTATAAAAAAGAGTTTTACTCACTGTGATATATTTCAGTACATTCTAAGTTATTTAATAATAATGGTACATATACTTACTACTTAACTTTTTTAAATTTATGTTGATTTCGTTACCAAAGTAAACCCATTTCAGGATTTCTTTTTAACATTCGCGAAAATGGTACCGTATTTATAGTCGATGACTGTTTAGAAATAAAAAAATGTGGTCAATAGACGTATTATTTATTTATGGTAAGAAAAATGATAGACAAAATTGGATAATTTTTAATATTATTAATATTTGTTTATAAGTTTTTATATAACCAAGCTAAATAAGAATCTGTGACAGGCAAAAAATAAACTCTTGAACTAAAAAAATAAATCCTAAACCTACTATAAATTATTAATAACATAAAATATTTAATTGTCATTGTATTGTATTAGTATGTAACAAAAAAAACTAACTTGTTTAATCACTATAGATACGGCAGCAACGTTTTTCATTAGGCTACGATCACATTAGGCGGACAGACGGCAGGATTATTGGATCCGACGGACCAAGACTTCGATCGGTTGCCTTTTTTTCTGTTTTCCCTTTCCCCCCTCCCCCCGCCGTCTGGAAAGCCTTTTCCTCTTATTTATTGCTTATACGAGCCGGAATTGGATATTTGTGGAAGCTTGAGTTGTTTGCAGATGGAAATATTACGTTTATACCGAGTTTGTCTAATTTGAAAAGGAAAGTGTCTTTGGATGTTTATCTTATTAGATATATTATATTGTTTTTTAGTAATAACGATGGTCTGTAAACAGTATTTGGTTTGTAATTAAAAGTAATAAGTTGTTTTAAAGTGTTATAGATACAAAAACTGTATTGAGAAACGTATTTTATGTACATACTGTTACTACAATAAAATTTTACGAGACTAATATTGTAGTCAAATTTAAATTAAAAATATATTTTGTAATAATAAATGATATAAGCGTTTTAATATTAGTACATTTCAAGACTTTCTCGTTATCTTTGTTTATAATTTTGTCTAAAAAATTTTATTAAAATCGTCTGCATCCTATGTTAACACTAATTACGTGTGTCGTACTCGAGCCGAGACTCATTTATGAATCCACAGACATTATAAGGGCTTGTCTCATTAGTGGTAGTGCATGAAAGGGTGAAAAAAACTGGAAAAAGTGGAAAAAGTCCCAACGCGTCGTCAAGTGAGATTTTGTCAACGCAACCCTAATTAAAAGATTTTTGGCCGCAACCGCGTATAATAGATGCTTTTTGCTTTAATATTATATATTTTTCAAGATGTCTCCTCAGTTTATGTAGGTGGTGTAAAGTTTTACGGTTGCTTTACTCTACAATATAATAACATTTTATTAAAATCATTAATTAATTAAATTAAAAGTAAACACAAAACAGTACATAACTTAATAAATACCTAATTAGAGTGATAGGAACAGGAAACACCTAATTTTGAACTTGCTAAAGATTTGTTTTAAAAAAATCCTATAAGATCCATTAATATTGTGTAATAGTAACAATGCATAAAATTATTCTTATTTGAATTATATGGAAATACACGAAACTTCTATTTACAGTTGGAATCTACTTCCCCTATATTAAACTCACTTAGGTATCCTTCAGCCTGCACGAAGCAGCTATAACGCTAAAAGGTACAATAAAACTATAAAGTATAATGACATTCTGCCTGTAAGTATTTTTACCAACACCATAAAAAATTCATTTTCGTAGACTTGCAGCTAATTTAAAACTCACGAAATACATTACACGCAACGGGAATTTCCCCAAAAACTTATCTGCGGAAAGCCACCGTACAATCCATCATCATTATGCCAAAACTCTCTTGCCGAAATTCAATAAAAAAAACTTTCTTGCACACCCCCATCTAGCGGCGGCGGTCGGAACCTCGAGACCCCCGCGAGGGGACCACCCCACGCTGTATCCCTTTTTTCTTCCCTCCACACCCTTATCCATACCTGGGCTTTCTTTATCCGGTCTGAACTTTTTCCTTCCACCCGTCCCTTTCGCACTCGCCCTTATCAGCCATCGGATTATGACAGTCGAAACTCCGACTCGCTCTAGCGCAAAGAAAAAAATCTGTTTATAAAAATGAGAGCGTTTGGGGTAGCTCCATTGGACGTATTGTGGGGTAATGTTTCATATGCGGAGGGGTGTTTTTTGTACACGCGTTCGGATTGAAAAAAAAATGCACCCTAGCAAAGCCGAAGTTACTCTTAGGTACCTACAGATATATTCGTTTCGTTTCCAATTTCGATAACAAAGCTTATTTTTTTTGGGTGGCATTTTCTTTTGTTCGCTTTTCTCAAAATAATTGTGAAGGCTTTGGGCCTAATTTATTTGGGTTTTATTAATTTCAAAGGTTCGTCCTATATTTGACCGCCGGTAATATCCTTGTGTGTTCTGAGATGCTCACTCGGTCGGATGCATAAAGGAATGCTCGTCATTATAAAAATTTTCGACGAAAAATTTAATCTCTATTCATTAATACTGGTTTTATTCCAAGAGACTTTTGCATATTTGTTTGCGACTCGTTTACATCGCCCCTAAAGTAGTATATACTGTAGTACTAGCGGCTGTTTAATGAAGTATATAAGAAGGTCCTTTTTTTGAAATATTATATTATATAAAATGATATATTTAATGTTAAGTGTTTTAAATATATTATAACAATAATAATATGAGTTTTGCGAAATGTCAATATGAATAAATTTAAATATATTTGCAAAAGTCAATATCGTGTTATGTATAATATAATAGATAAATGAGATCGAATTGGCGTAATTTTGCAACATTAACATAACATTTTCAAATTAATAACATTAAATTGGTATATGTTGCTTATAATAAAAACACAATGTTAAATATTTTGATTGTCTGTTTGTTTCCACTAATCTCTGAAACGGATAGATAGATTTTGATGTTACTTGCATTGGTAAATAGCTGATATTATAAGGAATAACTCAGACTAATTTTATATTTGAAAACGGGTTAGGGTTTCGCTAAAAAAATTAAAATACCAGAGTTGAAAAAAAAAATAGTTGTATTTAAAGTGAATAGCGTAATTTTCCATAAGTATTATTGAGTCTTCTTTTACCTATAGTTGCGCCTAAAAGTGATAAAGTTTTTCTATAAAATAAATACTTAGATTAAAAGCTTATTAAATTACTCAGCACAGTGTAATATTTCTTATGTAATTTAATTCTTTAGTTAAGTTTATTTGGAAAAAGGGTTTAATTTTAAATAGGTACTGCTTTCATACAAACAAATAAATTAAACTAAGTAAATATTTTTTAAATACGAATAGACAAATGATTTTGTGAAATAACAACTCAATAACCTAGTTCTATTAGAAGGTATTTTTCTGCATAATTATACAAACAATATGATTAATAAGGTAATTGAATATCGATAATTATATTGATAATTCGAGCCGAATATTAAATAGCTCGTATTTACGGTAAATGCGCCTATTATCGACTTTTACAAATAATATAAAATCAAGGACAATTATTTATTTTTATATTTTTTGTTCAGCATATTTTTTAAGTGTGGAATGTACGTGCACGATAATAAAATATTTTTTTAATTTAGTGTTTCGTTTTTATTAAAAATTCATCTACGCGAAGTCACAGAAAAACATTTCAGTCATATCGAATCGCAGCTATGAAAAATAGATCAGTTTTTTTGTTTTTCAAATAATTAAATAAATATTTATAAATTACTTTAATTTATTAGATTCAAAATATTATAACACTAGCCTTTCCTGCGGCTTCGCTCGCGTTCTGAAGGCTGGAAACCAAATTCTTTCGCCCATCCTGCCCGTCTTGCACGCAGTGATCATTATTTTGTTGCGGAGTTATGTCAAAACTATGATATCTTGTAAGATATTCATTGAAATCAAATGATGCCAAGAGCAATTTTGTTTAAAATTAAATACCTGTGACGAATAACTTATTTATTTGGATAAGGATTAATATCATGTTTATGAAACACCTTCGCAAATAATGCGTTATCTTAAAACAAATTTGAATACCATAAAATATGTTTATTTATTTTTTATAAGGTTTATATATTTAAGGCAATATTTTTTAGAAATTTTAAAGGGGAACAATTCCATCATACATGATTTTTGCATAACTTTCCTGAGATTAGCGCGTTCAACCAAACTAACAAACAAACTCTTCAGCTTTATAAATAGTATATAGATTTAATTTTTTACTAAAAATAAAAAAAGTCCCTTTGGTAAAATATATCCATTTCTTGTACCAGAATTCTTAGAATCATTTATTTATACGTACCTATTTATTTATTCATTTTTGGGCCTGCTGTTCAGTTTGTTCTCGGATACTCACTTCTTCCTTCTCTGAAAATTCTTGTTTGCCTTGTAATAAAAATATTGATTACCAATAAAGCAAATATCGATATCTTTTTTTATAAAATAGCGATCATATAATATTAAGTTTACTGTTATTACGTTGGAACAACAACACAAAGCACCATATAGTTCCACAGTGGGCTTATGTTATAGCAACCATATATGTATATTTAGTAAATATATAATATATAAAGTAGTATATATGTATAGTGTACTTATAACTATTTCGCTGCCATACAATACACACAATTCCACCACGCAGGCTAAGGCGGGTTCAGGTGGACTTCACATGTCTTTCAAAAACTTACTAGGGTCTCTAATAGTCGTAATCATATTGGAAATGCAATTTTCACTCGATTGTTATGCACTAAGCTAGTGTTGAATAAAAAGTTTAAGTTATTTTTTCGAGCACCGTATATAATTCCTAAATTATGTACGAGTAATACTTTCTTAGATTTACGCGAATATTCGACATTATAAATGATATTTCCATATTTATAAATTATTTAAATTTAAATATAAATGTTTAGAATTAAAATTTTATAAGGTACTCTGATGCCATTTTCAATTTTTTGTAAATTGTGGGTAGGCACTGTCTATAACAAGTATATAAACCTATGAGACGTCAAATACCTTAGTCTCTCCCGTGACCATGATTGTTGTAAAGCATTCGAAACGTCGGGAACTAAAAATCAAAATAAATCCGCGACAAAATCCGAAAAGGTAGTTTCTTTTATGTACGAGTAGTTTCAAGTAACTTTTATTAGACACTGAACGAACCTAATAAAATCAATACACACTTCCTATACAAATACACTGGCATATTAAGGGACGTATAACAACTAACAAGCAGTTAATTCTATTTACCACTAATTTAAAATCGAATAACCCCAATCGAGCTAACAATAGATAATCGGTACATAATAATCCACTTGATCGATTCGAATCCGCCCCTAACGATTCTTTTGTATCGATTTTATTGTAAGGCACAATAGCTTGCATTCTGCTGTTTTGACTTGCACTTGTCGATCGTTTGTTGATATTGGCATTGTTAAAAAGTTGACACGTCTAATATAGTTATGTCATTTTATTGTGACGGGAAAATTACAAAATGTACTTTTATTATACTGCTACATAAGTTATTGTATGAAGTAAATGACTATAAGTAATATACTTTTGATTAATTGTAATATTTTTTCTTTTGTTATTTTTAGTTATGTAAAAGTGAACGATTTATACTATTGATTCACTTCCGCTACTGTCTGGTTTGTTTCTTAGGTACGTTTTAAAATTTAGTAAAGATGCAACGCAAGAAATTTCGTTAGAATTTTAGTGTCTGCAGAGAAGTTTTTTCGTTGGTACTTAATCTTCTTACTGACTATATACGTATGCTAAATGCTTTGAGTGGTGTTAGAAACTTAGTTTAATAAAAATATGTTTGAACTAATTTGATCACGCATAAAACTAGCACAGCTGAAAAATATCTTATAAAAGCTAAAACATATTTCGATATTTTTTATTTATGGTCTCTCTAATTTTGAAATAGTATTTAATAATTTATTCATGATATTTACTTACCATCAAGCACATGATCTACCAACAAGGCCTTAATTCCTAAAATATTAAAAACAATGTTGACAAAATTGCAATCATAATATTGAATTGTTATAATTATTATGAAAGAATCTCCTCAAATCGGCAAAACTCCAATGATACTATAATTCATAAAATAAACTAATTGGGGAAGTGTGTTAATATATTAGCCTATAAAATTTTATTCACTCCTCACAACTGGCAATCAAAAATCAATTAAAACGTGGGAAGACGTATCGTCGCACGGAAGCACCATGATTCATGCATACATTTGCATTCGAAAAACTTACAAAGTAATGTAAAAATGCAAAACTGACACAACGTGTAACGAACGCATTTTATTAAAGAGTACTTTACAAAAAGTTCTTAAATTTCACTTCCTTATAAATATTTATTCTTTAAATAATATGCAAAACGCCATAATTATGGGGCAAGTCAAGAAATGGGTTAACTGTTTTGCATACGGAACGCCGGGCTCGATACGTCACAACTACTGTAGTCGCGGGCCAATATCGTCCCAATGGCAAAGCGTGTAAATCGAAAATTGTGATTTTTCGGTATGGAACTTTTTATTGTAATTTGCAAATTTCACACCTTGAGCAGGGGCTGCGACAGGTTTTTCAAGACGATTGCTTTAAAAATAAAGAGTTGTCGCCGTGTGACGCTTTTTGTGAAGTAATAATTTAGTACAATTTATGCACGTTGCGTTCCTCGTTAGACAATTAGTGAGCAGATGCCCGATGCAAATTATTTCGCGACTAGTTTTGTGGGATCGGGGTGTACCTTTGCATATTGCCAGCTATTAATTTCTAATACAATTTTAAGAACTCTTTTTCGTGCGTGTGCATAATTAGATCGTTTGTACTTTTTTTATTAGAAAGGTACATTTCTTGGGGATTTTTGCTTGACAGTTGTGGTTTTACCATTTATAATATGATATTTTTCTACCTAAAATATACAGTGGTGGACTATAAAGTATGAATATAATTACAAAAAAATTAAAATATTTTTTAATTAAAGATAATTATAGATAAAATAAAAATAATTAATAGCGAATAGCACAAAAATGAAAAATTATTTAAATTTTAAGTTTAATTTTTATGTTTATTTAAACTTAATACCTACCTAATTAAGTAACTTTGAATATAATATTTCGGCAGGTGAAGCAGTTATATAAAAAATATTCTTTTATAAGTTAAGTTATCGTAATTTACACTCACCTGGCAGCTTTTGACTCTACAGTCAAAACGCAGTAAAAATATTCAAATCGTTTAAGCAAACATTTTTAAATAAATGTTCCGAAAATTAAAAAAAATGTCGCAAAAACCGGAACAGCTGCGTTCCAATTCTACGATTAACGATATCGTATTATTCATAGGCCGGTTGGATGAAAAAAAATTAAAGGGCATAGATAATTATATGCATGTCCTACATTATGAAAGTATTTGAGACAAAAAATCGATCTATGAATGGCGTTTTTTGTCTTGTCACAACCGCTCTCAAGGATATCAGTTACAGTGGTTACATATTTTAATGCAACAGGGTGTTATTGTTTACCGCCGCCATAGAAAGGACGTTGTTATTCTATGAAAGATAGATAATATCTAATGGTACTAAAAGCAAGAGTCCCTTTTAGTTTCGTGAAACTGTAATGTATGTGTAATTTGCATGAAATTGAATTTCAATATATTTTTTAATATCCTATAGGTGAAACACATGATTATATTTAAAAAAAACTGAATACTTCTGCTAATTTTGCCTATAATTTAAGATTAACAAAAACCTGGCTCTACCTTAAATTCAGTTAAAGTAAGCGCTTTGAACTTATTTGATATAATCTAAAAATTAATGCCTTTTTAAATGTATACTTTTAATTTTAACTATTTAAAACAGGGACATTAGTAATAAATAAAAATAAATCCATCGTTTTAGTTATTTACTGTTTACTATAAAGTGTAATAAAAGTAGAAAAGTACTTGCCAAGTAAGCATGAATAATGAAAATTTATATTGATCGTCTTCAATCAAATAGATATAAGGTCCTAATATTAGCATAAAAGACAAATAAACGCGAAAAATTAAGCCGTTAAGCAAAACACTTTTAAAATTTATTACGTAAAAGAAAAACTTGTGGCGTGCATTACTCGATACCATCTCTACGTTCCATGCAATTTACATAGCTTTTTATAACGATCACGGTAAATTGTATTAATAAGAAAATTCCAACATTTTCTTCGTATAAGTAATTTTATGGGTTGAAGTACATTTTCAAATTCTAATACTATGCAGCTGAAGTTCTTTTAATATATGGATATAATTTATAAGTAGTATTGCGGTACTGTTATATAAAATAACAATATTGCTGTCTTTATAGTTAATATACCTAGTGTAAATTGTTAAATATTTCAAAAGTTTTTACCGTATTCTTATATTATGTACCTAATACATATTTAATTCGATTTCTAATTATTTCTTGTTAAATACTTAGAAGAAAAGGTGTTTTTACTTTTAGGGCAACATATAATTTTCTGAGTGGAGTCGAAAAGTCGAAAGTCGAAAATAAACATTTAAATCTTATTGAAATTTTTCTTTAGTTTTTTTTTGTAGATAAATTGTTTTTTACGGTAGAACCCGACTGAAGCAAGACAGTCACTAGTTAATAAATATGTATTACCGTCAATCATTTTTGACGTCAATACTGCAATCATTTGATATAATTACGGAATAATCTTAAACTAAAATTACAGCTAAAGCGAAGAAATTTAAATAAAACATAGAACAGAAAACCTGGTACCTTACCAATAATTTAAAACTCGCCTTTCATTAAAATTAACCCTTACACCGGCGACGTATTTGCATACGTTACTTTTTACTTCGCTCGAAACAATAATATTTTTTTTCTTTACTTTGTTCAAGAGTTGTTTTGTGCACACAATATAGATTATAACAGTTGAAATGTTAATAAGTTTTTTAACGTCGATTTTAAATCTTTGGAACAGATGTATGTTTACTTGCTTCTATTACGTTAGGCGTATTATAAAATACGCAACACCCTAATTAACTAAAGTTTTGTTTTTAAAAGGAAATCTGGTATGCGTACGTTTATATTCAGCCCGAAAAAATAATTTTATACGTAGACTATTTTGAAAAAATAATAAACGGGTATGATTGATCGTTTTATCGGTTAGTAATTCCCATACAAAATAAGTATGAACTTTTCAATTTTCCAGGTTTTTTGGGTCTTTCATATTTTTATTTTTCTCTAACCCTTAACAAAAACAAAAAGAATTATTCATATCAGTCCAGCCGTTTTTAAGTCTTAGCAAGACTAACAAAGAGCAGTTGATATTTATATAGATTCAAAATTGTATACATAGACTAAGCATATTACGTTTACATTAAAATATTCATACACATGATTTGAGTTTAATAATTTATACATAGTTGGCTTACCGTGAAAAAGGTAGTAGGATCGAATCTCGTTTGCGGACATTTAATTTTATAGCAAGTACTATTGTAAGTAAAATAAATAGTAGTCTACATTTTTAGGGAGATTTTATTCGGGACAAATAAACACGCGAAAAAACCAAAGAAAGAAAAGTGTTATTTAAAATAAAAATATTCGTGTAATTCGAATAAAATATTACATAAACCAAAGAAGGACAATATGGAAATATTTATTTTAATATAAACTTTTGCGTCAATATCAAGTATTATACGAATTTTATTAAAAAGTAAAAAGCAACAAGACGGAAGCTGAGCCATTTTCTACACGAACTAAAGTACAGGTTTGTATGAAAAGATCGCTCCCTTTATTTAAGCAGATGAATATTTATGTTAAGGTCGTCTCCAATTTGTCCCAAGCAAAAACAGGAATTTATTTGAAGAAAAAAATAGTTGTAGGTAAAGAGTTGACGCATTAAGTGACGGGTTTTGATTTGTGTAAGACGTGTGAGATAATTTTGTGTTAAATCAATTATGTAACCATTGATTTTTTGTGTACATATTGTTGTTTTGTGTATTTTGTGTATTATCATTTTGTGTATGATTAACTTATTTATTTTGATAGTCGGGCTCTGCTTACATTCTACACGTGCGTTACACCAGTACCCAGTTTTAAAGGTGTGATTTACTTATAATAATTTAACTTACAAATTTTAATGATTCTGTCTAATTTATTCAATTATATTGCTTTTAATAATTTCATTAATATGTTTTAATTACTAAAATTGACGTTATTTAAACCAATGGTTGTGGATTGCTCATGTCTTAAAAAAGTAATTTCTCAAATTATAAAATATTGTAGAAGTGCTATATCTATAGTCTATTCTAATCTATACATAATCTATAGTCTTAATACAAATCTTGGCTTATTAACCGATATTATATATATACGATATACGTGAATAAAAGAAACAATTAGAGACTGTTAAGTAAAATAATAATAAATAAAATTTATTGTCATTGATATTATCAACGATATTAGAAGTGATATCGACCATGTTTGTTCTACATGCGCGGTGGCAGTACATAGCTCGCATATAATCGAAGGCATTTTTAGTAAGCTCGGAGGGAGAGGGTGAGGGCGTAATGGCCGCCGAATGTCGCAATTCCGACCCATTCCCTTACTTGCTCGTATTAGCGAATGTTTCTGTGTCTTTACATTTGTATAACTTATGATATTTCATTTGTTCTTTCGTTAAATCCATTTTTTTAATCGTTAAAAAAAAAAAAAAAAAATAAAAATCTTTATTTGGAACAAATTTACAAAAACAGAACATTGTACGATATGGACTACATTAGTTAAAAACTGTGTTGTAGTCAATAACGCCCACCTCCAAGACATTTAATTAATATTAATACTAGTTCCAATAGCTTACATAGAAGTAGTTATAACAGGTAGTATAGTTATATTTGCAGACATAGATTCTAGAATTAAATACAATAATATATATATAGTGTAATGCTGTGTGTGTGTGTGTGTGTGTGCGTGTGTGTGTGTGTGTGTGTGTGTGTGTGTGTGTGTGTGTGTGTGTGTGTGTGTGTGTGTGTGTATGAGAGTTGTGACTGCCACTTAAGTAAGGAGATTTTCAGTATCTTCATAGGTAAGATCCTGTAACCAAGCGATAGTTGCACTTTTGCAAACATGTAGTGTCTTAGGAAATATATTGATAATTTTATTTATTCTATTATATATATTTGAAGAAAAATAATAATAGTGTCGTCGACACAAAGCCAATCGACTACGATGGGTTTCACAAACTATATCAGATCTACGTTTATTGTGAATTGTATAGTCATTGTATGGTGTTTGTGAATGTTTGCGTAGTATAGTATGTAGAACAAATAGTTTCCTAACCGATAATACCCGTGTGACTTTATATAACTCATCGGTAGGAAACAGCATGGATTTAAATGTCATGGTTTTAAGAATTGTTCTTTGAGCCCTTTCAAGACGAAGTAATTTAGTTTTTCCAGTCCCTCCCCAAGCTGTAATACCATAAGATAATATTGATTGTGCAAGAGCATAATATACATTTTTTAACAACGGGAAATCAATTAAAGGTCTTAGTTTCTTAAACACGAAAATCAATTTACGAAGTTTTGTGTAAGTAGCCGCAATATGCTCTTTCCATGTCAGGGTGTCGTCAACCCATATGCCCAGATATTTAACATAAGTCACAGGAGTAATTTTTTTACAAGTACATTCGACATTTCTCTTACAATTTTGCTCATGAACATGGATGGAAATACGGTCAGACGGGAGAGAGTTTTTATGTGGAGCAAAAGTAATAAAATTAGTTTTTTCAAAATTTAACGTTAAAATATTTAAATTTAGCCAATTATAAACGGAAGATAGTGCACTTTCTGCACGTGTACTCACTTCTGGCCAGCTTTTACCATGAACGAGAAGTATAGTGTCATCAGCATATGAAATTATACTACAATTTGGAATAGAGAGTTTAGACAATTCATTGACATAGACAAGGAATAGTGTTGGCCCAAGGACACTGCCCTGTGGTACTCCAAAACTTAAACCAACTTCATCACTCACGGTACCATTAATTACCACGCACTGAGATCGATCACTAAGATAACTTTTAAATAGATCATTCACTACTCCTCTTATACCTATGTCATTTAATTTTGTCAAAAGATTGGTAATTGAGACCGTGTCAAATGCCTTAGTTAGATCTAAAAATATTCCAATAACTTTGTTTTTACGGTTAAAATTTTGAACGATTGTAGTGGTAAGGTCCAAGATCGCATCTTCAGTTGACTTACCACTTCTAAAGCCATATTGGTTCGGAGCTATAATATTATTAGCGGTTAGATAATTGTTAAGTCTACGGTTTAATAGTTTTTCAAATATTTTAGAGAAAGAGGTTAAAATTGAAATAGGTCTGTAGTTATTAATTTTATTTGCATCTCCGTTTTTATGAATTGGATGAATGAGAGCTTTTTTAAAAACTTTAGGAAAAATGCCTGATTCAATAGATATATTAAAAATATGAACAATCAATGGAATAAGCACGTGTCTAGCTAACTTTATTACAGAAATGGGAATTTCATCCCATCCCGTCGCAGCTGTATTCTTAAGGTTATTTATTACATTTTCTACTTCTGAATGGTCAGTGTTATATAAGGACATAGAAGAAGAGAAATGGGGTACAGGTGAGGAGCAACATGCATTCATTGGGTTTGAATTACCAGAATCTTTAATTTTAGTAGCTAAGGTTTTACTGACACTAGAAAAGTAATTATTTACATTATTGACTGCGGTAACAGGATCACTTGCCAACATTAATAAGTTAGTAGGTGATTGAGTTGGAGGTTTGAGATGGCTAACATTTTTTATAAGATTCCAAGTCTCTTTGGCGTTATTTTTAGCTTTTAAGAAGTTATTCCGATCATAATCTCTTTTGATTCTTTTAAGAAGATTATTGCAAAAATTTTTATACCTATTATATATTGTGAAACAATTAATATCATCCGGGTTTTTTTTAGATTTTCGAAATAATTTATCGCGATTACGTATACATCGCAAGAGTCCGGGTGTGATCCAGGGTTTGATTATTCTGTTCTTATTAGAAGTTTTTATTTCATGTGAGTTCCTTTTAACAATATCGGAAACCGACGTAACAAGTTTTAAAGCTGCACGTTCAACATTGTAATCTTGAAGGATACCAGAAAAATTAAATTTTTCTAATTCTTCAAGACAAGCCGTTTCATTAAGTCGTTTAGCTGACTTCCTTCTGCTATGAAATTTTAATTGAAGATTAAAGTTGACGATTACCGGTGCATGATCAGTAAAATAGGAGTCAAGTACGAGAGTATTGGCAATATGTGTAGATTTTAGGATAACATGGTCGAGGCAACTATTATTTCGAGTAAAAGTTAAAGTATTAATTATAGTAAAAGTATTAAGTAAAGTTAAAGTATCGTTAATCGTTAAAGACTATGATTTGTAAAACTTAATTCATGAATTTATTTTTATATAAAGTATTTTATTAAAACGCTATACCTTAAAATCGATATTTCGAAGATATTCGTAGACTCGTTGTAATTCGTTATATACCTACCTATGATTAAATCGCAAAATAAAAAGTATTGTGAAATTATTTTATGTGACAACATTACGCTTTCCGCTCTGTTTTGAAAGAAAATACATTATATTGCCTATATTTGAAAGAATGACATTTTCAAAAAAATATTGTTTACGACTTAAATGTAGTTTTAAGCCTTATTTAATATGATTGAAAATATACCTTATAATTTTAACATTTATTTGATTACATTTGGGGAAAAAAGTTAAAAGAATGGTTGACAGATTTTTGTTTATTAATTTTTGACACTGTAAAAACTTCATGGGTTATTATTAATGCTTTAATTCGAAATGGAGATGAGTATGAATGTTTGCACTCTAGTTATGGGTTTTCTAATTATAATATGTATTTAAAGTTGTATAGTATGTGTGATATGTATCAACTATCTAGTATTCTTAAAACAAAGCTTACCATGGAACTAGATGGTGTTGTGTGCGATGCCTCATATATTTATTTTTATAATACAGATGTAAAATGATATAGCGTAATATTTTTAAAAATTTTAGGCTACTTTTATTGACATTCCACATGCAAACTAACATTAACTGGAGAAAATTTGTACATTTCCAATTTAACCCTTGTTTATTTCAAAAAAATAAAATTAAACAAAAAAGATATCAAAGCACTTAACATTTACCGATTCCGAGATAACGCCCTTTTGCCCAACCCTACTCAATTAGGTATGGACTCTTCGTTTGGAGTTCACTCGCATTATTAAAATGGTCACTAAACGCGTTTTGGACGTGGTAATTAAAAAAATTGTAATTATACTAGTATAATATTCTATTTTTCTTTGGTTTAAGATACACTATTGGTCTCTCTTCATTCAAAATCATTCCTCGTACACTAATATTTTAACTAATGTAACATCCTTCGAAATTTATTTGACGTAATTTACTTGTTGAAAATTAAAAAATAAATAAGAATGACGCTATTACTAAAAGAAAAAATATTATTTACCTATATCCTAAATATTATATACCTTTTTATATAGGTGCTTTTTACCTTTCTGTACAATAACGTTCTTTTTAATAGACATTGACACCCTTATACTTTTTATTAAAAAAAATTGAAACCATTTTTTTATATAAATAGGCAAAAGAAAAAACACAGTTCAACTCTGCTTGATAGAATTCCTAATAATTCTCTATGCTAATAAAAAAAATAATTTTCGTACTAAATACACACAGGACAACTATAGCTTATAAGCTTTAATGTTATTAATTAAAAAAATATTTATGTTTGTATTTCGACTAATTCGTTAGTAAAACGGTTTGATAAGAACAAGTTATCAATATATAATTTCTATTTTATTTCCAGAATCAGAATGGCAGGTCACGCAAAGTTTTTCCGATTCACATCAAAATTTGAATACTATTAAAGCATTGCAAAGAACTTATGCTAAGCATACCATAAATCTCAGGCGGTTTGCAATTTCTTTCGTACCCTCTAATCTCGTTATTGATGGCCCCATGTGTGTCTGTGTGCACTCTCCGAGGGAAAAGATAAGGAGCTTTTTTCCCGATTGGAAATTCACTGTTTGAATGAAGTAATGATTTATTAAAATACTAGCTAACCCAGCCCGCTTCGCTCGGCAGAAATTAAAATAAATTAAACGGATTTATATTTTCTAATAAACTAAAAGTAGCCTTAGTCCTTATAACATTAGCTATATGCAAGTAAAAGTCACGTAAAAATCGGTCCAGCCCTTTCAGAGATTGGCACGGAACAGACATACAGAAAAACATTTTTAAAATTGTTTTTCTTTAGTTTGAAATTACAAACAGACACTTTAATAATATATGTAATAATATATAAGGCTTACAAATATGAGAGCTTTCTATATTTGGGTTATTATTTTTATTTTAAGCTAATATTATTATATAACAGGACTATTATTAAGTCTCGTTAACCGTGATCGGTTAACTGTTACAATTTTCACATTTTTAAAATTATTAGATTGTACTTTAAAGGTATAAAAACCCAGTTATATTTGAAATTAAGTGTAATTCTTTTGGAAGTAAGAAATTTTATTTTTCTTGACGTAAAACGTATTAATATGCAAATACATGTTAATTTAATATAAGATACTCTTAACAGTTATAGAAAATATTTGTTTAGATGAAATAGGTTTCATTAAATAAGCTTTCATTAATTTGTCTTGTCGCGGAATAGTAATAGAAAAAGCAAAATCATTTTTATAATTATTAGTATTAAAAAAAACTATTACGAGCGGTGTAAATAGTTTGATTCGTCGTTTCTGATTTCTTCTGCAAAATAATTAACAAAAATTCCGTGTATAATTAAATTATAATTATAATAATTGGCTAGTTCAATTATTTTTAGGAAATTTAGTTCATATAACGTTATTTTAAGCATTAATTAAAATGACTTATACGTGTTTGAAATATAATTACTGTATAGCGTGGTTTACGTAACAGTTTCAGCTTAAATTGTCGATCAAAGTTATAAGTTTTATAGAAAATTATTTGTGCAAAACAAAACAGTAACTATATAATTACAGTACCGACCTTCTCACTAAACTAAAGAAAAAAAAACCATAGGTTACCAAAGTGGGTAAAAGTAGTGGCAAAGTTCACAAGATTTTGAAAAATTAGGTTCTCTAAACCATGCAGTTTTCGAGATAGTTTCTTTCACTGAACTAGCAGGTGGTAATCACGTTGAAAATGATTTGCTCATTAAATCTCAGGTTGAAATTTCTTTTAATTTTTTTAATTTAAGGCTGAAACAGTATTCACTCAATTTTCTGTTTTAACGTCCAAATAAGTAAGCCCATTACTTCATTTGCAATGAATTCCACAAATTCAAAAACCCTTATTTAAAAACAAAATATTTTTTGTTCCATAGCATATTTTTAAAATTTAAATATATTGAAAAATGTTCAATCTATAAAAAACTGAAACAGCTGAATTTAAATTATCGTAAATTTTTATTTTATATATTCGTACAAAAGCAATTTAAGTATATAAAAGCTTCGACTACCAATATATATCGCAGAACAACTCAATGTATAATCTAAACTGAGTCCTGACATACGAAAGGACGGGAAAATGAAAAACATAAATAAGTGCTCCGAAACCGAGGGGATGATTCATATAAAATTTATTTCAAATAACAATCAATTCTCCCCAGCCTCCCCGCGTTATTAGGATAATATTAAATACATTTCGTATATCCACACGACTGTCGTCCTTACTGCTATTATGTGAAAAATGCTATTTTACTATGTACAGACAATGTAGCGATTTTTTTCTAACAAAATTGTAGAGTTTTATTGAATTGATATAAACGTCTGGAATTTTAAAATTGGCTGCTTTAAGGATAATGCAAATCTAATTATTTTGTATGAAAACACTTTTTTTAATAATATCTAATTGTATTTAGAGATAGATCGGAGATAAATTCGCCCTAATCGATCTCTACATTTTATATAACGGACAATACATATTTATATATATACATTATCTATCAAAAGGATTTCTAAATATACCTATAGTAGTCAAAGTAGTTCGTCACTTTCAGGGCTGTTTGGTTATGTATATTATGTTAAGCATTTTATGTTCTAATTTACGTTTATACTATAAAAATGTATCATATACATGTATCAACACGTGATTTGCGTATTTTTCATGGGTTTGGATTGATCAAATATTTGATGACGATGATCCCTAACTTACATGCTTAGTATTTCCAGAATAATACTTGCTCTACATGCAGCGCTACAAACTTTATCGTTCAGCAAAATTTCCATAAGGTACGAGTACAATCAGTTAAGCAATTTCGAATATTACTTGAAAGAAAAACCGACATACAATATTTTAGAAAAGCTTGTTTAGGTATATTGTTATCTTGAAATCACAAACATACAATTCAATTTTATTTATTTATACTTATACTTATAATTTTATAATGAGGAAAGATTTGTATTGTACTTTTGTATGTAACGAATAAACTCATAAAATACTGAACCGATTTTAATGAAATTTGGTACACATGTAGTCTAGAGCTTGAGAAAGGACATAGGCTACTTTTTAAGGCGAAAAAAGGGCTGTAAAAGGTTCAAATAGGGGATGAAAGTTTGTATGGAAATTACGTCATTTTTAAAGCTAGAAGATTGAAACTTATTTTTTTGGCTTTTGTTTATATATAAATCAGTCAGACATTAAAAGTTTGCAAAAATCTTATTTTAAAGGGGGTTACTACTCAATTAAAAATAAATTAAGCAAAAAACTAAAATTTAATAGCTGACAATGGATCAGACCATACTTTCCTATAGTATTAAACAAAAAAATACCCATTTGCTAGATACGTACGAGTTTAAATTTGTTTAGAATATCAAATTCGTGGCCCGAGGACGAATTTTAATAAGATGTCACTGCCACAGCGGCCGAAGGGGATGTTATAAAAACTTTATCATTAAACAATAACGAAATTACGCTCCTTCTAATTGGGTCTAATCGAGCGGGGAATCCCCAACGCAGTGATAGGGAAACCTTAGAAGTAAACGCTTTAGTAATTTTGCACCGTCGCGTTGGTATAGAAAGGTAGTTCAGTAAATAATTCAATTAGAACTTCAGATTTAGAAAAAAATGGACACACTCGTGTCATTATGGGATTTTAAAATACACAAAACATGTCTATAAATTACATTTAACTTATTATTATTAGGATATTTAAATAAATAATTGGATAGCTTTTTATTGTAAGGCTTTTGTCTGTCCATATAAAAAAACTGAATCTAATCTTTACATTAAATATTTTGTGAAAAATTGAAATATGTAATTATTATTATCGATACCGAGACAAATATTATGTATAGTTTTTCGATTTTTTTCTGTCTGGGAAAGCATCACGAGAACATCACTAGCTTAACGTTGTGGGTTATCTTGTCAATATATAAGTATACTTTTACTGCGGGATAATATTTCATCTCTGAAAAACCGATACTAACCTGTATAAAGTACTTCATCATCATAAGCCCTTTTTTTAACGTTCCACTGCTGGGCACGGGCCTCTCTCAGTACGAGGGGGATCAGGCCATAGTCCACCGCGCTGGTACACACGTAACTTAGTTAAAAACAAAAAAAAAACAATATTGACACCTGATCAGATATAAAGAATTTTAAATAATGTAATAACTTTGTAAAGTAAATCAATTCAAATACAATAATTACATCAAAATGAAAGGCACGAAGCGTTTTTCATTTTAAAGATGGTGTCATAATGGGTGAATTAAATTTAATGACTCTATGATTAAGAAGTTTTTTTTCGTAGTGTTAATGATATCCGTTTGTGAGTTAGGGATCGTTAAAGCGACAGGTAAGCGATGTTATAATTTTATCGAATTATCTTAATTATTATTGTCATAATTCTATTTGCCATATGGCTTAGGTATAAATCTTATAGACTTTTATGGTTTTTTAATGGTGCCTTGTATGCAACAATTTCGACAGTAAAGTGGTGATAGTGTATATATACGTAAGTATGAAACAAAAATATTCGTGAATAAAGATAATAAAATTTAAGTATTAATAAAATTTCAAGTCTCAAGCAATTTTAAATGGGTAAAGATGATATTTTAATTAGGTTTTAAAATTTATACAAAGTTTTGCATAAAATATACTTCACTGCATGACGTGAAAGTTTTGGCAGGAAATAATATTTCAGTTAATATATTCTTTATATGGTACTTTTAAAATAATTTATTATTAAAATATTATGTATAATCCCCACATGCTACAAGTTAATATATGACTATCGACGACACGTTTGGCTCAGTTGGTAGTGAACCTACTTTCTGCGCCAGCGGTCGCGGGTTCGAGTCCCGCTGGGGGCATTAATTTGTTGAGCACGAATGCTTGTACTCCAGTCAAGGGTGTTTATATGTATAATATGTATAATATGTATAATATGTATGTATTTAAAATATATATGTGTAGTAACGGGTGATTTTTTAAGCATTTGGTTTTTCATTTGAAAAAAAAGTACCATAATATAGTGTTAAATATAAAATTTACATTGGGAAGTTAAAAAGCATCACTTGCCATTTATTGTTTCAAAATTATTTCATGCAAATGTTGGCCTCAACTAGGTTTTAAATGATCCATATGCAAAGTCCAATTATGAGATAATTTTTCAAGCATATCGGCTGGCATCCGGATTCAGCTTAAATATTCTCTTATGTACGCACCCTATGAGTAGTGGATGGTTTAATATCGAATAGTGTAAAATTGGTGCGGAATTTGGTCACAACTGCTTGGACAACTCGTTTCGAATCAGTTAGTAGGCCACCTAGATAGTGCGATTAATTGCTTTTGGACTATTTTTTGTGGGGATATGTAAAAACTCTTTTTTATGCATATAAACCAGCATCAATTCGAGCACTAGAAAACAAAATTAACGTGTTATCCGTGATATTCCAGCCTATATGCTTGAAAAAGTACCTCACAATTGGACTTCGAGTATGGATCATTTAAAACGTAGTGGAGGCCAACATTTGCACGAAATAATTTTTAAAACATAAATGGCAAGTAATGATTTTTAACTTCCCAATGTAAATATTATATTTAACACCATATTATGGCATTTTTTTTTCAAATGAAAAACCAAACGCTTAAAAAATCACCCTTTATATCAACTATCTGGTATCCGTAACACAAGCCTCGTAGCTTATCATGGAACTAGATGGTGCTGTTGTAATAATGTCCCAATAACATATAAGATTTTAGATTTACATACATGTTTATAACGGCTTACACTCGATTTGTTCTTTAGGTGTACCTTCATTTCCATACTAAGAGTAATAATGTATTGCCGACTGAGTTTTAATCTCATTAATATTAGTTAACGGCGTAGGATATTTTAGTGTACAAGTGTACGTGCATGTGCTCTTTAATACTGACACTCTCATACTAACCAGTGAGAGTTAAGGCGCGGGTCCGACAGCTTTACGTGCCCTCCGAGGCACGAGAGTGTCAACCAACCCAACGCTAGGTACTAAGGCTTATTAAGTAGAGTGACTCAATAACTAAATTTGGCCCGATTTGGACTCGAACCCAGTACTTCCGCAAGTGCATCCGCATCCACTATAACATCGAGGCTGCTAAAGTTTGTTTGATATCCTTACATATTTATATTTATTTATATTATATTGTGGTATTAATTAAAATTATTTTCCATATTAATCTCTACATCATTAATACGAAGCAAAACGTATAAAGGAACTACGAGTATAACATACTTCAACTCGACAGGAAAAATATAATCGGATGCCTCGTTTCTAGTGATTCTTACCTCCTATTAATATTGTAGAAAATTATTTGTACTGCAATATTTGTTAAACAATTTGCTATAATTTTGAAAAATTTTACTTAATATTATCTTATTTACTTTTATTTTATTTGAAGGTATATCAGACAGTGGTAGCCCAGCGGTAACGCGCTTGCTTGGATAATCGAGTGATGCGGGTTCAAATCCGGGTCTTCCACTTCTGATATTATCATGTACGAATCATTTCTATCATGATTACCACTTGTCTTACGGTGAAGGAAAACATCGTGAGGAAACCTACATGTCTGAGAAAACCTAGCAAGTTTTCGTAAGACATGTGAAGCCCACCAACACGCACTAGGCCAGCGCGGTGGACTATGGCCTGATCCCCCTCGTACAGAGGGAGGCCCGTGCCCAGCAATGGGACGTTAAAAAAGGGCTGATGATGATGATATCACCATTCATTTTGCTTATGTACATGAATACAAACATATAACATGCCTACATCTATACTTACGTATAATAAAATTCTAACTTAGTTAAATCTGTACATTGATTATTTTTTGGAAATTCTAATTGAAATAGCCATTATTATCTAATCATTATTATCTAATCATTATTATCTAATATTATCGATACAGAGGCCGAATCTATCATTTTTTGAATTTTTGTCTGTCTGTCTGTGACCGCATCACGAGAAACCATCATCATCATCATCATCATCTTTTTTAACGTCCCACTGCTGGGCACAGGCCTCCCTCAGTACGAGGGGGACCAGGCTGATTTTTTTGAAATTTGGTGTGGTGATAGTTGGTTCTCCGGGTCAATATATAGGATACCTTTTACTGCATATAAATATCTCATTTCTAATATATCTTGTGTAATATATAGATACTTACATACATAGATAATATATACACACATATACACACATACAATCTTTTGTATTTTTATATTAGTCCAGTAGGTAAATAACTATTGAATATCCTAATATCACCTGTCCAATGCCAATAACAAACTAATAAATAAAAAAGAGCGTTTAATCAAATTTCCTCAGCCATCTCAATCACGTCCACCGCAAATTATTGGCATTAATCAAACCAATCCGACGTCGGTTATGTATTTATATAGAGTTGTTATATCTATATTATATATTTTTTTGAGAGTAAAAAGTTTATAGGAGTGGTTTATTAGTATATAAAACTGTAATAAATTAATATATTGCGTCATTAACACATAGCATCATCTAGTTCCCTGGTAAGTGATATTAAAATAGTATCTTTCTAATAATATATAACTTTAAATATATGCATATTACAAAATATATAAACATCCGTGACATAATGAATATTGGATCAACCCCCAGCGAGACTCGATTTCATAAATAATTATTTTTCAAAGGCCTTGAATAGCTAATTTTGCTTTATTGGGAAAGAAACAGTTGATGTAAATATTTGTTAAAACTAAACTAAAAAGACCATTGTACTTCCTAAAAAAATCCTAAAATCAAACTCTTACCAAAACCATATAAACGGTTAAATTTGACTGTAGTTAAAAAAACATGGAGCGTGTAACGAAATGAATGAATAAATTGTTCGACTAGAAATCGATAGAGTAAATGAAAAATGTTAGTCGGTTTTTTAGTTCATGATTGCTTCAGTATATCCCAGTGCAGAGTTCAAACGTTTGTTTCGAATGAAATTTCAAATACTGTCCATTGAAATGCTCTGTTATAACTTTTTTGAAAGCGGGATTTTGTATTTAGGGAATAGGTAAGAACTATTAGTTTAATATTTAAGTATTTTACAGGAGTATGCTTATGTTAACTTATTGTTTTATGAATAAACTTTGAATGTTTTACTTATTTATATCTAATCAAAAGCCTAAAAAATAAGTTTCAAGCTTCTAGCTTTAAAAATGACGTAATTTTCATACAAACATTCATTCCATATTTAAACCCTTTACAGTCCTTTTTTCGCCTTAAAAAGTAGCCTATGTTTTTCCTCAGGCTCTTGACTATCTGTGTACCAAATTTCATTTAAATCGGTTCATTCGTTTTGGCGTGAAAGCGCGACAGACAGAGTTACTTTCGCATTTATAATATTAATGATGATTACTGGGAATTCTACACAACACTTACAAATTTTATTAAGCAGATGTTCATGAAATAAATAATTCTATCATGTTTTATTTCTGCCTCACTTAAAAAATAGTGAGTTAGCGAGCAAAAATTAGTTAAATAGGTAGGAAAAGTATTTAAAAGAATTATATAAGTGTGTTTACATACAAAAAAGTTGGTTTAAAAAATGATTATGTATCGATATACATACTTAGTTTTATAGTAAGGTAGAAAGCAGTAAGTTGAGTTAATTAGGTAGAAGTTATTTATGTATACATTATACATTCATTAATAATATTACGTATGTTTCATTTAAACTTAAAAATATATGGTAAACTTCAAGTTATACCTATAATTATATACAGTAAACATAACATTAATGTATATTCATATTATATATCCTGTATGGAGTATAAGATGCAGCCATATTACAGTCGTAACAAATGTTTTTTAACTTAACGCGTGTATTTTTTAATGGGATTGATAAATACTATCAAACCCATTTAAAATACACGCGTTAAGTCCCGTTTTACAAAATAAATACATAGTTATAAAACGAGAAGGTTTAAAAAGTTAAATGTTTAATTTTTATTTTTCTTCAATGGTTATATCAGCTTTAAGATATCTCACAGAAGACAAAAGAGAGTCAAACTAATTGATAATTAGCGAGCATTAGCGCTCCCTCGATTTGGCCGAGGAGGCAGAATTAGTCCCCGAGCCGTGGCTTATTACTATATTTATTTTTCTTGTTTTGATTGGACTTCGATATAAAAATAATTTTGAAACAAACACAATGTTAGTCTTTGTACTTTTGACTAATACCTAATAAGTACATATGATTTGGGATTTCTTTGATGAGTATTTTACGAGTATATAAGGAAATTATTATTTACTATTGTTAGCATTATTTATTTATATTTACATATACGAGAGATAAAACAATACAATATGTAATATAACACTTTTCTGTTCTAACTAATAATCCAAAAACTTAAATAAAGTAAAGCAAGTATCAATCTGATATTTCAAAATTTTTTCTTTATAGATAAAAGATAGATAAGAAGATAAAAGAAAGAGAAAGAAAAAATATATTTTTCTATCCGAGTAATAGTAATACTAAAAAAAAAAAGTTATTATATGAGAAAAATATTAATTGTCAGTAATAGTTATTACAAGAAACGTTAAAAAAATCACTAGAAAATATTTGCTTATTGTTTTATTGCAAAAAGTATTTTATCAAGTATTTTACAATTTCAACTCGGTAAAACTAAATGGATAAAATATTTTTATGTAAACTGTACCAAGTTTATTAATTTGTATATCATTTGAACGATCTTATTTGCGGGCTTTACTTTGAAAATAAACTTTGAATTGAAAAAGCTCTTCGTGAACTTTAATGAAAAGAATTAAGCAAGTATAAACGTTAGTAACATTTTTTTCTTACGAAGTATTATATCCGTACCCATGACAATGCTACCCCATACAATTTTATATGGGGGTGGCCATGGGGGTGGGCGTTTTTTCATTGCAAATAATTTATATTATTTAGCGTAGCTAATATCGTGGTTATCCCTTATCTAATATTGATATATCTATTTATTTTAATTTTTTTTCAGTAATTGTCAAACTTATTTATTTAATTTTAAACAATAATGATTTTTTAAATTATAAATATTCTACTATTAATTAATATTTATATATACCTAATATAAATATTTTAATCTATATTTTATATTAAGTTTTCCTTTTCTTTAAATTTTAATCTACTTTAAGTTAGACAAAACGTTCAGTAACTTTATATCTAGAATCTCAAAAATGTTTCCGACAAAGCTTTGCTTGGTATTAATAACAAGCATTACCTATTTATAACACGATTTAAAGCCGTTAACATGAAAATTATACTTGGCTATAAAAAGAATATCAAGTGATTTTGTTTACTTACAATATGGAAATTAGAGTTAGAGGTCATATTTTTATAGTAATAATTAATTAAATATTTTGAAGATTTTGTACATTAAGGAATGTTTGTGAAAAAAAGATATTATATTGAAAGTCTTTAGTTTGATTATAAAATAGTAAGTCTAATTGGCGTATTCCATCGTGAACTATAGGACGATCATATATTATACAATGGTTAAAAAAACAAAAACACGCATAAATACTGTATAATCTGTTATATTAGTATAATTATAATATATTTTCAAAATTTCCTTTTCAGTCTGAGACCGATAATATATGTTATCCCCAATTTAGTAGGCACGTTGAAGTTTTATATTATACATAAAGGTATGTACACAAAATGTAAATACACATCGTTAGCCCTGAGTAAATAGAAGCCGTGCAATTCATCAAACAACGAGATCACAAACTTCATAAGGCTCTCCCCTGCCTCTTACAGAACGCATGATTTCACAATAAAAATGCACCTTGGGGGAACTTTGTTTCATACTTATATTTTTTATCCAGGAAAATATTATGAAGTCGTAAAATGATGAAAATTCTGCAAATATTAGTTTGGTTGCTGAATTGTTTTTTGTTTTAATTTTTTTTTCTATTTCTATGTATGAATTTAAAATTATATATGTAGTATATCAACTATCTGATATCCGTAACACAAGCCTTGTGTAATGTCCGAAAAAAAACACTGTATAATTAATTAAATTATTCTAAATTAACTAATACATTTCCGAAGATTATGATATTTTGTATACACCGCTATCATAAAATTTCGAGCGTTTGTTTTTTATTTTAAATTCCAGCTTACAACTTTCCGTAATTCACTTTCGACAGACGAATGTCAAAGTTGACAGTAATCACTAGCGACTGTCATAGAGATATGTTGGGGAAGCCTGTAATTTTCCGTAATCACTGCCGTTTCGGCTCTTTTTTACTTTTAAAATAATGTGTCGAAACAAAATAGAGAACCCGTAGGCATAGAGTGTGTTATTATACATCATTGTTATTATAAATGTAATACATTAAAAAGTCACTTCAATTTAAACATTCATGAAGTAGGTATATCTAATTAAACTATTTTTATTTTAGACGTCATGTCATAATTATATTAAGCCATGAATTGTCCTTGACTTCATTTAGTTTACTACAGTTGTTGTTAGTTCATAGCGTAATTATTTATGTTGAAATGATTTGCGTTACAGCTGTTATAGAAAACTTTAAAGTTCAAGGGCACGTTTTATTAATACATTTAAATATGTAAAACTACTTATACAGTTAACTTATGAGAAATGCTTCGTCCTTTTTGTATATGTAATTTGAAATAATATGTTCGTTCAATAAATTATTTTTAATATTCAATTATTATAACATAAATTCAATATTTAAATTATTTCATAATAAAACTAATAAAATGGGACCTTTATTTAGAAGAATTTACAAGAAACAATAAATACAGTTCTCGTTTTCATTCATGACTGATTATTTTGTTATGAATATAACTTAAAAAACTTTCTTGTTGAAATTAAATTCAACTCAAATTTTTGGGATAAGCGTCCCGAAGCCTTTCATGAACTATTTTACCGACACTAATATTTGAGTTTTAGTGCTTGCTATTGGTTACTAGATGGCGCTAGTGCTTAACTTGATCTTTTATAATCTCAAAGTGATAAGATTATTTGAAGTATTTTATAGTAATCTGTTTTTAAAATTACTAAATATATCATATTTTTAGTTTGAATTAAAATTTTACTTTTGCTTGGATATGTAGTGTGATCACTAGATGTCGCTAGCAGTTCAAAAGTTCTTATTAAACATTCAATAAATTGTTCTTGTAATAATTTTTTTTCAAATTGTTATATCATGAAATTATAATTTAGTAAAAATAAAAAAAGAAAACTCTCTTTTAAATGTTTTATTTCATATATTCAACTTATAAGACACAAGAAAGTATTATACGATACAAGTTTTGAATAAGAATATATAAAAAAATCACTTTTATTTTGTTCGTTTACATAAAGGTGCATATAACATTCTTATAAACGAAAATTAACTGCTGTAACTAAATAATATAATAATAATTTATAAAACCTAATTATTGTTTTGCATTAATTAATTAATAGTAGCAAGTATACGTTTTATATTATTTATTTATTTAACTAATCATAATCAAATTGTTCTGATTCCTTTACCTGTCTAATAAGAAAAGTCCAATAAGAAAAAATAGTTTGTTTTGTAACCCCTTCATAGATGGCGCTAGTTGTTACAATTTTAGGGTAAACAGTATTGCAAATGGTATTTTCATCAATCGGGACATTTTTTAAATACTCAGAGTTCCTTTACATATTATTATTTAAAAATATCGTCTAATATTACATAATTGCTTGAACTATTAAAAATGTTAATTTTGTTAATTTAAAATAATATTGCCTAGTAAACAGTATTAATTAACTAATTAGCCATTTAGCGAAAGCTCAGACAGATTTTTGCTAAACACAAAAGTTTTTGATATATCACTTCTTAAAATACCAGCGTCTTTAATAAACAATCTAGTCCATATGCCAAGTAACTCGTATCTTTTGAGAAAACATTACATCAATATCTCGTATCTTCAGGCAAATAAGGCAAATCATCAAAATATTTTGCATTTTCATACAACTAAATTATTATAATAAATATTATATATAAATATTGATATTATTAAGAAAAAACTTTTTTACTTAAGGACTAATACAACATTATAAGTAGGACTCTACAATTTAGGTATAAAGTAAATAATAATTTTAAGTCTGTTTAGGTCTATTGAGTTTTTTATAACAATCTTGTTTACCGTCATGCATGTTCAATCTCAGTGTGCAAGTATTGCTCTTCACATTTTCATAACGTCTCATCGAACACTTGTGCAGACAATTGTTAGTAAATTTAAAAGGTTTTATAAATATAATATTTTTAATATGATACGAACTATAATATTATTAACTGTAAGTAACTGTTTTATAAATATGATACGAACTATAATATTATAAACTGGACCGCAAAGAAATAGGCTCGGTTACGGAATTCTTCAATATCTCCAAAAGTACCTTTCTGTAAGAGAAAAGACTAAATTAAAGAATATTTTAATGTGCTTAAATGAAAATAAAAAAATGAAATCAAGATGTTTATTTTGAATAAATGTAAAATAAATAAAAATGCGTAGTTTATCGATATTGAAGATTTTCTAACCGACCCTTTTTCTTTGCGGGTCAGTTTATTTTTTGTTGTTTTCTTTTTACAACTTTTGTTAACGCCTGTACTATGTAAAGAGGTGATCCCACCTCATAATGGATCGCTCGATGCGCCATCTATAGTATTATTTATGTAAATTCAAAAGTTATCGAAGCAACTGAACATCTCACTTGGACAGGAAGTATTTATTAGAAAAAAGAACATTGTTCAAAACATGTTGCTGTTTAATTATTATTTTTTATTCTATTTGTTTAATTAAGTTTCACGAGCTAACTATGTGTGATCTCTCGAGTCTGAGATGGGCTTATTATTTTAAATTCAAGATTTCGAATGTACTTTAATGTAATAATGACGTACCAATCTGGATAAACTATAAACTTTTAACTCAATGCGGTAAATATATTTTATAAATGGTTGAAGTATTTTTAATAAATAATAGTTACAGCAGTTTTTTTTAATCAGCGTTATATAATTTTAGCCTAATAAGAAAATTAATAATGTCAATCTTTTAGTATAGTGGAAGTGGAAGCAATAATTCACACAATTTTATTTCATGTACATTAAAATATGTATAATAATAGTAGCACATACTGAATGTAATATATCTATATTACCTATTAATTATTGGATAATGTCTTCAAATTGATGTTATTTTCTAACGTAATATGAATTTCTGCTTTATGAATTCATTTCGAAAGGTATTTTCAAATTGCCGTTATAATATTATAACTACGAGTTAAACATTATTTTCTTCACTATAACATTACAGACTATCAAGATGCATCTTATCGTTTAGTGCTCATGAACATAAACTCGGGCCATTTCCGCCTTCGACCCTCTTTCAATAGGTAGGAAAAGAGATAAAAATTAAAAAGCTGTCATTTAATAGTCTATGGTCTTAGAAAAAGTTAACGTTGTATAAATATTGCAAATTCAATCTTAATTTAAAGGTATAAAGTACATTTTGGAATGGCTAATGGGACAAAGAAATTTAACCCGTTGAAGGCGCTCGCCGTAACTGAATTTTTGTTCGGTGAATAATTGCCTATAATGTTATATTGTTTTATCTATCCATCGTTTTGATGTACAGTCGACCACAAAGCGATGTTTTTTTCTTCTTTTTACAACGTTACAGCTTAGTAGTTTTTTCCATGCTTTTCTAAGACTAAGGTAAAATCTTTCCTTTAAAGATACCTTTAAATAATGCACATCAACTAAAAATAGCTCTACAGGCAAATACAAGTCTCTGAAAAATCTTAGCAATTAGCAAGTTATTATTACCGCAGTAATTAATGGTAATCCTCGATTGATACAATATTACATCAATTATCAACTTCTAGTATTAACAAATACAACATGAACTACTAGTATAGAATAGAAATGATTTTCATTACGGCGGCACTGTACCAGATACGCGTCGAGCGATATACTCTAATTGCTCAACACGCGTGGTTAATTCCAGTTTCCTATTGTTATAAAATTAAGTTTATTCATACAACCGGGAATAAAACTGCTACGTTAATAAGAGTTTTTCGTAATACACATATCATACTAGAATGATTACCTTAATATAATTATAGGCTTTTAGATTTTTTGTGGAAGCTTTGCCTTAGATTATAAACAATGGGTAACTGTTAAAACTAACTATGGTTTTAATTTAATTTATAATGGTTTTTTTATAGTTTTTGTATGATTAAGTAAGTTACAGGTGTAGACGAGTTAACCCTAATAAGACGTGTTAGTTTTTATATAAAAATAAGCTTTGTATTTAGAAATTTTTAGAAATTGTTTATTACTGCTAGATATTATCGTCTACAAACAAACAACATATTTTTTCTTCACAATATGTTAATTTGAGACTTTAAATTGTCTAGTAATTCAATGCAGATGTCAATTTAGTGGACTGATGTCTCACGGTCACTATTACTAATAAAATAAACCGAGGGTTATTTTTGTTTCTAAAATTATTACCACTTGCTTTGCTTTGTAAGAAAATTTGAAAAAATAAATAAATCTAATATTATACATTTCTTTATACAGTCTTTATAAAGTATGCATAGTATTTATATATATTTTATATTATCTCTGACACTATTATCTATAATTTTTTTAATTTAATTATATAATCTGTGCATTTAATATTTTTGAAAAATCCTATAACGATTTTAATAATTATTGATACAGAGGCCAAATCTATAGATAGTTAAAAACAATATTATACTTATTCTACCTTCACGGTTCTACCATTTCATAGGCGGAGAACCTTCTTGACTTGGTTCTCCGCTGACTGCCAATATTGAAGCCCGCCGAGAAGTAATATCAGATCTTTGCAGGATTCATTTTACCTTGGAAAAGTCTATCGATACCACAAAACTGGTTTATCCGAGAAATTCATTATATTTATTTATATTCAAGAATCGTGAGGATCTTATCATGTAGTGATCTGAAGTAACTCCTTACAATTTAAAGTATAGCTAATTATGTCCACAAATTTCACCAAAATCTACCAAGTTGTTTAGAAGAATTTAGAAGAAGAATTGCAAAAACACAGTTACAGATATTTTATATAATTAAAGGTAGAATTACATCTTAACTTACAGAAACTGATCTTCTGATTGGTCCTTAGAAACCTTAAAAAGACAAGATCTCGAGGATTGAGGTTTTAAGGTGTATTTTGATATGGTTATTCACTTAGAAAAGATTGTTGTAAAGTTCACAAAGTAATGTAACAGTGTAACTAGTCATCATTTTTTGACCTTTACTTAACATTATATACGATTTTTATATATTATCTATTACCAATTCAAAAACAATGTGGTAATTTTTGGTTATTATTGACGCTTGTTAAAATTGAATCTTAGAACTCAGGAGCAAAAGACAGTATTTAGGAACTAAATGTATAAATAAATAATCTTAATAATCTTTTTAAAAGTGTTTTATTTCAATGCTTTATTACAATTTTATCCAAAAGGCAAAAGCTGCACTCGTACTCGTACTATAATAATTGTTTAAATAAAAACGGTTATCATTATACAATCAAACCAATACAATATATTAAATCAATACATTTTAGAAGTAATAAAAGGATTAAATATTAATCAGATTTATAATATAAAAAAGCTCAAAGAGTAACTTAAATATTTAAAATATTGTTGAAAATGGACTTATAATATCCACACGTTAAAACGAAAAAGCTGTTATTTGTTATTTTACAGTATGCATATTTCCAAAATATTCCACGCTACGTCTTGTATCTTCGGTGAATGGAGTAGATTTCTGCCACTTAGTTTGTTTAACCTGCTTTAAATTAATATCACATATTTTGCTTCTATGGCTCAAAATCATAATAAGAAATTATCATCAAAATAAGAAATTATATAAATAACTAACGATTCCTGCGTCTCCACCCGCACCTTTAGGATATAAAAAAATCTTATAATTAAGAGTTATAAGATTTTTTTTGATGCCAATTCATAAAAAAGTGAAGAATAAAAATTTTAGTCTAAAAATAAAATATCTAATAGAGAGCCACCCATATCACCTATTAGAATAATAATTAGCCTACGACGTATTGTCAGACCTGCCAAATATACATAAAAAATTTCATCAAAATCGGTCAAGCCGTTTCGGAGGAGTTTGATAACAAACACTGTGACACGAGATTTTTATATATTAGATATCACCTTAAATAAGTGAATAAAAAATTAGATTGATCAAAATGAATATCTAACTTACAAACTCAACTTCTATAGAATTAGTAAAACATATTCTATGGCAATCATTCATAGTAAAATAGGAAACGGAACTAACGACAGATGTACGTGATTCTATAAAAAGGCGATATGCAAATATGGCTTTCATTTACATAACACTAGCTTTCGAACGCCGGGCAAAAAGTTAACCCCTTATATTCTTTTATTTTTTTTATGTCAACGACCTAAGAGTAATTAGAATAATATAGCCGTTTTTGTGTCACTTTTTGTCCCACAGATGTATTGCATGAGGAAGTTGGTAAAAAGTGAATAGAGATCGAAAGTAGAGGGTTGATGGAAATAAAAAATGTCGGAAGTGAAAATGATGGTGTTTGCGGTTAGAATACTACACGACAGTGTTTTAGCTACAATATTATGATATAATTGTTTCGTAATATATAAATTTATTTTGTGTATATTGGAAACGGATGTAACGATTAAGATCAAACATTGAAATTAAGGGTTTGCTGTATGTCGTTTTCTGAAAAAACTTAGCTTTTCCGAAGAAACACGACTCAATTAATTTAAAGCAATAGAAGTTCGATCTTAATTTAATCTATTACTAAAATCTAAAATTTTATAACTAATTAGATTATTTTCTCATTATCATAATATGATCCTTTTTATAAAAACGTGATACAATATACTTCACAGTAATAAAATCTTGAAGAGTTACATCTATATATGTATGTACTATAATTAACACAATGTATTAAGTATATAAAAGTACTTACTGACATTACTTATAAAATCAAGCTACTGGACTAAGAAGACTAACATTTTACATATATATTTTGATACTTCGTGAAACTATGAAAAACGATATTTAAAAAAAAACTTATTGCATACATACATTTTTTCTACTATTCATACATATTGGAGAAATGTTCTCTGCTGTCTTTAAGAAAGTAATGAGACTGCATTACCACATCAGTGATATTGACAAGCTTTTAATGACTCTAATCTTGCAAGTTGTAAGTAGTATTTGTTGTATTAAATTTATTAATTTTAATATACACTATTCTTATTGAAATTACAAACAGTAATACACATCACCATGTTGTTTCATGGTAAGCTATGATGTTTCTGTTATGAATACTACATATAATATGTAATTATTTAGATATACTGGTACATAAATTCTTGCTTATCACAACGACTCGGGATTCGAACCCGCTACATAGCAAGTAGGATCAAACTAAAATATTATATATGGAAAAAATATTTTTAGAACATAATAGGGGTAAGCAAAACTAATTAATTTTTCTACTATATAGTGCTATATTAGTAAATTATGCTACATTTTGTATATTATCTTTTTAATTGAATATAATTTTTCAAGGTACACAACGTCGTTAGCCTTATAAGGCCTACCTTAACTAATCCCTATCACTATATGCCATACTACATTATAATATATAAATGTACTTAATTAATATACTCGTAATAATTAATGTTATCTATTAATGTTATCAATTAACTACAAGTTAAATATTTAAAATAAATAATTCATAACCTTCTGGAATAAAAAAAAAACATTAATTTCATTGAAACCAAATCAAGGATAAGTTTTAATACAACATCTACAAATACTTTCTTTAGTAACTTTAAACTGTAACATAATAGCAAAGAAAGGGTTATCCAAAAATTATTATTAGAGATGTCTCAAATGCGCTTGGGAACAAATTTGAATATGTATTGAAATTATAATTTATTCAAATTCTTTAACAATGGACCTCGTAATTTAATAATTTTCGTTTACCGCTCCATGGTTATTGTTGTTCTGATTGAGCTTTTAAGGGTGTGAAGAAAGTTGGTTAGCACTAAATATATTTCTAACAATTCTTATAAAAAATACATTTAATGACTTCATTGGTACGAGTATAACACGGTAAAGAACCGAAGTAAGATTTATATTAAAAAAAATATTACATTTTTGTCCTACTTGAATAAGGAGAAGAACAGAAGGGTATTAGCAAAATTGAAAAAGTTTGCGAGAAGATAGTATTAATAAACTATTAATGAAAATGGTGTCAGGGCTCAGTTTAAAATTTGATTAATACAAATGCATTTAATAGATAAACAAAAGCAGATCAAGAATGTATTCAGATTTTACATTATAATATTTATTTATATAGATATCAATTCGTCTGTCTGTCGTATACATAATAATATATTTCCCGAAACAATCGACATTCTGTTAATTTCTATTATTCTGTCGGAATTTAAAATAAACTGATTAAAAATTGTGGATCTTCAACAAGAACCATGTTGAAATATTTTTATTTGTTGATTTTTGCTTTTTTAATAAAAGTGGCATTACTCGAGTAATCGCGTTACTGCAGTATCTATAAATCTATATAGGTATACGAAATTTTATTGAATTGATAAAATTTCACAAAAAAAAAATTGATAATACCTATACGCTTGAGTCCTAATAAGTTACTGTTCTAATTACTTCAAAATATATCTGTATGTTTAAGACTTAAGTTAACTTGGTGTCTAAATGTAACTCATGACATTTAGTTTTAGGCTGCCATAAGTGCTTTTTATTTTGCATTGATTGAATATCTTAAAATTTCAATACATTAATAATAATATTAAGAAAATTACAATAATTAAAAATATTATTTAAATATCTGCGTTTACAAAATATATATACGACTAAGTTTTTTTGAGGTTTCCCACTCGGTGTCCTGTAACAAAAAAGAAAATCAAATTAAAACACAATTTTATATAGTAACGGTTCACTAATATAGTTTCTGTGTAACTTTGTATTATACATGTAATAATAGCTTATCTAGAGTAACGTAAGTATAAATAATAAGCTTAAAGCTTATTTTAAAATGTATTGGAAATATTGAAATCGCCAGTTGCAAAATGTAAACAATAATAATTCACTATATTTAATACAACTTTAGTAATTACATTATCTTAAACATAAAAATTATATTTTGACTTCTAATTATTAAATAAAACATTCATTACTTAAAAACTCAAATCTAAATTAAATTGAAGCGAATAAGTGATTTTGTTACCTTCTGAAGCATTTTGTTGGTGGCTTTAATTATATCCAAAAAAAAAAAAAAAATTATTAATATCATAATTCAAGTCACTTAATGTAAAGATATGTTAAACTAAAACAAAATAAGGAATAATTATTGAAACGTTAGCATTTCAGTTTTTTATAGCAAAATGGCGTAGTCCGCCATATTGGCTATGCGCGGTAGTTGCGCAGTGTACCGAAAACTAACCCTAGCCAGAGCATCACCCACGCGATTTTCACAATTTAAAACTTTTAAAGGATAATCAACGTTAAAACTATCTAATAAGGTTGAATATCCGTTGCATTAAGTTATAGGATTTCCACTTAACATTACATAACGACGTATATGTAGTACAAGAAATAGCCAAAATTCAACTCTATTTTGTTGTCAATGTGTTTGATTTTCACAAAACGATATTAACCACAAAGATCATTCTAATTTTGTGTACAGAAAAATAGAGTTGATTTTACCGTTTTTATACGTATGTGTGCGTGTGTGTATAAAAAGAAACCTTGTTAGTTGCATGTGTGTGTTTGATAAAAGGGTAACTTATATCTCGATGTTGAATTTTCACCTATGAATGTGACATTCGGTCCACATTTACATTGTGTTTGTACAAGAATGTGTGTTATTTTAATATTATTCATTTTTCCATGTCACCGATTGTCGGAGGATACGAAGCAATTTCACTATGCCTTCTTAATAAATAATAAGCTATTATTCACTTGATATTCTCGCTTTTATCTCTCACAATAGATATTATTTAGGTTTCAGTGAAGAATGAATAATTTTTTTTTTGTTATTTCATTACATGTTCTCGTAATGAGAAATATCAGAGATCTATACATCGTAACATCCATTTTCTTTTATTTATTCCTTTCTTTCTTATCTATACATATACATCTATACATATTATACATCTATACATATACATATAAAATAATTGAATATTTTTTGGAAATTCTTATTGAAATAGTCATTATTATCGATACAGAGGCCGAATCTGTAGTTTTTAGAATTTTTGCCTGTCTGTCTGTCTGTGACCGCATCACGAGAAAACCACTGGATGGATTTTGATAAAATTTGGTGTGAGGATAGCTGGTTATCTGAATCAGGATATTATAAGATACATTTTACTGCAGGAAAATATCTCATTTCTGAGAAATCTCAAGTAACCTTTTAAAACCGTCTGTAAAACATCACACGGCATGTGAAATTTAAGAATTTAGCCGCAGCCGCGGGAAATGCTTGTATCATATATAATAATTGTATTTCTACCTGACTTTGCCTAGGTCAATATACTATTAACATAGATACAGACAACAAGTACCTACTGAAACATTCGAGGTATGCTCATATTGTGCTATCGGTATTTTATAAGTAGTGAATAATAAGCAGATATATATTTTTTTTCTTTACATATTTTTATGTATATATACGTTTTATATTAATTAATATAGTTATCTATTAAAATAATAATATGTTAACGATATTATGTCCAAAATCTGAGGAGGGGAGAGGGATGTTGAACAGAATATAATAAAAATAATTGCAATAAGGTGAATGAATTAGGATAGAATACGTGGTAGTTCAACAAAAGACTCTTATTCGATTATTCCAATTTTTCTAAATTTCCGATTAAGTTAAAATAAAACCTTATTATGACCATGACAAAAGATAAAAAAATGAAGTGGTGGACTACGGCCTGATCCCCTTCGTGTTGAAGAAAGGCCCAGCCCCATGCCCAGCAGTGGGACGTGAAAAAGTTGCAGATTTATTAAAAAGCTATAATAGCTATCAAGTAGAGTATTTCCTATAACTAGGAACATAACCTTTCATTACAATTATTACTTTTTATACATACATATTCGTAAGAAACCTTATTATATATAATTGAGTCCATTTCTAAATTATCTTAGGTTTATGTTAAGGCAGCAGCTTTTTATTTATTTTTAACAAGGACTTAAATAAGTAGGTAGTTATTAGCAATTACCAGCATCAAAAGCTCAGGTAAGTACAGATGCTTATAATTTTTCAAACTACGAGTAGTTACTTACGACTTATAATAATAATATATTATAAATAATGAGATAGACTTTCCTATTAAGTGTATGCACTTATGTATATAAAAATCATGTTAATTTTTACACTAGATATTATCTTTTGATAGTTAATTATATCACATTTTAGCGTAGAATTTGTATGAAGAAGAATTGAACCTCAAGCACAAATAATACCAGATTTGAACAAGTTTTTTTGAAGGGTTAATTCATCGCTTAGAAACTAATAAGTTCTATTTTTTATTCGGCACATATTTAAAAAATTTGGAATTGTAGGGGTTGATGAGAGTAATGATGTATTTTAAAATATATATTTAGACGTTATTCAAAGCAGCAATACAGACGGCAAGCGAAGAAATAGTAGTATTTTATGATATTACCAATATGAATGTTAGCTCTGAACTACACGCAATCGAAACCCGTTGCCAGACCTCGAATACATTAATTATTTTAAAAAATAAGTACGTATGATGTAATTTTATTATTAAATAACAATATTTTCATAACAATTAGTTAATGAAAATTCACTATCATCATCATCAGCCCTTTTTTAACGTCCCACTGCTGGGCACAGGCCTCCCTCAGTACGAGGGGGAACAGGCCATAGTCCACCGCGCTGGACTTCACATGTCTTACGAAAACTTGCTACGTTTTCTCAGACATGCAGGTTTTCTCACGATGTTTTCCTTCACCGTAAGACAAGTGGTAATCATGATAGAAATGATTCGCACATGAAAATGTCAGTGGTGCGAGACCCGGATTCGAACCCACATCACTCGGTTATACAAGCAACGCGTTACCGCTGGGCCATCCCTAAATTATAAAAAGTCCCTCCGCCCTGTCTGTATGAACGCGATAAACTCAAGAACGAACCGACGAATTTACCGGGCGAATTTTTATGTGATTTTCATCAATGAAATGATTTATTAGGAAGGTTTAAGTGTATAATTCATTATGGTTTTGTTTAATTATGTCGATTATAATAATGCCAACTGGAAGCTTTACCCACTGGTATAGAGTACGCAAAAAATATATTATAACGGAATACTCGTCTAAAAATAACAAATAATCGGAAGCAGTAATATGATGATGATGATGATGATGATCGTATGTATGTAGGTACATTGTACGTACATATAGTAGAATGTAATAATATATCTAATGTTACAAAAGGTACTTTTATTGCACCTTTTAATTAACATTGTAATTAAAAAATATTTACAGGTACCTATTTAGTTTCTATGAGATATATATTTCAACCCTTAGGTTTGTTCGCTTATCTTCAGTACTTTTAAAGTGAATTAATAGTCACTTTTGATCGAGTCTCAAGTAAACTAAATTAATTTTATTTATATTTTAAAGAGGTAAAGCTTGTAAGTTTGTATGTACGTATAATGTATACGACGTTACTTACAGTCTACGGTAGCTGATCCAATTTTGATAAATCTTTTGTGTTCTATTAATTTAGATGTTAGACTAGTACGTATATTGGCATGTTCAATGACTTAATTAAGTCATCGGTGATGGACAGGCTGTTCTTATCAGAGCGAAAGCAAAATCGGTTATTAACAACATCGGTTATTAACGGTTGCAAAACTAATCCTTCGCATCGAGCGTTGACTTAATACCTTCGAAAAGGTAGGCAGGCAATACTTCTAATATAAGCACTGCACTATGACGATATTTAATTTTATAATTATTGATTTATTTATTCTTTACAATTCATAAGTGTAGATCAAGCTCAAAGAGCGTTATAAATAAAAACAAACAGTCTGCCCCTACTAAAGTGTTGTTACTTACGAAAACGTAATTGATGGTGAGACGTCACCAGCAAAACTGTATACATTTAAACAGAAATTCCTCGCTTCAACGCGAACCACTTCCTGGATTAGTGATGTACGACACGTTTATCGATAATATCAGTTTCAGCATGACGATGCGAAACTTCGTAAAAAGTGAAATATGAATATTTATTCTAGTTATGAAAAGTAGTGGTGTTTTTTTTTATATTTTTAAGCTTTTATAATTACATACGATACGGTATTGTGAACATATTTTTATTAATTATCGGATAAATAAATCTTTCTTCATTAGAGACGTAAATATTGCGAATTAATGATAGTTGTAGTTTTTAAATGATATTTTGTAATTTATAATGAATAGAGTTAGCTTTGAACTGTTTTAGAAGTGTTTTTACTGTAGCAAAGGTAATAGATTTGAATTCTGAATAATAAGATTATTCAAAGTAGTTGTACAGTACATGCCTGTCCAATATTGTTAAGGATTTGTCATTTGGAACATTTGTCAACCTGGCCTTATTACAATTGAATTACATAAATAATAAAATTAATTAAAACATATTTAAAATATTAGAAATAGTGTAACATTAATGTATGAAAGAAAGAATCATAATTGAATAGTTAAATATTTAAAATTAGGAACGAATTCAAGTCGGTAACAAAACTATTTTTAGACGTTAAGCAAGCTATTAGATGCGTAAACCACGTTGCAAGCCACGCACTTAGTTGTAAATTAATTATCATATAAAAGCTTTGCAATGATACGAGGGGACTTCGTAATTACATACAACTATCGTTGCGTGTTTTATTATTATAAATTGTTTGGTAAGAAAAATTAATTTAGCTATATATTTTTTATGTTATGTCTTTATATTTACACATTTTATACATAAAGATTCTATTTACTAAATATATCATTAGTTTTGTTCGCTGGCTTTTGGTAAGCACAACCATGAGAAGTTCGTATATTAATTTAAATTTTAACCTCTCTACATTCCAGGTGTCTCTAAAATTTACGCGAATAGTTCAAATTTTAAATAAAGCTATCTTTTTTTGCATTTTCTCGCGGTTTTATTTTGATTTTTAGTTTTTGACCTTCGATTGAAATGCGAATAATTGATTGAAATTCGCCTAAAAATCCTAAAAGATAGCTTTAAATATCACATAAGTCTGTTGAGTACTTTTAGCTTGAAGATATAACTAACACGCTAACTCACTTACAAACATTTGTATAACATTATATGTAGTGATAAATAAAAATAAAATAAATAAAATAAAATAAAATAAAATAAGCCTTTATTGCTGTTAGATTTAACTTATTTGACTAAACATTACTTTTTAAGAATAACATATATGATAACATTAGAGGTAAGAAAATTAACATTACTAAACTAAAATGTATTCTCGGCATTCGGCTTATCTCTCCTCTTAACAGCTTGTCTTTCGACAAAGGCCTCCTCTAAAGATTTCCATTTGTTTCTGTCCTTTGCTGTACGTAACCAATCTGGACCCGCTACTTGCTTCAAGTCGTCTTCCCATCGCTTTGGTTGTCTTCCTCTATTTCTTCTGCTTTCTCTAGGGTACCACTCTGTAATTATTCTGGTCCATTTCTCATTCTTTTCTCTCAACATATGTCCTGTCCAACGCCATTTTAATTTTCTGCATACTGATTGAACTTTTTCAAATTTAGTCTTTCCTTTTATATTTTTTAGTTGTACTTTATCCCTTCTTCTTACTCCCAATACGCTTCTCTCTATCCCGTTCTGACATATATTTAACTTATTTTGTTGTTGTTCAGTTAAGGCCCAAGTTTGGCACCCGTATGTGAGACATGGCAGTATGCATGCATTAAAGACTTTCCGTTTCTCTGCCATAGGCATTTCTTTATTTTTCATTACTTCACTCAACGACCAGAATCTCTTCCAAGTGTTTGCTATTCTTCTTTCTATTTCTTTTTGCATGCTCTCTGTCATTGATACTAATTGTCCCAAGTAGATGTATTCATTTACATACTCTAATTGCTGATTATTAACTAAAATAGCATTTTTTTGTGAAGAGTTGCTCATTACTTTTGTCTTTGTTAAATTCATTGTGAGCCCTGCATTTGCACTTTCGTCTGATAATTGCTGTAGCATGTTTTCCAAAGTCCTCGGGCATTCGGTACTATGCCTATGTAGTGATAAATACATATCATTTAAATAAAATAATTGGGTTGTCAAATGATCGACATATTAACATCACTAATACGATGAATGCAGCGCATTTGTTTCAGTCGGTAGTCGATTTCACTCTTTTGGGCCGAAAATATGCGTCGCGCTAAATCGACTCGCAAATTACTTTCCCTTACTACTGAGCTTTATCGGCCGTGATGTTTCATTTTTAACCGACTTCCAAAAAGTAGGAGGATGTGTTCCGACTGGACTTTTTAGGTATGTACAATCATAAGGATCAAAGATAAAGGTAGATAACCTTCTCCGAGGTCTGGATCGAATTGCGGTTGCCCAATTTTTAATCATTACATAAAGAACGTTTTTTATTACGTTGCAAAGTAATCATAAAAATATTTCCACTTTTTCTATTTTTAGATGAGTTTATATCAAAATAATTTTACCTAAGTTTACTAAATTTTTATATCAATAGACTGGGGCAGCACAGTCATGTACGGTACAGTTTGACAAATTAAGTTTTATTTATTTGGTTGATACTAAACATACTTAAGTTAACTTAAAACATAAATATAGAAATAAATCGTTAGAAGAAGTGCTCATAAGAATTTGTTTCATATGTGCTCTATTATGATAACATACAATCCAAATGCCCTTAGCATTTCCTTTAACTATATGGTTATTATTCGTATTATTCGTATTCGTATCGATACGAAGACCTCACTACATTACAATCTCATTGCTACTTCTAGTTGAAAGTCAGTCTTCTTGGAGCCGAAAAATTTTGTAAAATTTTTAAACAAATGTTTTTTTCATACACTTAATTGAGATCTAATTAAGTAAAAATATATATAAAAATGGTCCTTTTAATTGATTTTCGAAGTATTTAAATAATAAGGCACTTCCTATTCACTTACCAATGGGTTTTCACAAACATTTTAATTGGGGCAGTCCGATGAAAATATGAAAGTAGAGTACGGTCCCATAGCTTATGTTCTGATCTTATATATAAAATTATAATATATTATTGTACATGAATAGAAATTTTCATAAAAGAGAATAAAAAGATATCTATATAAAGGAACGTGTAAATATGAAAAAGCTTCTAAATAAATTACGAATAATGGTACATTAAATACGAATGAAAGCCAATGGGCAAACGAAATATAAGAAGTGGACACGCGACCCTTTTCCTTTGCCCGGCTTTTCATGATATGAAGTACTCGAACATTCAAAACATGAATTTAATAGAAAAAAGGTCATTTGAAAATCTAAGGTTAAAGAAGCTTAAGTACTTTATAAATCGAATAATTCATCGTATTTCAGTCGCAATATTCTGAGACGGTATTTTATTTCTATTTCATTGTAAGGAGCCAAACTAAATTTTCCGATAGTGAATGCCTCAAGATGGCCGACCTCATGTGCTGTGTGTGCGTGCTTGTTATCCAGTCCCTCTTTCTCGCATATTTCCCATTCGTTTTGACAGGCGGTATGCTCAACTCGTGTAAGGGGAGACGGCAAAATTGTAAATGTTGAACAATACACGTTTTAAAAGTTAGTCAGTTATTTTTAGTTAGTATTTACTAAAATAAAGAATTATAAACTTAAATATTATAGTCATTTAAGCGAATTTAATGCATGAATAGTTCAATTGAAAGAAAAAGTTTGTTGCTCTTGTTGAAAAATTGAAATACACATAAAAAATATATGTTTAAAACTAATATATGAAAATCTCCTGTCACAGTGTTTGTTATCGAACTCCTCCGAAATAGCTTGACCGATTTTTGTGTTTTTTTTTTGTGTACCTACATTTGGTAGGTCTGAGAATATGTCGTAGGCTATTTTTTATTTCGCTATAGGTTATAAGAGTGGACCTCTCCAATTTTTTTTTAAGCCAAACTTTTTTTTTACTTTTATATGATTTGGTATCAACAAATTATTATGAACCTAAATTTTTATCCTTCTGGCGCGGGCGGAGCCGAGGAAATTACTAATATTCTTATAAGTATTGACGGTATATAATAAAGCCTGATAAATTTATTTCTTACTACATACGAGTACTATGAATATATACATATGTGTAATATAAGTTATAATATCCATTTTATTTTTTTTAAACCCTTAATTCTGTAAAGGATATAGAATTAAGATATAGATACAAATATTAATATTACTAACTTTGTTATATTTCATATTAAGAAAAAGTTTAAAGAATTTTCACGAGCCTAGTTTTGTACCTCCACCCACAGTAGTGCTCCCCCATCGACATCTCAAGGGTTGCTTGTTAGACGACAATATGCAGCCACCGATCGCATGTGTAGAATTATTTACCCTTCCGAATACTACACGAACTCTTAGTGGATTATAAGAAAAATGTAAAGAAGTCCATCGAATTTGTAAGTTTTACATTTATTATATGCTAGGTTTACGATATTCGGGAAAACATAACGAGATTTTCACTATATCAGTGAACGAGATTTTTACTATAACAGTAATAAATGGCATGTTTTGTATAACAATTATTTAATTTATTTATAAAATTATATAGAAATAAATGTCTGTCCGTCAATTTGTGGTTGTATGAGACTTTATGTCAGAAATCTAAACCATATCAAGACTATTCATGACAAAGTGTTGCGTGCGCTTGTTAGCTACGTAGCATGCTTATTGCTCAATGCATAAAAATGAATTGCTGTTCGTTAGTTTTGCTAAAACTTGAGAACGGCTGAACTGATTTGGCTAATGGTCTTGAATTCTTTGTGGAAGTCCAGAGAAGGTTTAAAAGGTGAATAAATATGAAAAAAAAGTTTAGGTATTTTATTTATCGATTGAGGCAGTGCGAAGTCTGCCGGGTCAGCTAGTTGCTCAATAAAGAAAGGGCTTGTTATACCTACTCCTGCTTAAAAATATTTAATTTAATAATTAATTATATATTATCTAATAATTGGTAAATCGATGTGTAAATTTATCGATTGGCTAAGATTATCATATAGAAATAACATAACCATAGATGACAAAGTACTTTACCTACTTGTAGTAAAATCACAATGCCCAAATATGCCAAAGTAAATCACTCCTAAGCATCTAAAAATAGGTACACATCGTCATATAATAACTCAATTTGTCAGTCAAACCAAACAATTAACTGTTACATTTACTGAAACCACACTTAATCAAAGATTGCGTAGCGCGAAACCACCCCCAAGAATCAGTTAACCCAGTAACCGAGTCGCTAATAAAATACCGACAATTTAACCTTGACACAGCCCTAGTTAGTATGCACGGCTTTCTTTTAAAATCTGATGTATTAATTTGCAAACTTTCCTATCGTGGAAAACTCATCTTAATGTCAACCGAATAAGAGCGAAACTCCACTCGTCTCCTGAATTCGTTTTTAAAAATGAGAAATTGTTAGACAATATTACTGATTTAATGAAAAAACAGCAATTTAGTGCTTCAGCTTAGCGGCATAAAGATGAAAATTGCAATAAATGAATATAAGACATACGACCTCTAAAATATAAAATGGTTATTTAGCACGTGGTTTTCGTGACGACGACGTTTGCAATTTGAGTATAAATTAGAACACTTATCTCGTCGCGGTACTATCTACCATCACTTACTGTCCCCCGCAGTCGACGTATTGCCGTCTCTCTTCCACTCTATGTCGAGGAGTAACAGTAGGGGTGTCTGCTACGTCAGCATTTTACTTTATCGATAACACTGCGAGCTCTAGGGTGGCAAAGATGAAGGCGGCTTATAAATTGTGAATGATAAATGTGTGCAATTCTTAGGGATAGACTTGTATCGTGTAGATTCAATATCGTAAAAATGTAGCGGGTGAGAAAAATGATAGTTTAAAAATTTTTATAAAGCTAGACTAAGCACATAAATCTTCCGTCGCGACTACTCTATTTATGACGGTTGTTTCCGTTTTTGTTTGTTTGTAAAAAAATATCGATAAGGGTTAGTCGCTTTAACGCGGCCCGCTCTCATATTTAATTTAGCTGCGGAAGCAACAGGTTATTAGCACGGAGCTTTCCCGCCTAACTTTCCGGGCGTTCACTTTTTAAATTCCTCTCTTTCCCTTTCTAATTGGATTGCTTTCTCCCTTGCCCGTGAATGAATGAAACTTGTTGCTTGTGGAATCATTTCGCATTTATTTAAGACACGTTCATTTTAAATATATGCAAAGTTGTTTCTCATCCTCGAAAGTTTACGCCGGTTGCGGCGATATCCTACAAAACTTCCAGTTGCCACTTTGCAGCAAATTTTCCGGACCCTATTACCGTTTACCCGTGAAACCTACTTCACCGTGACATCATACATGAATAGCCGCTTTTAGGGTGTAAAAATTAGCACGTCCTATGGTTTATAATTTTCCACTCATTAATTCTATTGAACTTATATCCTTAATTTTTACGGTCTAATATTTCGAATGGGCGAAGGTTGATCAAAATAGGTAAGAATATAAAATGAAAGTAACAAAAGGAAGCCTCGAAACCGTTTCTTCGATACCAAGCTATACTACATCAGTTTATGTCAAAAAGCTGAGTGTATCCAATCTACATATCAAAATTCATATTTTACCACGCAATACCCTTTTTCATTTTATACGTAGACATAAAATGAGGCTCTATCGAGTCACGTGAACGAAGCCCACATCATTCCGTACTTCGAACCTACGCGAATCTACATATATAAATATATTTCTGTTCACCACCCAATACATTTTATCTATGTTACCGTTGCCTTACTAGAAAAGTTGATGTAAAAGAAAGTCGAATTCAAAGGTAAAATTACATTGAATATTGAGACATAACGCAGTGCAATAAAGTATCTATTCTGTCGGAGGATGAATTGGCACTTGTTACAAAGGAAGCGCGAGTTCGCGATCAAGTCTCACGACGTATTCTCAAGGGGTGAGCGTAGTTCTTGCGCTTAGATATAAAGAAAGGTAGATACTTATGAAATTCGAAGGAAAAACCACCCTTCCCTATACTTATACAGCGCAGTCGATTCGGTTTTCGCGGAGGAAATTGTAGCGTAGTTTGAACGGGACATTCGTTCGCCGTACGTCGCCAGGAGACGACGATTTTCTCGAATTTCCTTGGGGACGCGTCTCCGGCTCCCAAATTTGAATTTTATTTTTCTTTTTTATCTGTGCTCTGTATAAATATGAATTGGAACTTTTTTGTAATTGTAAAGGGATTTCTTTTTTTATCTGTGCAAATAGTAAATTCAGTAGATTCGCGCCGCGTAAAACTTATAAACTTTGACAGGAGATACAACAGAGGTAAGAAGTAGTGATGTAAGATGATAGTTAGTTCATTTATTTTTATTAATATTTTTTTATTTAATGCATTAATATAATCAATTATTAATGTCTTACCATGTTTATTTAAAATGTTTCTTATAATTTTTACTAAATCTATACAAAATTATATAAATCTACCATACAAAGTTCTAAAACTCAATTGTTATTTATATTTCATCTAGTTTATATACCTATTGTTTCATATAAATTAGAAATTTACTAACTAACTAACTATAATCTAAAATATTTTTGAAATATCTTAGAATAACTAGTAATTCCCGCGGCTTTACCCGCATCCTAATGACTATTAAAAAAAGAGATTGGTGATAGAAGGATAAAAATTTAGGGTATGTATTTTTGATGCCAAATCATATACCTACAAATAAAATAAAAAAATTAAATTAAGTCTGAAAATAAAAAATAAAAAACCTGGAGAGGGCCACCCTTATCACCTGAGAAATAAAAAAATAGCGTACGACTTATTCTCAGACCTATCAAGTATACACAAAAAGATTCATAAAAATCGGTCCAGCCGTTTCGGAGGAGTTCGATAACAAACACTTTGACACGAGAGTTTTATATATTAGAGAGACTTGATATCATCGTATAAATTCTTATTAGCCGTAAAAACCATTTCGTCTCTTTTTAGACTTAAATAGTCAACCACGTAAACGAAATTTCTATCTAAGTTATAATATAATTTTATTCAATAAGTTTATCGTATTTCAATAAATGATAAGCGTTAATTAACTTAATTAAACATACAAAAAAATAAAAAAAAACGATTCGCATTTATAGATAATTGGCTCTTCCAAATACACATCAAATAAAATCGAACTGCCATTAAAATTGACGGTACGAAATAATTTATATACTTTCACGTAATAGTTTAGCCACCCTCGCCAACCCTCTTACATACACACACGCTATATACGTAGGGTTTGGACAGATCGATAGGGACCTTCCTTATACGATTTTGGATGGTTTTCAAATATCATTGCAGTAAAATGAAAAATGAAAATGTCTTTTCCCAAAATAAATATAACATTTTTTGAAAAATTAACTAAACTAGATCTTTAGCAGGATTAATTAAAAAAATAAATTCACAAAAATTATCTTTGACTTAATTTAGATAATTTAATAACAGTTGTTTCAAATAAATTCGTTAAAAAATAAACTTAACCCTTTAATATCTATGGGAAAGAAAAACCATAGCATTATCTATACATTAAAAAAAATTGTAGTCTGTTTTGAATTTTAACAGCTTTTCACTAAATGCATATGAAAGTATATCCGATACTAACAACAAATAACCAATTTTTAAAATTTTTGTCTGTCTGTCTGTTTGTTCCGGGTAATCTCTGAAACAGCTGGACTGATTTTGACGGGACTATCACTGTACGGAGTAACTTAGGCTACTTTTTAACTGACTTCAAAAAAAGGAGGATATATTTTTGAAATTATATTTATTTTAACTAGCGAAACGCTTGACCTCGCTGACGATAAACCTAGGGACGAACCCGAGCGAAGCAAGGGTGAGTCGCTAGTTTATTGATAAAATAACATTAGTTAGGTAATATGAACTAAGATATTTTTAATTAACTAATTTGGCTTATATTATACTCGTATATCAGGTACAGACTAGAGCCTCTAAATATTTCTTTAATTATGATCGAACAATCTCTATCGTTTAAGCAATAAATTATACTTATACAATCGGTCTCTACATGCAAAGCGGTAATGATTAAAAAAAAATTTAAAAAATGCGACTTTTAGTTCCAAAATCATTTACAACTCAATAAAAAAATGGGCAAGTCCTTAAAAAGCAAATAAACAAAAAGAACAAGAATTGAAATAAATATTTCTAGCAATATTAAACTTAAATAAAGTGCAAAACCTTTGTTTTTAAATCAAATACGTCGAAATCTGATGGAAAACCTTTCTATTGGATATTAAAGACACTAGCAAACGACATCGGTGCCTTCGAAACGATCGTAAAATGTATTTATTATAGTTGGTATTGTATTACAAAGTTTCTTTAAGTTATGTAATATTAAACGGTTTCGAGTTACATTTTGAATTAAATGTAATGTTATAAAAACAATTTTAGTTTAGTATTTGATTAATTATCTATTACAATTCTAAACTACGAAGCTTTTCACTGGAAAATCAACTAAGAACAGATTTTATGACATATGCCTAAGTATCATAAATAATTTAAGTATGTTTAAGCAATACCTATAGAAATTTTAATGAAACGTATGCAAATTCCATTAAGCTATTGCAAAGAGAAAATCTAGCAATATTGATAATAATAATTAAATGTAAAATATATTGCAAAAGTCATAAATTAACTTGATTGTCAAAATGCCTCGAGCTGTATTCCTATAATCACTGGTAGCGATTAAGTCAGTTCTTTATTAGGCATCTGAAATGCAAACAACTGAATAAAATTTTACGACGCTACTCTTCTCAGTTAAATAAGCGTGTTTCTGTAGTTATGCTATAAATTGGTTGTTGTGCGAAAAAAAATCCAAGTTACAAATAACTACGCAAAGCATGCCAGGACTAGTGCAGTTGATATTTCGCAAACAATATCGACGCACCTTTTACGCATTCTCCTTTAGTGTATGAAGTCATTAATTAAGGAATTAATTAATTACCTCCATTCGTAATTATGGATTCAACTCCTTTTTAGAATAATAATGCGGTGTTAACCCTTTTTCGTCTTCGACGGTCCTATTTAAGACTAATCTCAAAAGGATTTATGGGCTAAGTGATAAAATTTTATAAGCCGTATACTTAGTTTCCGTTGTAAAATACACTATATTTTCTTACAAGGGTAAAGTAGAGACAGTACTATAAAAAGCATTAAAATCTTGATTTACATATTTTACTGTAGTAGTTATATTAATTTCTAGTTAATATACTCTTTTCGATCTTTCTATTACACAAAATATAATTTATTTTTAATTCCAATAAAGTAATTGAATAAAATTTTAGTTAAGTATCAGTAGTTAGAGAACAAATATATGAAAGAAACTACAATCTATTATATTCGGGGGTAATAACATTTCAAACCCCACCCACAAGTTGTCAATCGATCAAACGTGTACAAACACTAAAAAGACAACCGGCGATCATAAAGACCTATCTCCCCCAACAATCTACATTGAAAACTAAACTTTATATCATACTGCTTAAGTTAAGTATAGAATGTTCATAAATTCCGCATACATAGGCTGTTTGCAGTGCGAATATATATCGTACATAAGAGTCATAGCCCGATGGAAAATGTATTGACAAATATATTGAGTTACTGTTTCCATTAGGTTATTGTTTATTTCAATTTATAAAGCGACTTGAAGATGCTTGATCTGAAGGTACATTTTAATAATATTTTACATGCATGAAGTTTTATGTATGTAATATTTCTCGTAGTAAAATATTTGTTTATTCATAGATTATGATAATAATAATCATAAAGAAAATAGTAATTAGACTCAAAAATATTTAAAAAAAGTAATCTAAGTCATTATTAGGTATTAGAACAAGAGTATTAATCAGTGTACAACATAGCTCATAAAGCGTAATACTTAATTTTATTGAACTTCAAGCTACAAGGTGGTTTGAGTATACGAGCTAATTATAAAGACAATTATAACAATTTGACAAAAACGTAACTCTGGCCGATATAAATCCACTTTTAAATTTACAGCATGCCTATAGATAATTGTCAATAAAACAATATGGAAACTTAGACTGGCAACACAATTTTTGACACTAAGACTTACGTGACATAGTACCTATTTATTATGAGATGGCAACTTTCACTAAGATTGATTGAAAAAATTGACCGAATGACGCACCTAATGCCACTAAATATCACAGTCCACAGAACTAAAAAATCTGTACAAAATAAAACACGTCTGAGCACCGTTGTTGAACTATTTTGAATGCCACTAAAATGTCCTATGATCTTTCAATGTGAATAAATTACAACCATTTTTACCCCTTGCCGTTAAAGGGTTATTTCTATAGGAACTTATGAGTCGTGAATTTGCATATAATTTCTAGTTTATTATTTATTTTCGAAGGGGTGTTTTGTATGGCAACGTATTTCATTGATGAATTGCCTGTATTAATGAGGATTACGAAGGTACGTCGATTATTATCAGTTTGTCTGTTACGTTAACAGTATTTTATCGTAGTGTAAAATAGTTTTTGGTTGACAATTTATATCCTAACCGTTTTAAATTGATATATTGTTTTTTTTTCTATTGTTTGAAATACTATTTATTAAGAGTATTTATTATTCATTTATTATTAACTAGCGAATTATCCTTGCTTCGCTCGGGTTAATCTTTAGGTTTGATTTTTTAACCGTAATAAATAAAAGTTGGAATGTTATGCCAGAACAAACAGACTGATACACGAACATAGACAAAAATTAACACGTATATAATTCCATATACATTAGTTAAAAGCTTATTCCGACATTACAAACAGACACTTCAAATTTATTATCACATTAGTAAATACATAATTTTTCAACTCTATATATTATTAGGTTTTAAATTATTATTAAAAATGAATATTTATTGATAAAATGTACTTCTTTTTAATCTAAATTACGTTTACTTTTAACAGGAACTTCTGACCATAAATCAAATGCTCGGTTTTGTTACATCGCGAAATAAGTACTAAAAGCGATGAGTTGCGGGTAGCTAGAAAATTCAGTGAATGTAACTAAAAATAACAATTTTATAATTCATTTTTCTATTATTTGGTTAAAAGACTTTTATTACATTACAAAGTCTATAAAATATATTATATGCAAACTGATATTTAAATCACTATCTATGATACCACCGAAACGTTCTAGAGTTTGTTCTTTATAGAGATAAAAATTATAATATCGAAGGTTATAACATGGTTCAAACGATTATATTCATAAATTATGCCTTAACGTCATGGGACACATAAAAGTAGAAACCGCACTATACATTCGTTTAGTTTCTAAAAAATAATTTATTATTCACATAAAAGCGTGGTCAACGTTATAGCCTATACAACTTCCGGCAGAAATAAAATATTATAGGTTTTATGTTTAACCGACCCGCCATAATTACTCAGGTGAATTGAGTTTGTAGAAGGCAGTTACTATTATATATTGAACTCGTTTAACTACGTTACTACTATAACAGCTTATATCAACAAAGCTCTCTTGAATGTTGTACAAACATTTGGGAAAAATATAGTATGATACTTTTAAAATTACAAGTTTTTTTGTTCTAATACCATTTTTGTGTTTTAAATTAATAAGGTACTTTACAAATTAATCACAACGTAAAATTTAATAATTGTCTACTGTTAGGAATACCGTAATATCAGTATAATTTTCATTAGATTTTTCTAAATAATACGATTTACCGAATGTAGGACATAGTTAAAAATTTGTCTTACTTATTATTGTACATACTAAACGATGTTGATGTATTAATTACTATTTAAAGATAATTGGTAAATACCTGGTGAATTGAAAGCAATCTAATTCCTAGGCAAAAGCGAAAATAATTTAAAAATGTTCACACGCAGCAGACAACAAAAAATCAATACCTATTACTTTTATGTAGCTTTTAACCTAACTTAAAATCAAAATTATTTTAGTAATACATATTATATGATGTTAGAAAACAAATTTACTAAGTCAAAAAAGTGTCTTGTAAATCAAAACCATATGTAAACTTAAATTAAACTTCCCAACGTAACTTAAACTCTTTCCGGTATAAATAATAATAAAAGATGTAATCACATATTTTATTATCTATGCTTATTAATATTCTAGGCCACAATACGTCCGATGGACCGGAAGTCTCATCTTTTGTAATAACCAAACCCTTTGGATTTTTTCAATGGGCGCCATTTGGTTGCCTCCATTCATTTGACCCTTTTATCTCACGTATCTTTTAATATCATAATTCTTGTCTTATCTATCATATTTTTTTTAATCTGATGAAAGAAAAGGGCGTTTTATGCAAAGTTTGGATATTAGTATTTTGGTATTTCCAATAATAAATAATAAGTAATAATAATAAGTTGGGACATTATTACAACAACACCATCTAGTTCCGTGGTAAGCTACGAGGCTTGTGTTACGGATACCAGATAGTTGGTATACTACACATATATAATTTTAAATACATACATATTGTACATAAAACATCCATGACTGGAGTACAATCGTTCGTGCTTAACAAATGAATGCCACCAGCGGGACTCGAACACGCGAACGCTGGCGCAGAAAGTAGGGTCACTACCAACTGAGCCAAACGTGTCGTCGTATACTTAGTATTCGCTTTATAACTAGCCTAGTAGTTAGCTCTACCTAATTTAAATCTATATCATACTATATCGAATTTATTTATTATTATTATTTTTAATTATTATAACCAAGTATTTTCAATATGTTTAAAGTTATACTCCATACAGAAGAGGAATGCTACCAGAAATTTAAAAAAGCATACAATATTTTATTAACACTCACAAAACACAATAACAAAATCAACAATTTTACACAAATTACAATGGGAGCGTATAGAAAAAATATTTGCACATTATTGATTATTGGCATAGGAGTATCAAAAGCCACTACACTAACAAAACAAACATTTCACGGGTATGTGGTAACAAAAAACTTGTCTATGCAGGGCCGTCCTATTGTACGGAATTTGACTATTCTTTGTTTAAAATGCTGATTTATAGGCTATTAAACCCTTTCTATTAATGTATGGATATTATGCGTATTATTCGGTATAAAAAATGTCAGTAATATTTTATCGGTTGCATTTTGACAGCGGTTGTGAAGCGTTGGCAGAGTTTGAGCAGTTTTAAAATTTTAGTAAAATTTTCAATTGTTAGGTATCACAGTAATTTATCATACAATATATTATTAACTTTTATAAATATAATTAAGTTCTAACTCCAGTTAGAACTTTCTGTATAATGTTCTACTTTTTTTTTGCAAAATTGTTTTTAAAATGTTTCTGTGACCGTATCACGAGAAAACCACTAGATACATTTTGATAACATTTGGTATCATAGATGGTTATCCCCGTCAACATGTATCTGCAATACTTTACGAAAATATCTAATTTCTAAGAAATCCATACTAATTGTTCAAGATGACCTAAACTTAAGATATTTTCATAACTTTGATTCATACAATATTATTTATTCATATAATTTTTTTAATTATGTGAAGTATATTTAATGTTCATTCTTAAATATGTGGCGTTACAACTTTTTCAATAACTGCAACGTAACATTCCAGTAATTAGTTCAGCTTTGCTGACTCATCAAACTAAATTGGTTCACTAAAACAAAAGTCAGGTGTTTTAAGTTCATTTGTTATAGTCAAAAAAAAATACAACAAACTCTTCATAATTTATTATATGAATCTAATTTTGAAAATAATTGTTCTTAATTGATGATTAATCGAAGTTGTATGACATCTTGAGGGGACGAGTATAAATAGAGTGTGACAAAAGGTTCTCAATCCATTCCTTGATACGGAAGTTTTTTTGTGTTGACAAAAGTTCGAATTGTAAGTGCCATTAAACTATTTTTTGTGACGGTTTGTTCCCATGTCTTACAATCATCTGTTGGCAGGGGTTAATATTTTATCTATTAAAACTCTTAACGGCCTATATTGAAATAAAATAAGAAGAAAAATATCATAACAAACTAATTGAGTAAGTGCAAGTTAGCTTAACTCGAACTTCGCAAACTGACGTAACTGAAACCAAACAACTTTCCCCTCTTAAAAAAACGACGAAGTAGGTAAATGGCGTGCGAAAAAAGTAATTTTCATTCATAAAACCATTTTCTTAGGAGGATAGACACAAACTTAAGCGATATTTCTGTCTCTCTCGCACCCACTCATTTTTAATGCACTTTCCCTGGAGTGCTCCTTTTATACCTCTTTTAAGACTTGAGGCACGGATGCACGTGTTTTAAGTTTTCTTTTTAAACGCTCTGCAAATTTCACTTTTACGATATAAACGGTTTGCATCAAAGTTTCTCAACTTTATGCAAATGTTGCTTTAACTTATTTGACAATACAAAATTTAATTAAAAAATATTCTCATTTTGTTAAAATTCAAACATGACGGATAATAAATAAAAAAAAACGAATTGACAGATCCAAAGAACCTTCCCTTTGGAGTCGGTTAAAAATATAATTTATTCTAAATTCAAATATTGCAGTTCTTGCAGGACATTAGCTGTAGCCAATAAAGCCCTATTTAAATAAACCAATCAGTTGTGAACGAATGTATCTGTTCTGTAATCCTTTGAGTGGTACTCGATACTAAAGGGATGTTACCGTTTGTTCCCATTGTGTCCATAATTTATTGTCACTGCACTAGTAACCTATATTTTTTACTATTCTTAGGGTCGATCGTGTCATGGGAGTCAATATAATATTGTTAGGAATGCAACACATTTAAAGCTTTGACTGTCATAGGTGATATGAAGATTTTTTTAAACTGTTCATTATCTATATTATATTAGTTACAATAATAACTAGCTAGATATTGTATGCTGGAAGACCTTTATAAATGATCAAAGGTAAGTAACTAGTAAAACAACTCACACTTAGATGGGTAACCTCTCGATGATATTATCAGTTATTCATTTTCTCGGTTAAAAGGCACAAAAAGATATTGGGATTTTGTGATATTGTGATGACCGATCCTGTCCTATTTTTTAATAATTGTGATATACATTAAGTATAGCCAAGAGATTGTATATTATATTTAAAATTTCAATTCAATTCAATTCTCTTGTTAAAGGCTTCAAGCGTGCCAGTTGAGCACAGATTACTTCGCCAGTGTCACGTAGAAATTTAAAACTTAACTTTAAAAAATACGAAAACATTTTTTTATGAAGCTTATATACTTTTTTTATTCATTACATTTGATGGAATACCATTGATGGAACATGTGTGCAATTTAATAACGTAATGCAAGTTTAAATTCGTGACTTAGAAAAAAACATTCTAAGAGTTGGTACCTATTTCATTTCTACTAAACACCTTGAGTCATCCATCACATAATACGAATGTACAAAACACAAAAATGAAGTACAATACACAAAAATGTAGTTAAGAAACTAAACTCCAAACGACTTATACAACATACGGTCGTAAGCCAAGTTTCGTTTAAGGAGGTTATAAATAAAATAATATATTCAAAGCATTTGGATGCGCAACTTATATGTGTAAGTTCAGAAACCACTCGGAAAGCTGGAAAAGTTTTTCCAACAATATATTTGTCTGGGCGACTGTACCAAAAGAATCTCTTGGCGATGAAAACCGCGAAAAGCGATTTAATCTTGCTATATTCCATTTTAATAGTTTTAAAAGTATTTTTAAAATATTCTGTGTTGACCACAAAGTTCTTTGAAATATTTATTACGTAAATACCAGCTAACTAAAACTACCTATAATTTTAACCCTTCAAAATCTGCCCTGTTTTTTTCGTGTGATGTGTTACGAGACAGACAAACAGACCAGACAGAGACAAAAGATCAAAACTATAAATTTGGATTCTGTATCAATAATATTGACTATTTCAAAAAGATTTCGATTATAATACTAAAATGTTAATACAAGTGTAAAGTGAAACGCTATCGCTTATGGCTAAGCTCATAAGTTGTATGAAAGAAATCATAATAAAGGCAAATCAACAAACATACTCGGAGACTATTTCGCACTCCACTTTGAACATAAACATGTTGCAATATTCGCACGATATTCCAAACTTTACAATGTGGCATATTTTAGTCAAGTTTATTGTGTGGCCTCGTTTCAAATGGGTAAGTATTGCTTACTGGCTTCCCGTGGCTGTGTTTACTTATCGTATAGATCTAGGTTTTAAATTTTATTATTTGGCTGCTAAGTATTATGCCTCTTCTCCCTGTTAGAAAAAAATAAAAAAAAGGAAACCTACCCTCGCTTCCGCATCCTCAGAGTACCTAAGATTACCCTATGTGTAACTCAAGGTCTAAGTTACATCAAAATTCGCTTAGCCGTTTCAGCGTTAAGAAGTAACAGACAAACATATAAACATTCCCAATAATATTGTAGTTCCATATTTTAAATTATTACTGAAAGATATTCTTCTTAAATTGTATGCTGAAAGATAAAAGATAACAATTATATAAAAAAAGATAACAGATAAAATAATCATCCAACTACAAGTATTATAATACAGAATAAAAGATATCTATATTGATATTTGATGTACATACAAAAATATTTTAATGTGTTAGTTTTTTATACGTAGGTACATCTTGTTAGTAAAATATAAAATAATTTTTCCTTGGAATTGTATCAAAAATCCTCGTACTCGTCTATCTCCGTGACGTTTGACAAAACAACCCTCCTCCCTACGGCACATGCGAGTAACACATTATCTATCATGAAATGGAATATATAAAGGGTGGAGTCGACTATTTTATACTTCAGATCAATTTTTAATCTAAAATTTTTGTCACAAAATATAGACAATATTATTTTGATATATATATGAATATATTTAGAGAAATTTATTTATATTTTGAAAAGGAACGAATTTTGGCCAAAAAACAGAAATTACAGTTAAAAGTGTACTTTTTTAAGATATACTACTTGCTTATAATTATTTTTAATATTTTTTTTATTTAGTTTTACGCTTTACAAAATAAATTTCAATATTATAAAACAAATGTGACTCCGTAGCTTTTTCTGTTCCAGGCTTTCGTATGACATATGTGCGGTATAAGAGAAAGTATTGATCTAGTGCCGGCTCCTTATTCCTTTGTAAGTTAGTGCGAGCATGTTTCATTTATCTTACAAAGAAATACAATATAATGATGGTATACTTCAGTACAGAACTGAAATAGACGCTTTCAAAATAATTGGATTTTTTCACTTGCAGTTATTCTAACTCTTATACTTTTAATTTGCCTACAGTTTTTATACTAAAGTAAACTTTACTAAAATTGGTTTAGAAAATATTTTTTTTATATTAATTCATACTAATTAGTTTCTACGAGAACTAGGTCTAGAAAGTATACTTTGTTATCCTAATTTCAACTTTTTTATGAAAATAATATTTAAAAAAAAAGAATAGAATGAGAAAGATAAAATAGTGTACAATATTAGGATAATTAATAAGCGCACTATTATTAAAACAGCTTTTGCGAGAATATTGAATTGAACGTTCTTTTAGATAAGGGTCGTATGAGTAAAAAAATGTTTAATTGAAAATACTGTCAATATTTATTCAGTAAACTATAGGTATAACAACATATCTTTTTAAGACTTAACCAAAATATATCCGATATAGACTTAAGAATTTCAGACATGTTGATTTCCAAAAATCGCGCCAATAAATTGCATAAACTTGGCCCCAGGCTAACCACTACACGGAACCAATAATGGTGTTGTCATCCCGCTCTGATTGATCTTTATTTTATGCGCCAACTATCTTCCGTCTCTCTCGCACTGGAGCTCTGCCAGCGAATATATTACGCGGTGTTGAAAATGTGGCGTTTCCGTTTTTATTTGAATACAGATAGCAGATAATAGCGTCGGAGTCTACAGATTCACTAGACTTATTATAATTCAAACCTAGACGAAACTAGTTTTATAATCTCCATGAAAAAATATAGGTAATATTTGGTTACATCTGCTCTGAATTACTTCAACTTCCCTTCAAAGACATTTTATAGCGCACTCTAATTCTGTAAGTGAAGAATGTAACAGAAAATATTATATTTTTTATTATTTATCAATTAGAACATATTGTACCTATTTAAAAAAGCTAGTATTGTAGCACAGTATACATTTTTGAAATTTAATTAGTTTCTTGAATAAGGTGAGCAATTTTATACATTATTGAAACAAAAAGGTCCATTTATTTATATCTATTGAGTATTCAAGAACATAATATATACATAGATACCTTTAAGCAAAAAAAAAACAAGACATTATATGTTTCGAAAGCCCATAAGCATCATAACCTATCATGAAACTGCTACCTACGCTGAATAAAAATTATACATTGTGCTAGTATTATTAGCATTTACATTAACATCAAATAGTACATATTTGATACGAAAAGTAAAAAAAAATAACATAAATATTCTAGGCCATAATATATGGCTAGGAGTGCGGTTGACAGGCGGCTGAGGATTTATGAATGTTTCCTTCTACGTCTTTCAAGAAAAAAAAAACAATTTCCACGTATGCAGCGCTACGAAGTGTTGTATTTGTCAATCCTTTTTATATTATTGATGAAATGAAAAATAAAAAAATTAAGTTAAGCATTTATTACATAATTTATTAATATAATAAAATTAGTTTTACTTGAATAAAAAGAAATCAAAGAGTAATTAATCCGTATATCAATTAATATGTACACGCCCGAAAGTGAATTACAGAAGGCTGTCGGTGTTTTGTGAAATTTATTAAATATGTTTTAAATAATAAGGAGCTGATACAAAAAAACTTTTTTGTCGATTTATAAAGGATAACATTATTTTATTACTCACTTCAGACGATGCTAAAATTTCATTTTAAATCATTTATACACTCCAATTAAATAAATATTAATAAGGATGCACATTTTTAGTGAAATAATAAATCTAAACTAAAAAGTAGAAAATAATACTTTTAAGGACTTGGTTAATTTTGGAGTCGGTGCCAGCCAGGTATTTTGATTATGTTTACAAATTGATGGATTAATCAAATATGTATCTATTTAGGGTTATTTTGCTTTGGCTGGCACCGACTTCAAAATTAACAAAGTCCTTAAAAGTATTATTTTCTACTTTTTAGTTTAGATTTATTAAGTTTGGAAGTCGGTTTTTGTTTTTTTGTTAAAAATAATTTATTATAAAAATTTTAGCGGAAAGTAGATACGTATTGTGTTAATGACTATAAAAATTTACCTTCTATTATGAGGTAAACCTAATAGCCTGAAAGTATACAACTATCGGTCCATAATTGCGTATTATATTGAAAAAAATTTCTTTAAACTGCTAACCGTTGAGGAGTTGTACCTTCCATCATCAGTTACGGTACGTGACTCAAATATCCTATAAAAGATTCGGCCGAGCATCGTTAATTTGCTTCTAAAAATTGAAGAGTTCCGATACTTTGTCATGGATCCCATCATCAGAACCTTACCAAATTCTCATCAAACTACCCTTGAAGTATATCCTTTCCATCAAAAAAAGAATCATCGAAATCAGTTGGCGTTATATTGAGTTATTCGTCCATTTGTCGCGCAAATACTTAATGCAAATTTAAGACTTTTATGGTTTTCTCATGGATGCCATTGTCAGAACTGGAAAATATTAAAATGGGACCACATGGGAAGCACTACCTTTCAAATAAAAAAAGAATCATCAAAATCGGTTCACCCAGTTCAAAGTTATGAGCTAACAAACATAAAAAAAAAAAACAGACGAATTGATAACCTCCTCCTTTTGGAAGTCGGTTGAAAATACAGTTAATTGTATAAAAACAAAAAATTTGAGCAAAAAAAACCGATCAGTGTCGTAGGACAATCGGTACGATCGCTATCCGCCCTTAGCTAATAACATTGTCACAAGTACCAGGGCGGCATAGACATCAAGCATCGTACATCGTTCATATTGAAATTCATCGAAGAGAAGCCTGCACTCTGCACTCGAATCGCCTGGTACTACTGTTACAAGTACTAGGAGACGACAAACTTCTAGGCGTGTTTATTTATATATATAATATTATTATGTATGTATGTATGTATGTAGGTAAAAAGTGTTTACAAACTTTTTATAAGTGTATGCTCGCTGGTACTTGCGATGACGTCACATGACTTCAGTAGTAGTATTTTTTTATATCTATTTTTATTTAATTTATTATTTTTAATATGCATGTAACACTTACACACAAATAATCTTTATTTTACTATTTCCTCGCTAATAAGTAGGTATTCACGTTTTTTTATGATATCATATTCAATTGAATTTAGTAAATAATATTATATTACTTTATTAAAATTTTAAAACTAGTTAGAGGGTAATAGAAATTCAAGGACGATATCATGTGCTTTGGAAGTATTGATACCTACTTAGCAGTATCATTTTTCATTTAATAATATATTACCAAGCCACATCTAACCAATAAGTGTATTTTATCATTAAAAAAATGCAATACAAGTTATTACTAATTATTATCTTATGTTATATAAAATTCCCGTCTCACGATGTCAGTATGTATGATTGGTCCCAACTAAAACAATAGGATGATGGAAAAACTGAAAAACCCCTACTCTAAGCTACAAATTCTGACCCCGAACTAAAGAAAAAAAAGGGAACCATAGCAACGCATGGCCGGGTGTGCTAGTATAATATAATTTTATATTTAAAAATATATAAAAAAGCTTATTTAAAACTAAAATCATACAGTGCATTCTAATCTTTATGATGCAAATAACCAATTAGTGCGTGCCCATAGCTCGAGCGCAGGGATTGACGCATCTGCTCTCATTTGCCTAACAATGATGATCGTACCTTTGTCTGTTTGTGTGCTTGGTGCTTACGGTTTAAAGGGTATTGCTGATAAAATACCAGCTTGTTAGTCAAATTGATTGACAGAAAATGTTAAGTAATATAATTTTAGTTATTTTAGTGAACAACAATGTTATGTTCTTCGAAAATTTTTTTCAGTATCTTTTCTCTGATACTCGTTTGAGCTTTGTTAAAACACTCTTTTTATGTTAAACAGACATATAATCAAATAAAAATTCCAAAAAGGTCAAGATCTTAAAGAATCTTCATAAAATATAAAAAAATATTATTAAAACCTTTCATAAAGCCTTAAACACAATGATTTGGTAGGTAGTTGGTACAATTATATATAATACTAGCGGTGCCCGCGGCTTCGCTCGCGCTAAGAGTGAATAAAATAAACATTTTTGCTTATATACTGTTACTTATAATGTACCAAGGACTGATTCCCCATTTAAAGTTCTGGCCCTCTTAATTTGTATTGCAGAGCATTATTTCAGTGTCACGCAAAATATTTCAATAGAATTAAATTTCCCATACAAACTTAGCCACCCCCTTTAACCCCCAATGGGGATGAATTTCGAAAAACCCTGAAATACGTGTTTCATCATTTGTACTAAAAAGCATTAATTCAAAGTTTCATGCAAAAATGTGCAATAAAAATATTTTTCTCATACAAACTTTGCCACCCCTTTTAACCCTTTTAGGGGTTGAATTTCCAAAAAATAATATGCCTATTTCCTTCTCATGAATGCAAACTATCTACATACCAAATTTCAGCAAAATCGGTTGGGTGGTTTAGGCGTGAAAAGGTAACAGACAGACAGACAGACAGACAGAGTTACTTTCGCATTTATAATATTAGTATGGATTACGACCAACCTAATAATATCACGAACTACCTAAAGATTTAATTATAATAGAGAATGAAAAAAACTAAAAAATATTATCATTGAAAACCTTGTTACAGATTTACGCAAAAGTTAGTATACATACGTACAGTGTATGTATACATTTTATAGATTGACGAGTATAGAGCGATAAGCCAACTGGGCTATTTCCTCTTGATATCGAGTGATGATGGTACCTCATCTCGCCAGATTACCTATGAAAACCCGTGGGGTGATATCATGCCGTGCTTTAAAACGTACCATGTAAAGCTTTTAAATCTAATATTAGATAATTATGTTTTTATCTATACCTTCTGAGCCTTGTTTGATGATTTTTATTATTCCTAAATTTTTTCCTTATTAAGTCAAAAATGTAACGAATTTTAATACCAATTAAATAAAAGAGCGAAGTTTAAAAAAACTTTTTCAACTTAACTTGTCGGAGAAAATTTTATGAAAGAAAATACATTTCGAAATCATACATGATCCAGTAGCTTACACCTTAAAACGGCTAGTATTTTAAGAACTAACGTTTAATTCATTGTCTAACATTACTGTAAATGTTTGTTAATAGAAATTGTACTTAGTAGTAGTACCTACTTATTAAAAGAAAGACACTCTCAAATGAGCACCTTCTTTTTTTAAGTAGATTACCATCCTTTCTCTCATAGAAACATTACAGTATATTGTATTAACTAAAAATATTTTATAATATAGTGATAGCTTATCGAATAACACAGGTTAGCATATTTATATCGCAAATCTCATAAGTCCCAAATGCTATCCCAACCTAATATTGACTAGAGAATTAAGAAAAAAATGCCAAAATGAAAACCTAAAGTCTCCGACATTCCAATAATCCTTTACTTAAGCATACTCATCCTATGTCATCGCAAGATTAAATTCTTCAACAATATAACTACTTCGCTGAAAATATTTCACATGCGGACCGCTTTTTTAATATCGTATGTTGTGGCAGCCTTTTTTATACCGAATATAAAATATACAATTTCAGCATAGCAGTGACATTGTGTGTACCATCCATCTTTTCGGGTTTAGATTGCGATCTCGCTCTAACGTATACGAGCATCCTCCTCTAGCGGATTTGTAGTTCCCCCCTAACGGGGGCGTAAGAAAGGAGTCGTTTGGAGCAGTCAACTCTTTGCGCATTTTTCATTCGAAATACGTAGAATATGAAGAAATGTATCGCGTACTCAGGCGTGTTATGATTTTTCATGTTCTATTTTGAGTATAGGGTAGTTATGAAAATATGGTGGATTAGGCTAGGCGAGACGCGACGAGAAACAATAAGCGTATTTCTATTATAATGATGTAGAGTACTGCTTGGTTTTGTTGTGATATATTTGATAAGATTTACAACAATAGTTATTTCGTTTTCATTTTAAAAATGTAACGTTAAGCAAATAGTAAAGGATTATTTGCATTAGGTACTTACCGTATTTTAATCTGTTCTGGTTCTGGCTTGAAGGAGCCCAGTTCTTTGAAAAGCTTGCGTGGTGACACAGGTCAACCACATAGAGACCTCTTAAGAGAGTCAAGTTTATTTAATGTGACATATGTGACGGGATCCATCTATTAGTAACCTGTAGGGAATTGCTCAAAGATGGTCTGATAATGCGTAGGGACTAGGGACCATGAAGTTATGGACATTATAGGGGACTATAAAGAAAGGTATATGGATCCTTTCCTCCTTCCCTTCCTCCTTTTGAATGGACTATAAAACTGGGCTATTTTAATGAGACCACTTTGAATACATTATTATTAATAATAATATGTTTGTACCTGTTTGGATTTCACGGACTCAAAGGAGCTCGGTCCTTCGTATGCTTCCGCGGAAATTTTTCTAACTACAAATAGACATATTCCGCTGGGGCGCATTTTCTTTATATATAAATTCTGGAGAAAATAATTTCAAAACTCAAGTCAGGTACGAGTGTACCTAGACAGAACACAATACTTACAACTACCCTCAAAACGTCAGTAAATACTCAAGGAAACTAAATTTAACTGCAACCGTTCACAATTACCGCTTATTCAAGTCACAATCCAGTTATATTTGCTAAAGAGCCTGTCGAATCCACCGGGAGGTTTAAAAATGTCCCTCCACCAATTCCGTTGGTTATTCGCGTCACGTGACAGTACGTGAGAACGCCATCTGGCGTCGGTAGCTAGCACTACCCGGCGGTTTGAGAAGAAGCATAAACGTGCCCGGTAACTATGCGGGTATTCGATTTCAGGCACGCTGTGATGCTACGCGTGACGACTTTTGATAAGGTGTGGAAAAGCAAAGTTGATTTATGTATAACCAATTCCTCATAACTAAATGGCTGTGGTGTAGATGATCCTAGAAGTTTTTGGTTTTAGCTACTATCTATTATATTTTTATAGTCCTGTATTATATTAGAAAGCAATGCCCCAGATATATGGAAATATTATTTTAAATAAAAGATGGTAATATTTAATAAAAATTCAAACGTTAAACATGCACGGTCTAATGTAAATACAGCCTTAACCAAACAAAGACTGTACCAGAATAGGTAATGTGGGTAGAGAAAACATCGAATTTCCATGCGATTTGGATGCCAATCTACATGACTAGCGGACCAGTTATGCCAATAAGCCGGGATAAAGTCAAGATGTATCGCTCGTGTATCTCTGATTATACGAATTGTAGATGGTATTTTCTAACGTACGTGTCTTGGCTACGGTCTCGTTCCTTGTTTTAGTTGTCGCATCAATGATGTTCTGTTCATATAATGTTATTTTTTGGTTTTACTTATTTTTTTCATAGTTTTATGTATGCAAGATACATATTATTATGTAGCGAACACAAACTGGCAAATGTTTAACGTGCATATGTGAAGTTAATTATAAGGTATTCTCGAGTAAAGCGCTGAAGTCTTAGTTAATATTCTAAATTAGTAATCTAAAATGTTTACTTTAAAACGTGCAATAGTTAAAATTTCATACTTTTTAAACCATTAATCACCAAACAAACAAAAACCGTACTAACAATGTACACAAAAAACACTGCACGGAAACCCAAGTAGAGAAGTTTCTAGAACCCGTATGTAAATTTATACTACATAAAAGAGTAAACCCATGCTTTATCACACACTCAGATAAAAATAATGAAATATGAACTTCATAGACACCCGATCCAGGATGGAGTGGGGTAAAATACCATCCATCAACAAAGAAAATAACGATTCGTGCCTTAGACAAATGATTGACAGTGAATGAAAAAAGGAATGGAAAAAAGAAATGATTCCTTATTCAAATTTTCACGGCGTCCGATTTTTTCCTTTGTCGCGTCAACGTTCCGTTTTGTTTCCATTTGTAATTTGTCGGTTTGCTCTTTACTGAACGTTGGATTCAGATCAAGCGTGAATGTCTTCGAGTAAGTTTTTGTTAGGCTTTTGATTTGAATATCAGTGAATTGTTTGAAAATGTTAAATTGTCAATACAACGATTAAAATCAATACTTCACTTTACTTAATAGTATATTACCTAATAACAGCTGTTGTTAAAGACAAATATATAATTTTCGCAGTATACGAAGATAAAGTCGTAAGTCATGCTTAAAAGCTAAAATATATGCGGGAAAACCTTCATCCAATGTCACTAACCTACAAAATCAGCTGTTTTAACAGTGACCTTGTTAACATGTTAATTCATCCCCTCGTAATTTACGCTTACCCCAAAACTGATTACGTCCACAGACGAATCCATCCCTCTCTTGCAACTTCCGTCCTTTTCCCTCCCATTCATGAAACGCTTAATTATACGTATTTGGACGGTGTTGTGCGAAGGCAAGTTTGATTAAACGTTCACTGAAAATGAAAGTGAATATTCAGAATAATTTTGAACTGAATTTATGAATGAATGCAATTTTTTATCGATATCGAATCTCCAATATAATTTACGAAATTGAAATAAACAATAAACAAATGAGTTACTAATTAAATAATTTCTCACATGAATACCACTTGTCTTACAGTGAAGGCAAACATTGTGTTCGAAAAATTTATATAGTACGCCAAGTCTCACTTAGCCAGCGTGGTGGACATTGGTTACTAATAACCAATAAGTTTAAACAATAAAATAAATGAATCTGGGCTGAATTTCAAAAAAGTAATTGTATTCAAATAAAACAATAAGCATTACACTACAATAATTTTGTATTATTAAAACTACAAATTAAACAAACTGTGGCCACATCGCATAAAGCCATCACCATTACTTTGGGCACTTTCGTCTCCTTAAATACGGAACGCCGGCAGCGAACTCTGAAACTCATTTATTCTCACTTGAGTCCTTGTCTCCCGTAACCGGCTTAATTTTAAATGTAGAGCGGTGATATAGGTCAGGAACGTATGTCGAAAGAGAAATGTTGAAGTTTCAATAAAATATTTTGTTAATGCCTAGTTTAGGTCATTAGTTAGTAGGTACATCTAATTGATCTTAGGTATTAACTTAATATGCTAAGTCGCTTTTTATTACGTATTTGATAAAATATATATCCTATCATTTTATATATTCTTTAAAAACACTTGAATTGGTTATTTTGTTGCTAGGTATTCAGATCTATTTTTTTAACGTCGCAGGAAGAACTTCGAGGTACGAGGGACATTAAACTAGTCCGCCAGTACCCAAGTGCGGATAGACTGCATATTATGTCTTTCGAAATATCCTACTGTCAAATTAACTATCAAATATTAAGACCCTGATTTAAACAAATGAAAAATTATAGATAGGAAGCGATTGAAATCAGTTTAGTACATTGGTAATATCGGTAATATCGCGACGGCACTGATCGGCCAATAACCGCAATATTTATTATACAATAACGTGCCGCTTAACAAATTGCCTTTAAAACAATAATGTATATCGCCGATTAGTTGGATCGTTGGTTTTTGGAATTAATAGCTAGACGAGTGGAACGATTTTCTTATTGATTTCAATAAATTTATGTTTATCTATTATTGAAATTTTATTATATTTTACCGACTTTAAAAAAGCGAGCTCCACCTCTTTACGGCTTGGTATTGATTTAACGGAATGCTGCGTAAATAATGTGTAATTTTTATATGTTAGCGTTGATAGATCGTTGCAAAAGCTCGTAGCAAGATGATTCAACTATATAACAATGGAGACAGATTTAATTATATTTATTTTTGACAAAAATAGCAAAATATATAACCTTCTACGCAACTTTTAGACTTATATCGCACTGCGGAGACTGGCACCTCATAAAAAGATGTGGTATAGATCAACAATTTTACATGACTATTGTCGATGAGGTTTTCTACGAAATTACGAAACTTATCGATTTAAACTAAATAAACATTTTATGACACTTTAATTTAAATAAATAGTTCAATTAAAATATATATTTACATACATGAGCAATGACCGTTTGTTTGTAAGGAGCAGAAGTCAGAAAAGCTTTACGTAAGAAAAAAGATTACAAGCTCGAGATCCTCTCGGAAAAGTTTAATATAGTCCTTATAAATGCGTGTTATGAACCGGAAATTTTCTATACGATTTTTTTATTTGCATGTTAAGGGTAAATCTCAAATCTGTTTTTACATGTCCAATATTACAATAATTACAATTACAATGAATATTACAATAATTAGAAAAAAATCGCACGCTGTATATTATATTTATGATATGATTTATTTCTAATATGATTCACGAAATAAATATGGTCCGTATAGTATTGTAAATCCAAACAAAGCATTACATCCAACGAATAATTCGACTTGCAAAGAAAACAATACCGCAAAATTGACACAGGGTAATCCTTCCGTGTCTCAAGCATTGACCTTATTAGAGCGACCCATGTCGAATTATTCAGTAATATATATGTCACATACATATGTATATTACACGTACTTGGTAAATCTTTCAGTGGAACGAGATGGGACAGGGGGTGTTCTCCATTGGGGGTGAAGGGTGAGGTCCCCACCTATAGAATGTCTTTGGCCCCCCATGAAGGAAGGGTTACCTTGGGAGCGGAATAGAAAATAGTACATAATAAAAATTCAAAATATACCCCATTCTTTGGAGATTCCAATTTTCCGGAATACCCGAAGGGTTGCGTATTTTTTTGATGTGAATGCGAGTGATCACATATTGTTACGTGATGTTAACGTGTACTGTGATGAAGCTGACGCGGACGGGAGCTACGTAAGTTTGCTAACTATTAGAAGATTGGTGTGTGCCATTAGTGTTTTTTGATCAACTAATTTCTGGTAATAATAATGAATAAAAATTTTAATATTGAAGTATTGTATCGTATTGTAATATCAGGAATGGTTATTATATTATAAAATTACACTTTATTATACTTCATTCCTAACTTAATTTTATAACTTTGAAAAAAATATACGTATATTATTAATTATTTCTTATTTGATATACATTATTTATATAGTATATATTTATCTTATTTTTTATTACTCCTTCAACCTACAATTAATTATGAAGATAAGATACTTATCTCTTGTTCACAAAAATATGTATTAATAACAAACTTAATATTTAACAACTACCTAATATTATAACTGAATACAATTAATAGGAATTTTCCTACATTTACTTTAAATAGTACAAGTGACGAAATTAAATGGAAAATTTTAACACGCCTTCCAAAACATTTGCATTCTACCGGTACTTTTCCGTACATGTACGTAGTACGTTACATTATGTAATATTCGCAACTTATTGGCAATCATTGTGGGCGAGACGTAAAAATATACATACGAATCTAAAATTTACTTCCATACAAACGAAATAAGGAAATTGTGGTTTGATCTAACATCCTACCTGACTCGAAGAAATTCCATTTCCAAACGAAAAATCCATTCAATACAATATATCACGGTTCTAAGCCCGTTAGGAGTGAGGGGGACGAATATAGCTACTTCATATGGGTTAGAGAGGGAGGGAATCAAATGTCCCTGCGAAATGGAACGTAAGAAGATTGAATAGAAGTCACACTAATGTTGTATACCTTTACGCACACTAGTATGGTATTAAGGAGAAAATGTTTAAGTATATGCATAAAATGATTTTGATAAGTTTGTTTATCGCAGAAAAACTTAGTTTTTCTTATATACGAAAGCTTCTCATTGTGATAGATGAGTTTTTATAATAACTGATAATATCATCAGTTTGAATATTCTATAACAGTTGAAAAAATGGTGGAGTACTTATGAAACATCATATTGAATTATACTGTAATAAAACCTTAATTATTCAAAATAAACTTTATTCAAATAGACTTTTACAAGCACTTTTGAATCGTAATTTTTTTACATTATTAAAATATAGAATTACATATTATTAAAACATGCTTTAGAATTACTCCAGTGTAAGAGTTTATTAACATATTAAGTATATGAAGTAATACTGCATATACTTTCAAGAGATATGGCTTTAAATAAAAAAATGTCATGTCCTTCGTTATATCACATTTATAAAGGCATCAAACAGAGAAAACTAACTTTATTACACGATTTATAATTTTATTTTTTCTCATATTATTTATTTTTGAAGTGCGCTTTTTCTATTACCGCTTTTCGTCTCAAAGCAAATTAGTACGAATTATTCTATGGCTTCTAGTCGTTACTATTTTTAGTCCGAGCGGGGATCGAATAAGCTACCTCCGGTTAAGACGCCAGTCAGATATCACAGACATCACTAAATGTACTGAGGTACGATTTTCCAATAAAAATAATATTGAAGTAAAGAATAGTCCCTCCCTTAAACCTTATAACAGTGTGCGTCTAAGTATAGCAATACATGTAAAATTTCAGATCAGCCGTAAAGAAATCACACACACACATGCAATAAGAAAGGCTTAGATCACCCACACACCTATACTTTTCCGTGTTCGTATAGAAAATTTTATTTAATACACATGTATGGGTGATATAGTGCCCTTGGGTACGCACACATACATGGCACGTTGAATTTGTTATTTGTGAATATTTGAATAATGCATTTGATAGGGAGGACATCTTTGAAAATATTACAATTTCTACTTTTCTACTATTGATCTTAGTTGATTTTCAGCGATATAAGATTCGAGTCTAGTATTTTATGTAGTATCTATGTTCTATATAGGTATTTCACCAAAGTCTGGAAGACAAATAGTTCTTTAGTAAACCCTGGACGATAAAAACAAAGTCTTGAAACGAAATATAACATAAGTATACACTTCAAGTTCTAATATAATTAAACGTATTATTAACTAATCTAATTTTAATATTTCTATTTTAAACTGAAAAATTTTTAAGCAATCTTAATTTCATTGTAATTTTAATTTACTTAAATAAATTCTTTATATTAGGATTCGATTCATCGTATAGGTACAAAGCGAAGAGAATTGACTTAAAGTACGTATTTGGTTTACTAAAATTATGTTAATATTATGGTATCGTATAATATTGTACATGAATAAGCTAAGTTATGGATGCAAGATACTCAATAGGCACATAAAAATCATATATTTCAGTACTATATAAGGTTTTTATGAAAACCCGCACGGAAGTCCGCGGTTAAACGTACGTTCGAGCATTCAAATTGTATGTGAATCCCTTCGAATTGGGCTTCTACTTGCGCGAGTTAACTATGGAACTACGGTCTTGCCCGTGGTATTTGGGTTCGATTATAAGCTATTTCTTTCCTTGGATGTAATTAATATCCTTGTCAAGTTTAATAGAAATCTGTTCAGCTATTCAAGCGAAAACTTAATAGACGGAAAGAAATATTTTCAGTTTTATAATACATATTATTAATATTGATTATTAATAATCCTATATTCATAAATACAGAAAGGGAAACTATGAAAACCTGGTATAATAATGAATTCGGATATAAATTAAGAGATAATTAAACATATCTGAGGTGCCTAATTAAAGACTCTTAGCCAGTCCAAGACATACATTTTTAAATGAAAATCTAGGGAAATAAAGCTAAAACTTTAATTTAAGATTAAAACAATATCAAAATGAACTTGAACGAAGTCAGAAAAGTCTTTTAAAAAGAGTGAAAACGGACTATGTAATAGCCTAGCCTATTTACTAAAACTTAACCAAAAATAAAAATAGATTATAATTTTTTAATGAACGAAATATAATATTTTATCTAGGTAAGGAGCTAGTGCTTATAAATAAAAGTAAATTAGTTTTAAAAAATAAATAGTAAAGCAAAGTACTAAAGTACGTATTAAACAAGTATACCAAGTATGAGATACTTATATGTTCAATTAATAAAAAGATTGTAGGTATAATATGAGAACCGTCAAACAATAAGCGATATCATGAGTAAGCAAATTGAAGAACAATGTTCCAATAATAATTGAATATGAATTTAATATCATCGAGTTTCCAATAAACTTTGTTTCAAATTAAAACACCTTTTGATTTACTTCATGTTTTTTATCGTATACAAAAAAGGAAATATTTCAAAGATCTCGTTTATTGAGAATATTTATTTTAAATTTATAAAAAGTTATTATTTCACTAATTTCTATAGAGTTATTTCTTGCTTAAATATAAAGTATTCATTACAAAACTAATTATAAAAATCTGTTTAAAACTGGACTATTAGAAATGACGAAATTTATCCAAATTGATGATTTCACGGAACACGTGGAACAATTTGAAATCTATTTGATTATGACCAGAAGTTGGGATACTGTTATAGAAAGTCTTAGAAACGAAGTAAGAAGATGCTTCTAATGAAAATCCATTGATATCTAAACTAAAAAAGTGAACATCAGTATCATTTTAGCAACCAGCAACTGGCTCGAGTACACTCGCAATGCTAAACGAACACATTGTACACGTTGATACATTCGTAGCGTGGGCCTAGTGCCTTCATGTGATATGCAAATCGGCAATGCTTTGTGATTTGTGTTCCGTCGGAGATTTGTGGCATTGTATGTCAGCAGGGAATTACGTATAATCTTCAGTTAGCGTGGTTATCTTTTGTAAAGAAATGTAGTGTTGTTAATTTCTTTAAGTACCTACCTTCAATCTACATATTCATCGAAATCGCGAGTTATGTTACCTGTTGTGTAGAGAGAAAAGAAAAAATAAGTAAGATTTCTTTAAATGTTCTAAAAAATATTATTATAAAAATGGTGTCTGTATGAAGTTTTAACTATTTAAGAAAAAATAAATTGATTTATCACTATTGTAATCTGGCACGTTTTAAGTTATAGCTGGGATAATCTTCGGTTAGCGCCGTTCTATAAAAATAAGCTAGTTTACTTATTTAAATTTAGTATGTATTCGTTAAGTAAGTATGTATTCGTTGATTCATGAGAAATGTATGAAGAATACTCTATAAAAAAGATAAAAATAACAAAAATTGAGAAAATCCAAAAAAATATTAAAAAATATTCATTATAATTGTAATAAGCTTTGTTAAATAATATTTTATAGCTACATACATACTTATGTAAAGCATGTCATTACTGAGTAAGAGAAGCATGTACCAACAAACAAACACCAGCATTTAAAATAACAGTTCTGATATAATAAAATATGTACATAAACGTAAGTTATGAGTCATAAGCTTTGTTTTCAGCAAAGTTTAATCTCCTAAAACGCTATCCTATCATTTAAACAGTTTCATAAACATCCTTGGAGCTAAATATCTGCAATCGTCTGGACGGGATATCCGATAGATACCTAAAATCCCCCAAAGTGAAATTTCAAACGTATCTACCCTAAGGGTTGTACAAAGGGAACAGGGATATCAAACAAAATTTTACGCTCCACTGATTCCAACCAATCTATATTTCAGAATACAAGAAATGTAAATAGCCTGCTTTCGGCCTTTCTCCATAGTTATTATAATAATACGAGTAAATTCTGATGTAGAGTATTAAAAGTTAGAGTATAATATTTGTTTATAACAAATATAGTAAATGTTCTTAGCATTTCTTTAATATGTTATTGCTTTATCTAATATATAAAAATCTCGTGTCACAGGGTTTGTTATCGAACTCCGAAACTATCGAAATCGAACTCGAAACAGCCTGACCAATTTTTATGATTTTTTTTGTGTTATTTAGTAGATCTGAGAATAGGTCGTAGGTTAATTTTTATTCCCCTAGGGTATAAGGGTAGCCCTTTCCAGATATATCATTTTTAGACCAAATTTCATTTTTTGCTGTTTTATGATCCTCTCTATTTTTAATAGTTATTAGAACGCGGGCGGAGCCGCGTGAATTGCTAGTAATATAAGTATTGAACATATACATAATATATTTCTATTAAATATAGATATTTCTAATGTCATAATTCCATATATGAACTCGCATTATTATGACGGTTTTTATACGCTTTTGGTGTAAAGAACTTCGGACTTCTAATTCGTAATAAATTTTATGTAAGTATTGGTACACCGTATAACAGAGAAATAAAATTATAAGTTTTTCCAAATCGGTACAAGCCTGACGAAACAAATAGTAAAAATTGTATTAGTAAGCAGATTAACATTTTTTTTCAAAATAAATGGATACCTAATATGGATTACAATTCGTTTTCTTTAAAAAAGTTTTAAATGATGGCATGTATTGATCTACACGTATGCAAAATTAAGCGTGCGTATGAAGTATAAAGTCTGAGTAAACGAAACGATGAGTAGTAAATGTAAGAGACAATTCACATTTTATGACTGCAGTAAAGCTAAGCTAAAATCAAACACGCGCAGTAAAACGCTGCAGGACGTAAATATTTCAAATAATACATTTTCAACAATCAATGGAACGTCGAAAAGTTGCACTGTGAGCCAAATAACGTTTAGTGTTGCCAGTCTTCTTTAAAAAAATGAGTAAAAAAGTGTAGTTTTAAAGATGATATTTTTTAATAATTAAACAATAATCGATATTGTTCTTTATCCCATCAACGGGCGCGGGGACAATATAGATTTATAACAATTGAAAATCTATTGTGTCTCATATGTTCGCCATTGACGGGTTAAAATCAAAGCAACTTTTAAATTTCTCATATTAAATACTATTTTTTTGTTAAAGCTCTTTATTACAGCGTATTTATCCATAAATTGTTATTTGGTCATAGGTTCAATTCCTTAAATTAAGTATTAAGCTAGTGTTTTAGTAGGTTTGGTTTGACGAGTAGAATGATTAAGATTCCTAATTACTTGTGTGCTTAAACATTATTAATTGATTTAGATACACGTAATTTTGGATACCAGTTCTTGACAATCAATGTTTGAAAATAGATATGGAAGTCAATAATCATTTTACGTACACATTACATGATACTTGTTGTTAGTTGTTACTTAAACAGAAAAAAAAACAAAATCTATAAAAATCTGAGTCCTAGTACTAGTTTAAGCACTTGCTTAAAGTAAACGCTCTTTAAAATACTAGCTCTTTTGAATGCCAAGACGTTAAGATATTGTATCATAAACATTTTAGTAGTGTCTGGAAAAATTATCGCACAATCTGATAATGGTTGTGAATTCCCTTTGCTTTTGGAAAACTAACAAATTTTCGTGCTTTATAAATTGTATATTTGGCACTTTGTTTGTTTCGGGGTATGGTATAGTATTATTGCTCTTAGCAGTTTTGTTCCAATTACTATAGATGCTATAGAATCTTACTATTGACATGTTATAGTTATGACTTTAGAGCAAGTGACTTTGTCTAAAAGTTGTTGGTTATTGGCTATCGAAACTGGACTTTATAAAAAAATATATCTGTACATTATAATATATTCGTAGATAATTAAATTGTCTTAGGAAGCTTAGTGGTGACGCGCTCGCTTGAGAAACCGAGTGAAGCGAGTTCGAATCCCGGATCGCGCATCTCAGATATTTATTTATATTATTCATGCCTAACTATGAGACTTTGACGCTGAATACATAATATACCAGTATATAAAATTTCCACTATACATGTAAAGATATGTGTAATGTAAAAACATTACCATATAAAATATTCATTACGCAAGGATCAAGGCGAATAAAGACCACAATGACTTGTAGTACATAATATTAAAATGCTGTTTTATTAATTTTTATGGTGTTTCCCTTTTTTTCCTTTTTCTGTCATAGTATTTGTAATTTTCGTGTTTAACATGAAATTATAGTAACCAATATGTGTCTTGTTCTTATTATGCTTATTTTTAACAGAAATTGTAGCTTGACATGCGATATATTCAAACATGCGAACATACAAGTTTTTGTAGCTTACTTATAAGCTTATTTATAAGGTACTACCTACTGTCAGCACTTGTAGTTAACTTCGAGTCTTGGTTCGATACGATGTGTTATTAAATTAAAAAGTTTAGGTGTGGAAAATAATATTTATATCACTACGTATGTTGAATGGTAATTAAAATTTCTTACTACAATTACAATGTTTTATTATTGCGTGTCAGGTCTTGCTGTGATGGCTTAATTAATATATAACAAATGGGACTATTTAAATCAATTTTAAAAAGAAGGATAACTTAGACAATAATAAATTATGCAAGTCTTTTTGCATTTCATAGGTACATTGACTATGGCTTATCCCTCTCGCGATATAAGAGATCTGAAGTTAGTAGTGGTTAATCTAAAGAAAGGAGTTTGTTGTCTAATAACAATTGTAATTAAATTATATAATAATTTAGTGAAATGTGAAAAAAACGTTTTAACTTCAACAAAAAAAAGTTTCTTATAAAATATTAAGTATGGCAAACTTTGTTATATCAAAAAATATATAGTTCGTTTGATATTAAATAGCAATTTAAACATTTATTTATCATGAACTATTTTTATATTATAACTTAAGCGTATCAATTAAAACTAGTGTCTAATAATTACGTGCAGCTGTCGAGTCGCCCTAGGCACTGTGTTTGCAATTTACATTCAAAATGTTACATATAATATGTCAGTCTTTCTATCCGTTATAAGGGCCTTCTGTCCGTCTGTAGCAACGCTAGTTTCTACTGACATTTAAAAGTACTGTGCATTTTGTAATCTTTATTTAACTCCACCTGTCTTGTAATAATAGAATCTTAGTGAACTGTCTTAATGATAAATGGCTTGAAAATATATGGATATGGCAATTTTTTAACACTACGTGTATATTTTATTCTGTATTGATGACATAATAACTAATAATGTTAGGGATTATTAAATATAACTTTTCACAGCTTTTAATATATACAGAAAAATTAAATTGCAGACACTTCAATCTCTTATTGTTAAATTAACAGCTTTTCACTAAATGCGAGAGAATAGATTAGATTTACATAAACAGTACTTGTATAAAAACCCCATTTTTTAAATGTTTGTCTGTCTGCCTGTTCACGTTAATCTTCTCGTAGATGCACTGTTTTGATGAGGATTTAGGTACTGGCAGATATCTTATGTTATTAGGAAAAGGAAAAGCTACTATGGCTTAAAAAAAGCATGAAAAACCTAAGGAGACCGCATCCGAGCGAAGTCAGGATAAGTCACCAGTATATAAGTACTCTTAGTGCAAATTAAATGACATGACAAATGACAGGCTTATTCTAATTACTTTAAGAATATTAATTATAATGTACATTAAATTATTACTAAAACTGTTGTGTTGTTTTACATTTTATTAGGTACTGCTAGCTCAATTATATGTACAGAGGGTCGTTAGTTCGACATATGCATGAGACGGACATTAGTATTGGTAGTACATATTTATACTGTTGTGGTGAATAGGAAATGACGGTATTGGAAATAGTGAGCACAAAAAATAGGCATCAATAACTGTTATTTAGACCCTAACTACATTTTTTTCTTTAGTCACATTTCGCAAAATGCTAATAAGTTACACGAACAAATTTATGTTACTGCACATTGAATATCAAACTTCATAGTTTTATAAAAAGTTGCTTAGATCATTCACATCGAACATTTTTTTCACATTTACATGTGTAGTATTTGTACTAAGAGCAATTAATTACATTTGACGACATACTCGAAGTCAGCTTGTAGTGACTCTATTGCTGTGCCAGTGGACGCGGGTTCGAGTCCAGATGACTTTCATTTGTGTGAGTTTAAAGATATATATGTACAGCGTATCCACTATCTGTATCTCTATAACGCAAGCTACAACCTGGGAACCATGCTGCCATGGAATTATTTTTGTTTATTTATGTATAACATAGGTATTATTAATAAAAAAGGTGTATGAATTTTTTTTTATTACCAAGCTTATTGGATAAACCTTTGATAACGAACTTTGTATGAATCCTTTAACGGATGACGGGTTTAACGGACGGACGGACAAAAATCATTAAAAATTGATAATTACATGTAATTTATACAGTACTAGTACGAAACAACAATGATTAAAATTCAAGCATCAATTATTTTTTACGCAGAGACATTTTTCACTTTCATTATGAACGTGTCATTTGCACCGGTCTTGTAAATATAAATATTATTACAGCAGTGTTGAATATTTATAAATTCAATAAATTGTGTAATTATACTTTGAATTAATTAATACGCAAGTGCTTTTTGCAACGACCGGTGCTGTAGTCTTGGTAGAGGCTCTGCATCGATAGTCGCAAATTCGATCCCGCTTGGTCATACATAGTTATCTGTTTCTTTTTCTGTCATGCATGTTTGTACATACATAATACATTATTAAGAACTTCATCGACCACTATTCAAATTAAGCGAATAAAGCAAGTAGGTATGTTAAATGTAATTTATGACGTTGTTCCATATATATTTATCATTGATGAAAGATATAAAGTAAAAATCCATCTTTTTCGAGGATATAGTATATATCTACTTATATCAGAGGGCCTAGACAGTGTAACAATCGATTAGCGAAAGCAAATGTATGGGTTTGACAAATGCCTTAGATATGTCACGTGATCTGTTGTCAACGAATAGATGACGGTAGACAATGTACATTCATTTCAATAGGCATGATGACTGATTTTGAAAAACTGGCCTATAATGGTTTAAAGTATCTACTATTTCCAAAAAATACATTATTTCAGCAGAAAACAAAGTTTTATTACGAAAAAAATGCTATTTAAATTTTAAGTTTTAAAATTTGCTTCAAAACGATCGACGGTGTCATGGCGTCTGCTTGTGACGTCACGACCGTATAATCTGACTGTAAACACTAGGGAGCCAAAGCAACAAATCAGATAATTTGGGTTTAAATATGAATTCAAAAGTGTACAAGTGCTGTGCGGTCCCTCAGTGCGTTAATACGAGGATCTATAACAAAGAAATCGATATGTTAGTCAATAAAAACAATGTTTTAGAAACAATCTCTAATCTATTACGTAGTGCTTTTTATTAATACAGAAAAAATTATTAAAATTTTACGGGTTTGAATTTTTAAATTATTGTTTATAAAGATATAATAATGTACAACTTACATTGTAGTCTTGACATTTCTAAACTCAGCTGAACAAAAGTCTTTATTTGATGCCAAAAACTCCCCCAACATCAACAAATCAACTCTAGGCAAATTAGAGCTATTTGCCTTGGTAAATCCTTGTTCCATGTTATGAAAACACAAACTAAGCAACTAATTGATAGAAATAATGAAATACTTCACAAAATACAGACGCAGAATGCAGATTTTAAACGTCCTAGTTAGTACTTTATACAAAACAAAGTGACGTTTGTACGGCCGTGACGTAATTCACTCTGATTGGTGTTCAACTTATCATGGCGGACTGCTGTATTTTGTCGTTTTATTTTAATAAATAAAATATCAATCTCGCCCTAAATATGAAAATAAATACGCTTTTCAAAACCTATTAATCTTATCTCATTAGATGAACACATTATTTTAGTGGTTTTTAGTTACTGTCATCATGCCTATTATTCGTGATTTAAAGTTCAAGATGCATACGCTGCGTTTAAGTGATGACGATTGTAGAAATCGAATCGCTTCATAACGAATGCCGGTTGTCTATAGGCCCTGTTATTTTAATCTCTTAGTTAAAGTGGAATCGAATCTATGAACTTTAAACAAAAACTCTGTAAGCTTAAAAGTTAAATTCAATAGATATAGTTTTTGTAATTTTAAAAATAAAAAAAATTATAATAATGTGTACGAAAAAATACTTTCGAAATTATAAACAAAGCATTATTTAAGTAAACCAAAAGCCAGAATTTAAATTTAACTCGATCAAAGCTCAAAGAAGTTTAAGTTACTTTCACTTAACCTGTGCTTTCGTTAAAAAATACATCAGTACACCACCTGAGATTTAACAAAGGGATGCTTATTTTTTGTTATCGATTGTCAGTTAACCCTTTCATTTAGGGCAGGAAGTCTTCGGGGTCGCTTTAACACCTGCGTAGAAAGTGAATCGTGTTGGGATTTATACAATCTGTCCCAAAGTTTTTTGTTTGGTACTTATTATGAAAGTATAAGTATGTTTTGATTCTTGTTTCATTCATTTTTTGTATTTTTTAGTAATATTTAATAGTATATTGATCGGCTCTACACAAATTTTGTTGCTTAATGTTCAAATTTGAATAGTTTTAACCATATTTGATAACTTTTAGTTAAAACTTTATATTACATAATATTTAATTCCTCCAAATTTTATATTGAAAACAGTTTTAGCACATTATGATCTATAAGAAGCGTCTTCAAGTGTAAATATAAAAACAGAATGAATCAATACTATATCAACCACTGACAAAATAAGTAATAACCTTAAACTACCAATTTATCAACGCAAAAGTAACAGTATTACCTGAAAATTATCACAAAAACGTTTTACAATCAATGTAATGTAATAAGAAATATTCACACGCATATTAAATAGACTACCGGCAAACCCCCGAGTTAGCTACAATAATGGGAATCTTTTTTTTACGGCAGCCATTGTGATAAAGTTCATCGGAGCACCTGAGAGTATTTCTATGCTATTGTGATTTCGTTACTACATGATTTATATTTGCATACGGTTTTGTATAAGTTCGTTAACGTCTCGAAGGGTTACTTTGAATAAGGTACAGATTCGAGAATGCATTTGATAATATTTCGCGTACGGGTCTCTTTGGCTGTATGTAAACGGTTTAAGGTTATAATTAATCGTGTATTTTTTAATCATTTTGGATATTGTATCATCTGAGTCAGAAAAAAATTATATAATATGTAAAGTTATATGTTTGCTAGTTCTTTAACTTTTTTTTGTTAACACAGAGACGTACTATCTTATCTCAGTTTATAAATGTAAAGGTATTTATAAATTAAATGAATTCAAAAATTTATCTCGTTTTATTCTTAATCTAAAAATTTGCATAAAATGACGGGTTGCATTCAAATAATGACAAAAAGTACCTACTGCATTAAAGCGTATCGCAATATACGTCGCTACAATGTACAGCGTGTTTGTATATTAATTATTACAAATTAAGTTTTTTATTATTTTATGACACTGCGACTAACCCACGCTTCGCTCAAGTTCGTCCCTGGGTAAGTTTAATGGTTAGTTTGGAATGTATGTATGTATGTATCAGCCCTTATTAACGTCACACTTCTGGGTACGGGCCTTCCTTCAATACGAGGATCAGGCCATAGCCTGGCCTAGTAAGGGTTGGCGGACTTCACATGTCTTTCGAAAACTTGCTAGGTTCTCTCAGACATGCAGGTTTCCTCACGATGTTTCCCTTCACCGTAAGACAAGTGGTAATCATGTTAGAAATGATTCCCTATACAAACTTTGCCAGGATAAAAACTCTCCTATATCCATTCAAAGATTTCATAGTGCCATCGTTTGGCATGAATTCATTTGAATCAGTTAAAAATATAATTTAAATCGGTTCAGCAGATTTTAGTTTCCTTATCACATAGAAGCAAAGAAAAAAAAATATTTTCATGTTTGTTTGTGATAAATTAATTATATTAAAGTAGTACCTACATGCAATACTCTTCTTAAAATTAATATTTTAGCTAGCTTAATTCGCTGTGTTACCATTAAAAAAATAGATGTATATAATTATATATAAACACGCTGTATAAACCAGGTACGAAGTCATACCATTGAATAGTTTTGTTATGCAAAAACTAAATCTGTAACCCAATATGCAAATCCATGCTATTTCAATGCAAATTTCTATTTTCGGTTACAAAAGGTTGACAAAAACCTCGATGGTTGTCGTTAGGGTACGATTACTGGATCCCATCAATACGGCTATTGATTTTTCGAGTGATTTATTGGCTTATACATCGATTTAAACATTTGTATTTCAGATGTTGTAAATAAATAACTATTCGTAATAAATCAAAAATACAACTTATGTTGAAAGATTTCTAACAGTTAGTTTTTCTTCTAAATCTTAATTTAAGTAAAACTCTTATTTATCATTAAACTTCTGGAAACGTGGAAGTAGTATTCTAATAGCCATAACTACATATAATCGTTAAAAAAGGGGACGAGATTTTAATCATCTCTGAAGATTGCTGTAAAGCATTCAGGAACTAAATTTCAAAATAAATTCAAGAAAGAATTAGACTGAAATGCTATAATTATTTGAAACGTCAAAACAAAGTATTTACAAAAAAACAAAACCTCTTAAACAGTCTTATTTATCTAAAACAGTAAATTTTATATTACATAAATCTAAAAAGTGTTTATTTAGAAAGTGTAATTTAAAAAAAAAATTGAACCCATGACGTTAGTTTATTTACGTAAGCCTACAAAACTTTCGTCAATCAATCATATCAACATTAAGTATCTTAACTGCGATTCGTCGTAAAAAGCAATTTCCCAGTTGACCGCCCCTTCGATCTAACATTTACCGTTTTACCCCAAAACTGTGGTTCCATCCCACTTTTATTATTCCCTTTTTACGAAACTAGGGTAGATTTTGCTGCAATAATTCAATCGTAATTGCAATCGTAGTTTAATAATAGTACCTACATTTGTAATAAGTTTTCCTGTAATTTATAAACATGACAGGAGTTTTTTTGATAAGTAATTTTTTAAGCATAATTAAAAGTGATTGTATAATAAAAAAATAATCAATACCTATTTTGGTATTTAACCTAAATATTGGTAATCTTAATACTGAATTTGTATATTTATATTATCTATATAAACCATAGTGTTCCTTAAAAGACATAGATTTTAGAAAAAACCTTATGTGACTTGAGCTTTTGCCGTAAATTTAAAAACGTCAATTTATAAATATAATAGCAATTCCAGCGTTGTAATCACTATTGAAATATAGAGATTGGTAGTAGAAGGATGAAAATTTAGGGTAAAAGTATTTTTTGATGCCAAATCATAAAAAAATGAAATATTAAAATTTGGTCTAAAAATAAAAAATAAAAAATCTGGAGAGGGCCTCCCTTATCACCTAGGAGAATAAAAAATAGCATACGACCTATTCTCAGACCTACCGAATATACACAAAAAATCTCATAAAAATCGGTCAAGCCGTTTCTAAAGAGTTCGATAGCAAACACTGTGACACAAGATAATTATATAATAGATAATCTTATATCTCAGAAACTAAAAGTAAGTTAACGGAACCTAATCTACCGATGAAACTCATCAAATGTAATAGATCATTGGGACGATAACAACCTAACCAACCAGGACTATAAGTATAACATGAATGCGACTGATTAATAGTCTTATTAGAACAAAATTGGAGTCTTTAGAAACTTTTACGGTTAATTTTTCCTTACTTTATTGTTATTGAGAAGATATAGCCATACTTCGTGATCGTGAAACGTCTAACGAAGCTTATGACGTGACATTTAACGATTACTTTTAATTACTATTGTTTATTGTCCCAGGACGCTCTTATAAAATCGATCGTGTTCGTTAGATGGTAAAGAATTACCTGCCTTCTAAAGTTCTACGTGACTTTTAAGCGAAATAGAACTTTTCAACTACCAATTATTAACTAAATTTATATAATTAAATATTTATTTATGAGTAGTTATGGTAATAAAGAGTACCTCTGTCTCCTGTTATTATTAGTTGGAAGCTCTCGAGTTTGTCGTTCGGTTCGTTTAATTGGATTTTTTATCACATAAAGCGAACAGAGCCAAGGAATATAAGCTAATAATAAAAATTAAAGTTACAATGCACTTTAATTTAAAATGCTAACATAAAACAATGGTATTTAGTATTCAAGATGTCATTGTCAGTCGAACGTCTTGAGCTTTACAGTGAATGGGCGGCCATCTGTCGTACGAGGAAAATCATAAATTAATTACATTATAATTGGATATATAGGTACCTATAGTTAGTGTAGATTTCTAAGAGATGAGATATTTTTATGAATTAAAATGTATCGTATGAGTTGATTCGGGTAATTTTAATTAAGAAATTTCACCATAATCCGTCTAGTTGTTTGTCTCTTGATGCGGTCACATACAAAGAGACCGAAAAAGTCAGCGATTGAATTATCTATATAAATACGTTTAGGGTACAGTCTTCTATACTAATTTTACGAGTATAAAGAAGTAAAGTTTGTGTGTTTGTATATTTTTTAAATTATAAGTGGTAATCTCGGGATCTACTGAACCGATTTTAAAAATTCTTTCACTAATAGAAAGCCACATTATTGCTGAGTGTCATAGGTTATATAAAAAACCGAAAAATAAAAAGGCTTTTACGTGGTAGTCCGTTTTGCAAAGTGATTCGGAGAAAAAACGGTCGAATGAAAGCGTTTCTTACGCGATTATATATGGAAATTACGTCATTTTAAAACTATACTAAAGAGGTTACACCTGGGGACGAACCCGAGCGAAGCGAGGGTGAGTCGCTAGTGTTATAATAAAATCCTTATGGGGCCAGCGACCAATCACAATAACCAAGCCATCTGTGAGGGAATAAATCATAAATCAAAACAATACAGTTGGTATTAACTACCTTGAGGCTTGAGTGTCGTATACCCGATGACTGAAAGAAGTAAAAGCTATCTAAAAATAGCGTTAAATAGTAGCACAAACACAAGATATTATAGTACTATAAATTTTTCAATTCCTTTTTGTAATTATAAACCATTTAAACTCAATCAGGATTCAAACTTTAGACTTAAATCTAAAGCAGTATAAGTTACTATACCACCGAGATCGCTTCATAACGATGTATTAATCTTATCCGAAAAAGTATCGTGTACTCGAAACTTAACATCGCGTAATTCAAAGCTAACTGAGGTATTTTATTGAACTTTTAATAAGACGACGTACGTATATTTAATAACTTTCAAGATTTAAAATTTTATTATTAGGTATAAGTACTTAGTTATTATGAATGTGTAATATTCCAACATATTGAAACTTTACGGCTTGTTGAAACTTACTTCAATATGCAAAACAATATTTAGAATGCCTATTTACTTTTAATGTTTAACGTAACTGTTATCTTACTTACTACATGGTCATTAGTTTTATATTAAAGCTCACTATCTCAGAAATTATCTAAATAAATAGAGAAATATTCGACGTATATCATGTAATAGACTGTTCATACGTAGTAAAAAATATTTTAATACATAAAATTCCCGTGTCACGTTGTTCCGTGGTGAACGCTATCTGCTTGCTCGATATTAACGTATTTTTTTCACAATATGTAATTGAAGGGTACAAGGGCAAAACAAGGAATGTCACAAAAATTCAAAAATTTTAAAAGTATGGGAACATTAAGATTTTGCCACGTATTATTGATTATAAGGTAAATTAAAAAAAAAATTGTGACATTCCTAGTTTTGCACCTGTACCCTTCAATTGATCCAATTTAAAAGATAGAATTAACGATTATCATTATAATCGTAACACAGTAACGTTGGTCGGCTCTGCTAGTATAACTAACGTATACCTAATACAATGCCTATATAAAAACATGTCGTCGGTAGTCGTCTAAATTATGCGTATAATTGATCGCAGATAGATCAATAAGTTGTCCCTTCATTATTTTATTTATTACACGTTTAATACAACTTTATTTAATCCTAGCACATAAATCAGACGCAAGTTAATAAATTCTAACTATTAATTTCTAACCATATGTTATGCACAATTACATGCTTGAGTTTATAATTCTTTATAAACTTAATAAATGTTTCAATAACATTATATGTAAGAACTTAAAGAAAAAATAATTCACTTTCAACAATAATGTACGGAACTCTATACGACAAATGATATGAACGTCAAAGAACTTCACTAATTAGATAACAAGAGCTTCACTAATCACGTTCTTACTACATCAGGTATAAAATCAGCACTATGCTATTTCTAGTTATTGTATTGACAGGACACTATTAAAAAAATAGAGTCGACTCTATCGAAATATAATTTACATAATAAAAGACATAACTAAAATTTAAAATATCTTAAAAACTTGATTGCATGTCCGTCGCCTATAATTTACGAAGCTATCAAAATATGTTTATGAAAAATTATAGAAAAAAACACTCACATAATTTACTCAGCCACCCCATAATTTGACTTGTGTGGAAAAAATCGCCAGATGACGACGAGTGACCCCATAACCCCCACTCTAAGGTGACGCCCATTAGTTTTTAGGGGACATACACCCCTTGTGCCTCTACAGCTGCTATTAAATCGATTCTTATTTAATATCGATGCTTAAACATCGATTTTATTGACTTGTTAGACTTTTAAGTATAAGCCTTTCTTAATAATTCGAATTAGGATACTTATATGGTAAGTGGAACTTTTCTTATATTTAATTATTTTTTTAACTACTTCAAACTCGACGTTCTTTGATGAGCAATATAAAACGTTAATAGTCCAATTGTAATATTCATGCAAGTTATTTAAAATTATTTAGAAGTTATGACATAATATTGTGCATCGTTTAAATTAAACATGACTCGATTTTTTCATAATACTTTTCTTATAATATGTACTTACACAAATGTTTTTGGGTGCCTTTTCTTAATTTATATTGGGTCGACGAGACGTAGAGATTTTTATTTTACAAAAAGTCCGTGAAAATCAGTGTACAATTTATGTACAACTGTGTTATGTATAACAAGTGTTATGTACATAACAGCGCGAGCAAAGCCGTGGGTTCCGCTAGTCATATACTAAAACCTTCCTCGAGAACCACTCTATCCATTGGTGAAAACAGCATGAATTTGTTATTGTTTGGTGAAGTTGCAGCATGTTTTTGAGTTTATCGCGAACAGGCAGACAGACAGAGCCATTTTTTGGCTTAAAAAGTAACCTATGTCAGGCAGACAATAATCTATTTCGTTACCTAATTTCACCTAGATACGTTCGATCGCGATGTTCTGCCTTGATTCAGTAAAAACACTTTCCCATTTATGGCCTATCAATTATTGTTATTTAAATTCAAAGCCACTGTGCTTTAGATAAGTATTAAAATAATCTAATATAATAAATAAGATTAAACAATCAATTTGATTTAGATGTTTTTTTTAAGCATCTAGAAATACAAGACTAATAAGAATTATTTTGTTTCAGATGACAAGCAGCGCCATCTATTGGCTTAACGGTAAGTATTACTTTTACTTTGACTCAAACCTTAAACAGCGCCATCTACAAATTCATTACAAAATCATTTTTTCTTTTTAGTTCCTGTTATAGTTCCTATAAATCCTAGTTACACTTATTTAGTATAAAATTTTCGAAATTATTTGAAAAATTAAAAATAAAACATTAGGTATTTATTATTTTTAAAATAATAAAATTTATAATAAATTACAGCCCACATATTATATTTTACAATTTATACAGTAATGATAGTAACGATAAACCTCATAATTTTTTTTAACTAGGTACACTTGCAAAATAATATCTACTTTTCTTCTTTTCTAGATTTAACTATAAATTGTAAAAATACTAACCAAAGAAAGTTATTTTTAATTAAGTATTTATCAATATTATATATTATACTTATTACAATGGCAGTGTATAAAAACGTGAAAATCAGTCAACTAGAGGTAATAAATTTCCCATAGTTGAACAATGAAGGTCACCATTACACGTGTACGATAGAAGGTTTCCTTGGACATAGTTACATTCTTATTACCTAGGTAGTAGGTACATACTTACATGTTTTTTTATTTCTTTTGGTATGAAATGAACAGAAACCATTAAATTCTCTAAAACGTATATAATAGTATTAAAAAAAAACAATACAGATAAATAAAGTTAAAGTGTCAGTTGTTAATGTCAAAAGAACAGCTTTATACTAAATTCATTTATGCCATAATATAATATTTTTATATATGAACAAAAAAAATCTTACGGGACTTCCACTGGCAGATAACTGATGTTATAAAACAGCTTTGGAAAAGTTTATTTTAGAAAAACGAATTAGAATTCGGCTAAAAAGCTAAATCCTAATCCTAGATAGGGATGAACCCAAGCGGAGCGAGGGTAACACTTGTGCATACTAAAACATAAATATAAATTGGCCTTTCTTGTCATTTTTTTTTTTGGGGGAACGCTAATTCTCGAAAGTAGTAAGTCCATAATTTTTGTACACCCTCCCCCCACCCCTTGCCACTGTGTTTAGAGTTTTACTCATTTTTTTTTCTAATTCTTTCAATTTTTCAATTTTATAGCCATTTTTGATATTTTCAATATTCCCTTTCGGGGCACTGCGTGCACCCGCGTGCCCCCACAAAAAAAATCCGCCTATAAACATTATATTTGTAAACTGCATTTTATAACCCGGCTTAAGATACTACTTATAAACTAGTAAGTAAATAAATTAAATGGCTGGATATAATTTAAAACTAATTAAAAGCTACAAGTTTATTTAACGCAGCCACGTTGGCACGCTTTGATCTCGTATCTTATCTGACATCTGCATTGAATTGTTTATGGAATTGTCTGTTTGTAGAAATTACAAAGTGTCGTTAAGACTATTAAACCAATTATAGAAAGACAGTGCGATTTATTTATAGATTAATTAAGATTTTAAAGATATCTGCCAATTACGTAGCTATCTGAGTTAGGTACCTGTTAAATTTAATAAGCTTGCGAGTTGCGACACATGATTTAAAATGTTAATTAATATCCTCGCTTATACCTATCAAGGATAAAATTCCGCTAAAGTAATAGTAGAAGTGTAAAAAAGTGTTTTATTTCCTTCAAGCAGTGCGAGTGATAGATCGACATGATTTTCAACCGACTTTAAAAAGGATCTCAATTAGGCTGTATATTTTACCGATTTTTTTTCTTTGGATATGTTAATATATTGCCTCTTTTATATTAAATAATAATTTTCTTTACGAACTATCAGCGTAACAGCCTATTGAGCATGATAATAGTCTTCACAAACGGCTGAAGGAAGTAGAAATTTATGTATACACTAGCGCCATCTATTGGCAATTTAAAGAAAAATGCGTATCATGCCTTTTGAATATGCGGTTTTGCATAAACCGATGTAGACAGTCTTATATAGATTATAACATAAAATACAAATATTCCTAAATAATTCCTAAAAAAACTAAAAAATTTCGACAGACAAAATAAATTTGATCTAGACATGAGTTCGCACCAAAACATTTATTAAACGCAATACGAGTAATGCCAACATAACCTTTAAGTATTAGTAGGTACCAAAAGGATGTATTACACAAAGAAAATATAATATGACAAATACAAGTCACTTCTGGTATAATTAAATTCATTGATATTTCAATTTTCCACGCCATGATTAAATTGTAAGAACAAACAAACTTATTAACAGTCTACATTTATTTATAAGTTGCCATTCAATTATAAAGTTTTCCTACATTGTAATAAATTAACAAGATAATAAAAAGGCAAATGACGTAATTACATGAGCGTGTAAGGTAATGTACCTATAGATTATTACACGTTATTACTTGCGGGTTTGCTTTCAATTTATGTTATTTTGTACCTACCTAATAAAAAATTCCATACTGTGCAATTTTTTGTTTTATAAAATTGATCATCATGCAATTATGACAAAATATATTTATTGTTGTTATTCATAACTTGGCTTTATAATGTTCTCCGACCGATTCCGGCCATGGCGGCCAATCTCATTGAGACTGGCCAACTACGCAGGAGATATTACCTATAGAGGACAAGTGTACGCGTAGACACAAGTACACTCTCTATTCCTAACACTCTCATACTCCGGTGGGACGACTATTCGACACATTCGACGGCTTTACTTGCTGTCCGAGGCACGGGGGTGACTCACCGCTAACTTCCCAACCCCGGGCTGTTACTGAGACTAAACAGAAAGACTCAATTATTAAACATGGCCCGACCCGGAACTCGAACACAGGACCTTTCGATGTATTACAGTACATGCTAGCCACTACACCACCGAGGTAGTAATTTTTTGTCGTTGGCTTTACTGATAGGTAGTAAAGTTATTAGTCCTAAAATTAAAAATGGTCTTTGTTTATTTTTAATACAGTTCTGCAATGGTAAATGTATTATTAAGATCTGTTTAGTAGTTTCATTGTTCATCGATGACGAACAAACATATCTTCCCTTTATATAATAATAGTATAGATTAAATTATAATATAAGATTGAAAAAATAAAGTTAACTGGCACCCAAATAACTTACGTAATAAACCTTGCGAAACTAATTAAACCTTCTTATGCCTATTATATATTTTTATTTCTGGAATATGACAACTTAAAATATGGAATGTTCAAAAATTCGTCTCTCTATTCATATCGTGATTTTCATTTTTGGTGTTCTTTACATCTATACAGAAAAAAATTTAAGTATTTGTTTGTAACATTAATAAGTCTTTTACTAAATTGCATTTTAAACTTCTTTTTCTATGAACTTTATTCTACTTTCTTAATATACACGTTATACACCACATGCTTAGATCGCTACATATAAAACAAAGTCCTCCGTCGCGTCTGTTTGTCGGTTCGCGATAAACTCAAAAACTTCTGCACCGATTTTCATCCTGTTTTCACTTTTCACCAATGGATAGAGTAATTCTCGAGGAATGTTTTAGTATATAATTTTTGAAGCTTATATATACATTTACTAGCGAAACCCGCGGTTTCGCTCGTGCTAAATCTAGGGACGAGCGAATCATGGGTGAGTCGCTAGTTTTCTCATATTCTTACTTCCTTAATAGAGACTCTAATTATATATTAGCGATATTGTAAAAAGTAAGTTGTCTATGATAATATTTTATCATGGAAATCCACGTAGACGAAGTTACGGCAACAGCTTATATAGATAGGCTCGTGTATAGACACGAGCTAGGTTAGGTCTACTACCTTGTTTTAAGAATTAAATGTAAATTCCTAAGAATCTAGTTCACGCACGGCATAATCAAAGCAATTACTGTTATTGTCTCACGCTAAAGACTTATTTACACGATGACATTTAATTGTATAGAAATATCCAGTAAATGGCGTTCGATAATAAAAAATTGCGCAGTCATAACGTGGTCATGTTTAAAAATTATTCGCGCATGATCGTTCAGAAGTGCCAGACTCGGGATTTGAACCTACACTACCTGGTTATCCAACTAATACACTACAACTGGGCTACCACTGCCTATATAAAGTGTATTATTTCTATAAAATTATGTATATATAAAAGAAAGATATTGAATGATTCTTGATCGATTTATAACGGAAGCTTTTGACGATCGAGGGTATTGTATCTATGCATAACTTATATGTTGTGTTTACTTGTTTCTATATTTGGAGCAATGAACTTCAGCGTATTACAATTTAACTAAATACTATGTTATTTGAAATTCCTTAATATTATTAATTATGGGGTTTCTATACAATCTATAAACCTATATGACTACTTTGGCTACAGATATGTTAAAACCCTAATTTGGAATTATAAGAAGTATTATATTATAATAATAGCAATTCTCGCGAAGGATGAAAATTTTGGGTTATAAGAATTTTTTTAATTTAAAATCATGAAAAAGTGAAAAAATTGAATTTGGTCTAAAAATAAAAAAATAACATACCTGGCCACCCTGACCACCTAGGGGAATAAAAATTAGCCTACAACCTATTCTCAGACCTACCATACCAAATATTCACAAAAAAAATCATAAAAATCGGTCAAGCCGTTTCAGAGGAGTTCGATAACAAACACTGTGACACGAGATTTTTATATATTAGAAGATGTAACTACTTGGGAGTAGATAGTGTTCCTGGTGTTTTCTGATAGTAGTGTAGACTTAAAAAGATGTTCGAATATGTAGGAGACGGAATGGTTTCAGGGATGAAAACTAACCTAAATTTCATCATACCAAATTTCACTTTGATCAGTTCAGCCGATTTTTATAGCTCCCATTACAAACAAACATATAAAAATATTTTGTCTCTATTGTGCTTTTTTTAAGTGCAAAAATAGTACTTATATTATAAAAATCTATTCAATTCTATAAACCTCTTAATATTTTATTACCAATCATTATATAATTGCACACTAAAGCTGTAATATTAATAATTACATACTCGTAATATGTGGAAATAAATAACCACTTTTCATATAAATAATAGTAAATAATTTTAGATTAAAATACAATACGTTATAAATCGAATAAACATTTTTTATTAATAACACGATCGCATCACAATGAGGTAGGTGTATCGATTATAAATTACATGATTTTTTTAATCTAATTATAATAAAACAGTAATTTTCACAATACATTCAATTTGAAATCGATATTACTCGATAATATAATAATGATATTTATATTCTCATATAAGGTATTTAAATTGCTTAATTAAAAATCGTTTATTTATAATAATCACTAATTATGTTATTGGAGGAAAAACAAGAACACTATGTTCATGCGCGTTTGTTTTAAAGTTACTTTAATAAATGGTATATTTATTTATAGTTAGATGTAGTAAGGTAAAATAATATTTAGTATCATTATTTTTGTGTGTATATTTTGATTAAACTTATGTCTTAATGAAATATTTGAAATAATAAACCAAAAAATAGTATCTATATTAATAAATATATTATGATATATCGTATTCCTGTAAAGTTTTACATGTTCGTCTAAAACTTACTTAGAATTTAATAGGATTAAAGGGCTATAATAAACAAATATCTAGCTAATTCTTTATTAGTTTTATACATTTAGGTGAATTTACCCAACAGATAAAAGTCGAAGATGATTTTTGTGCGATGATGAGCTTCCATTATCAAACACGTTCTTTAAAACTTTCCATACTTATTAGTATGGAAAGTATACTTATTAGTATGGAAAGTATACTAATCAGTATGGAAAGTAAACCTACTTTAATATTATAAATGCGTAAGTTTGTGAGTATGGATGTTTGTTACTCTTTCACGCAAATACTACTGAACCGATTACGATGAAATTTGGTATGTAGGTAGCTGAAGACCCAGAATAACATATAGGCTACTTTTTATCCCGGAGTTCCCGCGGGATTGACTCCTAATATTTAAAAAATTAACGCGGACGAAGCCGCGGGTACTGCTAGTATTTTATAAATGAGAAAATAACTTTAGCTGTTCCTTTTCAAGCTTAAACCACGGAGCAGATATTTGGCAAGGACATAGATTGCATCCAGCGATAGGCTTAAAAAAGCTACATTGAATTCCGTCATTTCAACTAAAAGTAAACTACTGGACGATAACCTAATTTCTACAATTTATGTTAAAAATGTTACATTATCTATACTAATCTATACTAATATTATAAAGAGAAAAGATTTGTATTTTGTATTTTTGTATGTAACGAATAAACTCAAAAACTACTAGACCAATTTTAATGAAATTTGGTACACATGTAGTCTAGAGCCTCAGAAAGGCGAAAAAAGGGCTGTAAAGGGTTGAAATAGTGGATAATAGTTTGTATGGAAATTATATTATTTACAAAGCTAGAAGCTTGAAACTTATTTTTTAGGCGTTTGATTAGATATAAATAAGTAAGACATTCAAAGTTTGTAAAAATTTTATACTAAAGGGGGTACCTAGAATACGCTAGTATATAATATAGATAATTAAAGTCCATTGCAATATAATTTATTTATAAGATAAGTAACCCGTGTACGTACGCCGACATAACAACCTATTCTAAAGAATGGACGCAAGAATCAAAGTATTTCTGATTAATATTCGTATTGAATGAAGGGTCGCATGAGTTGCATGATCCTTGCATTCAGCGATCTTATTAAAATTGTATGAGATTTGTTCATACTTCATACTGACTCAGCATACGATGTCGATGAACGTATTGCCATTGCCTTTTTATTGTATTTTAAATAGAAATTCAAAATAAATTGTTATAATCAATCTTATAATGTACTAAGGACTTATTTTTCGTTCCGGTATATCCATTAGATACAAACATAAAATATGCATATTTTTTTCTTTTTTATATTAGTTAGTATATTATATAAATATAGCTAACAATATTAGTTTAATTATTTTTTTGGTAGAGAAGGAGAGAAGTTGATTTTTTCTTTCTGGATCTTAGTTTTGTCTTTACATTTTACTTGAAAAGTCAGTGATATATAATTTTTGTGGTCACATAATAAATAAAAATATGTGAGAATGAATTACTTTCAAGTCACTGACGGTGTACCTTTTAGTTCCTAATTCATACAATTATTGATTTAGTTGTTTCATTAGATATATAATAGAAAAATGAAGTTAACCGTTTAATTATTTCATTTATTGTTTTATAGTTCTCATTAATTATAATATCTTACTTTACCGATTTTAATATTTTTTGAAAAGAGCATCTGTTGAGTTTCTCGCCGGCTCTTGTCAGCAGAACAGCATTCCGAGTCGGCGGTAGCTTACTCACAGACTTACAGACTGACATTTAATTTAAATTCTATATATTAATGTAAAAGTGACGATTCAAAAGTGCTTGTAAAAGTCTATTTGAATAAAGAATATTTTGAGTTGATTTGATTTAATATTTTTTGGTTTTGTTGCGAGTGTGTCAGGTGGGATTCAAGTATAAAATAACGCTAAGGGAAGAAGCTGGAAAATCGAAAAGTGCAAAATAATTTATGTTAATCTATAGGTAATTGGAAACCACTAATTGTAAAAACGGTGTCTTTAGTACCTAATATAGTCAAGTATACAGTATATAGTATTTGTAGAAGTAATATCTAGAATCTAGATTAACGTAAAGAATTAATATAAAGATTACAGTCAATCTATCGAACGATTTCAATTAAGCACATCTAATCTGCTTTGCATAGACATGTACAGGCTTTTACTTAGTATTTAATAAATGCACACTATCAAGCTTGGTCTCTCATCCATCAATGTGTCAATCTGAGCCAACATGCAACGCAAATCTAATGTTATTAAAGACTAGGGGTACATTCGCCAACCAGCTTCGTATTAAGTGAATTATGCAAGGGTCACTGATAACTTAATTTGAATGGTACCAACAGTAGCCAATTGGTAACGTGCTAGGTTCAAAAACGAGTGAAGCGGGTTCAATTTCTGGGCCTTGTACTTTGGTATTTTCATGTGAAAAGCCAAACCATTTGCCATATGTCATACGGAATCATCATTAGGACGCCTGCAGGTTAGAATGTAGTTAGTTTTCGAAGGACAAGTTAGGTGGACTATGACTTAATCTCCCGTATTGAAGGGTGGCTCGTGCCCAGCAGTGGGACGTTAATTAATGTTAATAATATAATTAGGTAATTATTATATTATGAAAGCTGGATTTTAATTTGGTTCAGTCTAATAAAATATTTTTGCCTATATTTCCTTAAAATAATTATAAGTCAAAAATATTAAAATATTTTCTAAAATATTCTTATTTATAACAAAATTTAAAGTGCACACGCAACTTTAAGGCATGGGTGTACAGTGAATCGTCGATTGCAATCGTTGCGCGGGATCATTTAATTTTAATTTTTGCTGACCAACTAGATGCAAGCAGCATCTCAGATAAGGAACAAGGATATCACTAATGAGGTTATTACGTTGGTATTATGTTATTTTATCTAAATACACCAGTCTTGTTATTAAATGTAAAGTTTAAAATGCAACAAATCATCTATTTTATTTAACTAACATAGCATTAAAAGTCATTGCTACTAACAGTTTTATTTTTTGTTTTTATGAAAAAACTAGCAAAGCCGGCCCGCTTCTCTGCGCGTAGGTTAAAATACTTTAAACGGTTTTTATAATAAAAGTAGCCTAACTTACTCTTATAACATTGCTATCTGCGAGTCAAAGTCCCGTCATAATCGGTCCAGCCGTTTCAGAGCTTAGCCGGAACAAACAGACAGACAGATAAAAATTTTAAAAATAGATTTTTTATATAAGTACCGTATATACTTTCATAATATGCATTTAGAAAAAGCTGTTAATTTTGAATATAATGTTCCAATAAAAAAATATAGCTTCTACCCGTGGCTCTGCTTGCATAGTTTATTATAGAATCTTAGTCTTCTACAAAATGCAAAAATATTTTTAATTAACAGATAGTTCCAGAGATCAACGAGTTAAAACAAACAAACATTTCAGCTTCACGTTATTAGTTTAAATTAATAGTTTCCACATCGGTTCAAAAGGCGATAAAACTTCATAATCAAAGCTAAATGACTATTAGATAAATGGCCAGATATGAGATACTCATTCTATCCATTCTGTTAAGGGTTTCACATACCTTTATAGCTATAATGATACCATCGAAAACATTCCATTTTCACTCAATCGGGAATAGAATCTATGGCCTTTGAGTTAAACTAAGCGGCACAAATAACTTGATTAAAATTGACAGTAAATCTGTTAACGTATCCAGTAGAACGGGAACCGTTATATGGATTGCTTTACCTCAATGAAGTATAAGAAAAATGAGGAACGATAGATCAACTTGATGTGGTTATTAACTCTGGCCTGACAATGTACGGTCTACCATAATACTATATTACAAAGAAATTGCTTCGTTCAATATTAGTATCTATTGTTTAAAGAATAAGATGGTTTATTGCTCGATAATATTGTTTAAAAGGAAGCAATTTGTGGTTTAAGGTTGGTATTAGATTGGGTTTCATAGCAATTGCAGCTAATTCGAGAATAGCTGAAAGTGATTGTCGAAGCTTAGAAATCCTACCTTGTTACTGTTTAAAGACAAAGTGACGAATGAACGAACTGGTCTACATTGTGATTTATCTACTTTATGGCATTCGTACAAATGAAAGGTTTGTTGGGAATTAGGTGAACATTACCAGATACAAATTTGAATCTAATTTCCAATGTAAACTACTTATCTTGCAGTTGCAGAGTTTTAGATAGTTTGTTCCGAATAGATTATTTAATTATCTGTCATGTTTTTTTTTGTTATTTTTCTTAATATTTATGTGAATATAGCGAAACTAAATAAAATTAAAATTAATGTATTTGGTATGGACTCGGGTCTTAAAACGAGAATGAAAGAAATCGTTAATATTTAAAGTCGCACTAAAGTAATAGGAACTACGAGTATAAAACTTTTTGCAGTTAAGCTCTATACATTGTAAAATTACATTAAATATGGGATATTATTGCACAGTTCCATGGTAAGCTACGAGGCTTGTGTTACGGGTAGGTATCAGATAGTTGATACAGTATACAAGTATAAATAACTGGACTATAAACCATACGTCATTTGGTCTTTATTTTACCTCCAATATTTTGGTCCATCTTAGCCCGTTTGTGTACTAAATTTCATCTAAACTAAAACACCTATTTCAACATTAAGGATTAATATTCGCTCATGCTATATACAAAACCTATAAAACATAGTCGGCCAACGGACGTGACAGCCTAAGTTGCCATACACCAATGTCCCAAGCGAGTGTATGGCAGCTTGGGCTGGCTGTCACGTCCGTTGGCCGACTATATGTGTCATAGGGTTTGCTATATATCTTTGAAAAACTTACATCAGTATGACCATATTGACGACTCGTTTGGCTCAGTTGGTAGTGAACCTACTTTCTGCGCCAGCGGTCGCGGGTTCGAGTCCCGCTGGGGGCATTCATTTGCTAATCACGAATGTTTGTACTCCAGTCATGGGTGTTTATATTTATAATATGTATGTATTTAAAATTTATATGTGTAGTATATCAACTATCTGGTATCCTCAACACAAGCACGTTACGTAGCTTACTGCGGAACTAGATGGCGCTGTTGTAATAATGTCCCAACATATTTATTTATTTTAATTTTTACCATATTTTACTTTCCATTAAAGAGAAAGACTACTTCCTACATACAAACAAACAAATTTATTATATAGATAAAATATCAAAAGAACTTAGATCGAGAGATAAATTAAACCAGCTTTTCATTAGTACGATAACCATCATTGAATACAAAATTGGTACTAACTTAAATCATATAAGTTGTTATCGAAAATGATTAAGCCAACTGAAACCGATATCATTAACTGACCAAATATTCAATTGTTATTTTAACAAGCTCTTTAGGAATGCGGTTAGTTGGACAAGTAAAATTATTTCTTATGAACTAAGTACATAATAATAAATAATGTAGTTTCAAAATGAATTATAATGAGAGTTTATTATAGTCTACTTAGTTATCATGGATAGTGAATTCAATTATTGGTGTATGGTTATAAAAATACATACATGTGTATGTTTATTTCACTATTAAGTGAATCTATATTAATGACGTAACCAGTGGTGTAACCTCTTTAGTATAGATCAAAAATTACGTAATTTTTATATATAATCGCGTAAGAAACGCTTTCATTCGACTGTTTTTTTTCCGATTCACTTTGCAAAACGGACTACCACGTAAAAGCCTTTTTATTTTTCGGTTTTTTATATAACCTATGACACTCAGCAATAATGTGGCTTTCTATTGGCGAAAGAATTTTTAAAATCGGTTCAGTAGATCCCAAGATTACCCCTTACAATTTAACAAATATACAAACACACAAACTTTACTTCTTTATAATATTAGTATAGATTAAATGATTTTTTTTTGTTTAAGAATACAAATCCGTCTGCTCTGTGACAAATTTTATTAATTTCTTTGCTTAATAATAATTACTAACGAACTTTAAAGTTATGAAAAATACAGCCCAAGTGTATGGCAAACACTAATGTCCCAAGTGAGTGTATGGCAGCTTGGGCTGGCTGTCACGACGTTGGCTGACTATGTTTCATAGGCTTTGCTATTACTGTGTACAGTTAAAAAAGTAAAGTACCTGTTTAATGATATAATAACAGTTGTTTACTAAATGCATATGGAATTATATACAGGACTTAAGAAAAACACATTTTTTAAGATTTTTGTCTGATTGTCTATTCGTTTCGGCTAATTTCGGAAACGCCTTGACCGATTTTGATGGGTCTTTCATTTTTTTTTTATAAGTTTAAATAATATAAACGTACCTATATTTTTCTTTACGAGCTTCGGTATTCGGACATATAAATAAAAGGCCTTGTTGCTCCAGATTTAGTCTTCTAATTGAATTGAAAACGTGTTTGTAAGTAAAAAGTGACTTTGGACTTTGAAAATGCTCTATTTCCTTCAAATCTGGATGATGCAATGGCGAAGACCGATTGCTAGTGCTCGCCATATAAATTTAAAATCTTAGAATATAAATAATATTAGAAATTGCATCAACAATGTCTTCAAGAATTTGTATCAGAGCTGTACCCTCGCATTTTCGGGTAGGTATCTACGTGCCTTACGTTACTCCAGATGATAGTCTATCTGTTCTGCTATCTGTGGACTCATGAAAAACTCTTCAGCTGTTTTGGAATGAGGTAGTAATTAACAATAATTATAATTAAAATACATGATAATATAATAGTCTTTACTAAGTTTCTTTGAATCCTAGCCTATGGAATGTAAAATGCAGAACATACAACATACTCGTACATTAAGAACTCGTGACAAATGCATATATGGCATAAATATTTGCGGAGTGAGACACGATCTAGTGGCCAGCATTACGGCTACAGATTTGGAGGTAACAAGTTCAAGTTTCGAGTAGGGCCATTAATATCTGTGTTTCCTCAATTTCTAATGCATTGATCTCAAAAAATTATGAATTACTTACGCGAAATTCTAAAATATTTTCTATAAAGTTCTATTTTAATCTATTCATTTAAATCTATGTAGTTTTAAATGAATACGAAGTATCTAACTCAGGTGCCATTTCTGTAATACTGTATTTTATTAAACATATAACCTGAACAATAATTTACAAATAATATGTAGATTGTAGAATGAAGAATATTTTTAATATAAAATAAAAACTGCTTCGTGTAGACGATTTTCCTTAACTGTAGTAATTTAAAGCCACATTTAATAGTTTAAACCATTTAGATTTTAGTCACGGTAAATAATTTAATTGAGAATAGAAGTCTTCGCAGGAGATGTTATAGAACAAAAGATGATTGCACAGATGCACTCTCTAATCCCTTAACTACCAAAGTTCACTGTCATGACAAATCAAAACGACCAGGAAAAGACAGACAGTTAAAGGTTAAAAATACTTCCTCAAGCAGGGCAACATAACTGCTGTTCAATCACTGCATTAGTTACAATTACATTCTTTTTCAATATCACTTACTAACTTATTTGATTTAACTCAAGATTCGAATCTAGTACCTCCAAATTTATTTCGTACAGACAAATATTGTTTGAACATTAATATTAAATAGTTAATACCAAACCTATTAAAGATCAAAAATGTATACTCCTTGTAGCTTTTGTATAAAGAAATTTCGCACTAACTGTCCATACATTGTGATTCAAGTGCTGCACTCCGCATTCATACAATATCTTTATTAACAACAAGCTGTGTGCGCGGAATCGTAATTATAACATATTGTTCTTTATTTAATCCACTTGTCATGGGTGATGGGTTCTTCAGATTTGATTATTGTTTGGCATGTCTTCAAATGGTGGGCAAAAAAATATTAAAATATATATTTAATTAATTAACTATGGATTTTCTCCGGCGTGGCTCGCTTCTTCGATAGTGTAGCTTGCTATCTGCGAAAGAAATTTTAAGATCGTTTCAGTAGTTTTAAAGATTATTCTTTGTATAGTAACAAACTTTTTACCTATGATTGTTTTAATAGATATCCCAAATACATATATACTATATAAATTAATATCGATTCTATTTGTTAATATAGTTCTGTCTGTCTGTTCGTCGTCTTTCATTAAAACGGCTAAACGGATTCCAATAAGATTTTGCAAGAGTGTAGGTAACAGCCTCAAAACGGGCATAGGCTATCATTTATTCATTGGGTATTCCAAACATGGGATCCAAAAAACTAGTCTTTTTATAAATTACCTATAATTAAAAGTAGACAGTCGTAAATATTTTAATAAATGCCAGAGAAAAATGTAGTTAGTTTCTAAGAAACGAGGTGCTTTACATACGGATTATTTAATTACCATAGTAGTTAATTTAATTAAGAAAGTGTTGTGTTGAGTATATTCCTGTTACAATTATTGCTATAAATTATGTAAAGTAACCCTTTCCCTCTTATATTAATACTTATTAAGCATTATTCTCGTTGTATTAAATCCAAAACTAAAACCTATAATTCAATAGTTACTACGTTGTAACTATGGTACTAAAATCAAAATAACACCCAGATTTCAGATAGTTCTTGGATATACGTATATTTTAAACATAACGATTTTCACAGATTCAAATCCTAATGAGATAATTTTTTTAAATAATTTACTTAGACATTCAGAAATACGTATAATGTACTTTTAATGTAATATATTTTTTGGACTGGCTATTAAGTAACTTTTAACCCTCTCTCGAATACTCAGAATTCAGAACGCTACCACATCCAAACCTAACCAGGCAATTAGTTAAAAATGAAATGAATGATAAATAAATTATTTTTTCTGTCAACTTCCCTGTCAAATCGCTATATTTTATAAGCCTAGCACGAACGAATCGCCGATTAGACGACCTAAGTATAATAAGTATGCAACATATCGCATATCATATGCGGTGCATATTTGTGCATGCTCTTATGCAATTTGAATAACTATGAAGCAAATAATGTAGAACAACACGTTTATAGTATATTAATTTTACGTCAATATAGAGCTTGCTTTAAGTAATGTGGTGGAACATTATGTTTGGTTGCTAATAACTCTTGTTGATACATTTGTATTGTAAATACATGCCAGTAAAGGAAGTTTAATTGAAGTGTTAGATGTATATAAAAAATTTAGTCAATTACCCGTCCATGTATGAATTATATTGCTATAGAAGCAGAGATTAACGGGTTCAAATCCTGGGTCGTGTACCAGTGATATTTTCATATTTTGAACCATTTCCGACATGTTTATAATTAGAATTACGTTAATTATAATTTTCAAGTGTATGAAAAAGCAATTAATGCTGAATATATTTTTAAATATTTATTTAACAAGTAATTAGATTTTTTTTGTGTTTTTAAGGACGTCTTTATTAGACTTAAGAAATGCGCAAAATTCACTACAAGGTTAAAATTTGTTGATTTCTTCCAGGATTAATTAAACCAATTGGTTAAATTAATTACCAATAACTTTTTAAATTTAAGTCAACCCACTAACCCACAGTTTAAAGCCTTTTGTTGTTTTGTACGGTATAAATACAACAACTCTCTGTAATCGGACCTTGACAAAGGACTAGGTATTCTAAATTATGTAGGTGGCCTGGTCTTATGACCATAACTAATTGGAAAACGGATTACTTGCCTTTGCTTGATACACCGCTAGTGTGGGCCGTTGGATTGTTTGAGTAGAATCGTCTCTACATTAATTTTAAACCTTATACAAAAGATGTAGAGGTCATATTTGCAAAGCGCGTACTTTATACAATGTACTGCAATTACAACGATATTGATTCACGCAAAAATGGAGAGTATAAGTAATAAGATATAACATATAATTGCGTGCAAATATTTACACGGTAAAACAGGTTTTACTACCGATTAATTGGGATAATAGGTAAACCTTAGATTTGTTCTGTAATAAGGTTATTGTTGTCATTAATATAAGCGGCCTTCGAATATTTGAAACGTAATTCAGTATTATTCTGTTGAAGTTGATAGATAATATTTAAATGTCTGTCAAAATGTCGCAAACCTTTTTGTAAATGTGATAGAGATTAATTGGAATAATTATAGTGTCTCAAGTAACATGGCCTGAAAGACGAAATTGATAAATTATTAGATAAATTCCTTTTGTCATATCGAAAAGCTCGATTAGTTTATAAGAATTATCATAAAATCTAGGATTGAAATATGTATGGATCGGTAGTTCGACATTTTTGATACTAATGACGTATATATCAAAACTCTACCACCGATTATTCTGATGTACAATAGTTGCACGACTGTGTAATTCTGCGATTACGACGCATAATTTGCGCTATTATAAAATTACAGAAATAACTTTTATATAAGCTAAATATATGGCGCGCAAATGCGAACTCTATTCTAAAGTACTAAATGTAGAGTTTCAATGTAGTTCGTGCAGAGTTTTAAGTTTGTGTTGAACGTATTGTAGGCACAATATGACTCGTATTAATAATATTCTTGTACTGTTGACGGGAACAGATCTCATTTTATCAAGATTATATTAAATGGGTTATTAACATTTAGCATACTTTGAGTTAAAGGTCGAAAGGAAATGTATTGTTGCTATTTTTATAATATAATAGGACTGGTTTAAACGAATTTTCAATATGTTATATCTTAAAATTGTTGGTACATATATTCTTATTCTAATCTAGTTCATGTCTTCGTCGTCGCTTAACAATAAATAACAAAGTAACATTTATACGTTCTATATTTATAATAAAAAAATATAGACTTAATCAAGTTTGTGCGTATTTTTGTATATGTTAGATAGGTTATGCTTAAATAGCTGGACTGTTAGCCTACGATACCGTTAAAAATCAGCATTCATATATAAAAATCAGTATTAATATAGACAAACAATATTGAAATGTCTGTTTTTAATTTAAAATTAACAGTATTTCACTAAATTCATATAAAAGTATATACGGTTCTTACATCAAAAAGTCATATTAAAAATTTTTGTCTGTCTGTCTGCCTGTTTGTTCCGGCTAATCTCTAAAACGGTTGGACCGATTTTGACGGGAATTTCACTAGCAGATAGCCAATGTTATAAGGAGTAACTTAGGCTACTTGAAAATTATAAAAACTGCTTAAATTTATTTTAAGTTACGTCCAGCGAAGCGGGCTGGATTCGCTATTGAATATAAAATATATACTCAGGTACCTAAGTGAAGCGAGCATAAGTTACTAAAGTTTAAAAGTAATAGAATATTGCTATTATTTTGTCTCAAAATGAGTACAGAAACAAAATATTGGCAACGAAGCTGAAACTCGTATCATACACATACAGTACAGTACCATATATTATTATAAACAAAATTCCATGTTGTAGGGCAGTTATTTTGATGCCTGCTAAATTAATTCGACCTCAATGAATGCATGGTGTTAATTATCACTGCTCCGCCCCATTACTAGCGTATTAACAATTAACGGTTCATTAAAAGAGTATAGTACCATCTAGTGCGACTTTTTAAGTCTTGATTTAAAATATGTGTTATGTATATAACCGAGTGAAGCGGGTTCAAATCCGGGTTTCACACTTCTGATATTTTCATGTACGAATCGTTTCTATTAATCTTATTTAACATGAATAACCACTTGCCTTATGATGAAGGAAAACATCGTGACGAAACCTGCGTGTATGAGAGAACCTAGCAAGTTTTCGAAAGGCATGTGAAGTCCGCCAATCCGCACTTGGCCATCATGGTGGTCTATGATCTGATATTGAATCGTTAAAAGGGCTGAATACACACATAGATATTATTTTTCGTTTCATGAAAAGATTTTTGTGTATCGTGTTATACCTTTATACTAAAACGGCTGGACCGATTTAGATGAAATATAGCATAAGCAGACGATAGCATATAGGCCAGTGTTAACTGTTAGCACTTAGGTACGAGTAAAGTAAGGGTAAACCACTTGTTTATAATACAATAATTAAATTAATAAATTATTTTACTATTTAAGGACAATAGTATTAAAATTATAAATTCATTATATCTTCAAGATATTAAATCCTCAGTGTAACCACCAAGTAAATTAATATCTTATTTACATATGCGCCAGTCACTAGCATGGCGATTTTGCTGTTGCGTATCCTACACTTAATTCTAAACTTTATGTCCTTAGTGTACAATTTTATTTTATATGTATATTAAATTGTTGCGGTAGGCAACATAAGTTCGGATGTCTACGAAAATAAACTGCATATATTTATTTTTACCCGACTACTACGAATCCAAAAGGCGGGTTCTGATTTTAGCGGTCTATGTATGTAAAATCGTGTGTGCATCCACACTTTCTGTCATTTCGCCAAAACTATTAATGAATAAGGTGTTCTGCAGTTTTTGTGTTATTATTAAAATGTAGAGATCTAATTGTTGGTACCCAATAATATTTTCTAGATAGTTTTAGACTTTTTGGAATTCGACCATTACTAGTTTCAATTAGCAAGCAATTGATTATTTTTCTTAAATAAGTTATCTATGCGATACTTTTTCTCAAATATGTATGTACAATGTACATACTACGTCCTTCAGTTTTTACTTTTTGATTGAAAACCCAATAATTCTTGGTTTTGACTCTATTGAACGTTGTTATACGAAAATTGAAAAAAGATGGTTGGATTTTGACGAATCTGTCTGAAAAAGTTTATATAGAAAATACTTTTACAGCATTTCATGTATATAGTTTAATAAGAACTAAACATATATACCTAGTAATTCTGTTACAAGTACTTAATATCCATGGCAATATAGCTGTCTTAGAGTCGTAGAGTCAGTCGAAACATAGGTTTTTGCGTATACTCTGCGTAATGAATCATTGTATACATATAATACGTGGGACGCGATGTAACGAGATACATTATGATTGTTTAAATTTGGCCCAAGTAATGAGTTGCGTTAAGACTTGATGTTCGCTGCGATACACTCTACGTGCGTACGCGCGGCTCTTTTAAATTGATTGTGACATCCGGTGGCTGGAAATTTGATGGCATTTTGTTACTATACAAAAATTTATCGTGGCGTAATTTTTATCCGACTGTTTTAGAAGAAGGGTTATGTTTTTCGTTTACGCTATAGAGCAAGAACTGTTTATTTATTATTATTTTTTTATGGGACAAAGGGGGCAAACGGGCAGGAGGCTCACCTGATGGTAAGTGATTACCTCCGCTAATGGACATCTGCAACACCACAGGGCTTGCAGATGCGTTGCCGGCCTTTCAGGAAAGGGAGGGAGGGAGGAGGGAGAAGGACGGGAGTAGGGATGGGGAGTGGGCCTCCCGGACTCTCACTTACCGGACGAAACGCGACAGCATAGCTGCCACTTCACGCCGGTCTTCTCTGAGAGAGTGGTACTATACGGGGCGTGCCGGCCCATTCGGCTGCTACCCGAAGGTAACAAGCATGGCACTACCACTTGATAAAAGCATAATGTTTATTAGTCTGAATTATATGAGAGATATATAACAGTCGATGTCGTAGGTTTGAATGCCACTCGAAAAAGATATTTATAATCCATACATAAATATTTGCAGTATACTCGTATGCTTGTATATACCGTGTCCAGATAACAAAATTTTTTTTTTCTCGTTCGATATCAATATATAGAAATATTTGCTCCATTCTACGCTTTTTACCATTGTTAGTGATCAAAATATTATACACCTACTAATTAAATATTATACATAAGTACCTAATATGTACTACGTATGTACGTGCTACAATGGAACAACATATGGACGACATTTTTGCATAGTTTTAGTCGAATTGATCGCTGTATTCTATGGCGGTAGCTAGGTTCTGTAGTAACGGTTACTTGAGATACCAGTGGAAATTATTAAACAGTTTAATTGAAATAAGTTATTTATTATGTTGGTATGATTGGTGTAGGGATTTCCGCTCGAGATACATTAATCTTAAGGATATCGTATACGTGCTGTATTACTAATTCTGACATATTGTTACAATTTTTGAGATAGTGATTAATTTTATTGTTATATATAATAGTATCATCATCAGCCCTTTTTAACGTCCCACCACTGGGCACGGGCCTCCCTCAGTACGAGGGGGATCAGGCCATAGTCCACCGCGCTGGCCTAGTGCGTGTTGGCGGACTTCACATGTCTTACTAAAACTTGCTAGGTTTTCTCAGACATGCAGGTTTCCTCACGATGTTTTCCTTCACCGTAAGACAAGTGGTAATCAGGATAGAAATGATTCGCACATGAAAATATCAGAGGTGCGAGACCCGGATTTGAACCCGCATCACTCGGTTACACAAGCGACGCGTTACCGCTGGGCTACCACTGTGTAAGTATATTACAATTTAAGTATCTCTAACAAATCATTACATATACTCGTTTTTACATAAATAATAAAGTGAAATACAAAGCTATGCCATAGAAATTTCACATTTTTCCAGAAAAAAAAATAATCTATGTTCTATAATCTATGCTAGTCTATAAACAATTTGTTTGCCAAAATTCAACCAAATCCGTTCAGCCATTCTGGCGGGAAACAAAATCATCCACCCATTCTCTCATATATATTATTACATATATTATGTAAATAAAAATAAATGTTTTACTGTTTGTTGGTTCCTTATCATTCATCTGATTATCATGTAACTTTAATACTTTAATGTTAGAGTATCCGAGGAGATTTCTGACATCATTTACGTACGCTTGATACCAGTGAGTAATATCGGTGTCTATAATATGTACATAATATAGGTTATGTACCTAAGTGAGGCATCAATTGGTTCCTGGACGAAGCTTAAGGCGATAGCATCGCTAGAAATTTGACAAACATGCAGTTTTCTCACGATGTGTTCCTTCACCGCAAACAAGTGGTTATCATGTTAGAAATTATTCGCACATGACAATATCAAAAGTGCGAGACCCGGATTTGAACCCGCATCACTCTGTTATCCACTTACCACTGGGTTACCACTGTCACCCTGTAATCTAAATAAATTACATAAAACATAGAAATACGGAAGTAATCCTTTGCATTTAATGTGACAAGAAACATGAAGTCTAACCAAAGCTAGACCTTTTTTCTCTTGATGTAACCAATCAAGTTGCTATGAAATTCGTTCCAAGTAACATAGTTTCTACGATTTACAGTGCTTAGAATGGTATGTGACTTGGTATATACATATTGACGTCATCTTGTATTAAGTGAATAACAAATCAAAGACCTCACTTATTAATTAGATATCAAAGGCAGTAAATAATTTCAGTAATTATCCTTACTAATATTATAAATGCGAAAGTAAGTCTGTCTGTCTGTCGCGCTTTCACGCCAAAACTACTAATCCTAAAGGTACCCCCTTTAACCTACCCCTAGGGACGAATCTGAGCGAAGCGAGGGTGAGTCGCTAGTGAATGATATAAGGAACTCGTCTTCTTAAGTAATTTTAGTAAATTATGTATTCTAAATATTATTTTTTTGTTTGTTCCATACTTAATTGCCTAATAACACTTTCTTAAGTTTTTCAACCCCAGCTATTAAAAAAAAGAAAATATTGTACTAAGAATGACCAATTTTCACCCAATTTTCTAGCACTTTTGCAAGTAAAATACGTATTACAAACGAGTAACTTATTAAAGTAGTTCAATTGCATAATTTAACGAAATATTTTAAATAGCGTATTGTAATAAACATTTCTTAAGTTTCTACATTTGCAAAGCCTTCAGAAGTCATATTTCAGAATTCCATTCGGTAAAGTCATAACCAGTACAATTCTAAATATTTAACAAAATTAATAAAACCAGCTGTAATAATCGTAAGTTAAGATTTTCGTAATGCAAAATCTGTAATCTGTAGAACAATTTGTATTTACTAAGGACAGAATCAGTTTACTGTTACATTACTTGATTGTTGAACGTATTTGCTGTGAATTTGAATGCAAATGAACTTGTTTGCCTTCGAAATTTCTATAAATATGATTATCATATAAGTTATTAAATTGAGACAATTAAGTAAAACGTACAAAAATACAACACTATATAGTGTCAAATAATGTAAAGCGGTTAGCAACGGTAACGCGTTGCTTGTATAAGCGAGTGATGCGGGTTCAAATCCGGGTATCGCACCTCTGATATTTTCATGTGCGAATCATTTCTATCATGATTACCACTTGTCTTACGGTGAAGGAAAACATCGTGAGGAAACCTGCATGACTGAGAAATCCTAGCAAGTTTTCGTAAGACATGGGAAGTCTACCAACACGCACTGGGCCAGCGCGGTGGACTATGGCCTGTTCCCCCTCGTACTGAGGGAGGCCCGTGCCCAGCAGTGGGACGTTAAAAAGGGCTGATGATGAAGTAAATGTTATTTGACTTAACTTAAAATAATGACGACACGTTTGGCTCAGTTTGTTGTGTCATGTAGGGTACATGCTGCGTCAGCGGTCGCGAGTTCGAGTCCCGCTGGGGGCATTGATTTATTGAGCACGAATGTTTGTACTCCAGTCATGGGTGTTTATATTTACTCTGTATGTATTTAAAATTATATATGTGTAGTATATCAACTATTTGGTATGAACACAGGCCTCGTAGCGTACCACGGAACTAGTTGGTGCTGTGTGTAATAATGTCCCAACATATTTTTTTTTATTTTAAATGAATTAAATCAATCTAATTTTAAGAACTTCAAAAAAAATGTTATCAATTCGACTATGTTTATTTCTTCTGCTTCTTATACGTCTATTTAGATACATAAAATTGAAGTGTCTGTTTGTGAGATCAACAGAAAAGCTTTTTAATGCATATGCATAGGTATATTATGGTAGGTACTTATAAAGACAATTTTTAAATTTTAAGCATTTTCCCTTTTTATTCCCGCTAATATCTAAAATGGCTGGACAAGTTTTAACGAGACTTTCACTGGCAGGTAGTATATAATAAGTAAGAAATTAGGGCTAAAAAACATTAAACCTAAGAATGAAACCGAGCGAAAAGAGGGACTCGCTAGTTCTTTAATAAATCTTTCATTAAAAAATAATTTCAATTTCTTTTTCATATGTGATTATTTTAATTAAGAATAGAGTAAGAACCTCATAAACTATTTTGTTGATATAAAATAAAATTAACATATTCGTACTCTACATCTTAACTACCATGGTGTTTAAATATTCTGAATATAATGAAGTGGATACAACAAAAAATTACTTTGCATGTGGGTTGGAGTCATCATTTTATATGAACCAATCACAAAATAAGTATTCTAATTTAAGTATACCATTGGTCAAGTCTTTCCTAATTAAATGTAAGTAAACTGTTATCATTCAAATCTAACATTTTTTTCTTTGTGAAAGAAATTTTAAAATTGGCTCAGTATTACCAACTTAAAAACTTTGTTTTAATAGTTAGGTAATTGTTATGTTCAGTGTTAAATATTATTTTACTTTTGATGGTAATTTTAAATAAGAAAGCATTTTGATACTTGTAAAATGAATAATGAGATTATTATAAATAGATTATTTTTATATGGTTAAAAAACCTATTTTTGAGCCGTGTTTCAATATATTATTAATATTCAAAATGAAATAATATACCTATACAAGCAATTCCCGCGGCTCCGCCCGCGTTTACTATCACTATTAAAAAAATGTGGGTTATAAGTGTTTTGCCAAATCATGAAAAAATATTCTTTTGTCTAAAAATAAAAAAAATAAGCAATCTGGAGGAGACTACCCTTACTTATCACCTAGGGGAATAAAAAATCGTTTTCGACCTATTCTAAGATCTACTAAAGCTACAAAAAAAAGAACATAAAAATCAGTTCGATAACAACTGTGACGCTGTGACTTGAAATTTTTACATATTAGAGATAATTTACAAATTATATGTTGCATGTGGTTACTTTGGATTTATCACGTAAATCATATATTTGTTTGCTATAATAGATTACAATTATATTAAAAGGAAATAGAGTATTAAATAAAATGTTAAAAAAGTCCAAGACAGTATCTTCAAAAAAACAAAAGCAAAACAACGTCTTTATAAATTACGATCAAGTAAATCAAGTAATGCCTATATTGAAAGATTGAGAAAAACGAAAACTAAATTAGAAAACAGATCCAATTTAAACATACTTATTGACTCATGACTGCGAAAGCAATTTTTCTTCCTAGTAATCCTTACATGGACCCTTCCAAGTCATACCCCCCGCAGGTAAGATCGGCTACAGACAAATAAAATGCTAATTTCAAGCAAATTCTTATTCAGTCAATTATGTATCCACATCAACCTTTTTCCTTTACAGTCAAGCCGGTTCGCAAATTAACTCGTATAAACGTTTTAATTAACTTTATGAGACACCGTTTTATTACGAAAGGTTTGAGTCAAGGGTAGCGCTACAATCGCACGGAGAAAGTATGAACTAATCCTGAAAACAACCCCTTTCTTCCAGTGCTGCCACCCTTTAAAAAAAAGTTAAAAACATCCCTTGTTCATAAAGTTCCGCTATTCGCTACCAGATGGCGCTCCGCCGAAGCGTCCCGAAGCATCTGCTCTTCAATTTGCTTGTGTGCGTGTATGAGCGAGATAGCAATGAAAAATAAAAAAGGAGTAAAATAGACAGCAATATGTGTATACAAAGGCGTGGTTACGTGCATGCAAACCATTTTTTTTTATCGCAAAAATGGCCGGAACTTTACACGCTATGCTGTAGATCATAAAGTTGTAAGTGCATTCCGCGGTAGTGGCGTTGAATCCTAGCTTAATGCAAATAAGGTCGGAATTAAAACTGCGTTTTGTATAACTTACGACTAGCTACTGAATAAGTGCAAAATAATTGGCGTCTCTAGCGTCGCGGCGGCGCTAGAGCGAGACAGTAGTATGCGTAGCTCTACGGCAGAATAGAGCTCACAACAACCGTTAGGCCAGAGGGATAGAGAATTAGCGAACGCGGACGATAGAGTGAGACGTCGCGAAAAAATACACGAAAAAAGCTATTTTCACGAAAGGTGCGCGATAGAAATTACAAAAACATGGGCGCGGTTTAAAAAATGCTAGGGGCGCCTGCGCCCTCAAAAAGTTAGCGAGAAAGTGTTGGGGGAAAGAGAGGTAGCATTTGTGTCGAGGTGCAGTGACAGAGCGTGCCGCGAGCGGCCGCCACTGCCGCAAAAACAATAACTGTTAATTATTGCGATTAATAACCGAATACTTTGTGCGAAGCCCGAGTGACGTTCCCAATTACATGTGTGTGTGTTCCAAACGTGTGTTAAACTCGTGGGGAAGACTTTATAAGGTAAATATTTATAAGGCACTCGAATTTCAAAGCTTTTCGATATTTAAATTTGTTATTCAATGTCATGGTAAAAATTTCCGTTATTTTTTATATATAAAAATATTTTTAAATTTAAAGTTAAAGTCAGTTATACTTCATAAAAAATCTTATTAGAATGAGACTTCTCTTGCCTTACATTAATAACAAAATATGTATAAAAGATTTTCGCGGCAAAAATATGACAACGTCACTTCAACGTTTTTATAAAGTAACATTCTCGTAGATATTATACAAAGATGCTAAACATATCATTATTAAAAATGAACCATTTCCACCAAATACTATAGTACCTGACATGACACCAAATTTTCTAGTACAGTTCATATTTCCTTAAAGAAAACTTAAATTTAACATTGGCTTTATCGCTGTTAATATTTGAATTCTAAAAATGATATACTTTAGAGGCTTTAGTTAGGGTTTCAAAGCAACTTACAATTTTCAGTTTAAGTATAAACTCGATTCATTCCTTACCTAACGAAAGAAATTCTATCCTAAATAGTCCTAATTCCTCTTTTTTTTAATATATAAAAAACAAATTTATGATCATAGGCAAAATTACATATTAATTTAAAATATTTTAAAAAAGTTACACCTACTTCCTAAATAGACGTTATTTAATAAAATGATATAAAAGATAAAAATAAATAAGATAACGCTAAAAATAATCCATTTTAATACAAAATGTTACATCGATTTCGATCATAAACTTCGATAACGATAATTTCTAAACGTAATAAAACTTTCTTCTATCTTCTAGATAAGTAGATATTTCAAATGACGAGATAAAATTATTGTATATTAATATATACAAATCTAACATGTTATATAATTTTGATATTTAGAACAAGTTTCTTATAAGTCGGAAATTTTACGTTTCTGTCCATAAATGTTTTTGAAAATATTTCATATTTTATTATATATATATATATATATATATATATATATATATATATATATATATATATATATATATATATATATATATATATATATATATATATATATATATATATATATATTATATACATTACCTTAAAGATAAATGTTTAGTTATTTTACGTTAAAATATGGAGTGAACTGTAACTGGAGAGATTTCTAAGCTTTTTTTATATTAAAATGTATGAATTATTAATATACTTAGGGCATTAATAGAAAAATCCAAGTAGATACTTAGTCGTATCAAGTTTCCATTAAATTTATGTATATCTCACCCTGGTTTCGCTTGGGTTCATCCCTAGATAGGTACATTTTATTATTTTTGTGCCAGTCAAAGTCCTGTCAGTCAATTTCTGAGATAGGGATATCTGGGATAGGGAGAAACAGATAAAAATTAAAAAAAAAATATTTCTTATAAGTACCTATAAAAATCTATATAAGAAAAAATTGTAATTTTGTTATTACAAACACTTCAATTTCACGTATTACAAAAGTTATTTCTTATAATATATTATGTATTGACTTTTTCAAAGTAACGCTAATGTTACTTTCAACAAATTTAATATTTTCTTATCTATTTCTCGACATAATATTATATCGTGGAAAAAAAAGCAGTTTAAAACTTCACAACATACAATTAATGGACATATTTTGCCTAATGATAATTAATGTTACAGTAAAAAATTTTTTACGTACATCAATTTTTTTGTGCGTAATTTAAAACGCCCGATAAACTTGGTTAATCAACTTTCTTTAAAAACACCGTCAATTTACGCGTAATTAAATTTATGTTAGAAACGGCGGACTTGCTCAAATAAATCAATGCCCAACAAATTAGCCAGACACACCGAGCTATCCACCACATGGTATAAATCATTTGTATCGTATAAAAAATCGTGACTCGAAACTAGATTTTAGATAATTATTATAATATAAAACTCGTCGTATTAACTTCAAACTGGGTAGGATAGAATGTAAAATGTCCACCGATGACACTCTCAGCGTATTTAAATGTCTCGGCGTCAAACGTGGGTGGAGCGTTGCTTAGCCTCCGAGCCGTCATATTTTACTCATCACAATATGTATTTAAAAAACATGCCACACCAAAGGTCTTTACACTCGATTTCTCAATAACGTAGAGGCCGTTCGCCCGTCATACACATCTGTGAATTTTAAATGCCTTGTTTTGTTTAATTATTCTAATAAAATATGGTCGCTTACAAACTCTACCCTTTCAAGGATTCGATGGGAGGCTATTGACTTTCGTTTGATCGATCCGTTGCATCGCTTGTATGTCGTTAGTATACTTTCAGTTTCTATTTAACTAAGACAATCTAATCTATTGCTTTGGAACTCGATCCGTCTAAAGCTCGTTAGACGTTTACAAAGCGCTCCGCACAGCAGAGAAACATGAGCTTACATGTAGAGCAAATCGAACTATAAAGTTCAGTGGTCTGTGAATAACAGACGGTTTTAGTGAGTGACATCCATCTATAAGTTAAATGTAAGACTCAGAAGTTGAATATAGAGGCTCGTTTATCAGATTTCTAAGACGGCACTGCTCATCTACTCGCAAAGTGTCACTAGCGCACTATTGCGGAGCGTAGCGTTCAACACACATGCGTTACGCGGCTCTACTAGCGATGGTATTGCGTCCTTTGCTCGCATACGGTAGAGTCGTCGGGGGCTCTCTCTCGACGGGCGCTTAGACGTCGTCACGTTCGTATACCTATCGCATAGGAGCTAGATTGGCGTGTCACGTATTCAAAATAGGAGCGTTAGTAATGGATAAGTTGAACAGGGGGTGTATGTGTGCGTGTAGCGACCCTCCCCCGCGCCGCCCTCGCCGCCCGCCGCCCGCCGCCACGCAACCGAGCTAGAGTTTACACAATCTGCTGGCATCGCGCGGGCGATGCTTGTGCCGAGCCCTCGCCTTCTCGTGACGACAATCGACGCGCGACCACGTATCATTTGTTTTTTACTAAATGGAAACTCATGACTCTACCATGGAGATACCAATAGGAATTACTTCTCTTTATAAGACTCTACCATCGATGGCTAGTGACGCGAATGTGGCGATATATCGAAATTGAAGTCGTCGCAGCAAATATTATTTCTACTTTTTTTTAATTCTTTCATTTTAATACATTTCCCAACAAACTATAAACTCTGTGAAAATTTAAACTCAAAGTGACGGTCAGTGCTAGTGTCGGAAAGTCATCAAATGTAATGGCGCTAAAGTAGTGCCAAGGAAAAAATTTAAATTCAAGAACGAACAGAACTTCAAGCAATTGAAAAAAAACATGAGATTGTGGTGAGTATATTTTTTTAAAAATATGTCTTTTAATTTACAACGTGAACTACAACTTTAAAAGAAAAAAATTATCGAAATGGCCGCGAGGACTTTTACATAGAATGGTTTAAATTATAAAATTTTTAAATAACTAGATATTACTTAGGCACAGAACTGTTATCACTTCGCTTAGCAACAGCAAATTTACTGATAAAAAGCAGTCACATATTTTTATCTCGTTGCCACGATTATTTAAACTCGAGCCCTTATCGGACACAAATACTGAAAATATTGTACATAATTTTATTTTTTATATCTGTTAGCAACATTTACATCCTTTTGTGATTCTAAATTCGAAATGATATTAGTAAAGCATTTTATTGCACTAGTGATTTTAATTTTACACCTTCAGTTTCTACTTTTAGATACTTTTTCAATAAGTTTCTAGAGAAGTGTAAGAGAATATTTATATTTTAAAGTGAATGGAGTTTATTCAAAGATTATGTATTAAATATGCTTCATTCTAATTTTTTAGCTAGTTTTGTGTTTTTGTAGTATTACAAGAAGTTGATATTTAACAATTTCATTTAAAGTATATGATTATTACAAGACTTGCAAAATGGCTGGATTAACGCAACTCCAAGCCACTATTAGAAGAAAATAAGCTGAAAAAAAAATAGTTCCTATAGTTTTTTTTTAAATTCTATAAGAAAATGCATAATAAATCTATGCAAGTAAAAGTTTTACTTGCGTACAAATGTTAGCTTATATATAATAGATTTTTTTTCAAACTGTAATAATAATTATAATAACAGTCTGTCTGTTAAAACGTTTTAAAAACCGCATCAAGTAATATAAAGTGTATATTCTTTCATCTTGAATTGGCTTGTGTACAGAAAATTATTAGGTATTCCATTAAATCTTTAATAATAAATTATAAATGTCATTATTGCAGATAAAAGTCTTGCTAAGAAAATTATCAATAAAGTCATATCATTTGATGTTTAAAATACAAGTATTTAGATAAATTATTTATGAATTCATTTAAAATTTCTCCTTGACTGCTTCGATTATAAAATTCACTAAATAAATCGTAAAGATAATTTTGTTTCCAAAACCAAATATTCGCGTAAATGCAAGAAAGTATTATATTTAAAATTAAAAAAGATTAATATATTATTTTATGAATAGCAAACTGCCGATTCTCTATAAAAGCATTAGAAATAATTCTAAAAAAGCTACGTTCTTTGAAATTATTATAATGTACCTACATATATATCTTACAGAAAAACTGAAAGCGCTGAACCATAAATAATTAAAAGCGTAAATTATATACACACAATTTGTATGAAAATCGTGTAATTTATAGTATAATTTTCACAGTATGTGTTAACTAAATTTTGAGAATGTAATTCATTTATAATTGATACAACCTCCAAGAAATCTAAAGATAAATTATTCTATTCCTATTATTATTTAATTTAAACTTAAAAATCTTATAATTGTAATTAAAAGTGGTTTTAGGTTTAAATATAACTCTATTCGGTGATTTCATTTCTAAGGAAATCGTATAGAATGAAAATAATAGTTTAACTAAATCAAAGTGTTATTTATAAGTTCATGAAAATGTTCAATCCAATCATTTCTTTGGCCGCTCCTATAAAATCTATATAAAGTAGTACAAACAACTTTTTTATTTTTTATCCCAGGAGAATTCCTCGTACATTTTTCGGGATAAAAAGCAACTTTTGTAGTGTACCAGTCTATAATCTAACTCTGCGCTAAATTTTATCCAGATCCGTTCAACCGTTCTAGCGTTATAAGGTAAAAAGTATCCAGTATCCACCCATCCACATATTTTTTATCATTTTTTGTACGTAGTACGTATTTTGTAGGATTTAAAACTGAAAATTTCAAAACACGAACAAAAATAACTCAAATACATCTCTAAATGTACGAAACCTTCTATATAGCTATAGATGAATTTAAAAATAACGTAATAATTTTTAATTAAGCTTCTAATGAAATTTTCACATCGCCTTGAGAACATGTGGAAGTATAAAGATATAAATCAGCCATTCCTTGTCTGTTATTAATAATTTCAGGCCGCCTCAGGCGACAAGACGGATCGTTAGTATCAAATGGTACGGGTTTGATTCCAGACTACTAATTATTATTTATGATCAGCTTTTATCGACCGCTCGCGGGTACGCGTTTAACATTGCTTAGATATCCATTGGTGTATACACCGTTAATTTCTCTCCATTAGAATTACAGTGATGATCGATGTAAAATGATTTGCTATGTTCCATTGTATTTATTGTTGAGTTATGAGTTGGATGACAGGTGATTATATGAATAAGTTACTTAGATTCTTTTCTACTTTATTAATGTCAACGTCTTATTTCCTAAGGTTTTTTTTAATAAAAAAATATTATTGTGGTATAGATAGTATAAGGTCTTTAAAAACATTTTTTCTATACATATGGGGTATGGGGTTATATATACATTTCTAACTATGGCTTTCTGTACATTTCATATTTAAAAATCTTATTAAAATAGTCATTATTATTGATATAGAGTCCGAATCTATTCTATTAAGAATTTTTGTCTATCTGTCTGTCTGCCTGTATCTCATCACAAGAAAACCACTGGTCAGATTTTAATGAAATCTGGTATGATGATAGTTGGTTATCGTAAATACCGTTAAAATATAAACAGTACGTACAAACACACGTACGTATGTACTAAATATATATCTAAATATATTGGTATACTTTGTAAACGTTATAAGCATTTCGTCAGTGCTCTATTAATAGAGATTCAGATAATAACACAGGCGTCAGTAGTACACATAATTATGTCTTAAAATAATCTCCAGTGCATTCACTGCTTGGTTCCTGTCACCTACATTGGAATGTGCCAACCGTTTGCATTTTGTTAACGTAAAATATAAAGCTTTTGAAAGTATTATATTTAATTTTTTAATATTTTTTTTTATTCTTTATTTATAAAGCCATACACCTATATAAAGTTAAGTCAGATTTTTTTTAATATTAGAACAAGAAAAATTGTTTTGCCAAAAAATCATAGGTTTATTTAACATGTTTATTTTAATATGTTTACGTGAACATAACTTTTTGTTGAAATCTCTTATATAGGTATATAAAAATCTCGTGTCACAGTGTTTGTTACCGTACTTCGAAACGGCTTGACCGATTTTTATTAAATTTTGTTCTGTATATTTGATAGGTATGAGAAATGAGAATAGGTCGTAGGCTATTCTTTATTTTCCTATGGGACAAGGGTGGCCCCAATGTTTTTTTATTTATTTTTAGACCAATTTTTTTTCAAAAATACTTATAACCCTGAATTTTGATCTTTTTACCAAAACGAGCGCCGCGGGAATTGCTAGTAGAATAAATATTTCAAAGCTTAAATTATTTATTTAGTAATGTAATAATTTTAAGTAATTAGGCATGCATAGTATGATTAATTTTAACTCACATTATTTTTAAGTTAATATTATTTTAATAATAAAAGCTAAATTTACCTCTTGTTCCTAAAATAGACGATACATAGATTAAATATTTTTGTAGGTAAATTCAACTAGTTCAAAATATTATTGTTACGCGACATTTTTTTATAATTATACTGATTACGTAATAAGCGTAATTAAAAAAGTAGTAACTAGAAATAAAGTATTTTAAAATTTTCCTTTCCTTACTACATATTGTAAGTATTTAATATGCATGATTTTTTTTATATCATACCAATATTATAATTAAAAGATTTAGAAATAAATACAAATTATTGATTCTCTTAATTTCAACAAATGATCACATAAACATAGTTAATTGCTTGCTTATTACATGCTCGTATTTAAATTTTGATATTTTCCAAATCAGGCGTCAAGGGCGGCATTTCATTTTAAATATTGTAATGCCATCAAGAAGCTGTAAAGGAAGATGAATTTATGATCAATTTTACTTCTACATTGACTCTAATGAATACTGGAAATGTCACTTGCATAGGATATAAATTATACAGTCTTCTATACGCCGCCATCCATCGGTAAAAGGTAGCCCTTTGAAATTACCACGATATAATAACTAAGTTGTAAACATTTCGATAAAAGTTTATTAACATTAGCCACAAAATGGTGTTTAAAAATAATATTATAAATGCAATTTTAATGAAAAATATTATATGAAAGTATCTAATAACAGGTACGTAGGTTCATACAAATACATTATATACGTTTGTCAAAACTATCGGTTATACGGAAAAAATGCCTCAGTCAAGAAAAGAAAAAAAGTCACATTTGAATACATTTTTTAATTAACACAAAAAAAACAAAAATTTACCCCACTATTATATAAGTCTTGAAGCCATCACATAAATGTTTAATGTATATGTGGGAAGGAAACTGAAATGTTAAATTATAACAAACTAGCAGGAACGAAGGCGGGCCCTATTATCAAGAAGAGTGAGGAGCGATTACTCTAATTGTAGTTTCAATACTTCATACATTTACTGGAACAAATAATATGTATTTCCTTGAAAATTACTTTACTTTTAACCGACTTTAAATAAGAGACCATATTTAATTCTTTATTGTTGTTGTATTTTGTTCACTTTAATATTGTATTGTACTTTGCTTTATCCAACATAATATAATCTATAAATGATAAACTAAAAATCTAACGGAGTCAAATCTGTATATTAAATATTTTTGGACCACACTTGATAGAATTTTTGTCTGTCTGTCGGTGCCCTTTCATGAAAAAACCACTGGAGAGATTTTGATGACATAAATTGGTAAGATAGTATCTAAGAACCATATCCATCTAATACAGTATTTATGCTAAGAAACCAAATTACACAGTAAATTTCATATCCAATGCATATAATTTGCTTCTCCAACGTCCAATGTGTCCACGCTAACTAGGAAAACATGTTTGTTAGGTACTTGTGACTCACTCGGTCACGTCTTAAATAGAACGGATATAATAAATATTAAAGTCTAAACGTATAATAAAGTAAATAAATACATCCCTTTTTAATTTTCTAATTGTATACCGTTTTATGAGTCGAATTTACACATTAAATATTTTTTTATAATCTTATTGAAATAATCCTTATTATGGTTATAGAACCAAGTCTAGTCTAGTTTTTTCTATGCATTACGAGAAACCACTGGACGGATTTTGATGAAATTTTGCATGATATTTAGTTATTTGAGTCAACATTATATAAAATATTTTTTACTGCAGAAATCGTCCCTGAGAAATCTATACATTATATATTATGTGTCTATACTAAGCATTCAAAACGTACCTAGGAATGTACCAGAGTGGAGTGAGGGTGGGTCGCTAGATTTTTTCTGTAAAAGAAATCGTTGGATGGGACAATTTTTAAAATGAAATATATGGATAAGTGGTTATTAATAATAACAATTACCTTCGTGCGGTAAAAAATGTATGTCATCTATTAACTCTATTGTTATTTCTAATTAATCTAGTTCTTCATTATAGGACATTTTAATATTATTTCGTATCGATGGCCTCAACACGAGTACAATGTTGGTATTTACGCCATGTCACATAATGCGGGCTTGAGCCACGTTTTGCGATAAGTATTTGTATTAAATCGATCTGCAAAAAATAAGTCTATGCTAAAAATATTTTGACTTTTTGACCCGTTGCTGGGTTAAAGAGGAAAAAATAAAAAAATATACTAAAATTTTTATAAAATGTCACATTACTACTTGAAATTAAAAAAAAAACTAATCGACATCACTATACGTTATATATAGAGTATAGATATATGTTGCGATAACTTATTATATTTTATTATTATAGTTTGAAAATAGGTATTATCTTAATACCTATAGACGAGTAATTTTGATCTAAATTTAAAAAATAATCAAATATTATGTAATATTGTTAACAGTAAAAAATGAAATAAAAATAACAATCGATACGTCACGCATTACGACATTTTGACAGGTGATTAAATAAAGACATTCAGAGTGCATGTTTTGTTTTTTTTTTTAATTGTTACCCAACCTCAAGATGTACGGTCCAAGGGCGTTTTGACACGAAACAAATGAATTCTCTTTTCTATTGAATTTTTTAATACACTCTTAGAAATTGTATTATCTTCTTCATAAATGTATTAAAAGTTTATATTTATAAAAATAATACATACTTATATTAATAATTATATTAAATGTAACTCATACTCGCTTATACATTATCGTCTGTCACTATATTATTTATAAACCAAACATGCTTGAGATTAAGTGAAATTTACTTCCGATAACCTTACGACTTATGACCTTAAAACTTTAAATCTTTTGAACAGCTCAATAGAAGTCAAAACATGTCTCACATAAAGTATCAAGCAATTCATAACTGTCTCCAATACAATGAACTACTGTGGTGTAAAGAACTATTAAAATTATACTTACGTTTGATGTAAAAAATTGCTCTAAACTTAAACTTTTTGTGGTTTCTTAATTGTATTGTTTTTTTTCCGATCATTTAACAAAAAGTTTCAATTAAAAAGAATTCAAGTGCCCTTTTATATTCAATGCTCTTTGAGGGCTCGAACCGATTAATAAAAAGTATTGTTATGATTTATTATATAACATTAATCTTTTGATTAATATCATTCAAAATTACAATATTGAAAATATTTTGTGCTACCTATTCAATAACATGTTCATGTTTCTGTGGCTTCTAGGCGTGCCATTTGGGCACAAATTACTTCGCCAATGTTGTGTAAACCTATTCAACATTAATTTGGATATATTGACACAGGCGTTAGCCTTTAACTTTGATTTAAAACTTGATCACTAAAATTTAAAAACAACATCAATATACCTACCTACATATTATAATTTATGCCTATTATAAACATTATCATTTAAATATATTTATTTTATAGCTTTGATGATTTAGTCCATACTAATAATATAAATGTGGAACTTTGTGTGGATGGACGGAACCACGCCAGAATGGATCTGGATGAAATTTGGTATAACGATAAATTATAGACTAGAATAGCCCATTTATAGATAGATAAATGTATAAAAAAATGTAATCCCGTAGATTTTTTAATAGAAACGAACTAAAAGCGAAGCGAGAGTGTGTCACTAGTTATCCATAATACATATTAATATAAGCATGCACTAAATAAGTATATCTTCAAAGTGTAAAAAATTACAAATAGTCTCGTGTTTACAAATTAATTAGCTGCCCACGCTTCCCGTAGCGTGATATTGCGTTCCTTTCTACGAACTGGAGTTTAGCAACATGATATTTTAATTTTCGAGATACAATGTTGCACTGTAAGTTCAAGGCGGTTTCAGATCGTGTTACGCGCTATTTTATGTGGCTTCCTATGAATGTGTGAATTAAAAAAGGACGTAGAAAAAATAACCTGCTTTTCTTTATAATAACTTATGAAAGAATTTAATATTAATAATGGCATGACAATTTAGTCATACATCCTCAATTATATTGCAAGGAAATAAGAACTAAGGCGTTATTGTTCTTTTCTTACTCGTAATGAAGTAAGCATTTTTTTATTTAAACATACCTTCACACCATCCAGTTACTTACCATAAAGTAAGTTTGGCTTATGTTATGGATACTAGATACACTATACATATATAACTTTAAATACATAAATCTTTTATTATAAATGTAAACTCCCATGATTGAAGTACGAACATTCGTGCTCTTCACACAAATGCCTTCAGCGGGACTTTAACCCGTAACCGCTAGCGCAGCAAGTAGGATCCCTACAAAGTAAGCCAAACATGTCATATATTAAGTAATTACTTCATTTTTACGTTAGTTGTATGTGATATCTATAAATAACGGTAGTTATCAATCAGTATGTATAACATTTTTTTTATATAATTAAAAGTGTCATTAATAAGCAAAATGTCACTATAATTTATTATCATAAAAGATTAACCTAAAACAAATATAATATATAAAATAGTTACATACGAATCTGTTCTTAAAGACTTGTTAGTGTTTGAATTAGATAATTATAAGTTACACACTCATTGTATGGATCATAAACCACAAAAGCAGTTATTTTTTACATTCTACGTGTTAAGGTCAAAATCGTTATCGAACAAAAAATACACAATAAGAAACGTAAACATCACTTTCGTGGAACGCTGTTTCGTTAGTCACGCTGTCTGTCAAAATAAACTCGCAGAATGGCAGCAGTGCTATTCTGTAAGCAATTGTCTTTTAATATACGATAGTTCAATCCGTGGCTATAATTTATACACAATCCGTAAGTATAATTGGAAAAAAAGTTGAATCTATACATTGAATATTTTTCGTAAAATGTATACAGTGGCCGAATCTGTAGTTTTTTAAATTATAAGTATTATATAAAAGCATATAATAAATAATCGGTGTAGACCAAATTTATCAATAGCATCAGTGGTTAACCCTTGAAACGTTGATGCAAATTACTTGCCTTAATAAATAATGTATGGCTCCGTCGACACTTAGATATCTGGACGATAAGCGCAGTTAGACAAAGATGGATGGCGCAATGAGATTGCTTGACACCTCTGTCTGATAAAAATTTTAATAAGCAATCTGTTTCGGATTATTCATATATAACGGTTGAGTATTACGCCCTTTGCGTTTATATAAATGCATGATTTATATCTTGGTTATATAAATAGATTACTATTATTTTTAAGACGATAATAATATAAATTTTATTTCGTAGACTGGCAATACTGATTCTACTGATTGTAAATAAAAAAAAATAAAAAAGGATTGATTAAAATATTAAAATAGTAGAAAATAAAGTCAATTTTTCTAAGTTTCTATTTTTTTTACTATACGTATACATAATATTTAAGTAATAAAAATAACGTAATATTATAATAATGATAGTTATAGAAAACTGCTTTATTAAAATCATTATGTAATAAAATAATATATTGTTACAGGAAATAGTGAGCTAGTGGATAAATATCGTTAATGAGGTAAGCAAAAAACATTATTGTTACAATATAAGAATAAAAAACTTTAAATATACTCATACCACAAGCGTTAGTTTATTGAAATGTAATGAATAATAATAAAATATTACTTGTACTACACTGAACGCTTAGACAAGGTTTGTATATAAACTAAAAATAATCTTGTACTTATATTATTTTCAATGAGATCTCAAGGAGAAAGTCATGATAAAAATATTGATTGATGGCTGGGATAAACTTTGATGTGAAAGTCGATATGATAATGTAACACTTTTATACTCTTTGACAACTCGCTGTGATCTTTCGAATGACCTGACATCCAGTTATAAATGTTTGTGCCTAGTAACAACTAACAACTTAACATTTGCATATTTTTATTTTAAGCAATACGTTGGATTTATTCTATTCATGTGTGATTAACAATTATATCGGGAATCGAGGTTCACTGTGCAAGTTCTCTGAGAGGCTACACTTATCTCTTTATTATGCTAGAAGGAAAGAAACAAATATTTTTGTTATTTATTACTTCCGTAATCAACTCAAATCATCAAAATTGACAACAACATAAAGCTACTAAAAATTGGTGTTGTAATATTATACGTAATTGTTAATTTTGTTAAGTAAAATTTCTATTAGAGACAGGGCCGTTGTAAAAAGTAAAATAATCTTCTGCTATAAAAGTAATAGACATTAGATGCCACTATAATTCATACCTAAATGCGATGTTTTACCCATTATATTCATTTCTTTGTCTAACCCAGCCGGTCTTACCCTAACCCTTTAACATACGGTGTCTTCAATACTCACCGACTTTCACATCCTTCCTGTTTTAAATGTATTCATAACGCGACAAAAAACTAAAGCGTATCATTTGACGGTTTTTAGACAAAAGGTTGGTGTCTATTGTGTAGTTAAAAGGATTTTAAAGCACAAAATGGATTGGGAGATGCAATTGATACTTAAAATTTAAGCTTGCTTCTACTAAAACTTTACAAAATTGGATAATTTAGTTAAATAATTCGTTACCAATCATTCCATTATGAAATAATGACGAAAACTCATTAAACATGTAAGGGAGAGATAAGCGGATTTTGAATAGGAATGAAACCACGAGATTGCTCAACTATGTTCAAATACATTCAATTCTCTTTCAAAGAAACTTCTTACAAACCACCATCACAAAGTGCACCATTGTTATACAGTCCCTTATCTCAAAACACAATAAGTAGCTACCGCGTACATCATACAAACGAATCAGAGATACTTTGAATAAAGCATCCCATTGTCAATATTATAAATATTATGCTAATGCGATAAAAGAAAAATTTGACTCCGGATCTAAACGGCCAGGTGTCGTTGTGAAAGGGTTACGCTTAAGAATCAGTCTTCGCCCCTATTTGAATGTGATCATTTATTAAGATTTGAACCATTGTTTAGTTTCTTATTCCCATAGATGTGCATGCATGGTTAATAATTTATGTGAGAACAATGTTAGTGATATATTTTCTATAATATTCTAATGCGTTCACGGTCCTAAAAATCTCAATCGGCCTTAAGATGGTTCGACCGTAAATTTTAAAAGACAATACATAACGCATACGATAGAACTATTATTATTTATTCCATTATACATATTATGCTGTAAATTTAAAATTGTTAACGAAAGTTAAAATTTTTGAATTTTCCTATTCCTAATACTCTACTTGTATTTAAAATTTACTGATTTAATACTGTTTCAGATTTCTATATTTAAACGAATCCCACCCAATAATTCATTAAATATAAAAACGCTTTAACAACAATACAGCGTTAACTCGATAATTTCGCAATAAATGACCCAGAGCTTTTATTCTATATAATAGAGTTACTTGAAACATAAAAACACACTTAATTACGCGCATCTGTCATTTTATTTCTTAAACAAAAGGCTAACAGAAACATTCTGGCTTTCGATTTGGTAATTGGTGTTATTTTCCTTACATCGAATCGGCTTATTATGTAATTAATGTCAGGGAATAAAAATAGGTCCTTATAGCGGTAACGGCATATTTATTTCGAGCCGAATTGATACTAGACATGCTAAGTTAAATATGCGCATATTATCAATGTCAAAAATGCATTGAAAATCTTAAAAAACTTCTTATCTTCTTAAAGTAAATCTGTAAACAGTTTACACTTTTTTTACAACCATCGTAGTTCAACCAAAACAGATTTGACTGTCATAAGGTGACTCTTGTAAGGGGCATATTGTCAATATGGCTTGGTTAAAATGAAGTGCATAGTATTGTAAATTCGCCGAAAATTTTGTGAAGTGTGATTCATTACACTTTTATAGTGACACCCGGAAGGATATAGAGAAGCCGTATTTTGAATGTAATGATACTTTTTTTTAAATATTTATAAAAAAATGTATCATTTATTTATTGATTAAATTTCTTATATAAATATTATGAAGGAATTTCTTTTACAAAAAGTGTTCCTAAGCTAAAATTATTTTTTGTTATATATAGTTAAAGCAGTGTGTGGTCGTCATTTAATATAGAAAAAGCAAGTCATTACGTACGTTTGTTTACACTATACTTTTAAACTTGACGTACACTTTGAGTATACAAAAAATAATAATTGTTACCACACGCGTTTAAATGTTCATTCGATTGTTGGTATTTCGATTATACTTAATAGAATAATAGATCGATTGATTTAATAAAACAAATAAATTTGAACTAAGATATTTATTAAGAAAATAATAACTACGTGTTCGGAGATTTTGACCCTCAAAAACACAAAAAAGGAGATAACTTCTTATATAATATTGTAAAACAATATTTTCAGTTTAATCTATACTAATATTATAAAGAGGAAAGATTTGTATTTTTGTATATAACGAATAAACTCAAAATCTACTGAACCGATTTTAATGAAATTTGGTACACAGCCTAGAGCCTGAGGAAGGACATAGTCTACTTTTAAAGGCGAAAAAATGGCTGTAAGGGGTTGAAATAGGGGATGAAAATTTGTATGAAAATTACGTCATTTATAAAGCTAGAAGCTTGAAACTTATTATTTAGCCTTTTGATTAAATATAAATAACTAAGACATTCAAAGTTTGTAAAATTGTATGCTAAAGGAGGTACGAGGTAAGGACGAACCCGAGCGAAGCGAGGGTGAGTATCTAGTATATGATAATTTACTTGCATTATACTTTTGCCATATCTATCTTTATTAATCATTGCAAGATACATTTTATCATTTCCAATACCAGAACTTGACAGGAAAGCATTTTAATACATGTTTATCTTTAGATATCATGCATAATCATCGCCTTACGCATGTTACTTTAGAAAAGGGTATTTATTTCAAAACGACAGGCAGACATTTTATCAACTTGTATAGATTGAAACTTTCTATTTTTAAATTGATGGTATTTAGAAACGTTTGCAATTAGAAGCGCATAATTTAAATTTTAGTACACTTTCACGTGTAAGACGTACATATGGCGGCCACAGCTGTTCCGTACTATTCTTATGCAAAAGACCGTATTGTGTTGTTAAACGCACGTAATAGCCGTATTTCTGTTTATTATCAGGGTTAGATTTTTACTGTCGTTTTAAATGACATTTGTACTATTGTATTAATAAGAAATACTTACTTAAAACAGTATAATTAAGTAAATAGATACTATCGTTTATATTAAATTATTTAACAATATATAAGGCACTATTGTAAAAACTAGCCTAGACGGCTGTAAGCTATCATTTTAGATTTTGCGTTGTCTGTCAATAAAAAAATCTTAGATATAAAATGATTCACGCGTAACTACTACCAAATTGAAAGCAAATTCATGTTTAATGCAATAAAAAAACTTAAAATTATACCTTTGGTTTGGTCATTTGCGATATTCTATTAGATTTTCATAGCGAAGAAAATTGAAAAGATATCTTGAACAACGGTTTTTAGTATGATTATGTAAATGACGTAATGCCAAGCCGTTAAGCGCTTCGACACCACTTAGGTGAAAATGCCAATTTTATGCCCCCATAAATTATTTACGAGGACTCGCTATTATTAGATATGGTTTTTTTACCTTTGAGGAAGTATCAAACATTTAATACAGTTGTAAAATAAGTTAAACTATTTATACATTTCGATTCTTAGGGCCTCTTAGTATTAAAGGGAGACCTGTGCCCAGCAGTGGGACGTTAAAAAATCATTCTAGACCTAAGTGCTTATCCCCCTAAAAACATGTTTTGTCGTCAAGAGTCGTGATGACCTTTTTTGAGAGCTTCCTCAATAAAATTTTATAGGTGATAGAGCCGAATTAACTCCAAATTAACGACACACGTACGTCACCGCATGTGCAGCTTAACGATATAATTTTAAAATAAATTATATTTTTCAAAATTCACGTATTGAAATTATTATTTATATACCTACTTATATTTAAATATTTACACATACATATTATATATAAATGTTGCTAGGTCTCTATATGAAAGTACATAATTGGTTTTAGTGGAATTTTGTTACTAAAATGTTAATTATGACATTTTGAACTCTACTTTTTGATGAGGAACGTTAAGAGAATAATCGAAAATATAGCAAAGCAGCGTTTTCTATACTACCAGTATATACACCTTATGAATTATGATACCTATTCAAAGATATGTAAGTATAACAAATTAGATTACGCATTAATTCACTTGTGTCGTCGTTTAAATTAAGTGATATCCTTCTATTTCCTTTAATAGACAATAGACTGGTCTGTTTGTGGTATACAAATCCTATCCTATCTTATCCTTTAAAACATACAAGTGACAAGTAAAAATATTTACACCAAGCAGGAATCAAACCGATAACAGTATCACATCCAACAATTTAATAGTAAATTATACATTCCATAATACATCAAACTTGACCTAACAAAAATATATATAATCTGTACCTATAAAATTATATGTCTTCATAAAATAACATAATTATCAACACAGGGACTATAAAGGGCTATTAAAATTATTATTATTTGATTATAGAAAATATATTTTAGCGTATACGGTAATAAGTTGTATGCTGTAATATATAATTCATTAGGATCTCTACATCTCGTCGTCTGTACGCTTAGTTTTTAAACTGCGCAACGGATATTAATGCGGTCTTTAATAGACAGAATAATTCAAGAGGAAGGTTTATATTATGTATTATACATGCATATTATAGTAGAAAAAAGCCGAGATAATATCTAATATCTGAATCTGCACTTATCGTTAAAACGTTATTTAAGTCGCTTTGAATTTTTTTTGTAAAGTAAGTTATTTTACAAAAAAAAATTCAAGATATTTGTTAAAAAGTGGAACTTAACTGATAATTTCTAACTATTAATAAAATTGGTTGTTTGTTCCCACCAAGTTATAGTTACCCAGTCAAATCGAGTTATAATTAATAGGATTAGTATTCTATAACAAATAAATACTAGAGGTGCTATCAAAGGACCTATACAAAATAAACTTTTCCTATGCTTATTTTTGTACGAGTCTCCTCAGATTTTTTAAATGGTAACGATAGAATTACTTTCCAGCAACAAGTCTTACATGTAAAGAGATCCCACTCGATTAACCAAACCACTCAATGTTGGAATCGATTTTAAGTTTCATTGAAGTGTTCGATTACACTTGTTAAAATAAACCACATGAACGAGTTGATGTTGTGAAGTTTATTTTATGTATTACAACATTTTTTTTCTTACAAATTACTCATTAATTTTAACACTTTAATTCGAATATTAAAATTATTAACAATTACTAAATTATATACATTAGATAATTCAATGATTGTATAATACGTATATAATTCAACCATGACTTAACGAATTAGTAGGTACTAGGTACGTTCTATTTGCGATTGTGTGGAAATAAATAAATATGCGATCGAGGCATCAACCCCGCGATCCATCTCAACGCGGGCGTGTCGGCGGAGTGACGTCACGCTAATCGCTCCCTGCTTGATATATGCGACGCCATCTTGAATTTCCTTTTTTTCTAACCGTGCGCAAACGCAACCGCTGCGCTGCCACTAATTAAGTTGCCTTGTTTGGTTTGAATGATCGCATGTAGATATTATTTAGAATACTCCATTTTATTTGTCTGTACGAACATAATAATTAAGATGAATAGATAAGGATTTAAAATATTTACTTATCGTTTTGTCGTTATCTATGCCTAACGCTAATGGCGTTAGCTATTCTATAACATGGAATATTATGTTGTTTGAGTTAAATAAATTTCGTTATTCATGTAAACACTGACAGTAGTGGATTCTTATAGTTCCGTCAAGATTGTGATCTCGGAATCAAATTAAACAAGTAGCCTGTCGGCTTTCCAAAAGCGAGTTAAGCGAGTTATTTTTCACGATACACGATAAAACCAGTATACAAATGGGTCGTGCAAGACTGTTCGTGTATCAAGTTTCGGCATCACTTTGTTTCATTTACGCGCATGCCATATTTTGAACTCCGCCAAATTACTAAATACCAATTAATCGTCAGTTTAGAAACTTTCTCGTACCTTGAAGATATTAATTTTCTAATTATGATGATTTGAAGGTAGAATTTACTAATAAATTTGTGGTGGATGGTACAAAATATGTAGAGGAAATATGTAGTACTTAGCTACAACAAATTTATTACATATAATATGCAATTAAATGTAAATGCTTACGTTTCCACATCAACATTCTAATTGCTTACGAAATGCAACGGAAACCATTACTGCTCTTGTCACATCACTACGCGTCTAACATCGGAAATTGATTCACTATGCGATATTACTATCATTAACGACTTCTTTATAAAATATGACTTATAAGGAAAATACAAGTTGAATTCTCTTTTGTTTATAATAACCATAAATTACTCACCTATATTATAGGTACTTAATAATATTTAATTATTTTGATTATAAAAATTCTTTGTCCATATCTATATTCGTCTATATAATAAATTAATAAAAGATGCAGGTAAAATATTGTTGAAAAACCATAGTTGTACATATTATATAATTTGACCAAATAAGGAGAATTAAATGAATAAGCATGTGTAAACAACAGAAGCCATACAACAGGAAACAACGCTTATACATAATTAATACAGGACGCTGCTATTTCTCAGCATATGTTATATTAATTATGCATATTTAATTTACCAAAATAAAATGAACGAATCACGGCCTTTTATTATATAACTATGACAAATCGAACTCGATACTCGTTAGCGACTACAGATTGTTAAAGTTTATAAGAAACCGTCTTCATCTTGCGTAACGTTTGTAAGAATCATAAAATGGGCCGTACTGTAATTCATGGCAAAGACATCTGTTGAAATCTCCATCGTCCGCGATCTCCGTCTGTCGGAAATAAAAGTTCACTCCATATATTGTTCAAGCCAACCTGTCGCAACTGCGGGGACATTTGGTGAGCGTTCAAATTTATTCTTTACCCTTTTTTGTTCCACATTTTAAGGTAAAAAATGTAAATAATACGATCCTTTAAAATCGTGCAAGATACGAGTGGCATAAAGTTTGAGGTACACTCCAATCAACTTCTTTTCAAAGGTCTTTTCTTTAACATTTTTTCCTGTACAAATATTGAAAATAGCCTAACATGTGTTATTTTTGTTCTTATAAATATTAAATATACTATTACAAAATTAATAAAAACTTTAAATGATTAATATAGAAACGTACAGTAATAATAAAATAATTGAGAGCTTGATACACACCCTGCTTTAATATATCTGGTCTGACAGGACCACTCTGCTTGAGGTTAAGTGCAGGTATCTCCAATTTTTTGCTCTCCAAAATAGGTTACCTATTTATTTTGTTATAAAATTAGGGTGGTTGAATGTTGACTTCAGCACTTCGAAGGGTTAAAACGGAATTACTGTTAAGAAATGTGATATTGTGTATATTAATATTATGGATTAGTAGTATCGATATTTTCTGAAATGGATAACATTTTAGAGAAACTTTTGCATTTAATTTAGTGATTTTTTCTATAGCAGTTGCTATATTTTACGCTAAACATACAGTTTATGTATTTTTGTGAAATGCAAATGATTCCATATATAATTCATAGCGTATAAAATCACAGCAGGTGCTTTATATTCATAAAAACCCACATTACTTTCCAATCCATGTGAATGATAGTTAATTTGATTAGTTTTTGTCACTACGATGTGAATGTCGGGGAATCACGCTGATATGTTTTAAATTATACTTTTATAACCGGCTATTTGCTATACGTTGGTCCAATTCATAGAAATTTCTTTCTTGCGCCGTAATTATTTGAGCTTGTTTTTCTTTAGAAACAGTGTGATTGGTTGAGGTACCGAAGAAATTCATGTGAATGGTTCTACCTGCAATATCTTGATATGTGGCTGGTGTTATGCAACAGACAACATTTGTTTATACAATTTAAGTTTCTTACTCTATATTTCTATTGTCATAACATATGAATTTGTAAGGGAATATTAATTTTAATTATTTTTTTAAGTTACGGCCTTAGGTTGATGTTTTTTGACATTTAGTACAAGTTAAGCTGGCTTTTATAAATATTTAGTAACATGTTGCATAACATCTTTAAATAGCACCTGCTCTTGTAGAACCGGTATAGACAAAAAAAATTTTTTATTAAAAGTATGTTAAAAAATATACCATGAGACTCATTCATTAATAATATTAAGGCGTAACACGACTGTTTATAGAAGTTTAACTGATGAAGTCTTTTTATGTTCTTTCTTTCTGTTTCTATCTTTTTTATGTTCGAAATATGGTGAAAATATTCAATTAAGAAACCAATATAAAAACTGCTTAGCAATTTCTTAGAACTTTTAATATTTTATAAGAAATAGTTTTCTATTTTACAATATGTGTGTAGAAATAATCCTTCGAGAACTTGAATCGTTATTATGGTAGTAATTACAAACCGGTCGTCGTTTCAGATTTTTTTAAACGAAAATGTGAACCACGTCCTAGGTATTTTTATTATTTAATTTGATTGCAGCCGTATAAATATGGTAGGTTTTTAGTTCTATTCTCATATATAAAATGAATAGTCACCAAAATTATTAGAAATACTATTTTGTCCGTTAATTGTATAAAATAAATCACTCGTGAACTTGTAATAATTAAAGTGATTTATATTTGTAGAGAATTAGAAACAGTTTAATTGAGACAATTATAGAAATTATTTATTATGAGAAATATTATTTGAATAATCAAAATTATAATTATTACAGTCACTTGAAGTTTCTAGAAAATTCTCAACTAAACAAAGAAAGATAAGCCTAAGAAAACGACAGTGTGGTATTTCGATATAGAACCGTAATTAGTTTTAATTATTTCAAAAGTGCCTCCCCTATTAGTTTATCTTTCGGACGCCATTCCCCGCTATTAACTGCATATTTAAGATAAAAATATAACATAATATTAGGAAAATTCTTACTCTGCCGTCGGAAACTAGATTCTTCGTACAATTTAATTAAATTGTAAATTAGTTATATAATAAATAGTTAAAACAACTGCGTTTCATTCCTCCGAGACGCGTGTGATTGGTCGGTCGTGCTCGACTCTATTTATTCAAATTGGAGGCTTAATATTCTCGTCCGATACCGTCGAAGCCAGTTTTATTGGCTTTTGTGTTTTATTATCTCACTCGCGTCATTTTGATCGATTCGAAACGCTAAAAAGACAAAGCTGAAGTTGCTATCGTTTATTTACGTTGGATAATTTTAGTAAAAAATATTAGAGGGCAGGCCTAGCAAAGTTCGGTCATGTAGGTCGAGACGGGCGTTGCACGCTGGTAAAAAATAACGCAGATTCATCGCAAACACAAAAACAGTGTTGTATGAGTCATGTATTCCTTTTATAAAGGAAATTCTTTATTCACTTTGGCGAGTGCAGATATTGGGTGCAACAGTCGCTTGACGCAATTATTAGCCGCTATCCGTCATCGATTGAATGTGACACCTCGGCCATTAGCATTAACAAAAACTTGGGACGTGATACGTGGTACAGTAAATTGCTTTAACATATTGTGAGTGATTTAGTCAGTGACTCCAACTCAGGAGGATAACATTGTAAGTAGTTGCACCTTTATTTTCTTTAAGTTTTTGATAGATTAAATTGACTTGTTTCTTTTATCCATCAATCATATCCGTCACGTTCCAACACTCAAAAATGTCACTACCGAGCCGTTATTTCGACTAGTAGCAAATTATGTAATTTTCATTCTCACTTGAACAAATGTAAAACAACCAACGATAATTAATATTAATGTATGTAATCGGCAAAGCAAAATATCGCGGTTCAAAATTCTGTTATATGTTTAAATAACATATAACTTTGTTGTAGGTATATTGAGTGTGTTACCAACATATTTTATTTTGTATCGTTTATTTTAATTATATGCCATATGTATAATATTTGTGAGTCATCAACGTGTAGAGGCATTATTTATAAAAGTTTATTTCTTTGTTTACCTGGCAAATGCTCTTCAATGATAGAGAGACAAAAGAACAAAGAAGAACAGAATGAGATCTCATTCTCATTCTGTCCTATTCTCTTCTTTTCTCTCAAACTTTATAGGACAGCGTTAATTATTTTGAACCAGAAATAAATGATGACATACGAGAATCGATCTTGTGAACCTTGGATTGTAAGCCACTTAGACAAAACAAAGCGTGCATTCTCTTTATAATAAGGTATTGAATAAAAAAGACTACGTTAAACCAACCAATGTTGTCCGAGGCAAGAACACAAAAACGTTTATAAGCCATTTTTTACTTAGCGATAGATATTTTTTACATCCATTCTATTGAGTTTTTCAAACTGCAACGCTATTATACTTCAATATACGTGTATGATATTTGAAGGTTATTTTAACTGATTGTGTATTCTTTTGTTTCAGTTACTGAATGCGGTCGTTGGCACTGTTTTGAGAATGGTAGGTGGAAAATTTTTCATTTTATAACGAAATTAATTATTTTAAAATTATTAAATTATAATTGTTTCCCCTAAACGATAACCAAGTTCTTGTATATTCGTAAATATATAAAAAATAAGCGTTTACATTATTTTAAACATGTATATGTATAAATTGTTTGTAAATACGTATGTACTTACAATGTTGTTTCTTAATATAAACCGATATGTAAAGTCTATTAAGAACAATTGTATGGTTATATATTACAACATAATACAGTAGGTACGTACTAAATAATATTGTAACCATTTATAATATTGTGGTTTAGGCAAACTGATTGTTTACTTGCTGTCCATATAAGGCTCCATAAAGTAACTATACAGTGCGAAAATATTTAACCGTTACTGCTACATTGTAGTACTGAACTTTTCAAGATAAAAATTAGTTTGACACATATTCTCAATACATAATATCTACATATTACTATCTAAAAATTGTTTTATCTATAATATTTTTATAGACAAACTATGCTTATTCGGTTAGTGGAATAAAGTGATAAAGGATATTACCTAACGGTTAGGATAGGTCGCAATTGAACTGTTGATCAAATCGGCGACCGGTTCGGCTGTTAGTGACAGCTCAATAGTAAGCGAGAATGATATATAAGGCTAGGGTTTCACTAAAAACACTATTATATATCTTAATTAAATACATATTCTATGAATTCTAAATTGCATTAAATCCAATCTCTCACTCTTACCAATCGCTTATTTTATTTAAGGAATGTATCTCGAACAAATAGCTTCGCCAGATTAAATCGAAAGATTAATCGGTCGTTAATTTATGTAAAATCTGTATAACGTATCAAATTAATTCTATACTATGTGGCTATATAAAAAAAATATTACATGCACTTCTTTTCAGTCATAATAGCTTTTAAAGAGGTGTTATCCCAAGTCTCTATACACTATCCCTTCATGAGGACAGTCTGACGCCTAGTTTCTAGCAATCGCTGGATGAGTACCGCTCGTGTAGTACCCGTTGCATTGTCTTTGTACGTCACAATGACTCACGCTATTGTATCGCACACAATGCCCTTTGTGCATTGTGTAGGCCTGGTGTTACGTATTAGAAAATAGATAATTAATCTACATGTAGATTGAATGACACATGACTTTCCATTTGTGTGACTTTTTCGTAGATTTTGTGTATCTTGTGTAATCTATGATATACTTATAATGGCTGTATTTGCTGCCTGTATGTGCGAAATCTATTTTTCTTACTGCCGCACTCAGAGTCCATAATTAAGAACGATTAAATGGTTCATTATGTGACTCTGAGTGCGGCAGATAGAAATATATATATGTATTTACCAATAGATTATAGTAATTACAACAAATAAAGGTATTTTTAATGAAGTATTTTAATGCCGATTTAAAAAAATAATAAAGGTTGCGTACTTAAAAATAATTAATATATAATATAAATATCATACTGTATGTGCTCTTAAAGCTTATGTAGGCGTAAATCCGCATCACATAAAATCTATAAACCTTTTTGTACAAACTATTGATCGACCGCGACGCAAGTTTTTTTTTGTGAAATGAAACGCAATATCGTATGGCACGCGTTCATAGGGGATCACCCTCAACTGGTACGTTTTGCTGTACAATAGGCAAAAAATAGAAACCGAAAGGGTCCCGAAAATAATAGATATGCGAAAACTCAATTGCTCCTGCTATAAAACCCAACAAGTCCTACCCTTTCAATGTAATTTAGTCCCTATGTGTGTACAGTACGCATTATTTTTTATCTTTGCCACATTATTTGAATTTGGAAGACCCTTTAAATTTCGATCGTGCAAACTTGTAGGCGGGAAAAGTGGTAGTACATTTTAAAATGTCAAAACAAATTAGTGAAGTTCATATATTTCATAATTCAGTAAATATTTAAAAGGAATATTATATTATACATTTAAAGTGTAATTGGTACATAATATAAGGTTAGTAACCTTTTAAATATTTATGTGAAACGTCATATTGCTTGTTTTAATTAAAAATTATTGTAAAATTTATAGATGCAAAAAATCGTATGGTAGGTATCATTAAATTAAATATTGTAATAAGAGTTCATACAAAATAATGTAATATTATATTTTATTATTTTAGTATAATATAAAAAATAAATAATTATAATAATTATAATTATTTACTTTCTATAATTCAAATCAAATAGTAACATTAGAAAAGAATCTTTAACATATTTTTTTCTATAAGTATATAGTAGGAGTGACTTAGTTTTTAGTTCTTAGACCCTGGCCGTAACTTATAGTTAAATAATTATGAAAAACAAAGTAAAAAGAAAAACAAAAAGTTAATAAAACATATACACACATACAAAAATAATAACCTGCATTTTCTGAATGTAGATTTCTTTGCACGTTTGACTTTTACTTGATTGGAACAAGCCATGCCAAATATTTTTGGCAAATAGCCGGATGCACGATTTGATTACGTAGTTTTTGTCTAGAATTGATTCATAAGTAATAACATATAATTATTTAAAACAGCAATTATTACAGATATTTTATGTACCGCATCTTCTATACTATAATTTAGGTGTGAGAATAAATTTTGATAGTTTTTCGCAATTAAACGACGCAACGCGCCGTCAATAGATTGTTTGCTGAAGTTAGTCGCTGGCTTCTTCCATAATTTGTCGTCGTTCTGCTAACTATCACAGTAGAGGCGTATGTAAAATCTACAATTGTATATTTTGTGTAAACGCCAAATAGGTTTTATTAAAATGATGAAAAAGTAACGATCTCAAGTATACTCCTATTATTTCTATTTTAACTAAATGTCTTGATAACTGATAACTTTTATAAAGAATTATTAAAACACACACATATTTCCGCCGTCTATTATTTGATACAGTGTATCGAAAGTACTGTATTCCAAAATAATCACTGCGTTTTAAAGTCGAAATTGTGGCAGGAAAGTAAAATACCGCCGACAATCTAGCTCTAATAACACCCATCGGAGCGATAGTTAGACGTAAAATTATCAGCCATATTCAATGTATCCCAAAAGAACAGTTAAACAAATTGCCTGTAATCTTCGTGGTGAAACTCAGTCCCGAATGGGACGCACCCTCGAGCCAAACTGAAATTGTCGATCGAACTTCGTATCTACACTTCCATTATACATACATATGTTTGATTGATAAGCTTACTTTGGAATCATTTTTTGCCTTAATATTATATAAAAAATCTTTAAAAAAAGTCACATTTTACAAAAAGTTATAGATATTTAAGTACTCTACAAAATTAATATTTTTGTTATACAATTACACTTATCCTAAAAAAACTTTCTTATCTAACCGCAAAATTTAAATCAATTAAATTAAAGCCAATACATATTTATAACCAAAATCAACGAAATTCGAATAACGAAATTGCTTATAAGTAATTCAAATATCCAATGATGAGTAGAGTGGGTGGCGACGCGTTCTGATGGGGTAAAAATTACCCCCGGGGGTAATGCGTGGGGTTCTCCCCTTTGTAGCTCATGTGGAACACACACGGACCATGTACAGCAAAGTAATAACTATAATTATGGTGTAAAGTCCATTTTGCCTTGCGACCGCTAAGAGGTACATGCGTATGTGTTTATGTATGTTGGCGGGTATGATAATAGTGTATTTCCGATGCGAGTGAATCCCTCCGTAGGTACTCATTGGCAGTAAAAAAACGTTGATAAACTAAATGGCCTAAGTTAGATTGCTCATTCAATAAACTAACAAACGTTATAAACTATAGCGTAGAAAAATATATACTTACATACTTATAATTGCCATAGAAAGTGATGTCTTTTAAAAGTTTATATGCAAGGAAATATCGAACTACAAAGGAGTAGAGCAATGTCAGGAATAACGACATCGTTACAAAATATGACTGAAGCACTACAAAATTTTTATTGGGTTATAAACTTAACATATAGCATACAAAACGACCATTAAAATGCAGCCATCGAACACCTCCTAAAATATCAAATGAATATTTGCTTTTACTGTATTTTGTAAGACAGCTATAATTCATAATAAAATTGCAGGCCGAAACGAGCCGAAAAGTGCAACTTCACACATAATTACACAGGCATTTAGTACCCTTATGATAAATTAGGGTTGTTTCGGGGAAAATGCCACTGTATGTAGATAAACTGATAGCGTCGCAATACAAGTCATAAACCGTCCACAATATCCACTTCTATTATAATTATCTCATATGTCATAAATTTTTATGTTTTTATTATCTAGGCTCTAAGCAGGTGCATTTATGTGAACGGCCTAAGTACTAATAATAGATAGCACTGAGCAAAACGGAACCCTCATAAGCCCGTATATCGCAGCCCAATATATTTTTTAATTGTCCCCATAAAATTTGAATATGGTAAAGGAAACGCTATAAACGCGTGCATTTTGGCGAGGCAACTTTAGCGGGCAAATGGTCCGTGTAAAGAAAATCGTAATAAAGAATAGAGTGCATATATTAGTTTTTTAGCTCAATTATTCAGTTGTGACAACGCGGTCGTTTCACTTTGCTCGTCAAGTTGGCATTATTGTGTGCGGCTACTATAAGTTGGCCTGCCGTTCTCGGTTTGGTGGGGCGTGTGTGGTACAATGTGCGTGCTATCAGAGCTCTAAGCTCAGTGGTGATGATCACACCGGGCGTCAAACGCGTATTTATTGGGCATTCGCAGCGCTGCGTCAGGCGTGTACTGGCCAAACTGCCGACGTGCACGCGATGTTAAGCCCCGTCCACAGTATCTCGGATTCCGATCTTCCGTCATAACGAGATAGCAAGTAATTAACGTTTTTAAAGAATATCCTTATCGGTTTAATTTCTGCAGATATCTTACTCGCGTTGGAAAAACAATAATCAGTTTATTTTAATGAAGACTGAGTTGTGTGCAATTTAGTTAAGTGTTAATTAGATTATATTGGAAGTGGTTTTTTCAGTAAGTCAACTATTTTTACTTTTTATTACTATCGTAATATTTATCGTTCAGTACATAATATTATATTATATTCACATTTCCACAGTCTTTCGTAAATATAAAAAAGTTAATATTTATTTTGATACATCACTACAATTTTTCCGTTTCGTGTAGTTTGCTACGGTTATGCCGTGCGTACCCGCAACTGTTAGCATTGCGTGGCTATTCAATTGAGCCGTTCATACATATTTAGCTGGCATTAGGCCCGGGAAATTGGATTTATCGCTTCGTAACTTTCACACAAACATTCTTTTCTTAACTAAACGTGAAAACAGTGACGACGTGTTTATTTTTTTAACGTTCATTTTGCATTTAGAATATCACGTTAGAATGCAATGTAAATAGCTTTATTTTATTATTTTGATGTGATTTAATCTTTGTTAGGTACAAGTCTCGGTGATATTTTGGCAACCCTCAACTGGCCGTAAAAACGATAAACAACGTAGAGTACGGGGTTATTTATACATCGTATCTACATTTATAAGGGGCGGGTAAGCCCGAGATTTGCGAACTAATTTCAAGAGCAAATCCCCAAAATGAGTGGGATTTGGCAAGACGGCTTGTCGCCCATCCGTATACACCTTCATGGTTGTTCTTCTGAACACATAACTAATATAGTCTATATGTACATATACTATGCTACGAAAGCTCGCTTGCTCAACTTTTGAAGCATGCAAGAACTTTTTAAATTAATTTATCAGATTTTGTAGATTATATAAATAACACTGAAACGTAGCATGTAATTAGTACACTTTCATTTAAACATTTGTAAACTTTGTCAAAACAAATTAGACATGCGAGATTTAGAGGTTACATAAAGGTACACGGGCCATGTTTTTACGATATTATTTGCAATGATCTCACAATACAACAAATTATCAGATAATGTTATCACCAAGTCAATAGCGCGCTGATTTTGTAACGTTTATTTATCTTTCTGTTGAATATTATGCCTGTTTTAATACTATTTTCGTCTCTAATATTATAAAATGTCATCATAATTGTGATTTATAAAAATTTGAAATTCATTATTACAATTATTATGCATTAACCAAATAAAATAGTTAAAAAATAATACTTGTTAACAATTATTGTATTTACTAAATTATATTTTTTTATATATTGGAATTTAGTTATAAATGCGAAGGTTTAAGCGTATGTTTGTAAATCCTTTGTACTGAATAGACTAGATCGATTTTGATAAAATTTAGGATACAGAATAAGATAAATTATCATATAGAGTAATACAAATGTTCTTATTAAGCATATAGGGACTCAAGACAAGTGTGGGGAAGTCCCTATATGATATACACTGCTGAGTAGTTTTTGATGCAACTTTCACTGATAAAGTGTAGCAAAAAAACTATTATAGTATTGTATTAAGAAACGTTAGCACCCGCTGTTCTAATTAGGTACATGGGGTGCGGACGTCAGTTGCTAGGTTCCGGCTCATTGACAATGGTGTTTACTTACCATATGTAGATTATTTTTATTTCTCTATTTATTTTTTGTATATAAATCATTTGATATGTTCTATTTGAGGGGCTTCTTGTACTATTTCTATATATAAATATATAATTTTGAATTTAAATTTTATACACATTACATATATGTATTGCCTATGTAATATATAAAGAATGTAAATTTATATTGAAGTATTATAGCTTATGTTTTTACATAATAAAAGTTAGTTATTAATGTAAAATTAAGTATTGTTCACTTAAAAATAAGTATACCTAACGAGTACATGCTACTTCATTACAGTTTTTTTAATATATTATATGAGGTTTTCGAACATAAACTTGCATTTTACGATTGCGTTAAAGTACTGCTAATAGGAACGAAGTATCTATTCTTAATACATTCAAGCTTTATGTATAGTTAATCAGCATCAAGTTAACTTAGACAATAATATTTCTTCATTATGAATAGTTCTGTTATGTGCTTTTGCTTAAAAGCTCTGTAAAGCAAATATATGGGAGATATTATGTATGTTTTTACTTCTATATCCTTCTTCTACCTTTATTTCTTCATGGAACTTTAAAAACAATGATCGAATCGAATTTAGGACAACAGAATATATCGACAATAATAAAACCTTCTACTATCACACATTTCGTGATCGAAGATTTTTGAATACCTACCATTGAATTATTTGTTTATTTCGAAAATTTGATCGAAGCGGAACTCGTTTACAAATTAAGGTGACCCTTCTCACATTCCAGCCTCACGAGAAGTTGGTTTCGTAATATTTCTCAAGGATTTCTATAGCATTCGCTACTGTTAGAGCTTCTTATGCAAATTAACTATTCCCACGAGGAGTTAGAAAAATTTACATGTTCAAAGGGTTGATATCTACTGTACCTCTATGAAATGCAAATAAGTTTATAATTAATTATGATTTCGGCAGCTGTTACATTCAAATGTTAATTCAGTTTTTTAATGTAATGTCAAGGTTGGTGTCGTTATGTGTTTCGCCGTGTTCGGGACAAGATTTTTGATAAAATTATTAAATGTTCATACTTAATTTATAACTAAGTTTATCACGCTGCTTCACGCTCGTTTAATTTGCATAATATATCTTATCTTATAATTATAAAATATAATATTACTTCACGGTATTTCCTTTGCAGATTAGAGATAGCGTACTCGTCACAGCGTCGTCTTTTCGTCGTTCATATCTAAGTTAGTACAACATCTGTGTAGTCTATGAATATGTAATATTAAACAAGGTAGTACCTCCAGTCAGAATAGTTATAACAAAATGATATTTCAGAATTGTTAAAAAGTAAGTACTCTTATATCAATAATCAGGAAACATGGATTCTAATTAAGAAGAGGATCGAAGAAAAGAAGAGAAGAGAATATAAAAAAGAAGAAAGAAGATTCTGAAAGAAATCCTGGTGATTGCCACTAGCGAGGTATAGAGTTCCTACGTGAAGTAAAACTGTAGGAACTTCATACCGTGCTCTTGGGTTTGCCAATGGTCTACAAATCTAATAAGATTAATGAAGAAAGTGAAGAATATTTCTTATAAGCCACTGTATTTTGTTCAAAATGTAATAAAAATTGTATTTTTTTTAAATAATACCACTAATACGTGTTTTAAACCTATATTATTAATAAATTTTACTAAGTCATTTAGAATAACCCATGCTAGCCTTTATAATGTAAGTTTACATTTATTATAAAGATAAAAATTATATTATTAATGATTTGCAATTATGTGTAATGAATATTTACACATATCTGCTAATGTATTATGGAAATACGTAATTATTTATAGTACTCATTTATAGTCCGTATAAATACATCCACTTAGAGTGTAATTGAACACGATTATATATATTTTTTGTATAAGGAATGTAATTTTACGACACGTTTGGCTCAGTTGGTAGTGTCTCTACTTTTTCCGCCAGCGGTTGCTGGTTCCCTGGTCGAGTCCCGCTGGGGGTTCGTTTGTTGAGCACGAATGTTTGTACTCCAGTCATGGGTGTTTATATTTATAATCTGTATGTATTTAAAATTTATATATGTGTAATATATCAACTAACTGGTATCCGTAACACAAGCCTCGTAGCTTACCACGGAACTAGATGGTGCTGTTGTAATAATGTCCAACATATTAAAAAATTTACTTTCAGCAAATGTGCCAAAGCAAGTTTAGTTAATGCTCATGCTCAGACTAGAGTATAGGCAGGGAAATAAAACTAAAAATGAAGTCAAACAAAAATGATAATGTGTAATTTATAATGTTTATTTAGTTACCAGGTGGTACAATTTCCCCACATAAATAAGATTTTAATCGTTTATATGAATAAAATTTTATAATCTGTAAATTCATCTAAGTACTTTTAAAATAATTATAGCAATATTATTCAAGGGTATATTAATTTTAGAAATAGTTTCATACAATTTAAACGAAAACAAGTCTGTTATTTCTACTATTCATAATTTATTTAAAAAAAAATTAATAAACATTATATATGATAACTTTTGACTTTGACTTCGACATTTTTAGCGGACTCTGCATAATTCTTTTGTTTGAGTCTAACTTATTTATTTTACTACATTCCTTTTCATTTGTTGGTTAATTAAAAAAAGAGTTGAATTTTGAACCTAAAATTTATAATGATGAAGATTAATGATTATTGAATTAATTATAATGATTATTGAATTAATGATGATATAAATTAATACATAATGATCTTGAATTGTTAATGATATTCATTAATGGAGGAGATATGGAGAATGTACCAATTGGATTAGAATTCTATTCTAGTATGAATTTCTTGTTTTATTGGATTGTAAAATATATAACACCTATGTTTTATAACTAAAAATATAATCTGAACTAATCTAGAAAAATGTTCGAATATGTACTTATGTGAAAAAAAAAACGCTTATGTATAACATTTTATAGGCATATTGTGATAATGACGCCACCTTGTGTTATTTTTTCTAATACATATGAGAAAAAAGAATAAGTATAATACTAAGCTCTAGAGGATGAGTAAACAAATTAGAAAATGAGTGTGTGTTTATTCTTTCTTTATAGCAATTGTGATAAATTATTTGACAGAATTGAATTAAATTTCGATTAAAGATAGCTTCAATTCTAGATTAATATATAATGTAGGCTACTTTCGATTCACGAATCCCCCAAGCAAATGCCACCGCAGACTACACTAGCGTTCTAAAAGAGATCCGTAAGAGATCTTTCAAAAAAAAAGCAGAAAGATGTTAATTCCTGTACATAAAATTGTATTTATTGAACATTAATTAAATCGTTTCATCTACGGTTCCACTAATCCATTCATCAAAGGTTCTCGGCAAGAGATTACTCATAGGTTTTTGCTATTTTATTTACATCTTCAGTACTCTTCTTTTGTGTGTGCAATAAAGTAAATAATAAATAAATATGATGAGAAATTACCACCATCTAGTCCTATGGTCTACGAGGCTTGTGTTACGGATACCAGATAGTTGATACACCACACATATATGACATTAAAACATACCCTATAACCTATAACTGGAGTTCAAACATACGTGATCATCACACTAATGAATGTACCCAGCGGGACTCGAACTTGAGACCACTTGCACAACAAGAGTCACACGTTTCATCATAAACCGTATTATATCTATCTATCCTCAGAAATAATTTGAACAAATACATATAATAAAATTTGTTATTATTAATTAGGCACTAATAATGTTCTCCGACCGATTCCGGCCATGGCGGCCGATCTCATTGAGACTGGCCAAGTACGCAGGAGATATTATAATGCACAAGTGTACGCGCAGACACAAGTGCACTCTCTATTCCTATCACTCTCATACTCCGGTGGGACGACTACTCGACACGAACAGTGAGAGCTAAGGCGCAGGACCGACGGCTTTACGTGCTCTCCGAGGCACGGGGGTGAACCACCACAACCTTCCCAACTCCGGGCTGTTACTGAGGCTAACGAAACAGAAAGATTCAATAACTAAACTTGGCCTGACCCGGGACTCGAACCCAGGACCTCTCGGTGTGTGACCGTACATGCTAGCCACTACACCACCAAGGCAGTTAAGCTCTAATTACAAGATGGCGCGAGTATAAGCATGCAATTGCTATGATTGTACAGGCCGATGCATAACGTCAATAGAACTATGACACGATTACCATTACTCATCGACGGAAACCACTGATTGTATTCATAATAAATTAAAACCGTAAATGATAGGTATTTATTTGAAATATTATTTTCAAAACAAAATGCTAAGTGATGCTGTCATGTAATGAGCTCATATCAAAATCTAATAAAGCTGGAAAAACTGTTATGGTATATTTTAAGCTTTAAACTTAGTTTACGTTATTTTTATGGTGTACAATGTAACCATGGGCTATGGCCTGATCGCCTTGTATTGAAGAGAGGCCCGTGCCCAGCTGTGGGAACGTCCCACTGCTGGGCAAAAGGGCTGAATACTACGTAATAATTACCTGAGCATTTCGTCACTGTTTGGTACAAGCTACATGTTTGAACTGGTGCCCTAATACACGAGTTCAAATAATATTGTCAACCTACTCCACTATAAGTTAAGTTTAAAAATGTGAGACTCAACACTGCTTCATAGTTCTAAAACGTTTTTTTTTCATGGAGCTTATATTAATGAGTATTTATTTCGTTTACAGTTTAGTATTATTTTTGAAACTTTTTAATTGTGGGTCGAGTTGATTGGGACTTATTATTTTTTTATATAATAGCATTTTAACGTACAGTAATAAAATTTAAAGTTTCTGATATTTTCAAGAAAGCCATCTGTTGTAGGTTGACGGAACTACGTCAAAAATTTTGCTACCTTATGCCTACATTTTCTATAGTAGGAAAAGCAAAATATTAAGTATTGTTGTTTAACCAACGCGTCTGTCTGTCTGTTCGCGATAAAATCAATAAATTATTTTTAACAAAAAAACAAAAACCGACTTCCAAACTTAATAAATCTAAACTAAAAAGTAGAAAATAATACTTTTAAGGACTTTGTTAATTTTGGAGTCGGTGCCAGCCAGATTATGTTTACAAATTGATAGATTAATCAAATATGTATCTATTTAGGGCTATTTTGCTTTGGCTGGCACCGACTTCAAAATTAACAAAGTCCTTAAAAGTATTATTTTCTACTTTTTAGTTTAGATTTATTAAGTTTGGAAGTCGGTTTTTGTTTTTTTGTTAAAAATAATTTATTTTTAACTTTTTTGCGGAAAGTAGATACGTATTGTGTTAATACTATAAAAATTTACCTTCTATTATGAGGTAAACCTAATAGCCTGAAAGTATACAACTATCCGTTCATAATTGCGTATTATATTGAAAGAATTTTCTTTAAACTGCTAACCGTTGAGGAGTTGTACCTTCCATCATCAGTTACGGTACGTGACTCAAATATCCATATAGCCTATAAAAGATTCGGCCAAGCATCGTTAATTTGCTCCTATGAATTGAAGAGTTCCGATACTTTGTCATGGATGCCATCATCAGAACCTTACCAAACTCTCATCAAACTACCCTTGAAGTATACCCTTTCCATTAAAAAAAGAATCATCGAAATCGGTTAACGTGATATTGAGTTATTCGTCCATTTGTCGCGCAAATACTTAATGCAAATTTAAGACTTTTATGGTTTTCTCATGGATCCCATTGTCAGAACTCGAAAATATTAAAATGGGACCACATGGGAAGCACTACCTTTCAAATAAAAAAAGAATCATCAAAATCGGTTCACCCAGTTCAAAGTTATGAGCTAACAAACATTAAAAAAAAAAAAAAAAAATACAGACGAATTGATAACCTCCTCCTTTTGGAAGTCGGTTGAAAAAAGTGCACCGATTTTCATGCTGTTTTCACCAATGGTTCTCGAAGAATCTTTTGGTAATAAGTTGTAAAGATATTGTATACATTTACTTGCGGAACCCGCGGCTAAACTCGCGCTAATTCCAGGGACGAACCCGAGCGAAGTGAGGGTCATTCGCTAGTATTAGTATATATTTATAGTTATAGAGAAAAAATCTGTATTCTCTACAATAAAATAAATTATTTTTAACAAAAAAACAAAAACCTTTTTAGGGTTATTTTGCTTTGGCTGGCACCGACTCCAAAATTAAGAAAGTCCTTAAAAGTATTATTTTCTACTTTTTAGTTTAGATTTATTAAGTTTGGAAGTCGGTTTTTGTTTTTTGTTAAAAATAATTTATTTTAAAATTTTTAGCGGAATGTAGATACGTATTGTGTTAATGACTATAAAAATTTACCTTCTATTATGAGGTAAACCTTATAGCCTGAAAGTATACAACTATCGGTCCATAACTGCGTATTATATTGAAAAATTTTTCTCCAAACTGCTAACCGTTGAGGAGTTGTACCTTCCATCATCAGTTACGGTACGTGACTCAAATATCCATATAGCCTATAAAAGATTCGGCCGAGCATCGTTAATTTGCTCCTAAGAATTGAAGAGTTCCGATACTTTGTCATGGATCCCATCATCAGAACCTTACCAAACTCTCATCAAACTACCCTTGAAGTATACCCTTTCCATTAAAAAAAGAATCATCGAAATCGGTTGGCGTGATATTGAGTTATTCGTCCATTTGTCGCGCAAATACTTAATGCAAATTTGAGACTTTTATGGTTTTCTCATGGATACCATTGTCAGAATTAAAATGGGACCACATGGGAAGCACTACCTTTCAAATAAAAAAAAGAATTATCAAAATCGGTTCACCCAGTTCAAAGTTATGAGCTAACAAACATAAAAAATATATATATACAGACGAATTGATAACCTCCTCCTTTTGGAAGTCGGTTGAAAAGTAGTTCTACTTTAAAAAAAAATTATAAGAGACATTAGGACTATTTTTAAGACCTTTTAATGTCGATCCAACTATAAACAATTGCATGATTCGATATGTAAAAGTCCTATTAATGTATATTTAATGCACTTTTTTTTACCCGTTTGTAAGGTAACAAAAACAAGTATGTTTTTGAGATTTACATAAACGTATGTAATTTTCCATATGAATTTACTTTGTATTCTTTATTCTAATTTATGCTTGTTCCTTTTAGGAATAACTAAACGATCCATAATAAAGTGAGAAAGGTATCTCAAGCGATTTATTTGTTAAAAAAGGAGGACCTATAACTAGATAGATATAGAGTGATAGATAAATATTTAAATATTTGTTTTATTGACACAAAAAAGAGTAGAGCTGATGAAAAGAAAAAAAAATAGCAAAAAGCGAGTGCGGTCTTATTCCTATGAGCAATCTCTCAAAAACCTTTGGTGAAAGGATTAGTGGAGCCGTAAACGAGACATTAAAATTAATCTATACCGTGGACAAACAAAAATAAGTTTTTGTTTGTTACATCTACATAATAACTTTTTCCTAAATGCATACGCAATTAAAAAAAACATATTTTTTTTTACATTTTTGCCTTTCTGTCACTTCGTTGCCGTTAATCTGTGAATCATATAAGAAAAAACGATCCGTATATTTTTTTCTATTTTTTTATATTCAACTAAAATATACCAAATACACAACAGGTAAGTGTCACTATTCGTTAGTGCACATGTGTCGATGAAATTCAATAGATGTCATTATTACAATGAAATTTCGATATCGTTATAGCTGTGTTAAAATAAACATTAACATGTGATTTTTTTTCTAAAGACTTAATTTCTAGATTTATTGTAATTCTAAAATCTGTTGCGAAATGAAGATTTCACATGATTCAAATTCTACATTGAAATAATATAGTTTATTTACACTGATTAAAATATGTCTACGAGAATATGTAATAATTTTCTCTAAAATCTATTGTACTTCGAAGTTCGATTCTCGCTCGAGACAAAACTCCATATTGCGTCATTTATCATGTTTCGTGATTATTATAAAACTAGACATTAACCCTCGCTCTGCTCGGGTTTTATAAAATGTGTGTCTGTCGGTCTTTATGACCGCATCACAATAAAACTACGGACAGATATTTTTTATTTCATATGATGATTGCGTATTACGAAGGGACGAACGCGAGCTCAGGAACAGAAAACCGTGGCTGACTGATTGATCTATCAACGCATAGCTCTAACCACTAAACGGATTGAGTTGAAAGGAGCACAGATAATAATTATTATGATGAGACAACCGCTACGAATGGAAAAAAACGGAAAATTCAGGTTTTACTCGTAACAAAAAATAAGTACACTCCTCACTTAATTCAACTTGCACATGACTTATGTGTGCTGCAGTAGTTTTCAGCCTTTTTAACGTCCCACTGCTGGGCACAGGCCTCCCTACTATACGAGGGGGGCCTTGTCCACCTCGCGAAGTGCGGGTTGTCGGCCTTTACATGTCATTCTTCGAACGCTTGTCAAGTTCTCTGTAACATAAGAATAGTGCTAATTAAGTTACAAATGATTTGCAAGTGTGAATATCAAAGGTGCAAGACCCTGGATTTGAACCCGGTTCATGTTTAGGTTTTATTAGTCGGATTTCAGCATTGAAACAAATTATGTTGAAACATTTCTCCAAATGATAGAAATGTTTACGTCTTCATATAAACAATAAAATATTGCAAATAGTGACTTTTTCCTTATTTATCCCTAAGAAGTACCCTTAGAAAGTCAAACTTAAATTTCTACTTGCGAAATACCCCTGTACCGTTGAATTTTATTTGAAATCGCTTTCGAATGTTGATTACATTAGTTGTGATGCTAATTTGCAGGCCAGATTTATATCTACGTTAATGAACTATGCACTTTCTTGTCACGGTATTGTGTTTGTCTTCCTTTTGTGTGTCCAATAAGTGTTTAATTATTATTTTTAATAACACTTAAACACTTACCCCCGCTTCCCTTCGTAGTTCATGGAGGTTATTCTACAATATATAGGCTTACAAGTGAAACGAAACACATAAATCTGTCCGGTTTTGCTTGAAAAGGTAACCAATATGCAAATATATAGAAACTTTCGAAGTACTAATAATATATAAGAAATATATAAGCAATGAAATAAATGTATGTACTGTAGTAAATATATAAGCCATTCTTATAAAAATACTAAAGTTACATAACTAGTGTCCCAATAAAAGTGTGCACTATTCGAAATTGTGCACTTTTTCTAATCTCTTTTGATCATTGATTTTTGGATGACAAATTTAAAATGCACGTAATTTCGGTCAAAAAAGTATTTATGTGGTTTGTAGAAGAAAGAATTTGTGTTTAGACGATTTGAATTTTTAATTTTGAATTATATTCTTAGGTTTACTTAACGTAGACCTATAAATAACATATCGCGACGGCACTTTTTGAATACATATTTGTTAGGAAGTGTGCATTTAGGTATTCTCTTTTACATCAATGATGTAAGCAAAATAATTCATTCATAAATTGCATGTAATAAAATTTATTAGTCACTGATTCAAAACTTCCCTGCATTTTAGTGTTATTTTTCATGTTTTTATGTTTATAAGGTGCATCGTATTGTACAGATTTTATTGGAAACGTGTTTGGTTCACGGAAAATAAATTATAAAGTATATATTACGAGAAAGGTACACGATTTGTTTATCTTGTTTCCATTTTTAAATCGCATTTTCAAGATTTATGTAGTAAATGATGAATTTCGTAAGTTAAAATATATAAAAGCGAAATACAAATCACTTCATGAAATACAGAAAATCTGGTATAAATATGAGAATTAGCATGGGGACGGTTTTTGTTGTGGACGTCCGCTAAGAACAGATTTTACGACAGGGCAGGATTTAGGAGGTCTAAGGGTTCTCGCTAGTTTATATCAAAGTCCTTCATTCTTCGTGCTACAAACTTTTTTGGCAGGGAGCACCTAGGAACGGACCCAAGCGAAGCGAGGGTGAGTCGCTAGTATTTTATAATTTTTAAATTCACTGAGCACTCTTCTAAAGTTTTTGGGACTAATATTAATATTCCCATGACTTTTCATGATTTTTTACTGACCATATCAAATTAATTTTGCTCTAATAATAGAGAATTATATAAATAAATAAAATAAAAAAAAGAACATACTAGAAAATACTAAATGCTCGACATCTTCCTGGAAAGTTTTGTCTTTTGCTCCATCAGAAATTTTTAATAGCTGCCCTTGTCACTGATGAACAAATAACTTGTCATATATTATTAAGCATCATGCAGGCGAGTTTTTACGATGTAAATACACTGTTATTTTGATGTCAGAACGGTCCTATAGAAAATTATCTATCACTATCTTTATTTAAATCGTTAAAATTAGACATGAGAATATGAAATTTAAGAATTCAAATCTTACGAAAAATTGTCGAACAATGATATGATTTTGATATTAGGCCTGTGATACACTTAAACTTTTAAATATCAAGTAAATATCAAACTTGGTTAAATAACAGATTTATGAGTCAATATATTATGACAATGTTACAAATAATCTCAAAAATCTCTAAATAACCTTTCGAAAGTCTATAGTCGTATTGCAATAACTTAGAACAAGACAGTTTAATGGTCTCAAAGACACGATGTAACGATATAGCTGCCACAGCGGGATAAACGGCAGTGACCCATCAAGCCTGCAGTTTAAATCAGAGCATCCCATTAGTATGCGCTAAATGCATTACATGTATACCTAATGTATACATATTACGTACATCTATATACACATATAGTATTTGACGACACGTTTGGCTCAGTTGGTACTGACCGTATTTTTCATCAGTGGTCGCGCGTTCGAGTCCCGCTGGGCGCTTTAATTTGTTGAGCACGAATGTTTGAACTCCAGTCATGGGTGTTTATATTTATAATATGTATATATTTAAAATTTATGTATCTGGTATCCGTAACACAAGCCTCGTAGCTTACCATGGAACTAGATGGTGCTGTTGTAATAATGTCCCAACATATCTAATCTAATAAGTATATGAAAATCTCGTGTCACAGTGTTTGTTATCGAACTCCTCCGAAACAGCTTGATTCTGGTATCTGCTAGAGCGCCAAAGAAGTTTAAATTCAACCGCGCGTAATGGTTACACGCACAATATTTTTTTTTGCTATTTTTCTTTTAATTAAATTTTTTTTCGTCACAGTTTTTAACTTTTGTTGTATATATTATTCTTAATAGTGTCAGATAATTTATCATTTAGCAACTTTTTGTTATTTTGCGAGAAGATCATCAGTTTAAAAAAAATGCATATATCACTTTCCGGTTCATAAAATTTTTCTGTAAAAATAATTTAATTAATCCATTGTTTAGTTGTAGTAATAAGGAGAAACCCACACTTAACGTTCCTTTTAAAACTTGCGACTTTGTTTAATGAGTACCTCCAAATCATCCACGAGAACCTATCTATCTATGTTATTTTTAATCTTAATAAAAAGTAACTATTTACTTTAACAAATATTGATAATATTAGCAAACCATTTTTCTGTTTTTACATCTATCAATCTATATTTTCTTGATCTTGAATTATTTGTAGAAGTCCAGAGAAGGTTTAAAAGGTGAAGCACCCAGGGACGAACCCGAGCGAAGCGAGGGTGAATTGCTAGTATATATAAAATATATTATGTATTTATACATATAGGTACTAACGACTTACCCTCGCTACGCTCGAGATCGTCCCTAGCCTACATTTAAATATTATAATATTATGTAATATGATAAATTTTATATATTACTATATATATGTGAGACTGGTATTTTTATTTCTTGTACTTATATTCATTTCATGCACTATTACTGGCTGCTGACATCTTCCATATCCACAGGTTGACTGGAAGAGATCTCTTTCAGAGATAAGTCTACCTTTGTCAACTAAGTTTATTGGTGTTGTCTTTTTCCCTGTATTACTTTTAAAATTCGATAAAGAATTACATATATTACTAGCAATTCCCGCGGCTCCGCCCGATTTCTGATCACTTATATAAGTATTTTTTGATGCCAAACCATAAAAAATGAAAATTTGGTCCAAAAATAAAAAATTAAAACCTGCTGAGGGCCACCCTTATCACCTAGGGGAATAAAAAATAGCCTACGACCTTTTCTCGGACCTACCAAATATATGTACATAAAAATTGATCGTGCCGTTTCGGAGGAGATTCACTGTGACACGAGGTTTTTTATATATTAGAGAAAAAGAAATACCTACTATCGATACTTGGATAATTTTAACGAAAGCATACTTTTACGAAGATGACATTACAACTTTAAATCATTTTAACGTTTATTTTGTAGAAAACCTAAAGTGCAAATACTCGTAGATGTTTTTAGTTCATTTTAAAACTTTTACCACTTTACTCACTTGCGGCAATGTCAATATGTTTTAGGTGTGGTTAAATTATTGTAAATATTTGTCAATTCTAAAATCTACAATCTGCTTAGTTGTAAAACTAGTTTTTTTTTCCTAATTTTCGAACTATTTCTAAAGATCATTGGTTTGTGTTATCTAGCCGAATGCAATCTTAATATTCTAATTTTTAATCTTATGCTTAGCATTCACTGAAAGGGGTCTGAAAGTAGTACCATTAGATAAAAAGTTGAGGAGCAATAGTTTATCGTGGTATGGATGTGGAGGGATGAGCAAAGTGTTAAAAAAGTTCTATCTATGTATCTATGTAGAGAAGAGGATGACCAAAGGAAAGATGGATGGACTGTGTGGAAAAGGATATGGCTAATTACGGGGTACGCGGCAGCAGTGAAATGACGAATAATAGAGTAGAAGTTTGTAAGAATGTTTGTTACTATTTCACGCAAAAACTACTGAATGGATTGTGATGAAACTTTACGATAATATTATAGCTTTTACATTAGAACATCACATAAAATTATAGCCACATTTAACAATAATCTATAAAGATATAGTAGCGAAACCCGCGGCTTCGTTAGCGCCAAATCCGAACCCGAGCGAAGCGAGGGTGAGTCACTAGTCAAAGAATAAAACAACAAATTACACTGACCCCAAATAGAATTGGGACAAGGGCAGGAAGTAACTGCTTATTATGTTTAGCATTCACTATTTCAAAGGCAGCAAAATATTTGAACGCACAGGACCAAAATTAAAAATTATCCAGTCATAAGTGAAACATAGTCGTCCAACGGACGTGACAGCCAGCCCTAGCTGCCATACACTCGCTTGGGACATTAGTGTTAGCAGCTTGGACTGTCCGTTGGCTGACTATATGTTTCATAGGCTTTGACATCACTATTTATTCAAACATATCAATAATTATGGAGGGATATGATATTAGCGGTATATACATTCGTCTACGTACGAGTACACATCTACCATGATATCTCATTATTTATCCTGGATACGACAAAATGGCGTACGTCTTTAAGAAAACCGACTGACCTTTTTTAAGTATCATATCATAGGCTTTTATTTTAAAGTTTTCTTAGTACGAAATTCTATATGGAAAGGGTTTCCATTCATGTTTAAATATTAGTATCTACTGTATGATACTGTATGAACTAAATAAAGATTCGTTAGATACTATTATTCGTGCTTTCGATCGTTTCGTTTCACCCAACACTACACCGTACTAGAAAAATGACAATACATATACCATAAGTTCACACAAATCTTTAGAAATCAAATCTGATATTTAATAGGTGCAACAAACTTTTTAATTATATTTGAAATATAGAAAGAATTTTTCAAAATACCAACGTTAATTACAGCATTATTAAAACTGTGACGCAAAAACGAGCGTGATTCAGAAAAAATATGCAATTTCATATAATTACACATATTTTTTTTTAAATTGCTAAGATTTTTTTGCTTTGAAGGACCATTTATTTTTATTACATTATTTTAGTACATTTTTTTTGTAAAATGAAAAATAAGCATTTAATTAACGCTTATTTATTATAATATCATTTTTAATATAATTGCTTGACTTTTAATTGGTCTGTTAACACGTTATTTTTGATCTAACGATAACAAAAGTTCACTGTAAATATATTTTCTTAATTTTGTGTAATTGCCTATAATATTTGATGATGAAATATTTAAGTATATTGCAAACATTTATTTAATATAAGAACTTTTCAAAAGACGTATTTTAAGATGCTCGATAAAGTTAAAATGTAGGTATCTTGTTGAGGTTATGTACCTGCAGAGAGTGAGCGAGAAATGTAATTTTAAATGCCTTCCACCTCATTTTCAACCGACTTCCAAAAGGAGGAGGTTATCAATTCGTCTGTATTTTTTTTTTTTTTTTTTTTTTTTTTTTTTTTTTTTTTTTTTTTTTTTTTTTTTTTTTTATGTTTGTTAGCTCATAACTTTGAGCTGGGTGAACCGATTTTGATAATTCTTTTTTTATTTGAAAGGTAGTGCTTCTCATGTGGTCCCATTTTAATATTTTCCAGTTCTGATAATGGCATCCATAAGAAAACCATAAAAGTCTTAAATTTGCATTAAGTATTTGCGCGACAAATGGACGAATAACTCAATATCGCGCCAACCGATTTCGATGATTCTTTTTTTAATGGAAAGGGTATACTTCAAGGGTAGTTTGATGAGAGTTTGGTAAGGTTCTGATGATGGGATCCATGACAAAGTATCGGAACTCTTCAATTCTTAGGAGCAAATTAACGATGCTAGGCCGAATCTTTTATAGGCTATATGGATATTTGAGTCACGTATCGTAACTGATGATGGAAGGTACAACTCCTCAACGGTTAGCAGTTTAAAGAAAATTCTTTCAATATAATACGCAATTATGAATGGATAGTTGTATACTTTCAGGCTATTAGGTTTAACTCATAATAGAACGTAAATTTTTATAGTCATTAACACAATACGTATCTACTTTCCGCAAAAAATTTAAAAATAAATTATTTTTAACAAAAAAACAAAAACCGACTTCCAAACTTAATAAATCTAAACTGAAAAGTAGAAAATAATACTTTTAAGGACTTTGTTAATTATGAAGTCGGTGCCAGCCAAAGCAAAATAACCCTAAATAGATACATATTTGATTAATCTATCAATTTGTAAACATAATCTGGCTGGCACCGACTCCAAAATTAACAAAGTCCTTAAAAGTATTATTTTCTACTTTTCAGTTTAGATTTATTAAGTTTGGAAGTCGGTTTTTGTTTTTTTGTTAAAAATAATTTATTAGAGGGATATATCTTTTAAAATACTAGTATATAGTATAAATGATGGTACAATTTATTCCGACAAATTGAGTTACATTTATATACACCTTTTTTTAAGTCGGTCGAAAATATTGCTAATTTCGTACATCCATTCGTCCGTCTGATGCATAGATTCAAAGTTACGGAGCAATGAAATTGTTTTGGAAAAATACGGATAGAATTTACTTCATATCCTTTTACATTCTAGAACAGATCTTGCACTAATAGGATATTCAGCAAACGTATTTTTAAACCTATTTAATAAAAATATAGTTATACAACTACTTTTATAAATTGCTATTATCTGAAAGTAAATGTAGGTATTAAGTCATTTTTAACGTCCCACTGATGACGGGCCTTTAAATACGAGGGGGATCAGGCCAAAGCCCACAACGCTATCCATGTGACATCCCATGTCGTTTGACAACTTGCTAAGTTCCTTCTTGCAGAAACCTGCATGATTTCCTGTGCTGTAACTCATTTTGTCTTACACAAACGATAATTACGTTAGAAATGATTCGCATATAAAAAACATCAGATATGGGCTTGGTATTACCAAGGCCCAGCAGTGGGACGTTAAAAAAGGTCATAATCATATATACCTACTATCTATTTGCTTCGTATCTACATCTGACAATCTTCGTCAATCTGTTCTTCCATTGCTGCAAAAAAAAACACAACAAACAAACCTACTTTGAATTTAATTTTCAGCATTCTTTTGATTTATGTCTTTGTTTTGGTATTCGTATAGTGACTAAGCTTATTTTTTTCTTTATATGTTTAATATTCCATATCATTATATCCTTTATAATAAATATATATTTTAATTAATAGCAATAGTGGCGCCAGATGTAATTTATGTATTTTTGTATGCTAAATCCAATTATATTTATCTTTTAAATGGCAACTTTAAGCATTATACGAGATTTAACCTGATGACGAGGTAAGCAAAGTTACTCTACCGTATCATAATTATATGTAAATCTAGTGTTCTGCTGTTACTAACTACTAATATGTTTAAAATATAATTTTAAACAAGGATTAGTAGTATATTTATAAGTTATCCTCCCATTTAATTTTTTTTTTCTAAAGAAGCAAGCTTGTTATGGATGCTAAGTTTCTGATTCTTTGGATCTTATTACGTTTCTTAAATCATTTAAAAAAAAACAATTTTCATGCAGTTTAAAATTTTAACGGATAGTTAAGGAAGTTCGTGTTTTTCTATGATATATCATCGCTAATAATAAACCAAACCAGAGGAATCATAAAGGCTTCTTTTTCTCCCAATAAGTTATTACTTACTAGTTATTGTGGGATACTTTGGATAACCTATTGCAATATGTAACTTTCATATACCTGGATGGTCTAGTGCCTAGCATGATGCTGGGAGCAGAAAACTCAGAGGACTTAGGTTCTATTCCTGGTTCGAAACAAATTCAGTTATTGAGTCTCAGTCGCTATAATTTTTGATGCGCAGATATTACGTCACAATGAGATTGACCTTTGACATAATTATTTAACTATCAACTGAACTTTTAGTAGTTTGTTTAACTTTAACCTACTCGACTTTATTTATGTAAGTAAAGATTTACTTTAAAGTTATTTGTACCTCTCCTGATACATAATACATATCATTGGTCATTTCTTTAGACCACCTTTGTGTTCAACAGGTATTATCTTCGTATATAGAGCTATACTTTAAGTATAATGCAAAGTGCAAGCAGTAGCCACTTGCACTTTGCTAAATAATACTGTTTTAAATGTTTTTATTGCAGTTTTAACAATCGTTAAAACAATTGATGTAGAGATAAATGAAGGAAACGTAGCGTTATCTTTGAAAAAGATCTTTTCTGCCAATCTAAGGTAGTGAGAATATACTGTTGAAAACCGGACCACAATTATTAGTGCAGGTAATGTAAAGCAATGTAAATGATATACATACAGAAATACATAGATACCTCTCACATATTTGTACAAATATAATAGTTATTATACGATTACGTACATATATATGTAGGTGCATATATTATATGTGTATTTTATATGCAAAGGTATATAGTATTTTATATTATATAAAAAAATCGTGTCACAGTGTTCGTTATCCTACTCCTCCGAAACGGCTTAACCGATTTTTACGTATTTTTTGTGTACATTTGGTAGGTCTGATAATAAGTTGTAGGCTATTTTTTATTCCGCTTGGTGGTAAGAGTGGTCGATTTTTTATTTTTAGACCAAAATTATTATTTTTTATTTAAAATACTTATAACCCTATTTTAATGGTGATTAGAACGCAGTTGAAGCCGCGGGAATCGAATTAATATTATATAAGTGATATGACAATATTAACTTTTTTTACATTCAGCATAATAAAATGTACCTATGATATAGAATGAAATTTTATTGTATTGCTTATAGGTACATGAAGTAATTGGTGCAATGCGGTCTGGAGTGGATGTGGAACTAAGAGACAGAGACTAGAAAGAAGATGGAAAGTCATTCAGAACGATCGAGAAGAATGAAACAGTCGAACAAATTATTTAATATTGAAGATAAAACGAAAAACGAAAGTATTTTGAGAGATTTATATATTTTTTTTAGTCTTTGTAAAACCCATGCCATACCTACTTCAGCTTAATTGAGTATGTAAAATAATATATTATGTAATGTAATGTACATTAGTTTGCTGACTTTTTGATATTTTAACCACTCAAGCCATGTAAGACTTACTTTATAACAAATAATAAAGCCCATTGTTATATTTTAATTCGAAATATATTTCTTTATATTACTTTACTTTAGCGCTACTTTTTTAAATATTAGCCCAAACATTTATGACATAAGAATCATTAGAATTCGTATTAAATTCCGTAAAATGGACTACTAAGAATATTTTTTACGGAAGACAAACGTTGTGTGTCGCATATTGAAATTGTCTTCTAATAAATGGCGTATAAAGGATAAGTTGGTATGGAGATGTTATTCACAATTTCTCAAACATTGTTTTTATGTAAAAACAGACGATTAATTTCATTTTGAATTTTTTGGAACAATTTATCGAACCACTCTTAACATAGCAAAGTTTCAGAATCATGACTCGCAATTAGTGAATATTGTAACCTCTTAAATCCTAAGCATGTTAACGGTCCCTTGTAAAGAAATGATAAAAATTATTAAAGTTTATTCGGTGTTATAAGATAAAGTAATAAAAATAAGCATGAAATAATATAATTTACTTAGTTGGAGTCGCAATTTGTAAAAAGGAAAACCGATTGAGGAAGCCCAGTTGGGTCGGTATTAAATATATAGCAATCTATTATAGCATCTTGTAATACCTTATTACATTTTTAACATATTCATAATTAATGTAGGTAAAGTATAATATTATATTTATAATTAATAGTTTAAGTAGAAATAAAACTAAAGCAATCGCAAATAGATTTTATATATAATGTAAATTTACCAGATCCTAAAATAGCAATACATTTTATTTCTAACTAGTTATTAAAGTTTGAGTTAAACCGCTGTTTTCTTGTATTCTGAATACACGAATCGTTATAATTGTGTCCATGTTTTATTCATAAAAAGCATTCTAATAAATGAATTTGATTTGACGTCTCACTCACTAATAGATTTATATGCACTAAGAAGCCGTTTGCATATATTTGTATCCGAAATAGCTTCACGTAGGCGTTACGTTCACGATTAGCATACAGATGGGAGTGTGGGTTCGATTCTCGCTTTTTAGAAAGTTGTAATGATATTTATTATGACAGTTGTAATGTCGACTGGTCTATGATTTATTTAAATGGCTCCTTGTACGGGTTATAACAAGTTTCTTTTCTCTGTCTCTCTTATTATTAAGATTTAAGTGCGAAAGGGATGGAGTATTTAGGTATTACGTTTGAACCTTGGAACTAGTTAAACACTAAGTGGCACGAAGCTCTAATTTTGCACTAAGTACAGCCAGTTTGGTTATTGAATATTATTCTCAATATGTACCGAATAAATGTCTAAGTTAAAGCAAATTGCAAAGAATGATAATATATATTATTTAAGTATAGAAATGTCTGAGAGTATAATGAATCTAACCAACTACTAGGTTTAATTTGTTAACCGACTTCAAGAAAGGAGGAGGTTATATGTTCCTCTGTATATATTTTTTTTATGTATGTTCACCGATTTCTTCACCGACTGTAGGCCGATTTCAAAAATTTTTCTTTTGTTTGGTAGGGTATAGTTCCCAGAGGGTCCCATTGTCACCAAATCAGGATCTGATGATGGGATCCCAGGGAAATCGAGGGCAACTCTCAAATTTTACAGGCACCTAAATTAACAATGCACTTGCCATGAAAGATTGGTTCTTACCCATATAAAAAATATGTTTTAAATATATATCTTTATCGCTAATGTTTCAATCAATCAAAGTTGTATAATAAAATAAGAATTTTAAAATGGCATTAGACATCATTATATTTTGTATAAAGATGTAAGGTAGATATTAATAAGCTTTGATTAAGCTTTTAATTAGCTTTGACGCCTGATGTAGGTATTGAGGTAATATCTGCACACTGGAGATGTCATAGACTCTCTATCACATAGAAAATTAATTATAAGAATCGAAGTGTATGTCCGTTAGTTGAATGATTTATTGTGCTTGAGTATGTAGAGTTATTAATATGTATAGTTGTTGTTTAATATAACTTTAAAAGCTATTCCATATTAAGCTCACATTACGTTTATTTATAAAATAATGACTGAACTTATGATGGTAGAGCGGGGTTTAAAAGTGGAGGTGGTGACATAAGTAAAGAGATGAAGCTTGTAATAATATTGAAAAGAAATTAAATACTGAGTTATATTATATTTTTTTTTATTTATTTTTTATTTTTATTGATTTCCTTTATTTTTTTAAACTATGACACAAAATTTTTAAAAGAAAAAAGAACTAGAACAAACACTTAGAAATAAGTTACAATAAATGTAGAACCATAAGTGATACATTACCTATGATTCTATTAACAATATGAACTACACTATAAGTTGTATGAATATATTTTGTTTTTTGATTTCAGCTAGTTCAAAGACATTCCAAGATATGTACAAAATCGTAATCGTACATAAGAATTTAAAGTTAGAATATAATATTAATTTATAATTATTTTTTATTATATTCTTATAACACATGTTATTGCATAAGTTATTTAATTATTAGATACAAGGTAACTGAAAATTACAATATAGTTTCAGTCGCTTTAACTTATATTGTAAACTATTGTAGTTTTAACAACGTTCCTACAGAATACTCAAAAGTTGGACCAAAACTGGTCGGGTTCAACGTTCTTTCCTCATTAGTTTTTGATCACAGCCTCCCAAAAACGTAAAGGTGTAACCCGAACAGACGTATTAAGGGAGAGCATATTTTATTTTCACGTGTTAAGGTTAAAATTTGATTGGCACACGTGAATAGGAATTTTTTTCATTTTACGGTCACACAACTGGTTCTATACTTTAAGATAAAATTCCTCAGTTCGGTGTACTCACAGATTAGAAAATTTTTCTAACCTATAAGTTTGAAATGTTTATAGACATCGCCCGAGGCCGGTTTTTGTAGCTATTATATGCCGATAATTTTTGGTTGAATGTTGAAAAGGAATGTATAGAGAGGTATCCGACGGTTATTCTCATGTTTTAAAATTGGTCTGATAATCGACTGATTGGTTCACTTACATATAAACGTCGTAGACAGAAAAATAAATTAGTTTTAATCGCACCAATAACGATACTATTCGTAAAATAGCGATTTTTAAGAAAAATGCAAGTTTATAAAACATAACATCGAAAAAACTATAGAATTTTTTGAATACTTTAATAAAAAAGATATATATCGGACAGATGGCATTATAAAAATGTTAAATTAAAATACTAATAAATCTTGAAAAGTGATGTAGAATCTATTTTCGTCAAATACATTATACATCTTTCTATTGAATTGAATTGAAAATTGAATTGAATTGCATACTAGTCCAGTCCAGTCCAGTCCAGTCAATTATTAGGATCTGTGACACCAAAATATACAACAACACACAAACGTACTACCAAAAATGTAACTTGTTACAACCTTTCAGCTTTCTGTTTTTTAAAGCGCGACAAGATTAAGGCTGTATTATCAATTAAATTGTTACTTTTGCATAAAAAGGAAATATTCGGGAAAAAATTATCTTATCTTTTTAGTTTCAACAAATCGCATATTTTAAAAAACTTTATCTTCGAATATATAGTTTCAAAATTTATTGGACACGATAATTTTATATAGTAAATAATAATAAAAATATCCTTACTTAATATTATAAATGCGAAAGTAACTTTGTCTGTCTGTCTGTCGCGCTTTCACGCCAAAACTACTAAACCGATTTAAATGAAATTTAGTACACATATAGTCTAGAGCCTGAGAAAGGACAAAGGCTACTTTTCAAGGAGAAAAAAGGGCTGTAAGGGGTTAAAATAGGGGATGAAAAATTTGTATGGAATTACGTCATTTTTAAAGCTAGTAGCTTGAAACTTATTTTTTTGGCTTTTGATTAGATATAAATAAGTAAGACATTCAAAGTTTGTTAAAATTTTATACTAGAGGGGGTACCCGAGCGAAGCGAGGGTGAGTCGCTAGTAATAATATGAGCTTTAATATAAAAATGCTTTATTATTTTAAAACAATCGATTTCTTTGATTGACAAAAACTTTAACAGATCATGATATCGAATGAACATTAGTATGGACGGTGCGGTTACGAATTTCGTCGTGAGAGAATTTCAGGTTGAAAGATCTCTGATTTGCATTCAATAGATTTAAAAATAAAATATTCCACAAACGCGAAACAATTGAGTTTGGTCATTTCGAATTCTTTGTTTGTTAATCGTGTTAGAAATTACTGTTGTTTACATTAATGTGATGCGAAATATTTTATTACTCGGGTATTAGATGAGTTGAAATTCTTAGAGGCTTAGTAATTTTTTGTTTTTAATTAACTTAACAAAAAAAAAGCAGTTAGCTTTCATTTTAGAAATACTATAAAACAATTTTTAATTAACGTAATATAAAGTTTAAAAATAACATTATATACGAGTAGATCTTATACCACTATGCTATGAATAAAATTCTAGTGCAGTTGTTTTCTATACCAAATTTAGCGACTCATCCTCGCTTTTCTTGGGTTCGTTCCTGCACAATACTGTTGCTGTAAAGCATTCGAAACGTCGAGAACTAAAAATCAAAATAAATCCGCGACAAAATCCGAAAAGGTAGTTTCATTTATAATTTCGTCCCTGCATTAAAATTTTCATAATTTCCATAGTTCCCATACAAAATAAATAGTAAGGTCTTATCGGTTTTCTAGTACTTTTTGTGATTTTAATATTTTTAAATACCTTAACTACCCCTGACCACCAACGAAATAACAAAAGAATTATTCAAATCGGTCCAGCCGTTTTCGATTTTTAGCAAGACTAACGAACGGCAATTGATTTTTATATAGATAAGTATATGAATAATTCGTACACCTTACATAACAGTATATAAAAATAAGTGACCGCCAAAATATAATACTAATATATAGTTGAAAAATAAGCTTAAAATAAGCCTTTTAGCAGTGTATTGTTGACGTCGCGTTGGAGCAATGATAATATCTAAACAAACATAAATGAAAGACTAATTATAGTATGTGTAATGTTTTATTGTCTGGTCGGCCATTAGGCGTTCTCTGCGAATTGATTAAATTTGCACTTCAAGCTTTGCGTTGCAGGTTCATGGTCAGGATCGTTGAAATTCGAGCTTTCTGAAACAAAAAAAAGATTATTAATTATAAATGTACCTTAATAAAATTACTATGTTATTACTAAACTATTCATATTATAAGATTTTTTATTTACATAACTATATTTAAATTCGAGTATCATTATTATATTGATTAAGATACAATAAATAGAAGTAATTAATTTTCTATCTATGCCTTATCCCAATCTTTTCGATATAATTAAGACAAGTGTCCTCAATTTAGTTGATACAAAATGTCATTGAATCCCATAAAGCAACAGCTATCTTGACAGTTACAGATTGTTTATCTACTATGCATTTAATTAAACATAAAACCTTATACATATGCTTAATCGACTTTTGGACTATTCGACAAGATTTTGGATACTGAGATGGAACAGAGACCATTTATTTGAATTATTTTCTGCAACAAGCTGGTATATTGTCACACTGTGGGTTGTGGATACAGCCTGGTATGGCACCGTAAGGTACGAAGTCGCCACTGATAGCTTGAGTTAAGCATTTCGGTATCATCAAACAACGCGGCTTGTGCCGACATACCATCTTTACTTTTTGTCTTACTTGAGCCCCGACTTCCTCCTTCGCGGTTAATACAATATACTTCCTCGAGCAAAGCGGAAGCTCGGCACATTTAGGGTTATGCTTACACAAATGATTTTTTTCAACTAATAGGCATTCTGGCTTTGGCAACTTTCCGCACATTGGTACATGGACGCAAGAATTCTGTAATTTTGGATCGTACTGTGCTCTGTAGCAACCGTGGACAATTTCACAAGGAGGATCGTGGTTGCAAATGCTTTGAATAGTTTTTTCTGATTTGAATTCTGGTAAATATTGTGGTAGCTCCGCATAAGGTGGATGATATTGACTGGCATTGTCTAAAGTTTTTTGTTTAAATCGTTTCATTTTTCCACAATTTTGGATGAAACTACATTTTTTGCTTTGAGTTGCAGGCCACAGGTTTCCTTGGACATTGGACCTTGGTGAAGATATATTAAGACAACCATTAATTAAAATACAAGGAGGGTTGTGAATACACAATATTTCACCATTATATTTTTTAGAAATTGCTCTGATTACATCGTCATGGCTTTTTTGACAAGGTTTACATTTATCATCTTGTGATATTGATGGTGGTGGTTTTGATCTGGACTTCTGTTTAACTTTAGAATAGCATTTACAAGTAGCTTTTGGTTTATTAAATTCCTTATTTTTATTTTTAGTAGATGTATTAGAATCTGAGCTAGATGCTTGTGTTTGCTGACAGCAATTATTTGTATTAATATGATCATAATTATATTTTTTTGGGGTTTCTGCTGGCGATAAGCATTTACAAGTAGTGGGGTTGAAACGCTGTGAAAGTTTAGCACACTCACAGGCTTCTTGATTTTGGATTTTGCTATTCATCTTCTGTGCAAAAAAATCCCAAAATGCTGAGGAATTTGATGATACTTTTGCAACACCTTCCATTTTAGTACAAGAACAATTTACTAAACAGGAAGTAGAAGCATAGACTTGATATGGTGATTTTATTTGCAATTTAGATGGGTATTGTTGTTGATGATCATTTACAGCGTAACATTTTGCATATTCTTTACGTATTTCTTTTTCTAATTTATCTTTAACGCTGTTATGAAATTTTCTATATTCATATTTTTTTATACTTTCTGCGTCCGCTTCTGTTGATAAATTGGCATAACTGACTTCAGACATAAGGTTAGCTTTATGATTATTATTAGATTCATGATCGTTTTGTTGATGAAATGGTGATGTTTGAACATTTTCTTCAAGCGCGTAAACAGGTTGAGCACAATATTCTCTGTGCTGTTCATTTAGCTTATTCATATGTCGGCGTTTACAATTAAAGCAATATGCTCTGTTACATTTATTTGTTAAATCCGTTTTGTCTTCCTCGATGTTTGGTACATGCTTGATATAATTGTTTGAACGTCTAAATATTATTGACAAACATGGCATTACTTTTCCTTGCATTAGTGATTTTTCATTTACTTTTTCCATAAAATAGTGGTTGTCATCTCCTTTATTATTAAAGCAGTATAGTTTATTACTGTGTTCGAATCTATAGTTCATTCCAAAATTAGTTATACGATTATGTAAATTAGAGCCTTGTCGATGTGATTTTCTCCTTGTTTTTCTTCCATTATTGCTTAAAGTATTATGAAACAATGTAAATTCATTACAAAATTGTTTCTCGTGTTTTGAAATGCGATGTTTGCTGTTCAATAGCCGGTGGTTACCACTTTTTGGGGCTATGACAAGTATTTTCTCTGGATTCTCAAAGTCAGAGCTGTCCGAATGCCTTTCAACATGGTCAGGATTGCACATCATCAAAAAGTTGTCTACACAAATATCGTGCATTTTTGAGGCTATTTATTATTCCGGTTAAGGACGATTGGCATGTTGGCTTACATATTTTATTTCATTTTGTAATATTTCGGTCACATCATTATTCTAAAATAGTTTTTCTTTTCATGTTTATGTTGACAGAAGATTATTTATATTTTTCTTCGTTTTGACATCTTCATTGTCTTATCAATTAAAGAGGTAATATAAAACTATGTAAATTTTTTTAAAGTAAAATAATTTTTTGTATAAAATTGTTGATAAAGTAATAATACATATAAAGTCAAATATTTTCTTAGTTAATTAAAAACCGCTCTGCAATTTATTACACAGCTTGCTATTCTTAATGTATAATAAACTGGGCTCTTTTGAAAAACTTACACGTTGGTTGGCAATATAATTTATTTTAATTTAAAATATTTAAATAAAAGTGCTCATTAATTACCCCATATTTCTAAAGAACTGTGATGCTTTGTTTCTACAAGTATAGAATAGTGGACCGTTACGACTTCACGGGGTGGTGTTAAAACAAAACGCTAGGGTACTTATTATTATTTTTGAAATCAAGCGCCGAATTAATATGCAGAGGTGATACGTCATGCTGGAAGCGTTGCGCATTGAAGGGGGATTGTAGTGTGCAGGAATATAAATGAACGTTTATCTTACAATTTAAAAAAAACCGTCGTAGATAGTCGTATATAATAAAAGTTTTTTATAGAATATTCGTATTTTTGAATAACTGTATCCATGCAGACAATTTAAATTCATGTAAATATAAATAAATACAGCAAATTAACACTTCGTATTGTAGAATGTGATGACAATATATCTATTTTATGATTTTAAACAGTTAAATGATAGAGATTTTTTACTAACATTTGATTACATCTATATCTGCGTCAGACTATTTTTAGGTTATTATTTCTTTCATAGTTAATGAAGCCAAATACAAAAACTTTTACTTTTAAAATTGGACATTCTTATAAAAGAAAGTCTCAAGATCAACTAACCGAACTACAAAACCAAGCATCACGTCACACTAAAATAATAGAAAAGCAAAAAAATAACTAAGGTGAATGCCGAAGCACGTTTACGTTTTAGAAATAATGAATCGACCGAAAGGGTTCATATTATAATAGGGTGCAACCCTCTGTAATCATAGGTGATCTGATGGTCTGTCCTTTTTTATCCTATAAATTAAACACGGGATGGCTATTAAGTTTCGGACAAAGCCCAAGTTTTTGTTGGACAATGTGGCGTTCTTTTTATGTGTTGTATTAGATTATAGTAGAGTTAGAGACATTGAAATGATAAAATCTGAATCGTAGAGTATTATAATTACGCCTTCTTGCAGCTGACGTACATTTTTGAATGTTTCGTTGTGTGTTCCTTCTTAAAATATGCAAAGAATATTTAGTTTACTTACGTTTTGATATCAAGATAATTTAAGTATTAACCACGGTATTATATCCGCTTACATTATACATTTAATTTATATAAAAAAGGCATTTAATTTAATGTGGAAGACGTGGACGAAAAACTTGTGATTAATTATACATAATTAATTATAAATACTTAAAATAGTACTTATCACTTAACCAAAACATGATTATGAACGTAATTTTCTTTCTTTAGCTGCAGCTATAAATATCTAAATCATTTTGATAATTATCGAACTTCGTCTGAGAATGCTTTCCTCTGTAACTATTAAGTAATTACTGTTTTTAGTAAAATTAAATTATTTATTAAAGCTACATTTAACTATGTTATGTAAATATTATTTCATTATTTACCAACAAGTCATCTTTGCCCTACTCGTGTTTGTTCCTACTTCCTAGATATGTTTCACGATTTCTCAGAAATGAAATATTTCCTCGGCTTTTTTCTACTATATATTGCATGTATTATACCTACTTCCTTCTAGAATCACGCTGTCTATTGATGAAAGTTGCCTTAACATCCTTCGCGTAGTTCAAAAGATCAGATCAGAAGTGTACACACGACGCAAAGTTTTGACGCAAATGTTTCATTCTATACTTATACTCTTTTTTTATTATTGTTGTTATTTAAATTGGGCGAAAATGTATTGACAGTTTCTAGTAGATTATTATTAAATCAATATGTAACAAAAAAGTTCACAAATTCGGGTTCAATGGATGACCTTAAACATAGGATCTTGCAACTGTAGTGCGTGAGACTGACCTTGAACCAAACTGCAAGCTTTTAAAAGTAACCCCTACATACAAATTTAACCCATCGCTTTCTAAATATAAGGAGCATTATAGAGTGCTACAAAATATCATCAATATAGGAAGGATTAACACCACATGTGCGTCCGTGTTATTAAAAGTGAACCAGATTTTATACAATTGGACTTTTATGTAGATACCCCGCAACGAGCTGCGTTGTCCTCCAAAACAGTGTTAGGATCGCTGTCCATCTGCTAATATAATATATTCGAACAATATCTATGCAAATATTTTCAACGCTTACGCTTGTAAAAGTTTCGGCGAGTTTTGGTAGTAGGCTTTTTGATAGCGATAAAAAGTAATATAAAATTCACAAACTCTGTATTTTTTAGTGTATAATTCAATTATGTATGTAGGTATATTTTATTATTTAACAGAAGAAGCACGGAAATATTTTTATTGGGCTTAAGCTATAACGACTTTTTTTCTTATATTATTAAAATAAAAAAATTACAAGTATATCCTTTTCGTAACGACAATTTTGAAGCAATATATTATAGCTAATAATAAATAATCCAAAGCTAAATATTTAATGGACAGTCAACTTTAACAAATTTAACTAACTTTATAAAGAGTTGCTCCTTCAGTTTCCAATCAAATTTTACCCTTCGCGTCCTAGTAATAAATATGCTTTTTCATCGCTGAGGTTGTTAAAAGAAAGTTAGCGTGTCGGTCAAGTTTGTTCGAGAAGTTGTAAACCATTATAGGTTTACTTTGACATTCTATTCCATTAGGAAAACATTTTAATGGCCTAACAATTATCTTCAACTTGAGTCGAATAGTTAAAAAAACTATTCCGAAATTCTCAAACAATATCTTTTTATATTAAAAAGAGCAATTCTTGTAAATTTATTTACTTCATGTTTTTGGGAACGGCTTTACGATATGAACTAAAATTTTGTATTGTGCTATCTATTACTATAATAGTCTACTAAAAAATGCAGGGCGAAGCTCTGTTGTTCCGGTATCTACTAACTTAAAATAGTGTGTAGTAGTAATTTTTAGTGTACACTAAAAATAGTGACAAAAGCTAGTAATTAATCGAAAAATACTACGAAGAATTGATCTAAAATATTTTACTATTTCACTTACTATTTGGTTCAACTCAATACCTAGTATGCTAAAGAATGTAGGTTTGAATCTTGAGTCGATCATCACCGCTTTGTTTTCATTACAAATGCTCATAGTGACGTTAAAGCAAACAGAGACGTGGGAAATCGTCATCTACAAGTAGCTTGTAGCAAAGATCGTTACTTTTTAAATCGTCTAAGACATACAAAACATACGAGTATGTGTAGGGTTCATTACCTGTCCTTTTATTCATAAATCGATTTCAATCGATTACAAAAATATAATTTTACAAAGCTAACCCATTTTTATTAAAGAAAAGTACAATGCTATTTTTATTTCTAATTTCTTTCTAGTAATTCATACAAATGAAATATTTTTTACAGGAATAATAGGAAGAAGATTTTCGGAATCGTATATAACATCCTTTCTTCTAACAACATTTGTAACTACATATTCTGGATACAAAAACATCTTCTATGGTAATGAAATATTTGATGGCTGAAATTTGATACTATTAATTTAAATACTTGAATATTTTATTAATTAATTCATAGCCATTTAAAGATATTTTTTAAATTATTAATGTCATATTGAGGAATATAAATAAAATATGATAATACATACCTACTAGCTTATTAAATTGCAAAGCAAGTTTTACGCCTACTGCGTCCTATAAATTTTTATATTCAAAATAAAAATTATTTATGTGTAATAAATAAGAAATGTATAAAAGTAACTCATTTGCTTGTATTCTAAAAAAGCTAATTTTTAATAGTGTTCAAAATATTTCATGATATATTAACTAACGACTATCATCGCTCAGTCCATCTCTGGGTACATTTTCCACTAATAAAAATAATTCTAGAGAGTATTCTTCTGTTTTGAAGACCTTTTTAAGAACTACAACATTCATCTCGTAAACCTTGCATTTACAGCCTTAGCCAGGTACATTTCCACGTGAACAAGGACATCTAGATAAAATCGGTTATTGATTTTTCCTGTGGGAATTACGAAATTAAGCTAAAATTTAGGTATTGAAATCTAAAGTTCATCCGAACAATGTATTCATTTAATATGGATATATTACATTTGTGACAAAATTTGAACGTGGCTGTTACTATCTCTTTACATATATGGGATCTAACTGCCTCAGTGGTGTAGTGGCTAGCATGTACGGTCGCACACCGGGAGGTCCAGGGTTCGAGTCACGGGTCGGGCCAAGTTTAGTTATTGAGTCTTTCTGTTTCGAAGGCTCAGTAACAGCCCGGAGTTGGGAAGTTGGCGGTCTTTCACCCCCGTGCCTCGGAGAGCACGTAAAGCCGTCGGTCCTGCGCCTTAACTCTCACTGGTCGTGTCGAGCAGTCGTCCCACCGGAAAATGAGAGTGATAAGGAACAGAGAGTGCACTTGTGTTTACGCGTACACTCGTGCACTATAATATGTCCCGCGCCGTTGGCTAGTCTCAATAAGATTGGCCGCCGTGGCCGTAATCGGCCGGGAGGACATTATTATTTATTACATATATGGACTGTTCTAACGATTTAAAAGTAATAGCAAAGCTTATGAAACATAGTCGACCAACGGACGTGACAGCAAGCCCAAGCTGCCATACATCACATCTCACATCTCACAGTAGTAAGTTTTCGTAAAACATGTAAAATCCGTCAACCCGCACGAGGTCAGAGTGGTAGGCTGTGGCCCCCTCGTCTTAAAGGGAGGCCCTTGCCCAGCAGTGGGACGTTAAAAAGGGCTAAATACATACTCATAATATTCGTAAGTTTCTTATTCAAAAATAACAACATTCAATTAAGCGATAAGTTAATTTTTGAAAAGAAAAATAACGAAACTTATAATTTTAAGTTAGCAGGTGACTTTATTTAATTAGCGGTTATTAAGTGAATAATGATTGAAAAGTATTTTATGTATGTCCTTGAGTTTTTAAAATATTCGTTACACCTGATTTGGATACACCTTTAAGGTTTTTGTGTAATAAAATTAAATACAACTTCATGTAAAATCGTTATCGTAAGAAAAACATCACTATAAAAATTATTTCCACAGAGATAATTGTCAACCTTTACACCCTGAAGCAAATATACGAGTATAACGAACTAGGGACTTACCCTTGCTTCGCTCGAGTTCGTCCCTAGGTACCCCCTTTAGTATACGTTTTTTACAAACTGTTTTTTTTTTATTACTAAATCCTTCCGTGTGACTTACGGTATAACGTACAAAATAAAAATTAGTCGAATTGGCCGAGCTATTATTGAGTTTTGCGCTTACCAACATTCAGTTTTATTTATATAGAAATAGAAACTCAACCTCGGGTTTCTTGCCTAGGTACCTCCGTTTTAAAGATTAGTATAGATTTCGCAGAGATGACACATTTTTTCGCAGTAGGTACCTATCATAATCATACCAAATTTCATCAAAATATATTTATTAGTGGTTTTTACGCAATGCTATCACAGACAGAACAAAATTTAAAAACTTTTGACCTCTGTATCGACTGTTTCAATAAATTCCAAAAATATGTACAAAGCACATATTAGACTCAGTAAGAACTTTACTATATCTATAGATAATCATGTATGAACGACCATTACACAATACGATAATTACAATACCATAAAAACAATTTGAAATTCAAACGCCAGGACGTCAATCGCGGATTTAATTTGATTGGACAAGCTCCCCCGGGATGATCTGAGGCCCGAAATAGGGGAAATCAGGGAAAATAAAACTTTTATTGCATCACACGTGCTTTACATCCATTTTAAGATGACCTACCGCACCCCTCTTACGATATAAGCTTACAAGGGATTTTAGGTCGTTCATATTGTGGTGCGGGTCAGGATATATTTGTGTTGTTTGGGGGACGCGGCCCAATCGTGATCCGATGTCGCGATTGATTGGCAAAGGGCGATTTGGCAGTACCCTTGTATGAGGGTGTTTTTTGTTGTGGGTGTGCCAAATGTAGATAATGTGCGGTTTTTTATAATTTTTGTAATTTAAAAAATAATTTTATTATTACTAATATTACTAAGCGTGATGAAAAAAAACTATTTAAATGCACTATTACATAAAATATAATCCAAAAAATATGCGGTTAAATTGGTTGATGTAAATAGCTCATGTTGTATTACCATAATATCTTAAATTTCAATAATAATGACCGAAAGTACTTCGAAAAGCTTCCCAACAGTTTTGTACTATAAAAGATCGATAATTTGCATTAGAAATAAATTATATTACGCAAGAAGTTTGACGGTAGGTCATATTTTTTTATATTAACATACAAAATAATATATTATCTCATCATTTAATAACAACATTTTCTATATTATATATATTACATAGGTATCCATTTGTAAACAGGGAAATAAAAATCTGTTTAAACGCTAACATAAGGAACAGACACATATTTTTAGTAAATTAATTATAAGTAACTATATAGAATACTAGTGTCATACACTGGCTTTGCTCGGATGCGTTTTTAGATGCCCTCTTGCTCCCCTTACTAGCATTTTTGCGAAAATTTTTATTTTAGAGCCTTCATTTGTCAGTCAGTCAGTCAGTCAGTCAGTCAGTCAGTTCAGCCTATTGCAGTCCACTGCTGGACATAGGCCTCCTCAAGTTCGCGCCAGACATCTCGGTTTTCCGCAATCCTCATCCAGCCTACACCGGCAATCTTACGCAGATCGTCGGTCCAGCGGGTCGGGTCTTCATTTGTCAAAAGCAACGTAATAATAGCTGTATTTAATTATGATATCATAAAAAACGTAAATACGATTGGTAAAAGGTACTTATTAGTCTTACCAAAACCGCAATTCGTTTGTAAGATAGAAAATCACGGACGGTTCACTCACAAGTTCACAGACGATTTACAGTTAGCGTCATTCTTGAGCAAATTTTATTTTCAAAGAAATAAAACAACATACAAACTTTCGTACTTATAATGCTAATAAAAATACTATTTTTATAATGAGAGACTTAAAAATCTCCATATTTATATAAATAAACAAATTCCAATGTGTTTTAGCATCAAAAATCACATAAAAGTTACTGTGGCTTATCCGAACCTTTCCCACGTGTATGCAAATTACTCGTAAAATCGTAGGGAACCATGAGAACTCGGAAGCTAAGATATTCATGTTTGCACAATACATCTTAATGCTATTAAATGTAACTGGAATTCGTTTACATATTGAAATAGGTAAGGAGTATCGTGAGACGAACTTTGGTACAACTATACAAAATTATAGGCCGATTTTTCAATAATGTACGAATTATTCATAACATAAAATATATAAGCAAATTGAATAAGTTGGTCTGTTCATATGAGAAATGAGAAAATACTTCAAAATCTCCTTTTATTAAATTATAAACATGATAATGTACTAGTTTTTGTCACCACTTAAGTTATTAATTATTATGTATGTAGGTATATTTTGTTCATCAAAGATATAAGTTGAGACTTACTCGTAATAAGGAAGACAAAACTCGCGCTCAAACTTTTAATTTTAATTTTACTAGGTACTTACTAATTATAAATCTTGGATCTTTAGATGTTTGTTAATCATTAACACCCAGAACGGCTGAACAGATTTAGATGAAATTTAACACGTAAGATAGATTATAGTTCGGATTAACAAACAGGTTACTTTATCTTAGTAAATGACGTGTCTTAGATAGGTTTGTTTTTGTTTTTCACTAAAGAATAGACAGAAAGAATCTATGTTAATACACCAAGACAAAAAAAGTTCTGTGAGGTTTTCTCCTTCGTTTGTCAAACGATTGCCTTTTTTTGTTTTAAAAGTGCTTTAGTTTATCGAAAAAAAATGTGATGTGTTACAAACTAAATTAAAAATCGAAGTAACGAGATGAACTAGTTAAATATTGTTAACTACAATCAACAATGTCCTGAAAGTACAATTCTATTCCTTAATAATTAAACAATTTCAATTAATTCATATCATATAAATTAATATAATTATATGTATATATTATCTCCAACTAATATACTTTACGAAAGTTCGGATAGTTTTTTAACAATCATCTAAAGCAATCGATACCGAGCTGGATTAAGATCATGATGAATAATTAAAATTAATTAAACTATATCATTTTTTACTCTGGACATTTACAAACTAATTTTAGCCGTTGAACAACTCCGACAGGTATTAATATATTATGACTTTTAAAATGATAATTTAATCTATTAAAATAGCTATTTAAAATGCAAATCAACGAAAAATTATTACTGTATTTAAGGAATGCTATATATTTTTTTATTAAAAATGTTTTAACTGGATCTTGAATATTATTACGTCTAGTAAAGTTAGGCCTTTACCTTAAAAATATAGAAAGTTAGCTACAACACTAGTCGATTCAATAAGCGAATGTTGCCATAAATTACATTCCATATACAATTAAGCCCACACAAGTACTGTTATGTCGAATTCAAGTTTTATTTTTTATTATACTAATAAAACGAACGTAGGCCTATAAATTTAAAATATATTCAAAACCTTATATTATAAGATTAACAAAATAGTTTTCATGAAAAACAATTTGTATATAATATTAAAAAATACACTAAAGTATTGTAAACACGTGTAGGCATACGTTCACATTTTCCGTGCGACCAGTTGCATTATGACTCACCCTCTTTTGATATATTTTATTCTTATAACTATTTCAACTGATAATAAAAATATACCTGTTACAATAAATAATCTGTACAAATAAAAAAAATAAGTGTCTGTTTGTAACGTCAACATAACAGTTTTTTACTCAATGCCATTATAAAGTTCTTAAAAGATAACAATTTTTTTTTTACATTTTTGTCTATTTGTACTCGCTCATTTTTGACACGGCAGGATAAATTTTAATAAAACATTTAATAGTAGATAGTCCATGATATAAGCGGTAACTAATGCTACTCTTATTTTTTTTATAATTAAGGTACCGCAATAAAAGTTAAATTGTCCCCACCATAGCAACGCGAGGGTTTAGTTGCTAGTTTTAAAATAAAATTAAAATTTATATATTTATACTTAATACAATTAAGTTTACTAATTACTCTTAAACCGTTAAATAAACGTGTACTTGTCATCATTTGAGTCAATATTAATAATCACTCGGAATAAATATTCTTGTCCATAATTTAATATTAAATATAACAGAAAACAACTTTTATAATTGTTTACAAACCTTATATGCACTTGAATAGTGTTCGAGTTTGTCATAGAACTGACCTGGTTTCTTTTCAATAATCAACTATCCACTTCTAGGTATTATAAGTAAAGTAAAAAATTTAAGGTCAAAACTAATAGTAAAAAATTGACTTCTAATAAAATTGCAAACTTTTTTACATCAATTATTTTAAGTGGTAGTGCCATGCTTGTAACCTTCGGGTAGCAGCCGAATGGGCCGGCACGCCCCGTATAGTACCACTCTCTCACAGAAGACCGGCGTGAAGTGGCAGCTATGCTGTCGCGTTTCGTCCGGTAAGTGAGAGTCCGGGAGGCCCACACCATATCCCTCCTCCCGTCCTTCTTCCTCCCCCCTTCCCCCTCCCTCCCTTTCCTAAAAGGCCGGCAACGCATCTGCAAAACTGGAAGACCTGCAGTCTTGCAGTCTTGCAGATGTCCATGGGTGGAGGTGATCACTTCCCATCAGGTGAGCCTCCTGCCCGTTTGCCCCCTTTGTCACATAAAAAAAAAAAAAAAAAATTAGCAAATACGTGAAACTATGTATATTTTTATAAGTCCAAGTTATTTTAGGGACGCTTATTTAATGAAATTTTACACTGTAATGAGTATGATATATTATATCTAATACCTAACGAGTATGCAGTTATTATATAATATATTTTTAAATTATTAAAAAGTATTATTTTATTATAATTATATTAGTATTGATTTCTAAAAAATGCAATACTTTCCTGCAGTAACAAGTACCCTATATGTTGACCCTAATTACATCAAATTTTATCAAAATCTGACTAGTGGTTTTCTCATGGTCCATTCCGACAGACAGACAAAAGTTCTAAAAACTATTCCAATTAGATTTTCCAAAAAATATTTAATGAACCAATTTCACTCATTTAGAACTTTATTATATGTATGGACAATTACTATCATGACATGAATAAGTACCTACTAAGTTTAAATTATTAAAATTCAGTTAAAATAAATTAAGAACAAAGTAAAAGAAATTCCTTTCTAGTTCTTACTAACTAAACTATTTACATAGTGACACCAAAGCCTATGAAATATATAGTCGGCCAACGGACGTGACAGCCCAAGCTGCCATACACAAAATTAGCTGACGTGTTCCAATCGAGTGTATATTCTGCTCAAAACACAATATAAATAAATTTAACTCAGAAGTATTTATATTTATATAGATTTTTATAGATATAAAAAAATATAGATATACTTTTGTCATCTCTTAAATATAATTAAAAAAAAATTGCCACAGTCATATGCAAATTATAATATTTAAAATTATAACGTTCAAAAACTACCGACAGATGTTGGTGAAACAAATAATTTTTTTCTTCTATGTATTATAATGACAATAATTTTTGAAGATTACAAAAAACTGACCCTCGCGAGTTTTTTCCTAATCAACTAAGAGCGTCTAGAAAAAAATTCGTAAAAAAACTTAGAAAGGGATCGAATTAAGCGTATGCAAATACGAGTATTCGAGCACGAAATATGGTATTAAAGGAAGGGTTCGTGCCGGGGCCTGAGTTGGAAATAGCGTGATTTTTTTTCGTCACAAATAATTGAGATAAAAAAGTACTTTTTAAGGCTTAAAGATAAGTATAGAAAGCTCCGCTTCAATTTTGTTTCATTTAAATTAATTTAGAGCTGTCAGTAATTTAATCATTTTCTAAGTATATATAATGACATTTTGATTTTTAATACTTTTTAATTTCAAACCACTAAGTTAATACAAAAAAACCTCTACAAAATATAACATTTTAGTAATATATATGTACATATATAATGGTAAATATAATGGAGTTGTGATTGTTGTTGTGTGATTCAAATGAAATTATATATACGGGACTTATAAGAAAAACACAACTTTTAAATTTTTTTTCTGTCTGTTTGTCCATCAGAAATGGGTGGACTAATTTTAAAATAACTTTAACTGGTAGGTAGCCGATTTTATAAGATGTAACATAAACTACTTTTGTTTTAAAAAACGAATTAGGGTTCCGCTCAAAAAAATTAAACACACCAAGGGACCCCAGCGAAGCGACATACTAATACGAAGCGTAATACTCGTACAAAAATTAAAAAGGAATATACTCTAATATATCTGTGTTATTTTACTAAATATAAAATAATCGAATAAGTTTCTGATTATTTAAATAGATTTTTTAAAGTATCTCAAATATATGTGTCAGTAGGTCGCATTCAATTTACTGCTATTATACACTAGCCCTAACTGCCATCATGCAATACAATAAGACTGTTGTTTTCATTACAAAGGCCTTTATGTTAAAACAAAAGAAGAATTCACAGCTGAACTTCTTTTCTATTTTAAAATTGTAAAAAAAGAATAATATAAAAATAAAAATAATAATAATAAGAAGTTAAATTATTACAATCAACTCAAAAAAGTGACACCGAGTTTCCCAATTTGTTATCAAAAGAACGTATTTAAACATAGTAATGTTATATTTTGTAAACATGACGTACGAGTATGTTTTAGAATACATAAAAAACCATGTATTTGCCTTGAGAAAGTAATCGTGAAACATTTTTTCTTAGATTTTTGTGCGGGTACTTATCGATTTAGAGAACAGTCCATCGATAAACTCCTAGTTTACAATTTAATACAAGTATTTTTTTGGAAATTCAGCTCTAGCAGTAATTTTATTTATCATGAAATTACTTTTCAAAATATCTAACTTTACATTTTAGTCACCTTCTAGGCTTGTTGTATCTTTTTTCTATGTAACACTAGCAACTCTACCTCGTTCTTAGATACGAGTTACCTGCAGTTAGTGTAGATTTCGAGTTTGTAAAGTTTCGATAAAAAAAGCATCCTATACGAGTATGTTGACTCAGGTAAGCTCTAAAGGAGCTATCATCATAACACATTTTATCAAAATCTGTATCATGGATTTTCGCGAAGACTTTCAGGAAACAGACAGATAGACAAAATATCTCAAAAACTATTCAGCCTCTGTAACTTTAAATAGAGTGTATAACTACATCAAGATTTTCACAAATATTTAATAGACCGGTTCGGCTCATTTTGAATTTTATTATATTTATAGATCATTAATTATATAATTACATTTAATTTTTACATACTAAAATTACCTCTAAGCACGTCTTTAGATTTACTATCACACATTCATAAGTTATACGAATGCTAAATTTAACGAATATTCGTTAATACGTGTTATGGTCCCAAAGACTTTAAAATTTAATAACGTATTGTAATTCTCACTATATCGCCATACAAGGTGTCTTTGTGATAGGCAGGTAACTCATAAAAAATATTAGACTATTAAATCCTTAAATATAATCCTAATATCACACAATACTTAATGTGAAATTTTGTGGGCGCTGTAGTTTTACAACTTTTCGTCCACATACTGTAAAACTCATATCAACTAATTTTCGAGGCAAGTTATTTACTTCTATATTTCTATTTATAATATTACTAATATTATAAATTTAAATGTTTGTATGTGTTTATTTAAGCTTATTGCATATTCATGCCCTTACATAGTTTCACAGTGTTTGTTATCGAACTCGTCCGAAACGGCTTGATCGATTTTTATAAAAAAATTAGTGTACATTTGGTACGTCTGAGATAGGTCGTAGGCTATTTTTATTCCCATAAGGAAAGCTCTCTCTCCAAATTTTTATTTTTTATTTTATACAAAAAAAATTTTTTTTTTGGGATTTAACGTCAAAACATACTTGTAAACCTAAATTCTCAACGTTCTACCACCAATCGCTATCTTTTAAAAGCGATTAGAACATGGGTGGAGCCGCGGTAATTGCTAGTTAATATACAAAATCTCGTGTCACATTGTTTGTTATCGAACTCCTCTAAAAGGGCTTTACCGATTTTTATGATTTTTTGTGCAAAAAGGTAGGCCTGAGAATAAGTTGTAGGCTGTTTTTTATTCCCATAAGTGATAAGGAAGACACTGCAATTTAGGTACTGCCATTTTTTGATATTGCAATAATCAGTGAAAGTGGTATACGAGTAATTTATTACCTAATATGTAAGATAACCAGGTTTCCGTCTTTAGAACGCGGGTGGAGCCATGGGAATCGCTTAGTTAGTTAGTTAGTTTAGTGATATATTTCTATTTAAGAATATATAATATAATATTACCTACTATTTTTATAAATGTGAATGTTTTTATGTGTTTATATATTCTTACATAAATAAAATTTAATAAATCTTAGTTTTTCATAATAGTATAGACAAAATAACAAAAATAGCATCTACAAGGAAAATATGAGATCTGACTCATAAGATTAACTGTTTAATTAGATTAAGCGATGCCACTGGTTGATTCTAATTAGAACTACGTTCTTATACAGTGACTTAATCCGCCTTGTTAATATTAACTACAAATTAAGATGCGGATTGTTAGGTCTGAGTCCATAAATTTTTTTTTTTTAAACGAAGGAGTTTCTGCTTTTTCAACCGACTTCACATAAGGAGGAGGTTATATGTTCTACTGTATAAGTATTCATTTTTTTATGTATTTTCAACGATTTCTCCGCCGACTGTTGGCTTATTTCCAAAATTATTCTTTTGTTCGGTAGGGTATACTTTCAAGGTGTCCCATTGTCACCAAGTCAGGATCTGACGATGGACTCCTAGGGAAATCGAGGGGAACTCTCAAATTTTATAGTAACTTATTACATTTTTCTTATATTTTGTAAAGCTGTTAAAGTATTTTTCGTATTAGTAAAAATCTAGTAAGATTATTACATTGAAGTGATTTTGAAAGTGCCTTTACTAGACGTAAGTAAGATTTTTAGTAGCAATAATTGAAAAAATAGTTTTTCAATACCTAACTACGATTTCATATGAATATTTTATAAGATATCAGCTACCTCAGGCAGTGAAGGTCGTGCAGTCCAGTCAAGGCCTTATTGCTTATTAATTGCCACCTATTATAATCTATGACATGTAGCTTTGCTGTTTTGTTGTGTATTAAGTGCGTAATCACAAAATGTGACCCCTGTCTCATATAATAGGAGCGGACTTCGCATCTCTTTCAAAAACTTGCTAGGTTCTCTCAGACATGTAGGTTTCCTCACGATGTTTTCCCAATGAACACGATGTGTTCACAAGACAAGTAGTAATCATGTTGAAAATTATTCGTACATGAATATCACAAGTGCGAGATCTGATATTTGAACCCTCTTCACTCCATTTCCTACTACTGGACTAACACGGCCACAAAAATATTTTTTAATTTTTTATTAATGGTTTATTAACTTAATATGACACAACTTCTTAAATCATTATTTGATCATTAAAAATAATAACGAATATGAGTCATATACAAAAAAATACATTAAAATGAAATACCTTACCTTTGAAGTTGGTCAACAACTAAAAACAAGCTCTGTTATGTTGTGTTGAAGTTCATTTAAAAATTGTATCTATTCCTAGTAAAACGTACTAGTGGGATGGAATCTCCACGGTAGAATGCAATGAATCATTACGTCATTCCAGTTAATTGCGTGTCTTTGTACAGTAAATACTTCTGGTAATTCTGATACTTCTCGTCATATAATGTAGGATCTTTGTTAGAAAAACAAATATTTATAAAATTATAACATTGTATTAATGATGAAAGTTAATTAAAAAATAAATTAATTAAATAGTTCTATAAAGTTTTCTTCTTTTATTGGTACCAAAATATTTAAGTATGTAATTGAAAATCGTCTAATTAACTACACTTGTAAATGCAACATTCTGCATGTTTGTTTGTGTTTGCTATTCTACTAACGCCCAACGAAACCTAATGAACTCGCCGATTTATTTGGTTAAACTAGGACCTCCATTTGCTAAGTACTATTTATTCATAGGCCAAAAGAGTTAAAACAGTAAAATAGAGATACTAGCGACTCACTCTCGGTTAACTTGGCTTCGTCTCATTCTCGGCTTTTCCCGCAGTCCAAAGTATCCTCTATACTGTCCCGGCCAGCTATCATCAAAATCTGTGCAGTGGTTTTCTTATGATACCTTTACAGACAGACCAAAAATTCGAAAAAATATAAATTTATCATATTCCAATAGGATTATTCAAAAAATATATGTATATTGATAGTACAATTAATAGAATGTATTAAATAATGTTCTCCGACCGATTCCAGCCATGGCGGCCATTCTCATTGAGACTGGCCAAGTACGCAGGAGATATTATAGTGCACAAGTGTACGCGCAAACACAAGTGCACTCTCTCTTCCTATTACTCCCATACTCCGGTGGGACGACTACTCGACACGACCAGTGAGAGCTAAAGCGCAGGACCGACGGCTTTACGTGCTCTCCGAGGCACGGGGGTGAACCACCGCCAACTTCCCAACTCCGGGCTGTTAATGAGGCTTACGAAACAGAAAGACCCAATAACTAAACTTGGCCCGACCCGGGACTCGAACCCAGGACCTCTCGGTGTATGACCGTACATGCTAGCCACTACACCAACGAGGCAGATTAAATATGGATATTTAGGAACTGTAAAGGATCGATGACTTCGTCAAGCGTGATCTAATTTTTAATGGATAGGGTTTCTCAACAAAATGTTCTACTCTTTAAATGGAATTTTTGCGTTTAAAGATTTTTTTATGTTGGTAATCGGTTAAAGGTAACGACGAGACCAAAGAGTTTTTTTTTAATTTCTATGCTTTGGACCGTTGTACTTTTTCCATTAGAATTTCTTTATTTTTCAGTTAAATTAATATAATCGGAGAACGTTAACGAGTAAATCTAATAATAATATAAGCAGGTAAGAGATATACGTCTGTATAAAAACCTTAATTTATTTATCCATAATTTTAATAAATAAACATTTTATAACATTTTATAATAGCAACCCAGGTGATCTCATTTCTATTTTATCACCACACGTCTCAAGCAAACAAAATTCTATTTCTTAACCTCGGAATACAAGGAAAATGTCAAGTGACTAATGCATAATCATCTTAGGTGAGTTTTAAATAAATAACACTCATTTACTATGTCATATCAATTCTTGTAAAACTAAATAAATTAAACAACACTTTTGTCTAAAATAAGGAATATAGAACTTTCCGCTTAATATCTGATGCAGATTTATTTGATTTTTGGTTCCCGACGTTTCGAATGCTTTACAGGAATCATAGTTACGGGTGACACGGGAAATCATTTTATATTTAAGTTTAAATATTTTAAACTTAACCTGACTTTGCTCGTGAGCGTCCCTACTGAAAAACAGAATTAAATCCATCCCACGATAACTGTACATTTCGGGATAAAAAATAACCTATTAACCTAAATTATATCCAGATCCGTTTAGGCGTTCTGGCGAGATTAAGTAACAAATATCGATTCAAACGTTCGCATTCATAATATTAATGGGATTATTATTTACTTACAAAACTATGAATACAATATAAACTATGGATGAAACATCGATTGTAATAATAAATTATAGAAGTTATTTAGGTTTTTTATTTAGACTTCAGTAAAAATATTAACTTTTTTGTAATAATTCTCCTTTTGGAATACAATGGCTGTTTTCATATCCTGTTATATAAACTAAGAAAAAAAATGGTCAACTATTTGTTATATTAAAATTTAAAAAACGATGCTATTCTCTGATGCGATGCTATGCTATAATCCTCCCTTTTGTAGGAATCATAGAATATATTATACACATAAGTATATAATAATATGTATGTATAGGTACTGTACATAGTTTATGTTTTAAAAGAATTGTAGGAAGAAGAAATAAGATAGCAATTGTTTACGTTCCTAGATCCTCCCACATGTATATAGACCACCTGCATTTTTTTCCTATAATTTTAATTAACCCGAGTACCACATGGCTATGCGGATGTTGAATTGCACACTTTCCTTGTAAATTCGGCTCAATAATGGCGCCCGCATGAGCGAAGTTGCGAGAGCCTTTGTTTTATATTTTAAAGCGTTTTTAAGAACAATAGAATTAATTGTTATCGGCGCCCCGCGAACTGCATTCATTCTTTTATGTAAATTATTTTTAGGTCGATTTACTAGTCAAATTATGCGGGTTTCGCACGTGTTCATTGGGGTTTGTTAGTGGGACAGATTTTAGGACAATCGGTAGTTTGCCCTACTTCTTAATATCCTGCTGCCTGCATTTTTGCGAACAAAGTAACCCTATATATACGATTAAATAGGTTAAACTTCCTTTAGAAGAGTTGAGATATAAAGTCTTGATATAATATTATGATTTTAACTAAATTGATTGCTTTCAAAACCCTGATAATAGTAATTCCGTTCAAAACATAATTTTTTTTAATTATATCTAATATGCATGAAGACTCATGTTGTTTGGAGAAAATATCGATTAGGAAACCTGAAAAAGGGTAAAAAATTAGTAAACGTAATACCTAAATATATTTAATGTTATTGTATATAGAACTATTATTGTGTAACTTCTGATATTTTAGATTTTTTTTGCTCTTATGCCCCTGATCATAACAAAGCTTTAGCTACAGCAAACATGGATGAGATTAAGGTTTTCGAGATTTGAATAGTAGGTATTTTTACAGACAATGCCTTTTGAGACGTCAACAACCTTATAACGTAAACGTAAACAGCATTGATCATCAGACGCAGTTATAAATAATCTGCCACGCCGAAAATCACAAGTGATATCCTAAAGCATTGTAAAGAATGGTGTCTTTAAACCATGTGGAGCATAGTGTAGATTATAAATCGAGTGTTAAAATGTACTTTTAATAGAAATTTATTAACTATCAGTACCGTTTAATTCAAATAGTCGAATACGAAACTGTCGTGAACGTAGTCATTATTTAAAGGCAATAAAATTCGAAATATATTAAATCCTTACGCTACGAGTAGTAATAAAAAAGCCGTTAGATCTATTTTCGTAAACAGTATATAAAATTTTTACTGCCGTCGAGATTTTAAACACTTCGTACGCAACTATCGTCACTGAATTGGTTGTAAAATTTGACCAGCTTAATTAGAGCTTTTAAAAGTCAAGAGCGCATGTAATGATTACACTTTTAACAGAATACGTGGTAGTTTTGAGTCGCGAAAGGGCATCAAGAAAAGTCACCATCCTTTTTTATTCTTCTTTAACAGAAAGACTCAATAACTAAACTTAGGACGACCCGAGACATTAACCCAGGACCTCCAAATGTGCTGCTGTGCATGCTACCTAGTACAATCTTCTTCTTCTACTGCCCTTTTCAACGTCCCACTGCTGGGCATGGACCTCCCTCAGTACGAGGGGAATCGCCATAGTCCACCGCGCTGGCCTAGTGTGTGTTGGCTGACTTCACATGTCTTTCGAAAACTTGCTAGGTTTTTCTAAGACATGCAGGTTTCCTCACGATGTTTTCCTTCACCGTAAGACAAGTGGTAATCATGATAGAAAATGATTTGCACTTGAAAATATCAGAGATAAGAGACCCGGATTCGAACCCGCATCACTCGGTTATTCAAGCGAGCGTGTTACCACTGGACTACCACTGCCTAGTACACTCGCGGACAGTTAAAAAATAATGGTAATATGTCTAATATTTATTAAATCTGAATAGGAATAGTTATGACGTTACTGAAGATAGAGCATAAACAGTCAACACACCTGTATTTTTTTAAATGTATTCGAGATTCTTCATTTATTATTCCCTAAGACACGAATGATTTTATTAGTATACCTATAATATAAAAAAAGCACAATAGTTGTGAATTATCATAGCTATAGATGTAGAAAGTTAACGAACGTGCGAACTAAATTAAAGATTCGTTGTTTTAGAATGCCGTAAGTTTATGTTAGAAATAATGTGAAGTCCGTCAATCGGTATTTGGTCAGAGTGGACCAGAGTCCAATTCCCCTCGCGTAAAGAGATAGGAGGAGCGCAAAAGGCTGAAAATAACCACTATAAGTTAGTGATATGGTGAATATGTCCTCCTGACCGATTCCGGCCACGGCGGCCAATCTCATTGAAACTAGCCATCTGCGCGGGACATATTATAGTGCACGAATGTACGCACAGATACAAGTGCACTCTCTATTCCTTATCACTCTCATATTCCGGTGGGACGACTGCTCGACACGACCAGTGAGAGTTAAGGTGCAGGACCGACGGCTTTACATGCTCTCCGAGGCACGGGGATGAAACATCGCGAACTTCCCAACTCTGGGCTGTTACTGAGGCTTACGATACAGAAATACTCATTATCTAAACTTGGCCCGACCCGGGACTTGAACCCAGGACCTCCCGATATGCGACAGTACATGCTTGCCACTACACCAACGAGGCAATGATATAACAACTTGATGACACTGATGAATAAGAGAAACGGTGACGGAATCAGATATAGTACCTCCATAAATTTGAAATAAAATATTTTCAGAACTCACAGATTTTATCTCAAAAGTCTCATTTGAAAACACTTTGCTTAATTTCGTGTCATAAATAACGGGCGTAAAAGTGAAGAGCTCCACTCAAAATGGGCAGTACCTTAACGAAGACACATGATCATTATAACATTGACACCTAGTCCTAAACTTGCATCACTAAGGTAACCACGATAAAAATAAATAAAATAATCATATTTTTTAGAGAAAACAAATTATGTTAATTTTTAGATTTGGAATATAAACGATGTGTAAGTTACTATATCTTGCTATATATTATTTTATAAAAATATTGTTAAAAACGTAACCACTAAGATTTTCTATTAATTCACATATTTATATCTGTCAACAATTAAGAATATCTTCAGCAAGTATTCATATACAACTAAAAATATCATCAAGCGTGTTTGTTTATCCTAAAACAAAATGGCAGCCACGCATATACATAAATAACGGTGAAGCAGACCGATGTGTGATATTTTTGTAAGTCAAATACTATGTTTAAATGGAATGCCACGTATTTTACAGTCATATTATTTTAATTAATGAACTTAAAACATTAATGGCATAGTGGTACCAACAAGAGCGCGGGTTCGAGTCTCGTTTGAAATAAATTTTTTAATCATATGTTTTTATAATGTAAATACATTATAATGTAGGTTCAATGTAGATTTGAGTATGTTATCTTTTTTACTGCGGAAAGAGAATATCGTAGATAATTAATTTCATACATATCTAATTGAATTAATTTAAAATGATGGATGCGCTATGACTGTCTTAGATCAAAATTTTGATTCCTTACGAATATTTCATTTATTTAATATAGAATAAATAGAAACAAAACTACAGTTAATTAGCTTATAAAAGTTTGAGGTAGTTTTTGTGGCATATTTCGAAAAGTTACTAAAAGTCCTGATGCTAAACATTTATTAAGAAAACCTAAGCATATCAATTGCAATGGCAATTACTATTAAATGGCAATTATATTGCTTGCTCTTCGATCACCATCACGTGAACTATTTCATCTATTATATACGAACATTTTACGATGCATTTTAACGACGTTTCAGACAATCCAATCTCATCTTATTAATGTTGGTTCTGATACTTTGCTTCATCTAAAAGATCAATTTATATTCAAATGGACAACAAGTAGCCTCCATATAATTTAATAAGACACTTAGGAGTCGTATATAATGAGCAAGTAAAAATAATATATTTATTGTTAATTCATTTTTACTATATATAAAAATTTGTAAGAAATAATTTTGTAATGGATGAACAAATTTTAAGTACAATTCGAGTTTTTGCTTCTATTAATGTTTTTATTTTAATTTGAAGACGCAGATTTTGATGAACTTTGGTAAGATGATAGCTGATTATTTGGAAAAACATATGAATACTTTTTACTGCGGGTGTTCTTTTGAAGTGAAACTTCCTATGCGACGTCCAAAAAGGTTGCGTTAAATTTTAAAACGTTAAAACAACCTTGGGATTTTAAGTCTCGAAATCTAAAGCTTTGACACTCAGAGACGGAGAAGAGTTAGCGCCACCACCCCTCAGACGGTCAAGATGCGCAGGTCGGGGATCTCGCCCACTGCAATGTGACGGTGATTTTTAATGTGACGTTATGTGTAGCAAAAGTATTACAATATACAGCCTAACTTATGACGTGGCTGCTCAAGCTGGTAATCGTGAGGAATTGCTTTTGAAGTGAAATTACAATATCATTAGTATTTATACAGTGTGTAAACAGTGAGTTAAAATAAATAAAGCAGTTTCACTTCTGACATGTGTACTTTGTACGCACGCACTTTTTTTTATTTCTCACTTATGAGAAATTTGTACTAACCATTAAAACGTATAATATAGTGACGAACCTTAACGGAGCGAGGATGAGTCGCTTTATCTATTACAATATGCTAATAACTTCCAAATTAAAAAAAATAAGGATAAAGCAACTAACCTGTAATCTCACTTTACATTTATAGCAAAGATTTAATCAAATTAATGTTAATGAATGGTTTTAAATTAATTATTTAGATTAACTAGACAGGTATTTCGAATAGTTGATTAAAATTTTTCTTACGTGTCTCAACTTATAACACATAAATTCTTTTAATGCGATCTAAAAAACTTTACCAATAGAGAAAGGTATTTTAAATATGTTATATACTAGATTCATTGGGCGTATGTTAAAATAAATTAAAATTTTCTAATAAAATAAAAGTAGCCTAAGTTACTCTTCTAACATTAGCTATCTGCGAGTGAAAATCACGTCAAAATTGGTCCAGCCGTTTCAGAGATTAGCTGGAACAAACAGACACACAAACAAAATTTTTATTTTTTGATGTAAGTAGTAGTAATGCGTATACTTTCGTACGCATTTAGTAAAAAGTTATATTTTTGAAAATAAAAACAGACTCTTCAATTTGTATGTACTGATAAAAAATATGCTTATGAATCAATCTTTTGTAATGCAACTGTTCCATTACAGCAGACATGATTACCGAAGGACTCATAAACGAAGCTTTTAATTTACTTTAATGATTTCAGCAGTGTCCACTGCGTTTTATGACGTGGTGTGATTGCTCCATGCCTTATGACCTCTTACGTTTGTTTATATGACTATACAAATTCGTGTGGCTTTGCCTGTTTCGTTTAAGACTAACGCTTAAAATTATGTGTTGCAATTTTAAATATAGTAGGTACAAATCGCATAACAAATAGTTAAGGTAAAAAAAGGGTATGGATATAATAAATCCTTTTTGTTATAATAAGTAGCGAATTATAAATAACAATATTTCTTAAATTTGAATAATTGCTGTAATATTTCTTAGTCACACGAAAATTTCATTGTTAAGTTTTAGACTTAGAAAATATGTATAGTGAACCGGGGCTATTGCGTCTAAAAAGTGCAATTTTTTCGACTAGGGTAGGTTGAAGAAGCTGTATTTCTGCTACTGAATAGTTTACGGGAAAATTGCTTAAATATCTTAAATTGTCATATCCTTAAGATTTATTTTCACTTAATTGTATAAGAAAACACCGAGTATATTCTTGTTAAATTTGGTATGAATTCCAAGGACTGATTTTAGACACAATAGCCCCGTATCGGGGGTTATTGTAACTATCATTCTTAATTTCTAAACTTAAAGAAAAGAAAGATATGATGCTTGGAATCACTGATTATGATAAAAAAGGCATTGAAGAAAATGATTTGAGCACTTTATCTATGTAGGAAAGCTAGTTTCTGTTAAAAATACTTTTTTTGGTCAAAGAGGGGCTATTGTAGCTTTTTCTTTAAATTTAGTGTTGGGATTATGCCTGATAAGTATTGTATGTCGATTGTCGATAAATTCTATACATATAATCAAACTGTAATTTAAAAAATCTGTACATGAAATATTTTTAAGAACATGACTAACGTAATGTGTATTGAATGAATAAAACCCTAAAACAACAGTTATTATAATTTTTGTCTGTTTATATGTTATCGTTTACCCTAAAAAGTACTGGACTGATTTTAATCAAATTTTGTGTAGTGATAACTTATTACTCGTGATGACTTGGGATTCTTTATATTGCAGAAAATGTTTAATTTTCACTGGAAAACAAAATAATTGGTCTAGTCCTGGAAAGCTAGCGGTGGCTAAATCTTAAGATATACGTCAAATCAAAGTCGAAGGAAATTTGAGTCTTAAATAGACCTACAGAAAAGCCTATATCAAAATCTACCTTCTAAGTTACACTTGCAATACCTATTTTTATCAGTAAGCATAAAAAACAATAACTTAGCGAATCGCGCGTCCATGCGTTTACACAAAAAGTACTGAACCAATTTTAACTAAACTTTGTGCAGTAATAGAGTCTTACTAGGGACCGTATTTAGGATATCCTTTACTACAGAAATGAAACAAAAAAAATACTATCACAGGAATGCACAGTAACTGGTTCTATAGAGTAGTTCGTTTTAGCCCAAATACGTCCACTGCTGGACATAGGACTTCCACAAAGATTTTCACGACAACTGATCATGTAACATCCGCATTACGCACCCAGTGAGCTCCCACTACTTTAACCAAGACGTCAGTCCACCTTGTAGGAGGCCTGCCCACGCTTCGCCTTTCAGTACGTGGCCGCCACTCGAGAACTTTGCGTCTCCAACGATCGTCTATTCTGCGAACTATGTGCCCCGCCTACTGCCACTTGAGCTTGCCTGTTTGATGGACTATACCAGTGACTTAGGTTCTTCTACGTATCTGAAGTGTTTTTCTGGCATGGTGTAATTGCACTGTAAAATGGTAGGGACCGGCAATCCAGCGTCATCAAGAGTTGAATTCGATGCAAAAAGAGAACATAAGATCTGCTTTCTCCTTTCCAGAATGTGCCCGTGTTATATCCTGGTTGCGCAAAGTTGGTAGAGATGATTGACAGAAATTTCCTTCCTCGGTTTTAGCGAGAGTTCAAAAAGCTCGTGATCCAGATGGCAAGCTTAGAAGTTTCTCGCCTATATGTTTGTCTCTTGACCTGACCATTAACGTTTTGCCGGATCTAGACGCAGCATTAAATTTCTTTTTGAGATAGACTACGTTAGGATCCTTGGCTGCGCGGCCAACAATCCAAGCCTCATAGGATTCCTGCTTTTCGCAAAAGGCACTAGCACTGGATGCAACAAAGTAGCGTTCGCGATCGCGAACCCGCATGCCAAGCGTGGCGATTATGGCAAATCCCCCCCAAAATGACTAACAAACAATACCGGCCCCCAGTACCCGGCAGCCTTACTATTCCTGGTCATGGTAGCGGCCTCTTAGGCCTTACGGCAGAAGAATCTCCGGGTGCGGTCGGGCTACCATAAACGACGACTGACCTGGCAACACTAAGCACGCGCACACTAACCGATGGATAAATTTCTGAAATCGAGGAAGAATTGTTTTTGAACTCGAGGAAAAATTGAGTAGGATACGATGGGATATTATGTGATAATCGGAGGTTCGAAGAAAGGGAAAGAACTCGATAGCACTCAAATCTGGTAACCTGCTTTATTTCCGGGAGGGCGACCAACAGTCCCAAGATGGTGTCGGGTTTACCGCCCACCAGTCTCACTTGAACAATGTGGTAAATATCGGGAGCGTGTCGACCAGGGTGTCGTATCTTGTTCTGCGAATAACAAAACGTTATTCCTTAAAACTAATTCAAGTGTACGCACCGACCTCGATATATCCTGATAAGGAGGTGGAGTCTATGTATGAGGACATTAGTAGAGCCATGTATAGCTCTAAAACCCACCTTACCGTTGTCTTGGGAGACTTCAATGCGAAACTAGGCAAGCGAGAAGGCGATGAGCTGACAGTGTGTCAATTTGGATTTGGTTGTCGAAACCATCGGGGACATCTACTTGCGCGTTTTATGGAGAAGGAGGGACTCTGAATAATGAACTCCTTTTTCAAAAAATGAAACCACAGAAAGTGGACTTAGATGAGCCTGATGATGATGAGATAGACTTCATCATGTCAACGAAAAAGCAAATATTCAATGATGTCTCTGTGATCAGTGCGTTTAAAACCGGAAGCGATCACCAGCTTGTGAGGGGCGAATTGAATATCAGTGAAAGGCTCCACAATAAATCCAAAACCCCGAGAGCTTTCAGTTAGAACTCCAAAACCGTTTCGATTTCGATTGCCTAGATAGCGATGTGAACTCCTATAATGATGGGTTTGTAGAAGCTGACCAATCAATTGCGCCTAAATACATGATGCTCTTCTTAAAATAGACCCAAAAAGATCTCTGATCCTACCCTCGAGCTCATGAAGGATAGGAGAGAGATGGTTTTGCAGTCGTCGGATGACGCGTCTAAATACTGGCAACTTAATAAACAGATTTCGAAGTCGATTCGATGCTCTTTTTGAAGTAGACACAGACGTAGACATTCAATGTCCAATAAGCGCTGCGTACGTGGACTAACCCGGCTATACGTTGGAATATAATTTCAACTCATGGGCCGGAGTCTATTTGTAGGTGCGAAACCTCTGTTTCCAGCGTCTCCGCCATCTTAAAGACCCCATATTCTCTACGATTTGGGTAATCGTAGTTACAGGAATCGAAAAGATCCTGTATTCCTGTGTCTACCAATTGCACACAGGTGACCAGGAGACAACTCGATTGCTTGAACATCTCAGTGAGGAAAGCTGATATGGCTATACAACGGTGCCCCACTGCGCAGCGTGTCTTTCTGGGGGATTTTAACGCCCATCATGAAGATTGGCTGTTCCCATACCAGAAGACGGACCATGAGAAGCGTGGAAGTATGCGGTGTCACTTGGACTCTCCCAGTTGATTGAGCAAGCAACAAAGGTAGTCGATGTAGACGGCCACACAGCTAATTGTCTGGACTTTCTGCTGACAACTGATCCAGACAGATATAACATCCAGGTTTCATCCCCATTGGGTAGCTCTGACAACTGTCTGGTGTAAACTGTATGTCTTTTTATCCACCATTTAACGACTCTATTGGTGTTAGACGAGTATGGCCACACAAGTCAGCAGATTGGGATGAGATGCGACTCTTTTTTGCATCCTTTCCTTGGCGGCAGGTCTGCTTCTTTTCTCCCGATCCGTCTAAATGTGCGGTTGTTATAACTGATGTGGTACAAGTGATGGAATACTTTATCCCATGCACCGATGTATCCGTTGGTGGCAAAGCTCGCCCATGGTTTAATTCCGAATGCACCTTTGCTGAAAAGCATAAGCTTACCTTGCCTGGATTGACGCTCAAGACCGCAAAGCTCCGGATGTGAGACTCAGGAAGAGAGCCTTTAACTTAGCCACCAAGTCCTACAAAAACACATTAAAGAAGGCTCGTCTTGACCGAATTACACATAATGACGCAAAGCTCTCTGCCCAACCATCTAGCAGCAGAGCTTTTTGGTCCCTTGCCAAAGCGGTCGAGAGTCGAGACGAACATCTGACAACCCTCATAGCCACCGCTGGTAAAACTTGACGGATCCCTGGCTCATGCGGTAAAGTGCTTGCTTCTCTTTTTGCCCAAAATTCATATTTGTCTGGCAATGCTACTCCATCACATCTATCTCACTGCGTATTCTCAATGGCTGAAATCTCCATCCAACTGATAATGAGGTAAAGAGAGTATTGTGTCGTCTAGATGTGAATAAAGCCAGTGGTCCTGATGGTATACCAGCGATAGTGCTTAAAACATGTGCTCCCGAGTTGTCTCCGATACTGACATGTCTATACCGCATTTCTCTTAAGACTGGTATAATATCAAAATCCTGGAAGCTTGCCAACGTGCAACCAGTGCCCAAGTAAGGTAGCCGTGCCGACCCTGCTAATTATCGTCCGATCTCAATCACCTCCATACTCTGCAAGATTATGGGGCGTTATTGAACACTCGTCTTATGGCATACCTAGAACAGTACGATCTCCTCAGTGATCGACAATATGGGTTTCGTCGGAATCGGTCGACTGGGGACCTTCTAGTGTATGCCAATCACACTTTTGGCGACGCTTTTGAGCGAGGCGGGGAGGCGATTGCCGTTTATCTTGATGTCTCAAAGGCCTATGACAGGGTCTGGCACGCTAGCCTTATAAGCAAGCTTTCAGCCTATAACATATCTCCTGACCTGATTGGCTGGATTAAAGTTTTCCTGAGCGACCACTCATAGTTGTGGTTGAGGGTTGTTCATCACAACTCTTAAAGGCCAACTCTGGAGTTCCTCAGGTACCTGTTCTCTCTGCCACTTTGTTCCATTTGCATATTACCGATCTGCTTATACCCGTTATCTATGGGTACGCAGACGACAGCACTGTTGAAGAGAGATACCTACCGAATCCTCGGGCCAGTAGAGATCAAATTCAGTCCGAAAGAGAGGCCATGGTAAAGCGGTTTAATGTCACACTCAGGGCAGTCTCCACTTGGGGCGATGTCTCTTTTGAGTTTCAACGCCACCAAAACATAGGCGTGCCTGTTCACCACAAAAAGGAGTCCTTTAACCTTGACTCCTACTTTCCGACATATGCCTCTGGAATACACTGACCGTCTGCAGGTACTGGGGATGGACATTATCCCCAACATGAACTAAGGGCGGTTCATCGAGTCTAAGGCCAATGTAGCAGCGAGGAAAGTTGGCATCCTCGCAAAGGTTTGTCAGTTTTTCACACCGGGACAGCTTATTAATTTATATAAAGCTCAAGTACGGTCTTGCGTGTATTTCATGTAGTCACTGTAGTCACATTTAAGCTGGTGCTGCGGAATACCATCTGTCGGCCTTGGACTCGATTGAGACGCGTGCGCAGAGGCTTATTGGTAACCCTACGCTGGTAAAAGCCAACTTACAAAGCCTCGATAACCGACGTAGGGTTGCCAGCCCTTGCTTGCTTGCTTGGGTACTCTATAGGTTGCATGTGTACTCTATAGGTTGCATTTCGGTGAGTGTGCGCAGGAACTACACGACCTAATTCCCCTATCCCTTTCTATTATCTGGCGACCCGATCTGCTAGTCTCCATCGTTATGTCGTAGACATTCCATCCGTCCGGACGAAGCGATTCGCTACGTCATTTATTATACGTGCGGCTAAGGATCGGAACAACCTGCCTGCGTCAGTGTTTCCGTCCGATTAATACATTATGTGCCTTCAAGGCTAGAGTGAATAGGTGGCTACTGAATTAGTGCGACTTACCATCTATGACTGCGATACCACTTACCATCAGGCGGAACGTAGTCAAGCACTTATATAGTATAAAAAAAAATTAAAAAATTCCCTAATACGTGACCTTTGCACTTTTAATACTGTGAGTATTATGGACGCTATAGAGCGAAACAAAGGCTCCAAAATTTTTAACGAGCGATCTGTCTATTGGATAAAGCCGGCTCGTAACGACAGTAAGATCGTTTCATCTAATCCTGAGCTTATGGGCGAGATCGAAAGATTTTATGGACAGCAATTTGCATCAACGCGACAACCCATCAGTCTGGACCGGACTTACCTGACTATACCGAAGAAATCTCGAACGTTAGCCTGAGCGAGATTAGGATGGCTCTCACACAGCTCAAAAACAACAAAGCAGCGGGTGCAGATGGAATTATGACAGAGTTTCTGAAGGCGAGTGGAAAACCGATCCTTGAGGCCATTCAGAAGCTATTTAATTCTGTCATATTCCAAAGTACGGCCCCACGAGCATGGAGCAGAAGCGCTATGGTACTGTACTTTAAAAAACGCGATTATACCTTGCTAAAGAACTTCCCATAGTGCTTCTTAGCCATGTCTACAAGCTGTTTTCGAGAGTCATCACGAACCGTCTAGATAGCAGGTTTACGACTTCCAGCCTCCCGAAAAGGCTGGCTTCCGTAAAGGCTTCAGTACCGTAGACCACACACATATACTGCGGTATTATACAAAAGACCGAGGGATGTAACTTGCCTCTTTGCTTGGCGTTTGTGGACTACAAAAAAGCCTTCGATTTGATAGAGACCTGGGCTGTGCTGCAGTCTCTCCAACGGTGGCAGATGGACCACTGGTATATCGAAGTGTTGAAGTGTCTATTTGAAAATGCCCTTATTTCAGTCCGACTTCAGGATCGGAACTCTAGAACCATCCAATTGCAGCAAGGAGTACATTAGGGCGATGTCATCTCGCCGAAATTGTTTACGGCTGCATTGGAAGATGTCTTCAAGGTCCTGGACTGAAACAGATTCGGCATCAATATCAACCGATTACATCACTCACTTCCGATTTGCCGACGATATATAGCTGGTCATGGCTGAGACCGTAGAGGACCTCAGTATTATGCTAAATGACCTCAATAAAGTCCCCGAGCGAGTTGGTCTCAAATAAACATTTTAAAAACGAAAATTATGTCAAATGTCCATGTTTCAACCACTCCAGTTTCTATCAGTGACTGTATGTTGCTTGAAGTTGTCGATGAGGTATGGTAATAGGGTTGTATGTATACCTTGGACAAACTGTCCAAGTAGGTTTGATCAGTGTGTGTTGCCAGTGATGACATACGGTACAGAAACGTGGCCGCTCACGATGGGCCTCATAAGAAAGCTCAAGGCCACACAGAGAGCAATGGAGAGGGCTATGCTCGGAGTTTCCCTGCGTAATCGTATTAGAAACAAGGAGATACGCAGAAAAACCAATGTCACCGACATAGCCCACCGAATATCCAAGCTCAAGTGGCAATGGGCGGGGCACATTGCTCGTACAACGGATGGTCGATGGGGACGCAAAGTTCTAGAGTGGCCGCTACGAACCTGAAAGCGAAGCGTGGGCAGGCCTCCCCCAAGGTGGACCGACGACTTAGTTAAAGTCGCTGGACCCCAATGGATACGGAGGGCGCAAGACCGTTTGTCGTGGGGATCTCTGAGGGAGGCCTATGTCCAGCAGTGGACGTATATGGGCTGAGAAGAGAAAAAGAAGGTGGCTATGGGCACCTTTGAACTTACCAGGCAAGGGTTAGATGGACCCGGGGGGCCCCAACTGATATCTAACAGTTATCCGGGTACGTAGTCAGAAAAAAATCAAGCAAGGAAAATGTATGGTCTTCAATATCCGGTACTCTGTTTCGGTACTAATTGTATTAATCGATACGTCAGGGCAAAATCAAAGATGACTTTCCCTGCGTATTCTATGGTTTGAGATCCCAACTACTCTATGAAAAAAATTTACAGATCAAGATTGACAGGTCATTCGCTCAAACGGCTACAAACCCCAGCTTTGGGCAGAAAGACATGCTCCAAGGTGTAACGGGATATTTCAAATAAGATGTATCGCCATGAGAAGATATCTGTGACTTCGTCGAAAAAAGGAAGGAGGAGGAAGGTTTTAATAATAAGCAAAAAAAAAATCAAAGTTTGTAAAAAATACCTAGGGACCTGGGTATACCTAGGGATACCTAGGGAAGAACCCGAACGAAGCGAGGTATGTCACTAGTTACTGAATATTTTCTTCCTTCATCTACATAATGAAGTCTCATTTTAAATGTACCATCAGGGCTTATCCACGTCTACTTCCTGTGGTTTCGTAACTTGAAAAAGGAGTACATCCTTTTCTAAGAGTCCCTCCTTTTCTTCTACCTTCCATAAAATGTGCTAGTAAATACCCCCGATGGTTTCCACATCTACATTTGAAATTCCAATTTGCCCCGCTTTCAGCTAGTCGCCTTCTCGTTTGTCTAGTTTCATTTTGGAGTCTCCCATGACGTAATGTCGGTTTTGGAGCTATGTATGGCTCTACTAATGTCCTCATACATAGATTTCACCTCATCATACTAATTTTAAGGAATATAGCTTCGTGTGCGCATGTTCAGTGATGCCAGGTCGAGTCGTCATTGACGATTGCATTTAGTTGTACTTGAAAAATTGTACTAGAAAATGCTGCCACCCATCCTCCGTTGTTTATGTCTTAGTCGCCTTTTAAACACCCTCGGCCAGAAATGGGGTGGTGATACTCCATGCCAGCATCTAACGGCGATAGAGCAGTAGTAAAATTAAACTAAACTACGTGGGAAATCAATCGTTGGTACGTTATGAGATATAGCATAAAACCAAAAATATTTTTTGTAATTTTAAGCGCGAGCGAAGCCGCAGGTCCCGCTAGTTTTGAGTAAAACACGTTTTCATATATATTTAACCGACTGCAAAAAGGAGAAGGTTATATGTTCCACTGTATATATGTTTTTTATGTAGGTATGTCCACCGATTTCCCCACCAACCGTTGGCTGATTTAAATAAATAAAAATATTAGTACTTAAATAATTATGTAAATATTTTTAAAAAAATTTACCTGTTACCTACCATTTACTTACAAAGTCTGTTTTTCACTTTATCGATAAAAATACGTTGGCATCACTAATTTTAAATTAAAATTTTATTTCCATACTAAAATCAGCGGGGTTATTGTGTCTTTCTTTGTAGACACAATAACCCCGTGTAACAATTTTCGCGGGGTTAATGTATCTTTATAAATAACTCTAGAGAACTACGGCAGAGAAAGAAATTAATTATCAATTAACAAGGACTTATTCATTCTAATTTTTCTTACCAGAAAATTTTATTCAATAAGGCTCGCAGTAAAATTTTATGAAATAAAATACAACAGTAAGTTTCCAGAACACTGAACAAAAAAATGTTTAATGATAAAAATACGCCATCAGTAAAACAGTAGACGCGATAGAAGCACACTCTATAATCCACTTTTATAAGCATTAGTTTCTCTATCTAACTAGTAGTGTAGTTTCTCATAAATCGATTTGTGAAGGAAGATAAAATGATTAGACACAATAACCCCGAAGTTGCAATAACCCCGGTTCACTATACCTAAGCCTTTTCTATTTTTCATAAAATAAGTTGAACAGTTTTTATTAAACTTAAGCTTTCTTTTTAACACACAATATTTCACCATGTGATGGATTGGCGATAACCAAATGTGAAATGCGGACTTTACATAATTTTAGGTCATTTCAAAATTTTCGGACTCTCATGGACATACGAGTAGGTACATGTTTCCTCGCGATGTTATCCTTCACCATACAAGTAATAATTATATTAAAAATAATCCCATATAAAAATCAAAGATAGTACGAGACTGGAATCCTTAATCTTGGTTTTCTACCACTGAGCTACAAAACACCTGATGTCGTTTGTAAGAGCTAGCCTATGTACCTATCTATTAACTATTATTCTTAGATTTACATCAATATTGTAATTTTTATGATAAATCTATAATCGAAATGATTCATAAATATAAATGTATAAAAAATCACAGTTTATAATCATTAGCTCAAATATATATAAATCAATAAATTAATGTCTTTATCGAACAGTTTTTTACAACAGCATACACCTACACTTCAAAGCAGAAGGGGATATTTATTAGATATTATAAAGAAAATATTTTTTTTTACTTTTATGATGTTATATACTTAACGTTAGAACCAATGTGTAATTAATTATATTGTATGAGTCATATCCGCGCAGAAAAGCAGCAAGAATACGAAAAAGCTCATTCCTCCACCTATTGGCAATTCTTTGGGTGAAAAACGATCCAGCTCTTAGGTTACTAGGTAGTAGAGGTGATAAAATAAGGTGTTAAATGTCTTTTTAAAAGATGTTAAGCATTTCGACTCTATCGACAGTAACAAGACATAATCGATATCTATACATATTATAAAACAAAGTCCTCCGCCGCGTCTGTCTGTGTGTCTGTCTGTTCGCGCAAAACTCAAAAACTTTCTCCAAAACAAGATTTTCGTGCTGTTTTCACAAATGGAAAGAGTGTTTCTCGAGGAAGGTTTTAGTATATAATTTGTCAAGAATTCTAATGTATTTTGTATACGTTGGCTAAAATGTCGCAAATAAATACGGACGTGAGACTAAAATGTAAGCGCTGCTTTAAGCGCCGCTTCGCTTGATGCAATCGCCGGCACTACCCCGCACTGTCTTGCCTACCGTTTAACTAATAACTCTTACAAGAAGCAAAGAATCTTTTGAAAATTCTGATGAATTTTCAGCGTTCTACCACCAATTCCTATTCTTTAATTGTGATTAGAACGCGGACGAAGCCGCGGGAATTGTTAGATTTTAATAAAAATAATAATATTAAAAACAATCAAATATAAGATTAATAATATATACTGTAAAAATTTTAAATATAATACCTAAGTACTTATTATAATTCGAGTTACACACAAAAGCTCCAATGGGCTTTATACCATTGGTTTTTAAACTTTCATACTTCACTATGTGTAAATCTCATGTTATTTATTCAGTTACTAGCGGACCCGACAGACGTTGTTCTGTCCACATATAAATTTTTTTTTAAATTTTCCTCCCGGTGAAATGTTTTTTTACGCATTCGCAAAACAACATTTACTTCGCACCGCCCATTATGTATTCGCTGATTTAATTACCATTGCACGCACCATGGCAACGTAATAACATTATACGTCAAACGCCATTAATGTTATAAAGATTTTTTTAATTTCCTAATTTTCCGCACAACTTTCATATTTATTCACCTTTTAAACCTTCCCTGGACTTCCACGAATAATTCAAGACCTAAATGAGCCAAATCGGTCCAGCCGTTCTCGAGTTTTAGCGAGACTAACGAACAGCAATTCATTTTTATATATATATATATATATATATATATATAGAAGATTCTGGTATCATTATTACGACCTATTTACAATACTGCATTTTATCTATTCAAAAATAAATCAACTTGTTACTAGAAGAGCGAAATATAAATATTACTAAGAAGTAAGGACGTAATTTAAGCATACCATTTTTTAGTAATTAATATTGAACCTCATTAATTTTATTCTTATAAAAAATTAAATATATAATTTGCACATGCAACTATCAAACGAAATGGCAGGCATTAACTAGTTTAAGCATATAATTTTAAAAATTCGAATCACATCTACTCTTTTATGTGATCTGAGTTCGGACAGCAATAAAACCGCTGTGACATTTACAACTATAGGCGTTAAAATACACCAGAACGTAAATATGTATATTATCAATGTAAAAATACGCACAAATAACACGTGTAGAGTCCACATCGACTCGAGCTGAAACACGACTGGTGCATACTAATCGTATGATTTTACGATATTAGTTGACGGCTAGTTGGTTTGTTTGTTGCTCTTCACTGTAGTGGCTTAACAGGTTCGGGTGAAATTCTAACTAACTATAACTTATTATTTTATATGAGTTAGTATGCTAGTTAGTTAGCTTATATGCTAACTTTTGTCTATTAAAGAAGTAGTACAATGTTAAAAAATTCAAAATACAAATAATTACTTATACCTATAAAACTAGTGATTCACTCTCGCTTCATTCAGGTTCTTCCCTGTGTGCTCCCTGTCAAATTTAAAGTTTGTAGCAAAAAAATGAAGGACTTTGATTTTCCTGCCTTTCTTCTTTATACATCAAGCTGTTTTCGATATTTCGTGATGAGTGAATGACCTTTCGCTTTAATATACTTAGATGTTGATAGAGTTTCATCTCTCCGTACTGTGTTCCATTCAAAATCATCGAGTGTTATATTTACAGTTTTTTATTGTACTATATATTACATAATATATGCTTTTACTAGCTTTTCTTTAAACTGTCGTGTAGGTTTATTACTTTACTTGCGACTCACCCCCGTTTTGCTCGGTTCGTCCCTAGACGATTGAACGCTTAGTATAGATTTTTAAGAGATGAGATTCCCATTAGTCAGATTCAGTCCCATTCACAATCAGTCAGAACACAAAACAACAACAACAAACCTGACAGAAAAAAAAACAAAAAAATCTATAGACTTTATCGATAATATAACTAAGCTATTGACTAAGTTATGATTTTCCGAAAAAAAATATGTACAGATTCAACTGAGATCAATTAAATAAATTGAAAACTCTCTTTTTTATTTTCATTTCTTCATTTTTTAATCTGTGACTAATTATTACTTAAAGAAGACAAACATGGCCTATAATAAGCACTGAGAGATATCAAGTTTGAATTTTTAAATTAAACAATTCTTAAAAATCGCCATTTATAGTTTTTTACTTAAGGTTGATAGAGACTCAGAACAATCAAGAATATTTTATCTTGTAATTGTTACAATTTAGTAATTATAAATAAATATTTCTAGCCAAGTTTCAACAATTGTTTCTATAAAGAAGGCCACTTTGTCTTGACATAAATGAATTAAAATAATTATATCATTATTTTCATTACTCGGTCTGTTCACATTTCGTAGTCGACGCCAGAATTGTACTGTTTGTCGTTTATTTACCGACTTCAAAAATGAGAGCGAATTCAAAAGCGAATTGATCGCTTGATATACTTAGTATTACCCACATCTATCGATTTTTACAGTAGTTAAACGAGATATAAATATCAGTTTTAGTAAAATCATAGTAATTTTAAGTTACCTTACGTAAAGTGTCTTGCGAAACTTCTAAGCCGTATAAAAATGTTAGTTTAGTTTTCTAAACTTTGTACGCAGATATTTTTCAAATCAAAATACGCCTTTTGGAGCTTCCTTCCTTCAACAAATATTGTTTTATAAACATTTAAGAATTACATAAAAGCTATGATTCTGTGAAATAATTAATAACATCAGTAGGTACATATAAATAAAATTGAATTGTCTGTTCGCAATTTCAAATTAACTTTTCACTAAGTGCATAAGAAAGTATATACTCCACTACGGTACTTACATCAAAAAATCTATTTTTTTGTCTCTCTTCCTGTCTGTTTGTTTTCTGATCTGTGAAACAGCTGAATTGATTTTGACGGAACTTTCAATTGCAGATAGCTAATGTAATAAGGAGTAACTTAAGCTACTTTTATCTTATTATAAAAACCGTTTAATTTATTTTAACTTACGCCCAGTGACCTGGGCCCGGTTTGCTAATTCTTATAATTTCCAAGCTTCAGTCACATACAAATACGTTTATTTCAATACTATTAATATATTTCAGCATAGTCTAGCACGTTTCCGTAGTGTAGCGGTTATCACGTGTGCTTCACACGCACAAGGTCCCCGGTTCGATCCCGGGCGGAAACAATTTTTTATATCGATATTTTTTTATACCAATTGACAGATATATAATAATATTAATATTATTATTATGTAAATTATAAAAATAAAGAATTAAACTAGTTTTTGTAAACGGTTTCAGTCACGTGATTACAACAATAAGTTATTATAATGTATAGTGATAAATATTATTACTCGGGTCAAAATTTTTTTAATTTCTTTTTTATCATTCCTAAAAACACAACAACCGATTCTATCGAGTTGTCCTTAGACACGGCTAGAGAATGTACTAGAGAATTGTAGGTCTTAATAAGGCCTTCAGAAAAATCTGTAATAGCAAAGCGTCTCTCCTAAAGAATACTCGAAATTTATATCTATTTAAAACATCGCATAATATATAGGAACGTCCTAGGGTAAATGCAAAGCAATGCAAGCAAAGCGAGGGTAAATCACTATACAAATTTCATGCAACTTCATTGAAATACTATAAGATTTTCTACCATTAAGACGCAATACACACAAAAATAATAAAAAAAAACTCTCTCTCACTTGTAAAACCTGTTCATTTTAATGTCTCGACAAGTATTTTACTTTTAAAATATATAAATTATAATTAACCTGTCGAAGCATAACTGTTATTGAAATTTCACCCAAAATTGAGGCAAAGCTGTGTAACTTAAATAAAAAATAACTCATTTTCATTATAATCAACTTAAAATATGTTAATAGAAAAAGCATATTTATGAATACTTTTAGTGATTATCTGATTTCAAAAATATACCGATATGCGTAATAGTTGATTAATTTGTATTTAGTTAACGGATTTCTTATTTTTGAAAAATTTAGGTCGTTAAATTAATACTACTGATTACAAATGAAGTTAGAAATTAAACCTAAATATTATACGGATTGTAGTAAAACTTTTTTTTTTAGTTTTTATTTGACTTGTAACGTGTCCGTTGGCATGTTTTTATGAGTCAAATCTTTTAAAATACGATTAGGACCACTTCCTTTTATCGTACAGACTTGATTATTCGCTCAGATCTGATGATAATTATGGTATTTATGACTTGATCATCTAGGATTGGCTATAGACGAAAGAACTTCTCGAGTCAACAGTAATTTAGTGTTGTTTTTGTAGTAACACATCAAATAAAAATATTATAATAAAATTGGCTTAAAATAATAATTTCAAATAATATAAATTATAGGGTACCAACATCATCATTTCCATCATCGGACGACCCGACGAACTGCTGGTCTCCATCTGTATGTCGTGGACATTTCAGCCGTCCGGACAAAGCGTTTCGCTACATGATTTATTATACGTGCGGCTAAGGATTGGAACAACCTGCCTGCGTCAGTGTTTCCATCCGATTACAATATGGGTGTCTTCAAGGCTAGAGTGAATAGGTGGCTACTGAATTAGTGCGACTTTCCACCTACGACTGCGTTACCACTTACCATCAGGTGGAACGTACTCAAGCACTAGTTTAGAATAGAAAAAAAAATAGGGTACGGTCAGTCTGTCTTATGAAAATCCATAATCCCATTACGCATAACTCATATCGTAATTTATGAACTAGAACACATACAACTTAACTTGATTGGCATTCATTATAGTGCAAATATTAAAATTATTGACCCCTTGACCGAGCTCGGCTACCGCGGCTAATTTCATTGAGATGAATCAAGTACGCAAGACACACTCGTGCACAAATGCACACTTAACGCGTTCTGTCCGTCCATTTCCCAAGTCCAGTTACTGAGAATTTCGTAACAAAGAATGTTTTTGATTCCTATGTGTATTATAGCACCTATGTACTGAATTAGCCACACCCATGACTCAAACCCAGGACCCGCTGAATTGTACATGCTAGCCATCACACAAACGAGGCAGTCCGAAATTACACATATTATGTAAAGAAAACCAACAATATTAAACATCAAAATCATAGCAATTTCCATAATTTAATATGAAAATTAAAGTACCCTCTTACTGACAGCTGTCGATAAGTTTGCGAAAAATTAACTATAATATTAAGAATTAAACAATTTTACAGGTATTATAACTGGCAAATCTTAAATAATTACAGGTTAAATGAAGGTTTAGTGATTTTTGACGGCAATAATCATACAAGCCTATAATTTTAAATGCCTAAGAAAATGTTCTCTCTGACTTTTTTATTACTGTACACGAGTTTTATATACTTACATACATACATAGAAAGTACATGTATTGTATGTATTCAGCCCTTTTTAACGTCCCACTGCTGGGCACGGGCCTCCCTCAATACGAGAGGATCAGGCCATAGTCCACCGCGCTGGCATAGTGAGAGTTGGTGGACTTCACATGTTTTTCGGAAACTTGCTAGGTTCTCCCAGACGTGCAAGTTTCCTCACGACGTTTTCCTTCACAAGACAAGACGTGATGATCAAGATAGAAATGATTCGTACATGAAAATATCAGAGATGCGAGACCCGGATTTGAACCCGCATCAGTCAGTTATCCAAGCGAGCTCTTTATCTACTGCCTTAGAAGTACATATAGATAGAAAACTTGAAGACTGTGTTCAGCCCGTTTTAACGCTACTGTTCAACACGGGCCTTCCTACAATACAAGGTAAGATGAACTAGATGGTGCTATGTGAATATTATATCAATATATTTATTTATTTAACGAATATTAAAAATAAATACGATTGACGGATGGGGGCCTCACATGATTTTAGGCCAGAGCAATTCGCTTGACAGCTACCGTTCGCGTTCCCAACGGTCGCTCCGTGCATGACCTTATTTAACAGTCGCGTACTACTGTATTCAATGTTACATAATATATCAATATTTATACAGCAAAAATAATGTTATTCATTCGCTCTTTTTTTTTAATTACTTTTTTTTTCGTATTGTTCATGATATATTATAGATTTGAATTATGTATTTAAAATTGAAATGAAATTATTACAACACAACATATTTGTAATAATATAAGGTCTATCTAGAACTTATATTTGTTTAAGAGCAAAGGAATCTTTGATCGAAAGGTCGTACAAAATAGATGATAAACCAGTTTCAGACTATTACTGCGAATTTTCGTCAAAAAATTTGATAGTCTTGTGATCTGACCCGGCATTAGAATCTCGGATCATACATTGCTTTGTATATATAAGTAAAGGTTATTGTTATCTAGGATAAGATTTATCTTCTCGTCCGCTTAAATGCTATTTCAACGATAGAATCTTCATAAATTACTAAAATACTAGTGATTTTCAGCATTTTTCCTTAGTTTTGTAGTTATACACGAGTTATACTTATCAATAAAAAGAAACTTAATGATGGTCATCAAAATTTCATTGCTTTACTCTTTTGTTCTTTTATTATTTCTTTTGGAATTCTCTTCATTTTTTATGCTTTTAATACCGCGCACCTTTTACATATTAAACAATAAGCAAATTTTTCGATCTGTCCAGCCGTTTAGCGGTACCTACTAACGATATATATATAGATAAATGGGTATTACTTAGTAATAATGCAAATGTACAGTAAAATGTCTATTTTTGTATGACAATCTAAAGGCGTGTGTTAACAGCACGCTTGTCACGTCAACGTGACGGCGTCGCACGTTGACTAGAGACTTAAATGTCGTGCTATTGAAATTGCCCTTCTGGTCGTTCTCGTGACATGTATACGTTATTGTTAATTATCTATTAAAGATCAAGTATAGGAAGGCTTAGGCAAATCGGCTTTTGTCCATTTATTTTAGTCAGTAGAGTCGGGGTCTACTTTACTTACAGAATATTGCTTATACGTATTAATATGTGTGTCATTGGTTTTTTCGTAGTAAATAATGAAACGATGGAGTGAATTAAATAGGCTTTACTATGTTTATTTAAAGTAAATATATCGGAAGCTACATAACAACGCTAGTATTTTTCAATTCAATACTTTTTTTATACTGACTGGCTGAAAATTAACATAAGTCGGTGGGTATAAAAGCTTATCTGTTATTTGTTTTTAAATTGTAAGTAAAAGTTTGCATGGGAGCTCCTCAATAGAGTTTAAAAAAGGAATGTATTAAACTTTGATTGAAATAATTAACTTCTATCAATTTCCATATATCTATCATATTAAAATGTAACACCATACATTAATTATAATTAATCACGAAGTTTTAGAAAGTGTAAAAGCTACTAGAAGGAGAAAGATTTTTTTAAATTTTAAAGACCTAAAAACTTTTAACTACGCGAGCAAAACGACAGGAAAGTGCTAGTATTCTAGAATATAAATTATTTATAACCTAATTTATTATTAAATATTTATATTTACTATCGACATTGATATCTATCTAACGCACCAAATAAATATTAAGATTGGTTTGTTAACGTAAACAGCTACCTAATACGTACAGAAAATGTAAAAACGTCGTATTATTTATTCTTAATTGGAGAAGTTCTATGATTATGGACATAAAGCGAGAAAAAATAAAGTATAAATATTATCTACCGATCAATCTGTAACTTTAAGACGCTAGGTGGTAAACTAGCTAGACAGTCGTACATAATATATAATATTAGTATGGAATGGACCTCATTGGTCTTGTACCTAACTTGATCTTGATATCCTGCCTGCCTTTTAAGCCTTCCAGAGTATCTCGGAAAGTGAACCGATTTGTCAGTACTTTTACTGACAACTTAGGTAACTTTAATTATGAAAATGTAATTTAAAAAAATCAGAGGGCACCCGAGCAAGGGTACATCCCTGGCTGTTGTGAATTAATCTATACCTATAACTAAAATTATTGAAGTGTCTTTTTTTAATTTCAAATTAACAGCTTTTCACTAAATGCATATGAAAGTATATATACGGTACTAACATCAAAAAATCATTTTTTTAAATTTTTGTCTGTCTGTCTGATTGTTTCGGCTAATCTCTGAAACTGCTGAACCGATTTTGACGAGACTTTCACGTACAGATAGCTAATGTTATAAGGAGTAACTTAGGCTACTTTTATTTTAGAAGTTTTAACTGGCGGCACCCGCGGTTTCGCCTGCACCTAATCTAGTTATGAAATAAATTGTCTAAGCCTGAAATTAGTTTGAACAATTAATTCTGTAAATTCATAGTTCCAGAGTTAAAATAATCACAATGTAGTTGTTGCAATACTCCATGTAAAACATAAACTAAATGTACAATACATTAACAGTGTTTCTAGTAAATAAACACCAACAAACATGAGAACATGAGCACGCTGACCTTTTCCGGGGGTCGTGTGTTCGAATCCAGGCACTGCTATATTTCAAACACTTGTTGTTTGAACAATTAATCTTGCCTTATGTAATTTTAAGCAACGAAATAATTCTTAACTTTAATATCTCTTATATATCTCTCTATAGTCATTTTTTTCATAATTAACATAATCGGTTCGTATAATAAGTATGTTATTTTTTTACGATAAATATTTTTTTATAGGACAAAGGAGGCAAACGGGCAGGAGGCTCAGCTGATGGAAAGTTATCATCGCCGCCTATGGACATCAGCAACACCACAGGGCTTGCATATGGGTTGCCGGCCTTTCAAAAAATAATACGCTCTCTTCTTGAAGGTTTTGGATCATTGTAAACATCTGATTCAAACATTATGATTCTTTTGTAATGATTTATCTTTATATAAAATATAAATTAATTAAATAAATATGTTGGGACATTTAATACTTTCTTAGATTTACGCGAATATTCGACATTATAAATGAAACTACCTTTTCGGATTTTGTCGCGGATTTATTTTGATTTTTAGTTCCCGACGTTTCGAATGCTTTAAAGCAATCATGGTCACGGGAGAGACTCTCCCGTGACTTTTATTTACTTAAAAAAAACCGCTTAATTTATTTTAAGTTACGCCCAGCGAAGCGGGCCGAGTTTGTTAGTTCTAAATAAAAAATATAATAATTATAAAATATTTTATTTAAATAATTAATGTATAGCTTGTATTTATTATTTTTTATTATTATATATAACATTACTATTATAATAAAACAATAAAACTTTACAAGAGTTGTAAATTAGAGAACCATCAAAATTAATGTAAATGACCGTATCATTTACACGTGTCTATATACAAAATCAAATTGAAACGACTTCATAAAGTTTAGTACTTTGCCACAATAACCGGCGGTGCTAATTCCTTTATATTACAGTATAATAAGTGCACGAGTTATTATGGTATAGTTCTAACTATAGTAGCATAGCTATAAGTAGGTACGTACGGTGTGTTTGGACAGTATTTATCGGCACATAATGAAAAAATCTAATCTAACCACGGTGGGACATGCTAATGTGTAAATATTTCTAGCGTACTTCCATCACTAATATGTATTGTATATGACAACCATAGACTTAAAATTATGGAAAGGCCAAAATAAATAAATAATATTACTAATTCATCAATTAATGAGTCGTTTTTTTGTTGTGTAACTTATACTTCATATTTTGATTGCTTTATCAATTATAATAATTCATAATAGAAAGTTCTGATAAAAGTACCGATGTAATAATGTAAATCAAATGGTTTGCTTATCACTAGTATTTCATAAAGCCTCTAAGTGCTTATCTCTTACAAGAATCTCTCTCTCTCTTTCTATTTCTGTGAGTTTTTTTTATATCTAGTAGATCGATTATTAATACATAGACATACGTAGACAAATTCATAGGCGGTAGCTAAAAATAAAATCATAAATTAAAAAGTTTACTTACAATACTTTTATATCAATGTAATGTAGGGTGGAGGCAGCGACCCGCGATAGAGTCATTTCCTGATTTTGATGTCGCAATGCAACGCTGACGACGAGTACACGTGAAGATTGAAGATTAACTAACATGTGTAAATATTTGTTTGCTACAAAAAAAAATTAACAAAGTTATGAGAAAATAAGGTTAAATAAGTTGATAACAATTGTTTGAACTACTTTCTTAAATGCAAATGCATTATTAAATTTTCGTCATCCATTATAAAAGGCCTTTTGCTTTGCATTTTGTTCATAGCTATCAACCAAAATATATTTTACCAACCTAGAAAATGGATGTATTTAACGTAAAACTTTTAATTTCCATAAAAAGTAGTAAAGGTCAACCTGTTCTGATTGAAAACTTGTGAGAGTCACTGAACCAAAATAAAAAAGATATATATAACTCTTTAAAATACCTAAGTTTACTTTAATAATGTGGAGGAAACATAGATACTAAATGTTTAATCTAACATTTTGCACATACTACTCCATAGCAACAGCGAAACAAGGATGTGGCAGTACGCCTAAATTCGACTCAATACGTTGCGAACAACAAGGAAATACTTTTTATCAAATAACATAATATGCTTTGCATTAGAAATTGAGTTTTAGAAACCGAAAATGAATATGATTCATATTATATAATTAGATTTTTACGAGAACTGTGATTATCTAAATTCTAATAAACATGTATATATTATGCCGCGATGAAGCCGCGGGTAGTTATATACTAGAATCTTCCTCGAGAACCACTCTATCCATTAGTGAAAATAGCATGACAATCGGTGCAGTAGTTTTTGAGTTCATCGCGAACAGATAGACACTGCGGACGACTTGGTTTTATAATATGTAGTGATATGAATACGCACATACATAAATACAGTACTATATTGAAGATTTGTAATAATTTTAGGTATTAATAATTTCCTACTCTTTGAGAATGGATGGAAATCGCTGTTTTAGCATTTACAACTTTTTTTAAATTAGGTTAGTTAGTAAAAGGTATTTGAAAAAACAAATTTTAGTTATTGTTATGATTAAGTCGTAATCAAAGCGCCATATTATCAAAGCTTATTTTTAAAAAAAGCTATCTTTATAATTTATTCGAATAATTTATTTTGATTTTTGTCTCCTAACGTTTCGTTAAAAATGGCGAATATTAGCGTAAATCTATAAAAGTATTAGCTTTCCATCTCATGTAAAGGCGTTCACATGAAAAAAGATATTTAAAATATTGTTTGGTCTTCATTGAATTTGTATTTTATGCCCTTTAACGACTTCACACGTTAATGTTTATTTTTATTATTACGAGAAAATAATTCATTTTTAGAAATGTGAACCATTCGAAAAGATTTATTACTTACTTTAGTACTAAAGAGATTTATGGCTGCGACCTAAGTTGCACACTGGTCGGTGTTAATTAAACCATTCAATATTGTCAGTCAATATCTTTTTTTTTTTGAAGTATTCAAAACACACCATTATATCGTAGGTCAGTGTTGAATTTTATATTTCTTGTCTTATCGATTTATAAACAATTTTGATACAACTCATTTGAATCATTGTAGCCTTAAATATTAATCTAAGTGTGTAATAGATTTCCCAAAATCTTAATTAATTTTGGTTTCTATAGATTAATTTATTATTTTCACGTTTGAAAAACATATAAGGCTAGCATATATTATTTATATTGACGACTCGTTTGGCTCAGTTGGTAGTGACCCTAGTTTCTGCGCGAGCGGTCGCGGTTTCGAGTCCCGCTGGGGGCATTGAATTGTTAATTACGAATGTTTGTACTCCAGTCATGGGTGTTTATATTTATAATATGAATGTATTTAAAATTTATATATGTAGTATATCAACTATCTGGTATCCGAAACACAAGCACGTAACGTAGCTTACTGCGGAACTAGATGGCGCTGTTGTAATAATGTCCTAACACATATAATATATATTATATCAGTTTCGTGTATACCTTAATTTCTCTACATATGAATCGATGTTACTAATCTTATGAGTCCACGTACATACATCGTTTATCGACCAATCGTTAGATGAACTTATTAGTATCAAAATTATAAATAAGGTAAAATGTGTAAGGAAGAAATTTGCGGCATCGGGAAAACGTTAGGCACTCGAATTAAATATAAATAAAAATGTTTACCAAGCTAGCCAAGTGCAGGTTGGCGGATGTTCTTTCAGGCATACTGATTTTAATAGAAGATAATATTTGATTATAATAAATAATTATATAAGCATATAAGCATAATAAATGCTAATCTAGGCGGAAACAAACCTAACTAATCAAAAATCATGTAAATCCGGTCTTTCTCAAATTATAAATGGTGTACAGTGTAATTTTTTTTATGTATACCTATAGAGAAGTGTCAGGAACTAGTAAAACTAAATATAAGCATTTTTGTTTTTTAACCATTTAAGTATTTTTTTATTTTTATAACATTATTGCGCTTAAAAATTTTAAGTGAATGATTCATATTCAGCAAACCCAGTAGCATAGCAACAGTGCAATGAGGATGCGGCAACAGCAGGCGACGTCTAATTGGGGATTATTCAACGCGATGTAGGGCATGTTATGCGGGAGCACGCTCTATACGAATCATTTTTTATCTTCACTCTAATACATCCTATAGAGTGTACTTCTACCATTTTAATTACTAAAACTATAATATTATAGTTAATTTTGGAGTCGGTGCCAGCCAGAACGGACAGGTTTACATTGCCTTTGCAATGGACTTGCAACGGTACAAACGGTACAAACGGTATTTTGATTTTGTTTACAAATTGATAGATTAATCGAATATGTATTTATTTAAGATTATTTTGCTTTGGTTGTCTCAATATATTCGTCCATTTGTCGCGCACATACTGAATGCAAATTTAAGACTTTTATGGATTTCTCATGGATGCCACTGTCTGAATTGGACTAAATTAAAATGGGAACACGCGGGAAGCGCCACCTTTCAAATAAAAAAAGAACCGTCAAAATCGGTTCACCCAGTTCAAAGTTCTGAGCTAACAAACATAAAAAAATATACAGACGAATTGAGAACCTCCTTCTTTTTGGAAGTCGGTTGAAATAATACGTCTTGAGGCTCGTATTAAAAAGACTGTCTAAGAGATGTCTCGTAATAATTCATCTAGTAATATTTTTCAGTTCATCTTTAACGTACTCTAGTTCCATGATTTGCTACACTTGTGTATATGTCTTGATAATAAAACTACATGTACATACATATGCGCAGGGCTTTTTGTGGAGGTACAAGGGGACACGCAGTGCCCCCTAAAGGAATATCGAAAATATCGAAAAATAGCTATAAAAACTGAAAACTTGAAAGAATTTAAAACCTGCCTGCCTATATGTATTATTGATTATATACCTATATCATTATATAACCCACATGACTAGAATACAATCATTCGTGATCATCACACTGAACCCGCGACCGCTAGCACAGTAAGTACGTTCACTGCACATCCAAACGTGTCGTCAAATACACTATAATGTAAAACTTTCACAAAACTATCTTAATCAAATCTACTTTTTTAACAATATTGCGATACAACAAAGAGAAATAGATGTATTAAATTAAAACATGTAAACATGCCTAATTTCACTCACTCTAATAATAGTTTTTCGACACAATTAAAGTCCATACAATGCACAATTACATTTTAATGTTCCAAATCTCATTGTATTCTAGGATTCATGATGCGTAGCACACAGCAATTTGGTGTTACGTAAATTCGACGGGCCTGTTTCGGGGTTTTTTGTTTGATAAGATCTATGCGTCTAATAGAATTCATTACAAAATTGACCGTTAAGTTTAAATAATGGCTGTCTCTATTGACAAAGTTTATTTGGGTTTGGACTGTCTTTTTATTATTGTGGCGAGTGATTGACTTAATGTTCTGTCACATCCGTCTACTTAAGTTATAATGCTCCTTACTATCCCATTAATAGCATAATAATGAATAACTAGTACTCTATTCTTAAAAAGTATCGAAACAAAGGATGGTGGTATCAAAAAACAGTTTATTTGTCAAGATGAATTTTAAAGAAAAGTGATTAGTTAAAATGTTATAAAACTAACTTCATAAATTTATAATAAAAGAAAATAGCGTTGTTACTACGATTATACGAGTATTATACTCACTGAATACAATGATTGCTATAAATCAGTAGAAACGTCGTGAAAAAAGTACCTAATTAAAAATAGGTAATCTACGAAAAAAATCTAATGAGATTTAATTTATAATAGTATAAAAAAGGTTTTTTGGCCTTATCGACTTTATAACCTACAATACTAGCAGTTCCCGCGTCTTCATCTGCGTTTAGAATTTCGATAGTTAACAAATTTGACAGGATCACCGGCTAGGTTAATCTAAAATATTCCTGAGAATGCACATATATACATACAGTATATATGTACATTCTCAGGAAGACAGGAGACATATATACATACATCGCTATTTATATATAGTTATATAACCTAATTAAAATTTACATTAAAACCTACGTCAAAAAAACAAAACGGTAAAGGGCTAAATATAAAAGTTAATAGGTTGCAACACAAATCAAAGCGGAAAGAGAACAACACTAATAAGCGGATAGAAACCAGTAAATAATAATTTTGTTAATAGCATTATGAAGACAATATTATACGTTTTATCCATGTGTAGGGTGACCATACAAAAGTCAAAAAAAATAATGAATAATATTTTGATTTTTATTATATTTCATATCAATTACAAAAACAATTTATTACAACTTGATTCTTACTTGAAATGACATCTGTTAAAAGTCGTGAAGTTTATTTAGTGTTAAAACTTATAAGGGGAAAGCTTTTATATTTTTAACCGACTTAAAAAAGAGGGTTCTATCCTTTTTATAGTATTTTAAATCTCATCAGTCATGTAACCGGTTTGATAAGTTCCATTTTTGTTTTAAAGAGTATATATAATTTAAATTTTGTCCCATTTCAGTATAAGAAAAAACCTAGGACAACATATCAGAAAAATATGTATAAAAATAAGACTTTTAAAACAACATATTTTTTAATATGTTGTTTTAAAAGTCTTTATAATTGCACGTTTACTGTGAAATCCATATATGGGTTGTAAAGTAAAACAATTATAAGAAAACTAGTGACACACTTGGCATTTAATAATAAATGTGACATACAAACTGTTAGTCACGTCACATTGATAATGATTAGCAATGTGCAAAATAATGTTATTTTATTGTACTATTAGTAAACCCGGCTATCTTCGCTGTGCGTAAGTTAAAATAAATTAAACGATTTTCATAATTATCTAATTACATAAGAGTAAGGTTAGTTACTTCTTATAATATGAGCTATCTGCGAGAGAAAATGCCGTCGAAATTGCACCAGCCGTTTCAGAGATTAGCCGAAACAAACCGACTGTTAAAAATTGATTTCTAATGTAAGTACTGTATATAATTTCATATGCTTTCACTAAATAGTAAAAAGCCTTAACAGCTTCTTCAGTTAAAAACAGACTCTTCAATTTTTTTTATATGTACTGTTGTAGGTACTGATTTCTTTCATACTTAAAAGTATAACTCAAAATTATAAAGTTCTTAGCTTTACCCCAAATGTAAGATTAACTCTATATCAATATTGATAATAATCTGCGAACTTCACAAATGCTAACTAATAATAAAACATCTATTTCCATCTCTTTTATTTTATTTTAAAACGATTTTTAATTAACTGCATTTCAGCATTATTTAAAAACGTATTACCTCATAGACTTGTTAGGAACATTATTTTCAAACTTTTTAATGTGAAAAATTTGCTGACACTAAGTAATCACAATTTTTTTTTATTTAATAGTTGCCAAGGAAAAAAAATTAATTTGCGCCCTTTTATTTTTAAAACTTTTTCTATTTTTTTAAACACAGATGTTGTTTAAAACGTCAAACTCTCTAACTGATGTAAAAAAGTTAAAAACGTTGGTTGCTTTAAAGCTCCGGGCCTTTGAATGACAATGCACGGGGACCGCCCACAGCATATCCGGTGCACACACGATTTCACCGGGAGTCTAACCTGGTCCGTAGTGAAGTAGGCGTACGTATTAATGACTTAATTGAGTTAAAGTTTCTAATAAAGTAATTATTCAGTTAAATAAAAAAAAATAGGATTAATCCGCGCGAGTTACAAGTTTCAAAGTTATGCTGCAATTTTAATAAATATTGCAGAGATATCGTGCTTAAGCTTAGTAAGGCCTTAACTTTTAGGTTATTGTGTTAGAGTTTTTAACCTTTTTATTTAAAGGTATATCTTATTCCACTCCCTTAAGTAGTTCCATATAAAGTATCTACATACAGTTTAAAAGGTAATTGCCTCCCTCCTAAGCAATATTGATGTGACGTTAGATAGCCTCACTAACGCCTCACCCTCGTTTCGCTCAGGTTCGTGTTTAGGTAAAAGTTTGTAGTACACAAAATGAAGCCCTTAGACCTCCTTAATCGGGCCCTGTCGCAAAATCCGCTCTACGTCTGTTAAGTATAAACTAACTCCCTACCAAATTTCATCTTTATACGTTGAACAGTTTTACAATATTTCGTAATGAGTGAATGACCTTTTGATTTTAAATGTTTATATTATAACTTTTCTCAATACATAAGCGTTTAAATGCGAAAATCAAACTGTAATAGCACTTTCAAATGTTATCGCCTTTTAAGAAAGAAACGAACATAAACATGCTCTTCAGCTTTATATTAGTACAAATTGCATTTAAGTACAACTCGTGCTATTAAAAATATTAGAATTTAATGTCAAGTAGGCATTAATTTACAAAATCTTATCGTAGCTTATAACTAACACAAATTGGCTAGGTCGTTTAATTATCATTTTCGTTTAATATTATACGGTTGGTCTATCAAAAACCAATATAATCTTACAAACCAGAAAGAATTTGTAGGCTCAGCAATAAAATTACTCTACGACTCACGACACTCGCATACGCATACAAATTGCCTTTAAAATATTTTTTATTTCATACACGAGTTTTTATTTCACACACTGACATGAAATGATTGAAGGATAAACATTAATTCTAAGTAAAATTTAAACAGGATTACTATCGATTGATCAAAGTTATTTTTCGATATAATCTCGGAAAGGCAAAAATTTTAATTAAACGAATTTGAATTAGTCAGGTGCTACTTAATATTTTCATTTTATTTATTCTGTGGCTTTAAATTCCCCAATCTATTTTAAATTGATTTTCTATCTAATTGAAGTAGAATAGAAGCTAATTACAGCGGTTTTAATAGAAATTAACCAAATGACATTCTTTAGGTTTTATTATATTAGTAAGTATATCCTATTTAAACTATATAATTTAGTTCGTGTTTTGAAAATAATGCATGTATGTATTCATTGGTAACTTGTTGTAAGTTCTTTTAAAACTGATTTTCAATTTCTTATACTAAATAACGATTCATATACGGTTAATTTTGTAGTTAATATGTCAGTTTTACCCATGGCTTTGTCCACGTAATCTGATTACATAGCTTACCTTTTACTCTTCATCAGCTAATTATTCCCAACACCACTTTTCTTATGGAACCTGCATTATCGAGTTAACCCAGAAAATATTAAAAAAAAAACAAGTATACCAATCCGCACTTTGCCAACGTGGTGGACCATGGTCTGATCCTCTCGTATTGAAAGGAGGCCCATGCCCAGCAGTGGGATGCTTAAAAAAAAGTCCTGAATACAAAATATGTAAATGAAAATGCACAGTTAAAGGTTCTCCTGTAGGTTACAAGAAAAAATTCGCATACATATTACGATGTTGTAGACAAGTAGTTTCAAACTAACAGGCCTCCAACCTTTCTCCGAAGCGAAGATAAGAAACAGCCAATAAAATACGAATCACTAAGAAAATGTTTACGACATCTAACCTGCGACACGACTAAATTGAAAATCCATTGAAATCACTTTAACAATGTTACTTTTGCTTCGAAATTTTACAAGTTAAGTCTTCGGAGAATAGATTTAATGATTATTTTCGTATTTATACACTAATTTTGTACGAAAATCTTTAGTTGTGATAACTATGTAAAGAATGGGAGAGGCGTAGGCTAAACACTATAAAACGCTGACCTTTCCGTTAGATACTCGATCTCTATTTTATGGCTTTGACTTTAGATGTTTCAAACGATAGTACGTTTTAAAGAGCGTAAATGAATTTGTTGTATGGCTTCATTTATGGAGTTTCAATATTAAATTAAAACTGTAAAATGTTTCGTAAAGGTTAATGTTTTCATCAATATTCTGTTAATATTACAAAATGTGGTCATTTGCGAATCATTATATATGAACTTCCAGAACCTTACGGTGAAGGAAACCTGAGAGAACCTAGCAAGTTTTTAGACATACTTAGTCCACCCGCACTTGGCTGATGCTGTGGTGGTGGCTGGTGGACTATTACCAAATCCCTCTCGTAATAAAGGAAGGACCGTACCCAACAGGGGGACTTTAAATAAAAAGGCTGAATACGTACATATATATTTACTTAATCAATTAAGAATTCAACTTGTAGAGAACCTAATACAAGCAATCTACTTGTACGCATAATCATGCATTCGTATCATTAAGTTATTTGTGGTAAATCATTGACAATAGTCAGGACACAGTCCAAAAGGGACTGTATAGCTTAATTAAACCAAATAAAGTTAGAATAGCTGAATTTATTATCCTATCAATACATCGTAAACACCAAGACAACTTAGAAATAAAAACATTGTAGAGCATTAAGAATTTCATAAACACATATTGGCGTCATCACGCCATACGCTTTCTGAGAGGTTCGGCGAAAGCATACAAAGTGGGTACATAGTTTGAATATCAAGCGATACCAATAGATTATCTCCTTTTTTTCAATATTTATAGACCATTGTAGTCAGTAAGGGACGTGTGTCACAGCCTATTATTTCGGCCTGTGCCCACGCGAAGAGAATTTTGAATGGTCGCTGGGAAGGTTTGTTGAACTTCGTAAACACGAATTATTAACACGTAAGACGCTTGTTGGTTAGTGTAAAACATGAAACGAGATTTACTTCACGTATTTAATTAAACTTTACAATTATTACATTTCCTTTGACTTATATATTCAACTATTTAACTGAATGATTAATGATCTTATTTATAAGGAAGTCTTTGCGAGCAGTGCTAGTTATAAATTAGATATGGGCGTATGTAGTGTTATGTGAAGCATACAATCTAGTAAAGGAATAAAAAATTATGTAATTACTGTTTAAGATACTTATACTTATAAGATTAACTTAATATTACACATAAAATTTATTTTAATTTGGTTCAAAAACACATTTTTTTTATTACGTCAAATATTCGAATAAATCTGTAAATCTTAATTATTATTTTATAGAACTTATTCTTTTGGTCACCATAGTATCTTTGTAAATTTCAGGACAATGAACGAAAATCTCACTCATGGTAGAAAAAGTTGATTATTTCTAAGTTGTGAAATTGACATTTGATGTCGATTGAATTTGACTACCACTTACAATTTTTGTTAATGCATGCATCTTCTACACTAGACAGATTACTTAGTATGGCTAATAAATTAACGGTCTAGATCATACCTTAACCGATTTAGCAAGTTCGATGGGATTTTACTATAAATATAATTCACAAGCACTATGTAAATGGCATAAATACAATTATTTTCAGTTAAGTACGTCAATTATTCTTAGGTTATAAGCTTTTTGATCAAAAATCTCAAATCTATCTCAGATTTCGTTGAAATCTAGTAAATTTAGTCTATCAGTGTGTCCTGGACACAGACTAATGTTAAATAAGATATATAAAGTTAGAAGGTACAGTGTATATTGCTAGTATAAATAATACTCGATGTTAAAAACAACAAACACGGAAATCCTAAAAAATAAAGTTAAAAACAAAAACCAACGTTTTTGCTGTTCGCGTTAATGGTTAACACAGACATAAAGCGACTTCCCTCTAACACCTTACATGGCTCACAAGCCCTATACAGTTAATACGCAGAGCAATTGCTCAAGTCGATTCCATCGGCATTCGTTTGGCACACAATTTGTTGTGACTGACGCGGCAACAGGTATAGGAAGCAAAATATATCATACGACACGATTTTCTATAAAATATTGCACATGGCATCTTTTTAAGAGCATATTACATATAAATATTATATCGTATGATTTAGCATTAGAAGTCTAAAGAATTGTTCAATTATCTACATAATAAACAAGTTTTCAATAACTTGTAAGTCTTCGGTATTAGTTTGGTTATTTGAACCGTGATTTGAAAACTAATTCTTAAACATATTTTTTTTCTAAAACCACGAGTGTGATTCTTCGTTTTGTACATTCTACATACATTGGCCAAGTAACCTGCACTGGTATGCGTCAAAGGAAATATAAGTATTTTACAATATTGACAATTTTGTCCTTACGATTATAAATATCTGATAGTCGAATCGTATTGGAACAGTGTCTGATCGGACGCACTCAGCGATGCTTTACATGCGCACGCGCAGTTTCCTTGTTAGGCACCGAGTGCAGGAAATCGTCTATAATGCATGGTAATGTGCTGGATAAATCTAAGCTCATTTATAACAAGTATGTAAAGACTGATAGATTTACATATTTATGACGGTAACTACAAGTGACTTAAACAGCTAGATACTTTTTTGTCAATTTTATGCGCCTTCTTAAGAGCAATTTAAAGGAAATATGTGATGCAAAGAAAGCACATCTTATTGTAAATAGATGAAGAAAGTTTCTGCAAGTTTATGGTGCAAGTGCAAGGTATATGAAGAAAACATTCTGATTGATGAAGTGACGAACAACGTCACTTTTTGCAAATCAAAGTATATTTTGTTTATTACATTACAAATAAATACTTAAAATTAAAAATATATATAAAAATAAAAGATTGATAAATATTACGACTCTTATTACATGTAACCTATCCTAGGTTACATAATATATAAAAAAATAAAGTATAAAAAAATAAGTATATACTTATTATAAAACAAAGTCCTCCGCCGCGTCTGTCTGTCTGTTCGCGATAAACTCAAAAACTACTGCACTAATTTTCATGCTGTTTTCATTAATGGATAGAGTGGTTCTCGAAGAAGATTTTAGTATATAATTTGTCAAGTTTTTGTATAAATTTACTAGCGGGACCCGCAGCTTCGCTCGCGCTAAATCTAAAGACAAGCCCGAGCAGAGGCCGAGTCGCTAGTACGATATAAAATAAAATAACTCTATGAATTAATGTCATTTATCTAATTAGGTAACAAATTAAAACAAAGTTGTTGGATAGATGTTGTCGTACGAGTATATAATATTATGTACTGAATAAATTAGCCGACTTCGTTTTAGATTACATCTTTAAAGTTTTTGCGATAGAACTATGCTACGAGTCTTGGATTTTTTACTTTTAATTTTTTTGTGGGTTTAATATTTATTGTAACTTAATTTTGGAACAGAAGATCATCGGTCCTACAATCACAGTCTTCACATTATTTTGGAGACGTCAATAACATGTCAAAGAAGAATTTATAAATATGTTTGAAACAATGATATTATAAGTAAAAAGGTGTAGATACGTTACCTAAACGACATTCTACCTTCAAAAACGGCACACTAACGCACACATGAATAACTAAAAATATTGCAATAACACTGAACACACTACATTACGATTAGTTGTCAAAATAGGATGGCATGATTCAAGTATCGCCAGTGAAAAAGAGACAAATATAATTCGCGACAGTGCGTCGTCAACGCGTGACTATGTTCAGGTGGGCCAATTAGCCTAGTTTTGGTGTGCCGCTTTTTGAGCGCGTATGACTTATCTACACCTTTTTTCCTAGTATATCAATGGTTTGAAAAGTTAGTTTTGGATAGAATAACAACTTTTTTGTTACTTTCATTGTCAAAAACCGCTAACTGTATTAGAATCGATAATGATTGAACCGACGCGACACAACCTGTCTCATAACTTCTATTTTATATAATATATGACTTAAAGGAAATACATAGATAAAATCTAGAGAGCAAAATATAACAAGGCAGTATAAACTTATAGCTTATTGTTTTAAATCAATTCAATACTAGTAAATAAAAGGGCAAATGCCACAACACATAAAAGTGTTTCAGCTAAATCATTTTTAATGAAGTCATACGAAAAAGCATCTACTTTTTGTTGAATAAAACATAAAATATAAATAAAAATACAATAATTTACATACCAATTCAATCAAAATATATTTACTTGATGTTTATCTATATTATTATAAGTACTAAAATAGCTATAGATAAACATACAAGCATATGCGTGTTATTTACATAATTACAGCGAGTTAGAATTTATATACACTACACATACCTAGGCAGTGTACCCAGAGGTAACGCGCTCGCTTAGATAACCGAGGGATTCAGGTTCAAATCCCGGTCTCGCACATATTTTAATGTGCATATCATTTATAACAGGATTACCGCTTGTCTTGCGGTGAAGGAAAACATTTTGAGGAAAACCGCATAACTGAGAGAACCTAGTAAGTTTTCGTAAGACATGTGAAGTCCGCCAACTTGCACTTTACCAGCGTGGTGGACTATGGCCTAATCCCCTCGTATTGAAGGGTGGCCCGTGCCCAGCAGTGGGACGTTGTATGGGGCTGAATACATAGATATTTACACTATATTATGTATCATGTCATAGGTTATGCTTCGTACTATCTATTAAACAATTTATGCATACGCATAATAACAGGACTGGTTTAAGGCTACGATAGCTTGTTAGCTTATTTATGAAGTGATTGTTTACGACACCGACTTGACGTGTTTGTTGGTCATTTATCGAAGATTCTCAAAGATTTATATAGCGATTACCAGTTGTATTATTTTCTCACTCGCTGCATCGAAGAATATGTGTTAGTTGAATTGATAGATTTGGTTATATTTTTGGAATTCCTTTCTTTAATAAAACATTACAGTTTTTCAATTTCTAACTTGATACTTAAGTATTTGATGATGATACTTGGTAGTATTTTCACGACTCGTTTGGCTCAGTTGGTAGTGACCCTACTTTCTGCGCCAGCGGTCGCGGGTTCGAGTCCCGCTGGGGGCATTCATTTGCTAATCACGAATGTTTGTACTCCAGTCATGGATGTTTATATTTATAATATGTATGTATTTAAAATTTATATGTGTAGTATATTAACTATCTGGTATCCGCAACACAAGCACGTTAAGTAGCTTACTGCGAAACTAGATGGCGCTGTTGTAATAATGTCCCAACATATTTCGTTTCTATTTCATACTAATCATTCATATAGCGTTCTTTTAATTTAAAATAATATTTATTAAAATATGTAGACGTTGCTTGCATTCATTAAGTACATCACATAAATTAAATCAAATCAAAATATTCTCGTTTGAATCCTCATTGATACATTATTAAACTTTAAATTAAATGTCAGTCTGTAAGTCTGTGAGTAAGCTACCACCGACTCGGAATGCAGATCTGCTAAGAAGAGCCGGCGAGAAACTCAACAGTTGCCCTTTTTAAAAATATTTCATAACAATATTCATAATATGCAGTAACACACCATATCTAAAATCTCAAAGACACCATTTTAATACATAATGTTGTAGACGAATTGGCTATAGGCATAACAGAGTTTTAAATTTCGTGCCTTACCACGGTATTTGGTTATGCGCCCACGCAGGGCGTTTCCCGTGAGTGTCAAATTTCTAGCTCGCATGTTAACAGCACGTACATATAGGAATGCTCGGCTATAATCCGCTATGTATACAGTTTTTTGGAAATAATTCTTTTGAATATGTTTACGTTTGAGGACAGGGGACAAGCGACGTGTGGAGCAAATGTGGAATTATTATTCAAATTCCAAATCACACGATTATTGATTCCTAGTAAGTCATCCTCGCTTTGCTCGGATATATCCCTAAACATCAAACAATAACCTATAACAGCAAGTAAATCGGTATAATACACTGCATTTCAATCCATCTAGCCGTTACAGCGTGAAGAACATACAAACACAAACTTTCGCAATTAACATAATATGATAATTATTATTATAGCACGATAAAAAAGTAAGCGAAACGTAACCTTATAAGTTAAAACCTATAAGTAGAGCGTAAACAATTTCGATTATTAGAACTCACGACCTCAACTAATTGCGATTTAAATTGCAGCAATAATGTCCTTATAACGATTCCAGTAGCCAATCTTACTGAGCGAAATGGGCTGACGATAATATACTGCAAAAGTGTCCGCGTAAACACAAGTGCACTCTTTATTCCTTTTACTCTTAAAGTCTAATTATCTTCGACATGATTCGTGAGAGTTAAAGCACAGGACCAACCGCTTTACGTACTCTGCGGTCAGAAATGACTTAGTTTTAGTCTCCTCGCATCTTAAATGCGTAAATTTGAAATGGTATATAATCATAATTATAGTTTAATTATAAATCATTAATATTTAAAATTTTAATTTTTTAATAGCAAAATATAATTAAAATATTTTTTGACACTACTATTTAAAAATGACTCAATAAACCGTTAAAATTGTCGATTTTTCAACACTCCAGGCATAATTTGTTTCACCTGACATGTCAATCAAGTCAACATTGTTGCAAATAGCGGTTATGTGTCTCCTACTACGAATACTTATTTGCTCGACTCTCACTATAGATAAAGTATACACAGTTTTCTACACATAGTACATCTACGGTTCAACACGAAACAAAAATACGTTAGTAACTAACGTAAAATTTACTTAACTATAGCAACGGTAGGTAGAGACACAGATTCTGATGCAGACATTTTATATTTGCCGTTTATTTTTAAGTAGTTATCATGAAATGCCATCGGCGACATTGTTTTCGATTACATGCTTTTGAATTTTGCATAAAGGATACAAAAAAAATCAATTAATTAATGCGTTCATGTACGTCAGAGGCCAGTTCGTAATTAACGTCACAGCTGCTACGCACGTATGTATACATAGAATACTGCGAATAATATCGACAATGAGACCACTAAGTGTCTTGTTAGAACTTTTTACTTTTTAATTAAGCCACTCTCAAACTTGCTCGTTGTAATTTATAGTGGTGTTACATTGAATTGGCTGTATAATTTAAATTAATATTCCATGCAGGTTTATAGAAATAGATTATAATTAAACGAACTTCTTCACAACGATGCTAATATGTTTGTTTGTCACTTCCACGTATACATTGTAATGTTTGAAAAACAAATACGAGTTTATGAAATATGTATTTACACAGTATCTATTTATTTTTTTATATTCAATTAAACGGTAGAAGGACTTTTGGTACTATACCTGCTTGATTTATTAATTCTTAGTTACCTTTTTAAGAAATATTTTTCAATTCTAACGCCTTTCAACACAAGATGTTCTTACTAATATTATAAATGCGAAAGTAACTCTGTCTGTCTGTATGTTGCGATTTCACGCCAAAACTACTGCACCGATATACATGAAATTTGGTACCTACATATATATAGTCTAGAACCTAAGAAAGGATATGGGCTACTTTTAAAGGCTAAACCATGTCTGTAAGGGATTGAAATAAGGAATGAAAATTTGTATGGAAATTACGTCATTTTTAAATCCAGAAGCTTGAAACTATTATGCTTTTGATTAGATAAAATACACTTTTTTATTTTTCAGTAGATTTCAACAATGAAGTTAACTAAGTTAATAAGCTTAATGCTGTAAAGCTTAGAATACAAAGCAAAAGTAAATGGATATAAATTTAATATATTACAGATCTACTTTAATGATCGCCAGTTTATAATTACTATATATCAGTGTGCAGAATAAGCGACAATGAAATTTGCATAAATATGGCACAGTCTTTATTAGACGCATATTTTAGGTCTTTACCACGCCCTTATTAATGGAGCATCATTAGGCTTTTACAGAACCTGTACCTAAGCGATTTAGGAGTGGCGATTGAGGTCTAAGTAACTACCACCATTATTTCATATAGAATTTCTCAATAGCATCATACGGAAATCGAATATTAGACCTATTTGAAATTGATGAAATATAATAATTCCATATGTAAGTACCTACGTACGAACATCTAAGAGGATTAAGAAACAATGTAATAGAGCTAAATAATCATACTTCAGAGTAATAATACGAAGTTTAATCGAGTTAAACTCTATATTTATAAATAAACACTAGCGACCCTCGCTTCGCTCTGGTTCGTCCTTAGGTGTCCCTTGCCAAATTTAAAGTTTGCAGCACAAAAAATGTATGACTTTCATACAAACTTACGAAAGACACTAGTCCTCCTTAATTTGGCCCTGTCAAAAAATCGTTTTTCCTAGACATGTAAGTACTAACTATAAACTATCTCTCGGCCAAAATTTTATCTTTATACGTCAAGCGGTTTTCGATATTTCGTTATTAGTGACCTTTCCCTTTTATATATTTAGATTACATACTTTTTAATAATTAAACATTAAAGTTCACATATATTTTTTGTTTATAACGAAATAACAGAGTAAAGCCGCAGGCACAACTAAGTGCACATGGTGAAAAAGATCAGTAATTTTAGAATGGTGTCAAAACTGCTCCGGGCGATTTTTGGCAGCACCTGTTGATGGAATATATAGATTAAAGCGCGAAAAGGACTTATTGTATTTTTTCATTTTAGCATTATCTAAAATATTTTTAGATATTTTTCTATTACAGATGTATACTTGATATTTAAAATGTTAAGGAAAGTATCTTTGTTTATACATAATATGTCTGTTACGTCTTCAAATTCAAATCGCTAAATTAATTTATATGAATTTTGATATAGAGATTGATGGGTCTTTGTTTTACTTGACTTTTACAAAGTACCGAAATTTAATACTTAAAAATCATTTTTATCACCTATAATTTTCATATATTATGTTAACGTAAGATCAATAATAATTTATATTATTTTTTAATTTTGCAGAAAAATACCGGAAATTCAGTATTAAAAAATTCAGTACGCTCACGTCTATATTAATAGGTCACGAATAGAAATGTTTTTGAAGTGAAACTTCTTTAGAAACGTTGTGATTTGAAACTCGATGAAACGAAAATGCGTCACGATAAAGAAAGAAATACATAAAAGTATAGGATTAAGTCGGAGAGAATGAGATAGAATACATTCCCATGTTGCCATGGTAACCGTTGTTTATTTTTTGACATTTCTTTTTTTATATATATTCATCTCATTCTTTTGTCGATTTACTGAAGTTTCACTTCTATCGTGAGTGTATCGCACACACACCTTTTTTTTAACATATATAATTTAAAGTCCAAACTAAAAATTATAATTATAATAAATTGTAATATTGCTTTTGTGTGTCATACGCTATTCTACAGTCGTTGAAAAATAGAAATCTAAGAAATAAGAAAGAAGTAACTTTTATGATTTCTTGACATAATTAAAAAATTCTCTTCTTCAACTTCAATTTCAAATGTCCATTCAGCTCCTAAGTCAGACGACCAGAATAAATGAAACAGCCCAGTTATCAATCAAAGTGCCGAAACGTGGGTGTTGCCTCAAGCGGGACGCGGACGTTACACACTCGCCGCCATCGATTTAATACAGGGGACATCAAATCGTAGCCTGTAAATCTGTATAGATGACCAAATAACATACTTATAAACGACCATAACTCATATAACTAAAAAAAAGAGTTTAGTAGTTTTTATACCATTTTATTTAGCTTTGATTCGGACCGCGAACGATTAAGTTTGGGATAACCTGAAGTTTCATCACAGAATAATTAATTATCATATGTTGTTCTTTCAAACGTAATGGACTATCGATTTTGAGTAATTATAATGTTACAATTTCATCAACTTGTAAGTAGTTATTATAGAAATGATTAAGAGCAATAAATTATTTATGTTCAACAAAAAATGCCAGCCGAACATCGCACTCATATAAGGATGCTAAGCGAATTGTGAAAAAGTCGCTATATTGTGTATTATTAACACAATTATATGTACAAAACTTAAACATAACTTTTAAAGTTTAATATAATAAGTTCACCGATATCAAATAAATTTTAAATCTACAAAAGAATTCTAACTTTTATGGAGTAAATTAATAATCAAATTAAAAAACCCATTCCTTTTTTAAATTATGAGTCTCAAAGTACCTTACCAGTTCTTCTTTTAATAGATATAGGTTTGTACATTAACTGCCTCGGTGGTGTAGTGGCTAGCATGTACGGTCATACATCGAGAGGTCCTGGGTTCAAGTCCCGGGTCGGGCCAAGTTTAATTATTGAGTTTTTCTGTTTAGTAAGTCTCTGTAATAGCCCGGAGTTGGGAAGTTGGTGGTGTTTCACCCCCGTGCCTCGGAGAGCACGTAAAGCCGTCGGTCCTGCGCCTTAACTCTCACTGGTCGTGTCGAGTAGTCGTACCCCCGGAGTATGAGAGTGATAGGAATAGAGAGTGCATTTGTGTCTGCGCGTACACTTGTGCACTATAATATCTCCTGCGTAGTTGGCTAGTCTCAATGAGATTGGCCGCCATGGCCGTAATCGGTCGGAGAACATTATTATTATTCAAAATCATTTGCGATCGTGCCTTCTACCCACTCACTCTAGCATTGTACCTACATAATATATATTATTTATCATTTTTTGCACATAACCAAACTATTATGCACAGTTTAACTTAATTCTGACTATCTAATAATTATCATTAAAATTTGTGATGGTGCATATTATGTCTTCGTTTAGCATACGAAATTAAATTTCCACTTTTATCTGACTGTCATACCACTTCTCCTACTTGTTGCATTGCTTGCTTTCACAAATTAAAAGAAATAAATTTTATTGAAATTGAAAATATTATTTACAGTAACGTAAATTATTTTGTTTAATTTTTCTTAACAATTCATATTTAAGTATTAACTTAAATTTTGGTAATTTCATCAAAAATTCCCAATTTTAAGCTTATTTAGTAAGAAATAATTATAAAACTAGTTAAATCTCGTATAAACAATACCATGTCTTCGTTAATTTGGAAGAAACCGATCCAGATGCGAGAAACGCAAATAATCAATCATTCCCGAATACAATTGTCAATTACATTAAAACGACTTCGCTAAGGGCGTCCTGCGCAATGTGCTGTTAATATACCTACTGATTAGACCAGGCTTTTTTAACCCTTTCCTTTCGGGCACTTACACACTTTTTTGTTTTTTAACATGTTACCTGGATTAATTATAAGTTTTATTAATTTATAATTTAAAAATATTGGAAATCACTACTAAGTACAAATACATACCTTTTACTGCTTACTTGAACTTCAATTTTATAATTTAATTATTGAATAACAAATATTATAATAAGAAATTGTAATAATTATAATAATACTAGCTTAAAAAAGTTAAATATTTTATAAATAATGCCATATTTAAAAAATATTTATATTTTTTTTAATTTAAATAAAAATGTATAGAATTAAAATTTTATAAGGTACTTCGATGTCATTTGACACTGTCTGTAACAAGTATATAAACATCTCAGACGTCAAATACCTTAGTCCCGCCCGTGACCATGATTGCTGTAAAGCATTCGAAACGTCGGGAACTAAAAATCAAAATAAATCCGCGACAAAATTCGAAAAGGTAGTTTCATTTATAATGTCGAATATTCTCGTAAACCTAAGGAAGTATTAGATTCAAGTTATAGACTGTAATAATATAACATTCTTCTCACTCTACCTCAGTAAAATGACAATTTAAAACTACCAAAACTGAAATTCTCAATAAGTATACTTATTATACTCAAACCCAGGACCTGTAGATTTGCAATTGTAGATAAAACCACTGCACCAACGAGGCAAAATTGATTAAATAAAGTTTAATTAAACAGCAACTGTGTTCAGGCCCTTATTGCAACATCTGCTCTTGAGTTAACGAAAGCGTCGCCATCTTTTGATTGATAAAGTTTTTCTGATTGATGTTTAATTTACAAAATAAATAATGTAACTCCTTTGCTAAATTGATAATATCTTGTATCGACGGTGTTGAAAGTTCACTTTTGTAGTGAAGTGCATTTGCAATTAAAATATAATGAATCGAAAATTAATGAGTTAATTTAATGAACTTAATGAACTAGTAATAATCATCTAAAACATTGTATTCAGCCCTTTTTAACGTCCTACTGCTGGGCACGGGCCTCCCTTCAATACGAGGGGGATCAGACCATAGGCCACCACGCTGGCCTAGTGCGTGTTGGCGGACTTCACATGTCTTTCGAAAACTTGCTAGGTTTTTTCAGACATGCAGGTTTCCTCACGATGTTTTCTTTCACCGTGGCAATCAGGCTAGAAATGATTCGCACATGAAAATATCAGAGGTGCGAGACCCGGATTTGAACCCGCATCACTCGATTATACAAGCGAGTGCGTAACCACTGGGCTACCACTGCCTGTATCTAAAATATGTACACTTATTATGTAGTAACTAGTACTATTTGTAAAGAACATATTATAAATATGTATTTATATGGTATAATTGTTATAAAATAAGGGCCGAGTGTTTGTCATTTATTATCACTTCTCAAAACCACATGTATCGTATTAACTTTATAAGTAATGGTAGTATTCAATGACTCGCTCAAAAATTTTAATTTTAATTACACCGTGTTTCATATCTGAACATTGAATAATTTTGAATACGCATTATTAACATTACGAAAAGGCAAACTTTGTTTGTTTGATCGCACTAATCTCAGGAACTAATTCGATTTGAAAATTCCTTTTTTATTAGATAGCCCGTTTATTGAGAAAGGAAAAGACCTAAATATCATACCATGTGTAGGTATAGAAAGTTATGTATTCCATAAGCACCGAAACGTACCTCGGCACGAATCCAAGCGAAGTGATAGTGACTCGCTAGTTTTAAATGTTTATATAACAAATAAAAAAATCACCTCACCTAATATTATCATATATTAATTATATGCAGGTCTCAATACCTAAGTAAGTGTGCTACCACGGTCACTTGTACCTTGATAAACATGAGAAGTGATTGAAAAACTTCGGTGATCAAAATAATATAAGACCGAGTATGAAAAAAGTGATACCCACTTCTTTATCGTTAACCTAGTTTTTAAATAGTAAATAATAAATACTGTTAATTCAAATACTTTTTTTCTTTTTCTTTACAAGTAAAATTATCATCATATAGGTACCTACACATTAAAAAATTTGATCGTTTTTAAACCTAATATTTAATTATAAAAAATATTATAATGAGCGAATTCCCACTTCATTACAACAAACTCCTTGACTTAAATACATTTTGGCACTACCCAATTCCTAACTACCATTATCCATCACAATACTATTGCTTTGTCTAAAAATATTAAGTACTAGCAGTACCCGCGGCTTCGCCCGCGTTAATTTTTTAAATATTAGGAGTCAATCCCGCGGGAACTCCGGGATAAAAAGTAGCCTATAAGTTATTCTGGGTCTTCAGCTACCTACATACCAAATTTCATCGTAATCGGTTCAGTAGTATTTGCGTGAAAGAGTAACAAACATCCATACTCACAAACTTTCGCATTTATAATATTAGTAGGATAAATGACACCTCACACGATGATTTATAAGATAGTCAATCGTCTTTTCCGTACTTATTAACCGATAGATCTACTTTCACGGTCTAGATACCAAAAAATAGCTTTTAACGGACATTCAAAAAAACACAAGGTGCGAAGCCCGGGCATGCGTTGGACGCACCTGCGTTTAACGCTATTGTATGCTTATGTTCAAATTTATTATTACAGGTGTATTAGTAATTCTAACAGCCATTGATAATAACGAAGTATTCTATGGGAAAGCGAAAAGCCATCAAATAGACTCATTTTTCACTTAACAGTTATGGGTTTATTATGTATAGAAAATTTTATAAGTATGTATGCGTGTAGAACTGTAAAGATTTTTTTTCACAAATCAATGCATCATTAGCTATTAAATGATGCATAAACTTGATTATAGAAAAGTGCTACAGAATGATACATGCATGTACATTTATACAAAGTATACAAAATTCATAATTATATGCTGATATCAATTCATATATTAAAATATTATATCTAATATATAAAAATCTCGTGTCACAGTGTTTGTTATCGAACTCCTCTAAAACGGTTTGACGGATTTTTTTTTTTGTGTATATTTGTCAAGTCTGAGAATAGGTCATAGGCTATTTTATATTCCCCTAGGTGATAAGATTGGCCCTCTCCCGATTTTTATTCTTTATGTCTAGACCAAGTTTTTAGTTTTTTATGATATAACATCAAAAAATACTTATAACCCTAAATTTTCATCCCTCTACCTGTTATAAATAATAATATTTTAAAAAAACTTATCAAAGTAGAGTGTGTGAGTATGATTTTAACTACAGCATCGAGATTTCCATGCCATCAAATATTATTTTGTTTTACAAACTTTTTATATAACACTATGATATAATATTCCATAGATTGACATAAATCCGCCCCAGAATATTACTAAATCTTTACTAAACTTTAATATAGTCTTAATACAAATGCTTAGTAGGCGGTGGTAGCCCAGCGGCGACTCGCTTGCTTAGATAACCAAGTGATGCGACTTCAAATCCGGGTCTCGCACCTCTGATATTTTCATGTGCGAATCATTCCTATCATGATTACCACTTGTCTTACGGTGAAGGAAAACATGGTGAGGAAACCTGCATGTCTGAGAAAACCCAGCAAGTTTTCTAAAGACATGTGAAGTCCGCCAACACGCACTAGGCCAGCGCGGTGGACTATGGCCTGATCCCCTGTATTTAATAACTGCTAGTAATATATTTTTATGGATTAAACTTGCGTTTTTAAAGCTCTATAATATTATTGTGTGACTGCCTCGGTGGTGTAGTGGCTAGCACACGGTTATACATCGAGAGGTCCTGGGTTCGATTCTCGCGTCAGGTCAAATTTAGTTATTGAGTCTTTCTGTTTAGTAAGTCTCAGTAAGAGCTCGGAGTTGGGAAGTTCGCGGTGTTTCACCCCCGTGTCTCGAATAGTACGTAAAACCGTCGGCCCTGCGCCTTAGCTCTCACTGGTCGTGAGAAGTAGTCGTCCCACCGGAGAATTAGAGTGATAGGAATAGAGAGTGCACTCGTGTTTGCGCGTACACTTGTGCACGATAATATCTCCTGCGCAAATGCGCAAAAAAAATCATGGTGGGGTCCAGAGCTAAAACGACTCAGAACCAAGGTAAGGAAAGCTTTTAACAGAGCTATGAATACTTATAGCGACCTGGACTGGGATCACTACAAAAACGTTAAAGCTAAATACAAAAAACGTATTAGATACTGGAAGACTAGGGCATGGCGGAAATACTGCGAAGCCATAGAATCTTTCATACAAGCGAACAGAATTCGTAAAATTCTTACAGGGAATCCCCAACGAGAATTAGGTTCCCTAAGGAAACCTGATTACACTTACACTAAGTCATTAGAAGAGTCACACGAAGTCTTACTAAAGACTCACTTCCCAGACTGTTCTACGATCACAGAAACCAACTGGGTTAACACAAACCATATCACAACAGACACAACCTGGAAAGTTGCGACAGAGGTCATTAACATCAAGAAAACAGAATGGGCAATCAAAAGCTTTCAACCGTTCAAATCACCTGGCCCAGACGGAATCTATCCAGCCTTCATACAATGGGGAGGTAACAGACTTTACCACGTCCTTAATATAATCTTCCAGGCATGCCTTGCCTTCGGCTATGTACCCAAACCATGGCGAGAGGTGAAGGTAATATTCATACCCAAACCTGGCAAATCAGATTACTCGGACGCAAAATCGTACAGACCGATCAGTCTTACATCTTTCCTATTGAAAACCATGGAAAGACTTTGTGATAGACATATAAGGGACAATGCACTATTGCAAATACCCCTTCACAAGAACCAACATGCCTACAGTTCAGGCAAATCAACAGAATCAGCCCTCCATGCAGTAGTGTGCAAGATAGAAGAGGCACTAGAAATCAAAGAGACATGCATTGGCACCTTTATTGACATCGAAGGAGCCTTTGACAAAACAAACTTCACAAGCATAAGAGCCGCTCTTAAAAGACACAACGTGAACCCAGCAATTACCAGCTGGATTCATTATATGCTAGCACACAGAGTAGTAAGATTGGGAGGCAACAATATGAAAGGAGCCATTGTGGCCAAAGGCTGCCCCCAGGGAGGAGTACTATCACCCCTCTTATGGAATCTTGTGGTCAACGATCTTATATCCTTACTAAACAACCATAGGTTCTTCACGATAGGCTATGCAGATGACCTAGCTATCCTGGTAACGGGCAAATTCACAAGCACAGTTTGCGAACTGATGCAGACTGCCCTATATTTAGTAGAAAAATGGTGCAACGAATATGACTTAACCGTAAACCCACACAAAACTGAACTAATCATATTCACGAACAAAAGAGCTCTAGGAAACTACACCCTTCCAAAACTCTTTAACTCTACCCTGCAACTAACGACAGAGGTAAAGTACCTAGGTATAACCCTAGATAATAAATTAAACTGGTCCAAACACCTAGATAAAACACTGGATAAGGCAAGCCTCACCTTCTGGCAGTGTCGTAGAATGATAGGGAAAACATGGGGCCTGAAACCAAAGATAACTCTTTGGCTTTACACCTCGGTCATAAGACCCATGATCAGCTACGGAGCCCTGGTATGGTGGAGAAGGACACTCCTCGCCACAGCGCAATCGAAACTTCAAGCATGGCAAAGGCTAGTCTGCATGGCGGTAACTGGTTGCATGAGGACTACCCCCACTGCGGCACTAGAAGCTAGATGAATATACTACCGCTTCACCTGTTTATTCAACAGGAAGCTGCGACTTCTGCAGTCAGATTGGATAATCTAAACCTGCTGCATAAAACAGGCACACCTCACACAAAAATCCTATCGGACATAACCAAGGACATTCCTTTCATAGCAGCACCAAATGATAGTATAGGAATTAAATACATCTTTGACAAAAAATACAGAATACACCTCGAAGAAGACCAACATAAGGACCTCCACACTGAGGATTTAAAAATCTTCACGGATGGCTCCAAAACAAAATCAGGTACAGGATGTGGAATCTTCTCGGACGATCTACACATTAGAACCTCAATACCCCTTGGCACCTACAATACAGTCTTTCAAGCTGAGTGCCTAGGAATCACTGCAGCAGCTAGAGCCATTGCGGAAACGAATATGACACAAAAACAATTCCGCATTTCAACAGACTGCAAGCTAGTACTACAGGCACTCAACAATAAGTGCACCACATCAAGCATGGTATACGAATGCCATAACACCCTGACGCTGGTAAGTCACACGAACCAAGTCACCCTGCAATGGATCAGAGGACATAGTAACATAGACGGTAACGATGAAGCCGATGAGTTAGCAAGAATGGGATCAAACACGATACCAATAGGGCCGGAACCTATTATACCGATACCTTCTTGCTGGCTCAAAGGCCAAATCCGAGAACACTCAAAAAAGCAGCACCAAAAGTTATGGTCCGAACTCAAGGACTGCAAACAGGCGAAGGAATCGCTACCCATAATCGATGCCAAATTGGCAAATCGCCTGTTGAACCTTGATAGACCAAAGCTTAGGAAAATAACCGCAGCCCTTACCGGCCACGGACCTTTTAACAAACATCTATTTAATATAGGTATCACTAACAGTCCCCTTTGCAGAGCGTGCATGGAGACAGAAGAAACGGCTGCACATGTTATTCTTCGGTGTACTGGTGTAGCGGCATACCGGGCACGACATCTTGGCACCCCGCGTACACTCCCGGAGGTCTTCAGCAAGACCTCCGGGATTAGGAAGAGCCTGCTAGGATTCCTGGAGGAGTTAGGGTGGCAAGAATAACTACAGAGTTCCCACACACGCAAAAAAGGCGCTAGACGTCGAGTTGCGGATACCAGCCCGTCTAAACCTAAACCTAAACCTAAGGCTATCTCCTGCGCAGTTGGCCAGTCTCAATAAGATTGGCTGCCATGACCGGAATCGGTCCGAGAACATTAATGTTATAGTATTCTGAAACACTAGCCTCGAGCTCCGAGGTAATATTTGCTAAACAATATTCAATATTTGCTAAAACAGTATTCAATATTTGCTATTCTGAAATTAAAAATGTTGACAGCATATTTGTTACAAACCTCTTTTTTCTTACATTCTGGAAAAATAGCAGCTATTTCTCCGTAACGATGTTGAGATTACACCTCTGAAAAATCTGTCTTAACAATTAACATACCTAGGTAATAAACTCGAGAGGAGCGAGGTTGAATCACTAGTATGAATATATGAAGGCACCATACTCACAATAAATGAATGCGTATGAGTGAATATAACTTTAAATTTAATAAGCCACGTCAAAGATAACAACATCAGTAATTATAGACCTACGTTTTGGATAAATGTGCACTTATAGTAGACCTACATCGAGCAAGTCATTAAGATGTACGTGTTCCAGCTTCCTAAATCATTCTAACGAATAGCGTAGGTGTTTTAGGGCTTTCCTCTACTGCTATTGCTTTATGTTAGACTTTATCTCGCTTAAGTTTAAATTATTGTCAAATGTGGTTGGTTTGTTAGGCTGGTTAGTTAGTTACTTATGCATATTATATATTATATAAGTGCAGAGGCCTTTAATTTACTTTTCATAAAGCCTACTTTTCTTATTACTATTATAATAAGCCTGGCTTAGAATGGTACAAATATTCGTAAAATAATAAACTGACTCTCGAAGACTCTCCCTTATAGGGAGTCAGTCTGACAGGAGCGGCAGGAGCATTTTTCAAATTTTTGCCGACCCGGAAATCGAACCCAGCCTTTCAAAACTACTTACGTAATTAACGTAGACAAAATTCTATCTCAGAAGTTATTATATTCTTCAATTTACATTTATATAAACACAACGGCCACTGATGTGGGCCTCTTCTGCGCGTTTCTTAGCTTTACGGCCGGCCGGCTTGCCGGACACTACTGAACCATCCACCACGACAAGGTGAACGCACTTTAAGGGGGAACTGTCCTAACTCTAGAAGGCCTAACTTCACAAACTCTTCACCTTAGTCAATAAATGTGACTGTGAATATTTTAGGTAGTGGTACATTGGTGTAGCACATCTTAAAATTTCTGGTGCAATACTAGGCCCTAACTGTAATCTATAATTAACGTGTTGCTTAACGCACCCCATTACTTGTTACAATCGCTATTATAGAGTTTTCGATAAGGTTAAGTGTAATATTACAATAGTATTAAACCGTGGCTTTACATCCACTTATCTTTATTAATATTGTAAGAGATTTTTTTTGTATGCGATTGTACACTAAAATAAAATGAAATTTTCTAGTTTAAGGCTTTACTTCTATTTTATTATTAACGTTATCTCTACGTAATATAATATATAGTGGCTTCCCGCCGTCTGTACGGTTAGATCTTTTACACTACGCCACAGATTTTAATACAGTTTGCATCGATTTAAGAGGATGGCTAATATGCATTATAGCAGAAAATTGTGACAAAATATTCTTAGGAACCTATACTTTTCGTTAAAACGTACTCGTATCATGCAAATAAGTTTAAAAGTATTTTAAAGAAGTAGAATAAAATTTAATTGATATTAAAATTACATATAAAAAATGCACAAGTCATATTATAAGCTATATTTTGTGCACATACTGAGAAGAATGCTAGCCGCATTTCCCCATTGAATCGCATCGCCGAGTTTTTATTATTGCAAGCAAACATTACGCATACAATTACATATCTTCACGATATACTTTTCGCGTGAGCCTGAGAAAATAATTCATGTTGCTATTAAGAAGGCTTTTTAATTTTTTTAAGACAAATTGGACTATCGTTAATGCGACAGTGCGGCAGTGGTGGCCCAGTGGTAATGCGCTCGCTTGGATAACCGAGTGATGCGGGTTCAAATGCGTGTCTCGCACCTCTGATATTTTCATGTGCGAATCATTTTCTAACATGATCACCACTTGCCTTACGGTGAAGGAAAACATCGTGAGGAAACTTGAATGTCTACGTTAATTAAAAAGGGCTGATTATTATTATTATTATTAATGCGAAAGCTTGTATATCTGTAACTCCCGTACGTTGTAGGTATAGGTAGATTTTAGTGAAATTTAGTGTAGGAGGTAGGTACATCCCTATCATCATCATCAGCCCTTTTTAACCTCCCACTGCTGGGCACGGGCCTCCCTCAGTACGAGGGGGATCAGGCCATAGTCCACCGCGCTGGCCCAGTGCGTGTTGGCGGACTTCACATGTCTTACGAAAACTTGCTAGGCTTTCTCAGACATGCAGGTTTCCTCACGATGTTTTCTTTCAGCGTAAGACAAGTGGTAATCAGGATAGAAATGATTCGAACATGAAAATATCAGAGATTTGGACCGGATTTGAACCCGCATCACTCGGTTATACAAGCGACGCGTTACCGCTGGGCTACCACTACACATCCCTATACTTGACCTAAATAGATTATAACCGAGAATTTCATGTAGGCACATTGAGACGGATCCAAGCGAAGCAACGATAAGTTATGATTCTAAACGAATAATGAAATTCTAAATGAGTCGTGCCTGTACATTAAATATTTTTTGAAAATATTAAAATAATCATTATTATCGATACAAATACTGAATGTAAATTTTTTAAATGTTTTTTGTCTATCAGTCTGTAAGAAGACTGCACCACGAGAAAACCATTGCACGGATTTTGATGGAATTCTTTATGATTATAGCTGGTAATTCGAACCAACATATAAGATGCTTCTTACTGCAAGAAATTATCTTATTTCTTAGAAATCTATAAAAGTACGTGCGAAACCGAGCGAAGTGAGGGGAGGCGCTTGTAATTATAGTCACGTTAGTCGCCAAAGTTTGTCAAAATAACATAAATTAATGTGAAGTTATGTTGAAACCATTGTAGTTTTTAAGTTAAAAATAATTATTTATAATAAATTAAAACTGTCTCACTTGTTGTCTGACTTGATTTGCACTGCTTCCTCTACTGAGTTCATTAATATTTTACTGCATTTGAGAGGGAGTGTTAATATTAATGTCAAGCAATCAATTCAGGCCAGCATCTGAAACAAAAAATATATAAAAAGGCAATGTCCACACATAATTAATTAATTAAACAACATATTTAATCAAGGTAAAGAGACAAAGTAGCGATGCAAAATAAATATAGGTATGTATTAATTCCCATTTATTATGAACGTCCCACTTCTGGGAACGAAACTCCATTCAATTTGAGTCTTTTTTCACCGAAGACAAGTGCTAAATATGTTTCAAATCGTTCGTATCATGAAAATATCTGAGGCTTGTGAGATCCGGGGCTTTAACTATAGTGTAGTAAAAATTATAATACTGTTTAGTAAAAAACGTGATCGTATGTACGGAACAGTAAGAGATGTAGAGGAAAACAGGTGGCGAGATACGACCATCACAGGGGATTGAAGTCATTTTCAAGATTGTGCCCATTAAGCAAGAAGGTGTACGTAGAAGGAGTCGACCTGACTATCAACAAGGTGGTAAATAAATTATTAGTTATTAAAAATACTGTTGTAAAAGTTAAAGCTATAGAATTTTATTTAATAAAATATTCATCCTAAAGCGCAATTCTTTTTTTTTCAGTTTAAACGCTAGGAAGCTTTCTTATTCGTTATTTCATTTAACAAGGCACTTGTATATTTTATTGCCATTTAAATTAAATATAGAAAATAACGTTATTTTGTTTATGGCTAGTTTGGGATGAAGCGGGAAAACAGGATTTGTTGAGAGAACCATAATGTTTATGCTTGTTTAGAATCCAGTCATAAACTCTTGCACAGAGTAATAACTCGCAAGAGCTTTAACAGAGAAATTATTCGATTACATACTTTACTTATGTGGTAAAAACCGAAAACTCTATATCTATTAAGGAAACCAATATCTCTTCACTAATACATACAATCTCGTTTAGAAAAAAATTGCAAGTATTGAAATTGTCACTTCACCACTACATTAAATATGATCGCAATAAAATATAAGATTTATAGACTATTAAAAATATTTTAGATAAAACAAAAAATATGCACATCTGCACACAAAATTTTTGGCTCGTTTGGCTCAGTTGGTAGTGACCCTACTTTCCGCGCCAGCGGTCGCGGGTTCGAGACCCGCTGGGGGCATTCATTTGCTAATCACGAATGTTTGTACTCCAGCCATGGATGTTGATATTTATAATATGTATGTATTTAAAAAAAATTATATGTGTAGTATATCAACTATCTGGTATCCGCAACACAAGCACGTTACGTAGCTTACTGCAGAACTAGATGGCGCTGTTGTAATAATGTCCCAACATATTTATTATTTATTATTTATTTAATTAATTCCAACCAAAACCGATGATAATAGCAAAGCTTAAAATCATTGATACATATAAAATAAACTATTGATAAAACTGTCCATATTCATTTCATTAATCTACACAATTCATCGCCTGTGTCATAGAAGCTATAAATACAACGACCTCCAACCCGCGATTATGAAGTGCCAAGCGACCTTCCTGGATGTTGTACTGGCAACACTTTAAATAGTGCTATCTCAAAGACATCTTGAACTGCGGAACAGTTACTCTAACAGCTAACTGTTTATTTTACACCTTTGCCTCTATGGTGTAGTGACAAGTTACGGAGGTACTGGGTTCGAGTTCCGAGTTGAACCAAATGTAATAGGGTCATATTGTCAATAAATTAGTTAGCAGATCATGAAAAGACGTCAATCCAGCGTCTGATATCCCATCAGTCATATCAAGTTCTCCTCCCATGGGAGTATGAGGATGACGTCATATTGTACTTTGAATTGTAGAATCAATATCTTATGTTATTATATGCTGATAATAGATAGTAAAGACCACTATACTTAATAATATCAAAGCTTGTATTAAATAAATATTAATATATTATTGTTAATACGAAAAGAACCTAGAGGCTAACCCGAGCGAGGCGAAGCGAGTAAGCCACTAATACTAAATAAAATGCATGTTAAAATTGAATAAGATCTCATTTTCATCAAGTTCCTTGCATTATTGCTTTAAAATAAATTTAAGCAACACATTAACTTTAATTCGGAAATAAAACAAATATTGTAAAAACTATCGTTTAAAAAGACGCCGATGGTTAAATTCTTTATTTTTCTCTTGAATATTTTACGAGCAATAAATATTGATACGTGTACTACAAATAAGGATATGAATGCCTGTCACTGTTATTTTTCTTATCGAAGTTGCAACTAAGTCTCTACATGCAGCATATAATTTACCTCTAATTACACTGGCGACACTAAATATGCTATAAAATATAGGTATTCAATAATAGGTTTATATCCTAATACTTTTTATTTTATTTTATGTAACTTACTCTCTTTATATTCACTTAAATTATTCTTTTAAATAATTGTTAGAGAATATTGAACATTCAAATATCAAAACATTATAATTACTCTGGTAACATCTGATGCTATGATTGTATTTACTTTATGACAATATGTTATAATTTATATAAAAAAGTAATTATTAAATACTATTTTTTTAAATAAGACGAAAAGTGTTGCAGAATATATTTCATTAATTAAAACAAATCAAACTAATAATTAGTAATAATATAACATTGGCAGTGCAAATAAACTAAAATAAATAACTTAGTTCTTAATAAGCAGCAGCGTCTAGAAATGAACGCTTGTTGATCTCAAATCAATACTTTAATTACCCGTATTATGATAAAATGTACAAATTGATATAAAATGTAAACAAAAACTGATTGACATTTTTAATCACCAGATTTCCACGAATAAATATTTTTAATATTGCAAAAAAATTTACAGTGAGGCCGTTCTGTCACAATGAAAGAGTATGTGCGTGGGGAACAAGATATTGATATCTAATTATTATGTGCAGCACACAATGTATAATATCACAAAGTATTATTAAAATGACGAGCATTTACTAAGGAATAAACATCTCATTAATACCAATATTGTCTGCAAAACTCCTTTTTTTCACAATATTTATCATTCTCACACTATCCATTACTATTACCGAGCTATTTACGATTAATTAAAATAAAATAAAAAGTTAAACGGTCGATCATTGATCCTTTGTTTCATAAAGTTAACTTTTCCAGCCGGTGGCCTCTCGATCCGTGTCTTACCCGCCCGTCGTGTTTTTGTCGCGCGATTCAGACACATGTCGCGAGCGGCGACTTTTTTGTCGGCTCTTTCTGTCCCTTTAAGGGAAAGCGCGTACCATTTAAAATGTAACCACTTTTTATCACACACTACCAATTACGTGTCGACTTACACGAAATTCATTGAACGATTTCGTATATTTGAACTGAATGATCGCTCAGAACGAAAGAAAGCGAAATTACCCGAGTTTGGTGTCAACTGAGTCTCTTGATACGCGTACGTGAATACATTTCAGGAAATGGTTAATATTTTTAATGAGGAAGTTGAATTTGACAATGGTTTAATAGAAAAAATTCCTCGTCTGCTTTTTGACTACTACTAAAACTATACGGTACTTTATACCAGTCTGCTGACGTTTGTGGCTGACAACAATCTTGTTCAACTACATGATCAAATAAGCCCCCATTTACAAGTGAGACACGAAAACGTCAAATGTGAAGTTAATTTAGACATTTGAAGACACTCGGGCTAATTAATGCCTTCTGGATTTGACATACGAAAGTTAACTATCCAATGTAGAACAGGGTTGAAACTTATAGGTAGGTACTAATCCTAACGACCTAAGACCTAGCCTCCTATATAATTAACTAGCGACTCACCCTCGCTTCGCTCGTGTTCGTCTCTAGGTAGCCCCTTTAGCAAAAAATTTTTACAAACTTTGAATGTCTTACTTATTTATATCTAATCAAAAGCCTAAAAAATAAGTTTCAAGCTTCTAGCTTTAAAAATGACGTAATTTCCATACAAACTTTAAACCCCTATTTCAACCGTTTACACACACTTTTCTCATCTTGAAAAGTAATCTATGTTCTTTCTGAGGCTCTAGACTATATGTGTACCAAATTTCATTAAAATCGGTCAAGTAGTTTTTGAGTTTATTCGTTACATACAAAAATACAAATCTTTCCTCTTTATAATATTATATTAGTATATAGATTCCGAAAACACATGTAAAATCAAAATTTTCACTTCCAAAACGATTCAAATCTTGAAGCCTTTTATTTTGATCACAAACTAAATGTGTGCGTTACTAGAAGGTTAAAAAAACGACTTAGCAACTATAAAAACGATATGGCGTAACCGTTCAGTGACCTTTTTAAGATGGCGTCTAAGACCGCGGGATGCTACAAATTAATATTGTTTAATTAATTACTCAACTGTCAGATGTGACTTATTACACTTTGAAGTTATGAAATAGAAAGACCAATTATTTCTAAACAAAAAATAAAAAGTTATCTCGTAATCGAGCGAGCTGAGTAGATACTTAGATTAATAGATTAATTCAATTAGTCTAAGATTTATAAAACTAATTAAAATATTTCTATTTGGTACTTATTTATTTTTTAAGTGTACAAAAATATCAGATCTTCTAGATCTGTTTCTAACGAAAAATATATATAATTGCCAGCTTTATAAATAAAACTAGCAGACCTATTCCATATTAGAAGAGTCATAAACACATTTTATGATTTTGGATCGCATAAAGGGGCATTAAAAAGAAACGTGTTTAAATCAAAGACAGTCTGTATGTTATATACGATCATATTTGATTTGATACATAAATAATCAACTGTTGCTGTGTGGTGGCAATTTTGTGTTTAAGCTAGCTTTAATTAATTATTTAATTCTACCTTACGAAGTGAAACACTATTTTTATTAATCATAATCGAATGATACTGTATTAAGTTTATGCGAATATATTTTGACGACGCGGTTTTATCTTGATTTTTGGTTCCCGACGTTTTGGATGCTTTACAGGAATCATGGTCACGCGAGAGATTTCCGTAAATCCGCGACTAAATCTGAAAAAATACTTACGTTTATTTATAGTATAATCATATTATGTAATCATTAATGAAATAAATGTGTATGTATGGGTGTTGGTGTGTATTGCTTATTATTTAAAATGATTGAACTTTAGATTAAATTTAGTTCATAGATGGACTATTCGCCGCACTCATAGTTATTTAATGAAGCATTAAGTCGTTCTTTAGTATGGAGGTTCTTGACTTAATGGTTAATTAAGAGACTATGAATGCAGCGGTATGACTTGAAGCTAGCTAAGATCGCTGTTAGCCACCTACTGATACATCCGATTTAAATATGATTATAATGAATTCGTTTATTTTAAATGCATTGTAGATGCACGTATAATTTTTTTCGTTCGAATGAGCCGCAAAAAAAAAATAGATTCGGCCTCTGTATCGTAAATAATTACTATTTTAATAAAATTTCAAAAAAATCAATGAACAGATTCGACTAAGGTAGAATTTTATTATACGTATAGAAATAAAGAGTTTTTATCAAAATGACTGCGAACTATATATATTATATCTAAAAAAAAACTTATGAAACTTAAAATTATAGAAGCAATTTCATCATAAAATTACCATTGGCTATAGGTTAACAGCCTAACCCTTCACTGACGCAGGGTCAACCTCAGTTAATTGGGCTAAACCATCTTTCATATTTGCTCACTATAATTGCCGATAGTCATGAGTTAACTAGTTTTAGTATTTATAACATAGTTACTAAACTTACGTTGTTAGTTAGTTAAATTACAAATATAATGGTTCATACAGTTTACGTATTATATCTTATAGTTAATAAATTAATTACCTATATACTAAAGAATATATTTCGTAAATGTGTCGAGAATACTCGTAAATAGTCAAAGAATGTACGTAACATTGTTTTAGTTCCATTGGCAATGAATTTTCAACCGACTTCCAAAAAGAGGAGGTTATCAATTCGTCTGTATTTTTTTTTTATGTTTGTTAGCTCATAACTTTGAACAACTGGGTGAACCGATTTTGAAAATTCTTTTTTTATTTGAAAGGTAGTGCTTCCCATGTGGCCATTTTAATATTTTCCAGTTCTGACAATGGTATCCATGAGAAAACCATAAAAGTCTTAAATTTGCATTAAGTATTTGCGCGACAAATGGACGAATAACTCAATATCACGCCAACCGATTTCGATGATTCTTTTTTTAATGGAAAGGATATACTTCAAGGGTTAGCAGTTTAAAGAAAATTCTTTCAATATAATACGCAATTATGGACCGATAGTTGTATACTTTCAGGCTATTAGGTTTACCTCATAATAGAAGGTAAATTTTTATAGTCATTAACACAATACGTATCTACTTTCCGCTAAAAATTTAAAAATAAATTATTTTTAACAAAAAAACAAAAACCGACTTCCAAACTTAATAAATGTAAACTAAAAAGTAGAAAATAATACTTTTAAGGACTTTGTTAATTTTGAAGTCGGTGCCAGCCAAAGCAAAATAACCCTAAATAGATACATATTCGATTAATCTATCAATTTGTAAACATAACCAAAATACCTGGCTGGCACCGACTCCAAAATTAACAAAGTCCTTAAAAGTATTATTTTCTACTTTTTAGTTTAGATTTATTAAGTTTGGAAGTCGGTTTTTGTTTTTTGTTAATATAGATTTTTATTGTACTCTACAAATCATCTTTCGTCAATTCTGCATGAAAATATAAAGTCTAAAAGCAAGCAATGTCGAAGGCAAAAGCATGTTCTGATAAGCTCCTTAGAATAAAATTAAGAATATTATAATTGTATATGAAACAAACGCTAGTTCGCCTAGGGCCCTAGTGGCCAAAATTAGACCGTAATCATTTAAAAAAAAATTAGGGCCTATCTGTAGATACATGAGAAATACTAAATACTATTTTCACTATTTTTATTGTTAATCGACGAAATTAGGTTGACAAACAAAGGAAAATATACAGAACTCTTTCGTTTAAATAAGTAGTTATAAACGATTAACATCAAAGAAGCAAAACCCAGGGCGTGAGGTAGTTATAAATAATAATCCAACATATGGTCAGAGAGGTAATCAAGATTTACTAGTAGCTGTAAAGTAAATTTATAAATGGTATAAAAGTCTAAGAAAGTTGTTAATATTGATATATTATTTTTATAAGCTGTAGTTGTATCCGTTTGTGTTCCTACCGTTCTATTTTATAGCTTGTACGTTTCTGACATTTTAATAGTTATTCCCTATAATAGAACAATGTTTATGAGAAACATATTAAGCTACCTTGCTTCTTGGTTATTTAAAGGTTTTAAAATATCCGATAAATGTCGCGGGTATTATTATACCAAATTTCATCAAAATCTGTTCAGTGGTTTCTTGTTATATGCGGTTACAGACAGATAGACAGACAAAAAATATAAAAAACTGCCGATTCATCAATAATAACACTTCAGATTATAAAGAATTTTTAAAAAAGTACATACTGTATATTCGACTCAAAACTTTTTATTTTTATACATAGAAGACAAAAAAATGTTTAGTAAAAAATGTACCGAGTATAAATTTAAACACTTAGGTTGACATAACACTTCTGGATTGCTTTAAAATTGTGTATGTACCTGTCTTACATACATTCATAATATAGACATGCAGCGCATGAACCGCTACAGTCTACACCGTTCAATGGATTAATATAAAATTTATTAATTTACAGTTATAATTTAACTTTATTCACTTACAGACGAAACCACGCGTTGAAATTAATATCTGATATATTTTTACCAATTATGGCTCTTAAATAATAATTTAATTTTTATATCCACATAATATTTAATCTGAATTCAAATAAGTACCTACCAATTTTTACCCATCGTAATATATTGCGATTAACAGTTCTTCTATCCTTTATTCCTTATATATTTCTTACCGGAACAGTTAGAAGCTTTTCACTCAATTCAACTATTTGCCCAATAGAGTTCAATATAAATCAGTTTATGTGCAAAAAACTATGTATTTAGCTGTTTAGGCTTTAAATTCGTTGAATACCAAACCTAATAGATTTTATACCTTAAATATGTGACAATGTTCCACATTTAGTTGTAAAATCAAGAAATAAATTATATTATGTTGGCAAATACGTCAGGCTCTATTAAATATCTAGAAAAGTCTAACACTAAATCAAGTTATAGAAACTTCTTGTTACTAATTAATATTTCTTTTAATTAAAATATATCATTTATGGAAACTAAATCCGATTAGAATCAACGTCTAATTAATAATAAAGATTGCACCAAATTGGCTTATGCATTCTATTTTAATAATTTAAAATTATGTTTTTGCGCACGCGCAAGAATCTACACGTCATGCCTTAATAAATGTAGACATAATGACATACAGAATATAATAACTTATATAGTAAATTTGAGGGAATTTGAATCTTTCATCATTAACATAGAGTTCACTTTGTAATTGGGTGTTTTAAAGAAATTATATTGGTCGGACATAAATCATGAAGGCACGATCAAGAATCAGAGAGTAAGCAAACAATCAGATAAGCAATCTTCAAAAAGAGAATGTTAATTGAAATCTGGTGGTTGGTTCTAACCGCCACGGTCATAAATATCTACTAAAGGCTTGAAGGTGATTATGTTGTGTTACGTGTTTTGAATTACCTATAAATGGGTACGTACCTACTAGAGATGGGTAGAAACTAGAGAGTATCCGTGAATTAATAATATAAGTCTTTTATTGAAATAACGACGATTAATAAAATACATAATATTATAATTTACGAAATCAACTTCTACTGGTCACGAGCCTCCCTTCAATGCGAGGCTTCAAGGGCGAGCTACAGTACACAACACTGGCCAAAGACGAATCGGCGGACTTCATGTCCTTCGAAGAATTTTATATTCAAAACGTCGTTTCAAAAACTTTAGCGCGTTAGTAATGGGCTACCACTGCCTATTAAATAATAATTTCATATTAGATATTATCATATCGAGTGGATATGACTTGCATTAGGATTGTCACAATACTGCATAAACATATATTTTTATAAGAAAGACATACCTACCTGAGATCTATTGTAAAAAATCAAAGCTCAGTAAGAATGTCGGCTTGAGAAGCGTTTAGGAATTTTAATCATCTTATTATCTGCACGACTGTGAGGAATTTCTGAATCTGTGTTAGAAATAGTGTGCGCTATTGAGATTTTTTAAAATATTTAATTTAAAATTTTGACGAACTATTTTTGAAAATATAAATTTAGTTTTACGTATTTGCTTGTAAACATATTAAACTTCATATCGAGTAACTTAAAATTAAGGAAAATTTTAGTGTACCACGAAGAAGACTAAAAAAATAAAAATTTTTAAAAATACTTGATAATAAACGAGTCATAAGGAAATGTATAGTTAAACTGAACTAAACAGCGTCTAACCGCAAAAATCCCAGAATCAAAGTTATTCATTGAAAATGAACATAGGTACGTCATATTATAGTATCGAGGAAAAAAAATTGTTTATAAATTTACCTAGTAGTAGTTCAATAATAAGTCAAAGTTATATGAAAATGAAAAAAATATTTATTAATTTATACAATATACGTTACAAATACACAGTTACAAGGGTTAGTTAAATGAAGTTGAGTTTAATTTAACTAATAAGATACCTTAATTTTAAAGTTAAACCCTATTGGCTATAAATGCGCTTTTTATAATCATTTAAAACAAAATATTTTAGATTTCTATGAGTATTCTATGGTTAAAACATAACGTGAACCGAAAATACATTTAATCCAGATAAAAGGCGTGTTCGAACCATGTTATCAAGCGAGCAGTCTTTCTCCTATCTCAAAAATACACGAAACTTATGATATAAAAAATCAAACCAGGATTTGTAAACATTTTATGAATAAATAAACAAAAATAATGTAAACATAATATTTAAACGGTTATAACACATTTGTGTGAGAATTGAGTTAGAACGGATTTTAATCTGTTTATTACTTTTAATTAATAAAGAAATTTAATAATGTACAAGTGCAATCAAACATCGAAACCTGTAGTATATGGGTAATAAAACGCCACTATTACTATCACTACAAATTCAGGATTCGAACCCACCACCCCTTGCATTCACGAAATCTCACGTTATTTTTATCAGATATATCAGTTTTAAAAACTTATTTCAGTCATTAGAATATTTATTTTAAATGACATCCTGGGCCAAAAATTAATAATCACAAAACAATGAAACTAATTACGAGCAAAGTAATTAATTTTAATATGATAGGTGATGGCAAGCTAATAAGTCGTTTTACAGACGAAGTCGATCAGTTACAGCCTCTACAGATCAATCGAGATAGGATCACGATCTCTGGCATGATTTCTAACCCGTTGGCTATTGTGGTACTGGTTATGCTCAAAGCGAAATCGTAAATCCAAAAAGCCTTCTAATCGATTGTAAGTTACCATGACAGTCACAACAAGAAGTAGGTTAAAACATTAAACGATAAAATATTATTGCAATAGGTATATACGTATATTTAGTTTCTTTCTATAACATTTATTATATTTTTAAAGTCAATATTATGAATTGTCTACCATTATTCTTTATCTCACTTTATAAGTTACGTACGAGTATAAACCAAACATTGATCATTACTTTATAAAAAAAAATGAACTAAAAAGGTTGTAAGCCACTGCAGGCAACCGAGAGCATTTAGTACCTGCGCGATTTATGTGTTCTGTGCACCTGTGACCCAACGTTTCGTGTTTTTCTAAACACGCTAGATTAATTAATCCTTTGTTTTTATGTAACACCCTATATTTATTTATACATATATAACGAATGTAGAAATACTATTTCTGAGATATTTTTAGATTCTTGATACCTAGACTTGAATATTACTGGTGTATTAAGAAGACTGGTAACTCACCCTATGTTTGTACAAGTCGCATTCCTAGGTACATTTTTTTTCTAAAATAATATTGCCTAAATAACTCATTATAAAATTAGCTGTTCCTTAGTGAAAGTTTTTTTTTAAAATCGGTATAGTCGTTTTAGGGATTAGTCGTAACAAACAGATAGACAAAAGTTTGAAAAAATTTTTTTTCATATGCGAGTAAGTACCTACTATTCGAGTATAATTCAATAATATGCACTTGGTAAATTATTTGTATAAATAGGTTTTAATTAAAAGACACATTGAAACTTACATTAAAGGTTACAAAAGAACACTTTTTAATTGTAACATCTTGATTTCTACGACCACGAATATCCCAATACGAAAAATTATAACCTAAGTATAATATAGGTGATCATAGGTGACAAACCTGTGTAGCAAATAAAGTAAAATATTTGCTTCAGACACGGTCGATATACATGTATCGTTTAAAAGAAATTCTTACGTTGAGTTATCCATCAAATGAATTAAGTTATTTAACATTTTTATCAAGACTTTTAACATTTTTTACCATAATGTGTCAATACATTTATGTCTGTGGTTTATTTATGTATTTTAAATACATATGTACATTTTTTAGTCGATAAGTTGATGTATACACAAGTATACAACTTTAAATGATAAGCAACGCATGCATAATTGTAAAAAATTTTCTTCATTATCTGAAAGCAAAAATTAACGAAAAAACTGTTAATGTTGAGTTATTTTTTTTGTTTTTGGGAAGAGGACCATGGAAAGGACCAGGATGGGAAATAAAACGGTTCGGGCTGGAATGTTCTCGAATGCTAGATTAAGCTCTTAAGTTTATAGTATCTTACGTTACAATGAGGTGTTTCGCCTTAAAGAAAAAATACGCAGCAATAAATGATGCTTTGTATATCCACATTATTTGAACCTGAGATTTATCAAATTAGTATACCGTCAAAAAAAATATTTGTATTTTTTAAAAGAAATTCTTAAACATCATAATATTATATCATAGGATTTGATAATTTCTATCTATACATTGTAAATCTTCAAAGTACCCTGTATGCCTGAAAAGAGAATACAGTACTTAAAAGAGAAAATAAACTGAAATTAATTTTCCTACATAGAATAAAACCTACATAGAATTTAACAGGTAATAAGGAAGACAGATTCGTTATTAGGACGATAGTTTGAACAAACCTAAGGCGTCTCGGCGTTCAATTCTAAGCCCAAACGGTATTATGTAACCGATCGGATCAACAAAAAGCTATTTGTCACGAGGTTGTAATAAATAACGATTTGGAAATACGGTATAATGTGTCACAAGAGAACACGCTCAGGCCGATCGATCACAAATAATGAATGATGAAAAGCAAATAAATCAATTAACTGAAAATTAATAGCTTGACACTTACTTGGAATTATTGTAGAAATTCTGGGAATTCACGATATACCTATATGAATATTGAGTAGGTTCTGTATGAATATTGAGTTGAATTTTCGACGTTTGGTTCTTTTAATTTAAATCAAAATAGTCATATCTTAAAAAATCTATTTAATAATTTAAAGGTATGTAGCGAAATCGATGTGCCCGTTTCATACAAAAAGCACTACACCGATTTTAACTTTTGGTCTAGTAATTACCTACTCAGGTCAACATTTAAGGTAACCTTTTATTACAAGAAAATGTTTCATTCCTAAAGGAAAATACAATAACTGGTCCTATCGAGTAATTCTTAGACATTTACAAAGAGCTGTCTACTGTCTGTTCTACTATCGCTGTCTACATCGAAAATAGTTGAATCGAATTTTACAACTTACACGATGTAATAAAGCCTCGTATTTCCAAAAGTGGACGGAGCAGTATTGTTAAATTAAAGAAATTCCATCCACTTTTGTATGTTTAATACTAAGATTTCAATTGAAAAATACCTTAAAACTTTTCGACAGTAAAACAAAGTGCTCGCGTGTTTTAGCGCTCGCTCACAGTTAACCATTTAGATACTGTGCAATTTATAGCAGTAGCATTCCTTGAGATTTACAGAACGATGACAATAATGTCACTTACTCAGTACAACGTTTTAAGATAAGCGTTTAAGAAATAAAGCTCGCTACGCGGTTGGTATATTATGAACTTTGTACTGTTCTTGAGATATGACATCTCGTTTTGATGAATCTAGATGTCAAGTGCTGGAAGTTGAAATTCTTGACTTGTTGGACTTGTTGTAATGTTTTATTTTTTAATTTTAATTAAGTATATACTATAATCTTTCTTGTTTATGGGTTTATCGTAGTTGTGTGTGGGTTCAATTCTCGCAGCAAATATGTGTCATTGTTTTATTTGAAACTAGCGACTAACTAAGTTACTCTTAAAAAGTTAACTTACGTATTTACAATATCTAATCAAAAGCCAAAAAAATGGTTCATGCTTCGAGCTTTAAAAATGACGTAATTTCCATTTATCTTTCATCCCCTATTTCAACCCTCATATCCTTTCTCAGGCTCTAGACTATCTGTGTACCAAATTTCATTTAAATCGTTTGAGAGGTTTTGGCATGAAAGCGCGACAGACAGACAGACAGACAGAGTTACTTTCGCATTTATAATATTAGTAAGGATGTATGTAAATTAGATATAGGTTAGATATTCATGCTTAAAGCTTATTATATTTTGGATCTGTATATTCATATTATATATTTAAACCAATGAATTCATTTTATTATACATCGGAAGTGTTTAAGACATTCAAACAACAAAATAGGAATATTTTTCATTTTGTGTGTTCGTATGTAGTGTTAGCCAATTCTATTATTTCAGTACTAAAAACTGCTGGTGAAAGTTAGTCTTTCATAATAACAATACTTATTTTTCCTTGCCTTTGCTACCATTATTGTGATAAAAACAGAATATCGGCTATTTCTTGCCCTCGAGATAGTAATGAATCGATGTCATATTACTCCGTCCCACAGTGAGATTTTAGATTATACGATTTATTTGGACACCACAATACTCTCATAAAACTTTAACGTGGGTGTTTATTGCTATTTACGTTATAAACACTTCTATATATTTCATTCGAGAGTGGCTTTTATGTTGCGGAATAAAAAATGTCATCACACATCGTAAAATACTCTAAGATGATACAGTTTATCGATAATATTAGAAAGTTAAGAAATTTTATATAGTAGGTACTAGAGACCCACCCTCGCTTCGCTCGGGCTCGTTCCTAGATACATTTTCAAAGTTAGTTAGATATCTCAGAAATGAGATATTTTTCTGCAGAAAAGTATCTCATTTCTGAGATATCTCAAGTGGTAGTGCCATGCTTGTTACCTTCGGGTAGCAGCCAAATGGGCCGGCACGCCCCGTATAGTACCACTCTCTCACAGGAGACCGGCGTGAAGTGGCAGCTATGCTGTCGCGTTTCGTCCGGTAAGTGAGAGTCCGGGAGGCCCACTCCCCATCCCTACTCCCGTCCTTCTCCCTCCTCCCTCCCTCCCTTTCCTGAAAGGCCGGCAACGCATCTGCAAGCCCTGTGGTGTTGCAGATGTCCATGGGCGGAGGTGATCACTTCCCATCAGGTGAGCCTCCTGCCCGTTTGCCCCCTTTGTCCCATAAAAAAAAAAAAAAAAAAATATTGACCCGGAGAACCAACTATCATCATACCAAATTTCATCAAAATTCGTCCAGTTGTTTTCTCGTAATACGGTCACAGACAGACAGACAAATATTTTAAAAAGGATAGATTCGACCACTATTTCGTTAATAATGACTATTTCAATTATAATTTCTAAAAAATAATCAATGTATAGATTTAACTAAGTTAGAATTTTATTACATACAGTATAGATTTTTGAAAATTCAAGCCATAAATAAACTTTGCTAATGTTTTGTGTCTTAATAGAAAAGATATGAATAAAATGTAAGCCTTTATAGAAATCATTTATTTAACATAAAAACATAACAACTATATAATATTTCTCTACATTAGCTAAGTGTAGATTTTCATCAAAAACTATTAAATATATCTATAGTCTCTAATATAATAAATATATTAGAGACTATAGATATGAGCAGAAGACATTGCACTTTTTATTTCTTTTACCTATCATAATATATTGATGAGACAATGGATATGAAATTGACGGTGTTTAAACCCCCTTATTCGAAGTGTACCTACATTTAACCTAATCTCGTACCGGTCATACCGAATTATCGTCAGTTTGGACTTTGAGAGTAAAAAAGAAGCTCCATGAGATTGGCCTAAATCGGTCAAGAGAAATCATTAATATCACTTACCGCCGCACGCATAGTCATTTAATGAACCATTAAGTCGTTCTTTAGTATGGTGATTCTCGACTTAATAGTTCATTAAGTGACTATGAGTGCGGCGGTTAGTGTTGTAATACTAAGAAATAAAAATAATATTACCTTATACGACGAACGAGGACATTGTTTTGAAATCAAAAAGCATATAATTCCAGAAATTGCGTTACCGTGGTGTACTTAATTTACTCTTTTAACACGAAAAACAATTTATCAATTTTGTACCCACAAAGTTAAAAGTAAGACAAACTTTCATTTACATTGTGGGTACATAATTGAAAAAAAAAATAATGATCGTATGATACAAGGCGTATAAGATACGGTCATTATAGTGAAATTCCTCAACAATAGCAGCAGTTATGACATCGGTAAGTCGTTCCGAGATCGCTATCTTAGAGCTTTATCATGGGATTGCGAAGTCCATTACTTCTGAGTGTCGATACTGTAACAGGTTAGTTGTAAAGTAACAATGGAGTACTTTTTACAGTACTTCTTATGTGGCATCTATTGTTCCTTTGATACAGAACATGCTACTTACTTGCCAACATCTAAACAAGCAAAGTTTCTTTATTATTATTTTAATATCAACTACTATTTATAACTATTTTTTTATGGGACAAAGGGGGCAAACGGGCAGGAGGCTCACCTGATGGTAAGTGATCACCTCCGCCCATGGACATCTGCAACACCACAGGCCTTGCAGATGCGTTGCCGGCCTTTCAGGAAAGGGAGGGAGGGAGAAGGACGGGAGTAGGAATGGGGAGTGGGCCTCTCAGACTCTCACTTACCGGCCGAAACGCGACAGCATAGCTGCCACTTTACGCTGGTCTTCTGTGAGAGAGTGGTACTATACGGGGCGTGCCGGCCCATTCGGCTGCTACCCGAAGGTAACAAGCATGGCACTACCACTATGCAAAATTACTAGGTTTTATTAGTAAAAGATTTTTATACAACTCTAAAAATAAGTCTCCAGAAGGCTAATTATCTGGTCGACCTAATTATACTGGCGTATGTAGTACAAGTAGGTATTTTTATATGCGTGCACATAAAAAATTAAGTATTTAGTATGATATAAATTTAATTAAAAATTAAGAATAAGATAAAAAAAATACTATAAGAATTTCCTATAAGGTTTTTAATGCATGTCTTGATTAAGTTAAATAGGAGATGAAAGTTTCATAGAAAACCGACACTATTAAAGGTTAAATATAAAAATTAATGTTTTAAGCTTCAACTCTTAAGTTCCATTAAACTTAATGTTTTGTTCCTAAGCGACCGAAAATAGCTCGGTGTTTTTAATAAGCTTAAAGCTTATTCGGAAGCGGCTACAACAAATAAACATTCAATATTTAATAATACGTGCATTATACTTATATCGACCATCTAATTCATCCAAAATATGCTTTAAATAGGAAAAGCTATGTTTCTTTATAATGATACTAACGACTCACCCTCGCTTCGCTTAGATTCGTCCCTAGGTGCTCCCTGCCAAATTTAAAGTTTGTAGCTCAAAAAATGAATAACTTTCATACAAACTTACGAGAGCCCTTAGACCTCCTTAATCCTGACCTGTCGCAAAATCCATTTTAGCGGACGTATACTAATTATAAACTACCTCCCTGCCTTTCATCTTGACGACAAACGGTTTTCGATATTTCGTGATGAGTGAGTGACCTTTCGCTTTTATATTCGTATTTTTAGATTTACTTTTAATAATAACAGCTATATTTGCAGCATAAAATTATATTAAGATGATAGAGGTACTTCAAACACTGTCATATTTTATTACACCTACTATTTATTTCATCGTCAAACATCTTTACATTAAATGTGAACTTTTGATCTCTGACAACTTTAAAGCTTGTTAATTCATAATTTAAATAAATTAATTAATTATAAATTATAAATTAATTATAAATTTATGGGTTTTATGAAATAAATCCTCTTAATAGTGGCAAAATTTTAAATAGAGGTGAATAGATTTAATATTTTGATACTAACGTTTGCCCGCGGCTCTGTCCGTATAGTTAAAATAAGGGATGTTACTCCTTTAGGGTTTAACAAACCTTTCTTAACATTTCACGATTAATCAGTACCTTTTTATTATTTTAGGACCATCATGTTGTATAAGCTATTCATTTTTATATCATCATGTTTAACTTTTTTTTTTTTTTTTTTTTTTATGGGACAAAGGGGGCAAACGGGCAGGAGGCTCACCTGATGGTAAGTGATCACCACCACCCATGGACATCTGCAACACCACAGGGCTTGCAAGTTGCAGATGCGTTGCCGGCCTTTTAGGAAAGGGAGGGAGAGGGATGAAGGAGGAGGGATGGGGAGTGGGCCTCTCGGACTCTCACTTACCGGACGAAACGCGACAGCATAGCTGCCAATTCACGCCGGTCTTCTGTGAGAGAGTGGTACTATACGGGGCGTGCCGGCCCATTCGGCTGCTACCCGAAGGTAACAAGCATGGCACTACCACTTTAAATACATACATTATATTACAATAAACACCCATGGCTGAGTACAAATAATCTCATCACACAAACGAATGCCGCCAGCGGGAATCAAACCCGCGATCACTGGCAAGTAGGGTCATTACAAATTCATAGAAGTTCACTGACTTGTTATTGCTTCTATAGTAGATATAACAATAGTAATTCGTATCAATTGTCCCTTAACAAAAACTACTGTATAATTAAAACATCAGAATCGATAATCAATTTTCTTAAGAAAAAATGAACAAACTGTACAAACTTTACTATTACTTACGATGTTAACGTATTTATCGTAACAAAAGTGAATGGTACAACGGTTAATCGTTTTTATATAGGTTCGTAAATTACAAAAATATTACAGTTACATGAACGATCGATAATTATTTAATACAATGTTAAAATATTCTTGTTTACTTAAATTTAAAAACATCGATAATGCTATTGCGTTATTTACAACCCTTATATGTCTCTCATGCCTTATTCGTGTTATGTATGAAGGCATTTTATGGAGTCGGATAAATGGTATCGCATTCACTATGTAAGGTGACCTTTGGTTTTTGAGTTTTTTTTTTAAGCTCTTATTTTCTTTCTTTGAAAGTTAACGGTGTAATATTAATAATAATTATTAAAAAGAGTTTAAAGATCACTTCAATATTATTCAATGCAATAAAATATAATGATAAAGTAAAATAGATAAAAAAGCTGTTTATTTCCTCACTTGTGTTTTACTATCGACTGATCCTCGTTAAGCTATTAAGTATTCAATTATTTTAATCTTAATGTTTTAAGTAAATGCATTTTTTATTGCGTATGATAATAATATTAAAAAAGTCTACTATTGCATTTTTTTAGTATGTAGTGTAGCCTACGTTACTTGCTGCGTTGGCGGTCTCGGGTTCGAGTCCTGATCAATGCACAAGTATCAGCAATTAGCATGAATGGTTATGCTCCAGTCATGGGTGTTTATATTTATAATATATTTTTAAAGTTATATTTGTGTAGTGTATCAACTATCTTGGTATCCATAACACAAGTCTCGTAGCTTACCATGGAACTCTATGGTGCTCTGTTAATGTCCTAACATAATTATTATTTTATTATTATTTATAACTATAATAATTTTAACCCAAATATAAAACCCAATAGTCAATACCTTGATTTTATTTATTTTTTCTATTCATCAGGAAATAAAACATAAAAATTGGTTTACAATGTGCGAAGTAATCAGTAACTTACACCAAGAAAAACGGGGATTGAATTTTAAAGTTCTACTTCTTTGAATATGGTAATGAAATATTATCTTTAAAAATAGAGGAAATGCTCAATTCTAACAGAAAACTAATATATTTGATATTTTTTTCAACATCGTGAATATCTAACCTTAGATCCGACCGGAACTTAGGCGTGAGAACTGATCTCGTGTAACTTGTAACTTGTAAGTTACAAAACTTGAGGTATGGATTAAGTTTAAGCGTTAATGCGGATAAAGGCGGATTTTATATCCAAATACAATTATATGCGAGTTAGCTTGTTGCGAACGCAAACAATACATAATTTTACTCGAAAATCTCTATCTCAAGATTTTTTTGGTTATATTTTATTTTATTAAATAGACAAATAATTCATTTTACATTAGTTTATTTAGAGAAAAAACAAGCACCTTCATTCACTTCTTGATCCATAATCCATAAACTTTATAAAAAAATCAGATCGATCCGCTACTTAATGACTACATTAAAGTAAAACAAATCGACTTTAATATTTATATATTTAGTTAAATACGGAGTTCTTATTGAGTGGAACCCACTCACGCTTGACCAATTTATTGCATTTAATTAATCATCAAAAGATAACATCCTAATATCATATTGTATATGTAATAATATAACAAAAAATCTTACAACTTAAAATTTATATGAAATACTAAATATATAAGGACATTGGCCCCAAGAAATGAATTCAACCTTTTCTTTAACCCATAAAGTAGTTCCGAGATACACTTGTCGATACATTCATTTACATCTTTTATTGAAACCGCGTAATCCAGTCTAGACAACATTTAAAAACTGGTTTAAAATTAGTGGTATTGAACTAAGAATAATCATTTAACTTCTATTTTAAAAATATGTAACTAAATACTAACATTTTAACTCTTATATGCCTACAAGCAATTCCTGCGGCTTTTCCCGCCTTGTAATCGTGGTAGAAGGATGGAAATTTAGGGTTTTAAGCATTTTTTGATGCCAAATAAAATTTGGTCAAAACCAAAAAATGTAAATTTTGAGAGAGCCACCCTTATCACCTAGGGAATAAAAATACAAAAAGCCGTTTCCGAGGAGTTCGATAACAAACACTGTGACACGAGATTTTTATATATTAGAAGATATTATTAACCACTCACTCTCACACCGCTTGTGTTCGTCTCAGCGTACATTTGTATACATTTCTCAGAGATGAAGAGAATATATTAATTAAAAATTTTACACCCTTAAGACTCTCTGTAAGACTTAGCGAGTAAGGAAAACATCTCAAAAATTTAGTAACACCTTTGGTGTTAATAATTCATTTTCGTGCAAAACGTACCAAAAATGTCCGATCAAAAAATATAAGCAAACAGTATTATTTAAATTTTTATAAAGACCATCATATTATATGAAAATTAACCAAAAAAAATAGAATTATATGTAATTACAATATTAAAAAGGAATTAATAAGCTTACAATATCAAAAGTAAGTAATGTTACGAAGTTTCACAATCCTTACTTTTATTCTCGCGTCCGTATTTTTTTTGCGACATTTTAGCCCCAATGTATACAAAATAAATTAAAATACTTGACAAATTATATATTAAAGCCTTCCTCGAGAACCAATCTGTTCATTAGTGAAAACAGCATGAAAATCGGTGCTGTAGTTTTTGAGTTTTGCGCGAACAGACAGACAGACAGACGTAACGGAGGACTTTGTTTTATAATATGTATAGAAGATACGTACTGAAATAAAATATTATCTCATAGAAACCTTTAAACAGGTCGTTCCCGAGTCTGAAATGTTAATAACCAAGGCATATAACCTGTCACTAACGTTGGGTAAATGGCTATTGTGCGTCGACCATATCGTAAAAAGGAATATCTTTGACAGGCAAAAGCATGAAACACCATCTATAAGGCGACCACAAACGACCGTTCCGTACCATAAATATATTTATTATTATTGCTATACATTTTTCATAGGCATATCTAGAGGCTTATGTTACGATAGTAATATACTATGAGTGATTATTTATTTATACTGTTATATTGAAAAGTTCTGCAAAAACTTAGATTATAGTTAGATTATAGTTTATTAAGTTTATAGTTTTTTTTTTGGAATGGATATCTTTAACACATTCTTAAGTTTACGGGAATATTCGACATTATAAATGAAACTATCTTTTCGGATATTGTCACGGTCCGCGGATTTATTTTGATTTTTGGTTTCCGACGTTTCGAATGCTTTACAGATATCACGGATCCGGATTTTTTTTTAAGATTTTAAGATTTACTTTAAATTAAAATAATATTTGGCATAGTTGTATGATATTTTATAAATCTCGACTGAATTATTTATTTTTATTATTATATAATTTATCAGTTAGTAAGTTTTTTTTTACTAATTTAAAATTATTAACATAATTACGATAACTTATAACTACTTTAATACATTAGAACTTTATTTATCTTATTCTTTAAACCTAAATTATAATAAAGCGTCATCCATTTAAACCTTATTAGCTATTACCTACTACTAGTATTCAAGTAAAACAATACGAAGTCTGTTTGCACCTACTATGAAAACAAACGATAATGTTTTACCACTTACAAACGCTAAATAGATTCTCTGAGGCATCATTGTTAAGTAATATACACATCAAACTATAGGTACATATACTCGTATGTAAATTCTTCAACCATTTTGTTATTTCAAAAATGGTTCTATTAAGTTTGTATAAGTTAGTTTAAGTTCAAAAGGAGATGTATAGATATAGTATAAGCACTAGAGGTAACGCAGTAAATAGAATAAACTGGGTTCAATTTCCAGGTTTTGCACCTCAGATTTTTTATTTGCGCATTATTTCTAACATTATTACCATTTATCTAACGGTGAATGACAACATCGTGAGGAAACCTGCATGTTTGAGAGAATAATTTAATTTTCGCAATATAATTTTCGAAAAGCATGTGAAGTGAACCCAAACTTGTTTATAGTATTTGAGGTCTGATCCACCTCTTATAGAAGGGATGCGTTCAAAATATGTTGGGACATTTACACACAGCACTATCTAGTTCCATGGTAAGTTCCTAAGGTTCCTTGTGTTATGGATACCAGATGGTTGATATACTACACATATATAACTTTAAATACGTACATGTAATAAATATTAACATCCATTACTGAAGTACAAACATTGGTGCTCAACAAATGAATGCCCCCAGCGGGACTCGAACCTGCGACCGCTGTTGCAGCAGCAAGTAGGGTCACTACAAACTGCGTCACAAACATATATTACAAGTTTATCAAGTCGGTTTTGTAGTTAAAAATAGAAAACTCTTTAGCTTTATATAGGTACCTATAAGTATAGATACCATTAGTATTAGTATTAAAATATTCAAAAACAATATCTATTCATAGATTTTATTGCTCCAATCAGATAGAGCAATCAAAATGAAGGCTCAAGCCCGGTAGCGCGAGATTGACGGACAGAGCTATGACAGCCGACTATTGTATGGTAATGCATGATGCACTAAGTGTAGCCGTTGCCTAACATTTAATATATATTCTGATGGATGCCTCATTGATCCTGTCTATCATTCATGGAGAATATTTTAATAGAAGATAATGATAATAGCATCCCTATAAATGTACCATGACGTTATGCTCGCTGTTATTTATTGGCAGTGCGTAAAAAGTAGTTGATCGTGGGTTCGGTTTTTAGGTAAAAGTTGGATACATATTTAAACAGACTTGTAATATCCGTATTTCATTTAGTTTGAACGTTATTGATATTCGTTTGTCAAAGTTACGCAGATTGTCTTTTTTAGAGATAGAGAGATATAGAGATTTTGACCTCCAGTTTTTTGTAACACTTGTGTTATAATACATCCGGGTCCGACATGTAGGAGCCCCATAAGAGATTTAAATGCTTAATGCGACGCATCAGACGGAAACCAAATTTTAGTAACCCATAGATAGTTGACCTATGGCTTTCCTATTATTACAAACGATAAAAACTTAACTTATACTATATACAAGCAAAAAGTCAATCGAGAGCTTTCTATAGTCCTTTTTCATAAAATTTGACTTATGTCAAATGCTCTGTTCTGAATGCACAGTATGCTTAAATTAGATTACAAAGAGACATACGAAACACATATCATTAGTTACTTAAGAATATTTTTATGTGAAACACTTCCATTATACGTTGGCACCATGTGGTTGATGGAAATGACCTCTATAATTTTATTACTTTATAATTGCGTAATATATATCAAGAGATAAGTATCTAGAAATCGTATAATGATCACCATGTTCTTTTTTATTTTTCAGTTTAAGGGACAATAAACTTAACTCTACAACGTTATAAAAGTAATAAAAATAAATTTATTATGCATAAGTTTTTATCTCAAAAGTTAGAAGAATCAATAAATTAAGCCAATATAAAAATATTCTAACTACAACTGTAATTGTTAAAACGTTTAAAGTGAAGCCTAAGTGATTTCTAAGAGATCTTAAACGCATAGACTGTTGTTACCAACAGTCCCTAAATGTCCCTAAGACGGTCCTTACAAGGATCCCTAAAATGAGCCGCGAAAAGTTATATCGATTAATAGATTTTTCATAAACTATAATTTTACTATAGCTCAATAACTCAGTTGATAGTGACCCTACTTTCTGCGCCAGCGGTCGCGGGTTCGAGTCCCGCTGGGGGCATTCATTTGTTGAGCACGAATGTTTGTACTCCAGTCACGGGTGCTTATATTTATAATATGTATGTATTTAAAATTTATATGTGCAGTATATAAACTATTTGGTATCCGTAACACAAGCTTCGTAGCTTACCACGGAACTAAATGGCGCTGTTGTAATAATGTCCCAATATATAAATGGGATGGGATGGGATGACCATAAAAATGTGTGTATACAAATTTCATAACAAAACCTCAAAACAAAATCAAAACCACACAACTGTGTTTGTATTCATTTCTTTTGTGAAAGAGCAGGCAAAGAAATCCCACTCCTAGGCAGATATCAGATGTTTAGGACAGACTATAAACTTGAATCCGCGTCACTTTGTGATCTAAGCGAAGTGCACTATAAATGCACTACCTCTGTCATTTAAATATAGTCAAACAATGTATTTAAATAATGTTTTTACCTATTTATTTATCTTTACTAGCGACTTACACGCGTCACTTGTGTATCAATCGTATCGTAAGTTTTAAGGTTTGTGAGTGGGATTTTTATTTTCAAATAAAAAATAGCTAAAGTTCAATTCAATTCCTAGTTAAAGTCACTATTTCTTAGAAAATGAGCAATCCAATTCAATTCTTTGTTAAGTCACTTCTTCAATTCAATTCTCTTGTTAATGGATTCAAGCGTGCCAGTTGAGCACAGATTACTTCGCCAATGTCACGTTGAATGGAGAAGACACGAAGGAGATTGGTCGGTAACATAGAGTCAATAAATATATTTAAATTATAATTGTATAAGGGAAGTAAATCCTTACTAAACCTACAACAAAAGACAGCACATTTAGTCACTTCTTTTTATAACATTAGCAATCTGTCAGTGTAATTCACAACCTAATCAATGCAGCCGTTCAAACAGACAGACAGACAAAAAAAACAGATAAAGTTAGTTATTAGTAGCGCAAATGGTTTCTTTTAATATACATTTAGCAAAAAGCTGTTATAATGACATTATAAAAAGACACTTTATTCTCATTTATCTGTATAGATTAAAAATTAAACTTGACATAATTCTCACTATTAAAATATATTGAGCTGCATAATAATACTGGCATTTAACGGCGATGTACATAGTTATAGCAAAGCCTATAAAACATATAGTCGGCCAACGGACGTGATAACCTGCCCAAGCTGTTGTACACTCGCTCGGGACATTAGTGTATGGCAGCTTGGGCTGCCACGTCCATTGGCCGACTATATGTTCATAGGCTTTGGTTATAGTGTCCATTTCATCGTAAAAATAACAACGGTGTCACATTTCAAGCCGTTGCAGATGCACTCCTTATGGTACATATAATATAAGTGAACTTTACGACTGCAAAGGTGTGGGCGCGCTTAGAATAAATAAGTTATTAAGAAATTTATTTAATAGACAAAAAAATTGTAAATGGAAGATATTATCTTGAGTAAAGTAAAAAATATCATTAATATTTTACGATCTAGAAAATAATATCCCGTACTAGAAAGAGATATATTTGTTTTTTTTATTAGCAATTTAACTAGCATTTTATTACTCCACTTTTATAGGACGTAGTTTGATGGAAGACTTTAACCACCTTTAATAAATAGGCAATTCAAAGCAAGTAGTATTTTACAAATAGAACCAGTCAAACAAAATGATCAGTTTTATATATTGGTAAAGAGTATAGACTAATCTGTAAACACACATTTATTTTTTACAGCTTTCATCTTAACGTATGTAAAATCAGGTTTAGTAGCTGCAGCTTCCCAAGCTCTCATATCTCTTAATCTGTGACAAATACGAAAGAATCAAAATGTGCAATAAGCGACTTGAGGATAAAATTATTGTATACTAGTACTTGACCACACTTTACTCCGGTGCTATCTAAAAACCTTTAAATACATCTAATATATAAAAATCTCGTGTCACAGTGTTTGTTATCAAACTCCTCCGAAACAGCTTGACCAATTTTTATGATTTTTTTGTGTATATTTGGTAGGTCTGAGAATAGGTGGTAGGCTATTTTTATCCCCCTAGGTTTTTAATAATGATAAAAACGCGAGCGGCGCCGCGGAAAATGCTAGTGTAAGTATAATATCTCTAATATATAAAAATCTCGTATCACAGTGTTTGTTATCGAACTCGTCCGAATCGGTTTGACCGATTTTTATGATTTTTTTTTTGTGCATTTGGTAGGTCTGAGAATAGGTAGGATGTTTTTTATTCCCCTAGGTGATAAAAGTAGCCCAGTCCGTTTTTTTTAATTTGTTGACCAAATTTTATTTTTTTTATAATTTGGCATCAAATAATACTTATAAATCCTAATTTTCAAACTTTTACCACCAATGTCTGCTTTAACAAGTTATTATAACGCGGGTGAAGCCGCAAGAATTGTTAGTTATATAAAGGCAGCGCCAACTTTGACAAAATTTCTTAGTCTATCCGTGTAATAGATTCATCTAAACCCTTCCAGAAGATCCGGCGTGAAGAAGTAACAAACACACATATGAACTTTCGCATTTACCTAGTCTGATAAAACCGTACGCGATACACGAACAACGTGCACCTGGTATCGCATACAAACTGTTTCAATAGTTACAAGTCTTTACAAAAAGCATCAAAATAAATGTAAATATCATCGATGGAGACAACACGCAGTATTTAATTCTTTTCTTCTCATATGGTAACTCCATAGCTTTGAATTCGAGATAATGTAATATAACTAGACACATGCGTGTACTAATTACATATTTATATTGCATGCATAAAAATATAGAAGCTAAGGCAGCTCCACACAAGCAATTCGCAACGTGCGTCAAGTCCCCGGTCACATTTTAACATGCATTATCATAATGTGCCGATCAATATTCGATGTTTGCTCCGTCCAGTGAGAGCGTCATTTACATGCTGATTGCGTCTCATCCGCCTGATGTGTTACACTCTTTATTAGGTTGACCACGCTTTAATTAAAAAAAGGTGATTATGTACAATCTAAATATTAAATACTCATTTTTTAAATTAAAATAAGAGAATTTTGTTTTAAGTTTAAATTAAAAAAAATTACATAAAAATTGTTGGCATTAAACAGAGCATATATTTCAATTAAAATTATTATATAATACATAATCAAGGTGATGTTGCTTTGTTTTTCAGCAACAGAGCAATAATTGTGATTTTTTATGTAGACGTTGTATAAAGACGATGGAACGCAGAGTGAGACATACATGTATTTGGAGTTTGAGAGAACGTAGATGTGGCAAAACATTTAAAGAGGTTTTGTTTTATTCTTCCAAACTCCGCCGCATGTTAAAGGCAGGCTACACAATTATTTAGGCACCAAATATAAACCATATATAATAATATGATAACTTGCACATCCTAATAAATAAAAATGGATAGACTAAGCTTTAAAAATACAATAAATTAAATAGACATTGTTTATAATTACAATAGTATGCCCAAATTGTAAATGAAACCCTCTCATTTTTCCTCTCATTTAAAAGAAATGAAGACTGATTAATAAAGATAAATATTAGATAAACACAAGGGACGTGCAACCAGAGCGAGCGCCCTTCCTTGTTGGAGTCGACTAATAAACATATAGATTGCTTTATATTTCTCATTGCAACACTAACAAGTACCTCTTGATTAAACTGACATTAACAAATACTTTATAAACGCTACATGTAAAATTAAATGGTACTAGAAATTTATAGGTCTTACACATGTAACGACGTCGACGACGATGACATGTTTGGCTCAGTTGGTAGTGACCCTACTTTCTGCGCCAGCAGTCGCGGGTTCGAGTCCCGCTGGGGGCATTTATTTGTTGCGCACGAATGCTTATACTCCGGCATGGGTATTTATATTTATAATATGTATGTATTTAAAATGTATATGAGTAGTATATCAACTATCTGGTATCCGTAACAAAAGCCTCGTAGCTTACCACGGAACTAGAAGGCGCTGTTTTAATAATGTCCCAACAGTGTAAACAGCAGAAACAGGACTATTCCAACCCAAAAATATGGTATCTCAATTTATAACGCTTTATAAAATGTCACTCGCGCAAAGAATATGCTTATATTATATGTGTATATCTGTTTTTTCTAGTTTTATGACAACGCAGAGTGCATTGACTCTCTTGAACTTATCAATTATAGTTTAAAACTATAAAACTTCGTGTGAAACCATTTATTGAGAATATTAACTTTATTTATCACAAAATCCGAAGCTTTTAATACATTTCAAATTGAGGATAAAACATTAAAAAAAAATAGATAGTAATAAAATTATAATATCTACATAAATCATATAAATTGGTAATAAAAATTTGTTTATTTTTGTATTATTTTCATAGTGAATCCCACGAGTTAATTTCTCGTTTCTACCGTTACTTAAAGTTATTACTATCTATTATTTAAGAAAACCTAGAATTTTATGGTACCATCAATTAAGTAGAAATTCAAGTTCATGCTTTCATCAAAGTAACAGTCACATATGCGAGATATTCACTATTATCAATATTTCTTTACCTTTCCAAAGCAATATGTCGGGCGGCGGTGATCGCTTACCATCAGGAGAGCCTCCTGCCCTTTGTCCCATAAAAAAATGTCCCAGAATGAAAGATAATATACCGCTAATATATTTTAATTTTGTGTATATTTTACTCAAAATGGCATTTGAAGTAATCAGTATAGTTGTAGAGATAGAATTCTCTTTGTTAATTCTTGTCTTAGGCAATATTTCACACTATCAAGTATTCTTGAAAATGAGTGGGAAGAGTGTGAAGTGCTTCAAGTAGAACTACTACACTATATAAAGACAACCCATATTCTTGACCTTAACCTTTGATATTTCTAAACATACCTACAGCATACTCGGAAAATATAAATATTCGCGTAAACCTAAGAAAGTATAATACCTACTATGTAAGACTTCGGAACTAAACTCTAAAATGACAAAACAAAGATGTGTACAAACTTAAAGCTTATTTTTTTTTTAATTTTGATCAGTTTTACTATGCTATTATAAAAACTGTGATCAAAACTTGAACATACTGTATAAACTTGTAGATCGCTTTTCAAGTTCAAAATTCCTCTAAACGATTTACGCCTAAATCGAACAAATAGCCAATTAAGAATCGAGCGAGTAAATAGTACAAGACGATCATCGATTGGTCGGTCACTAATCGATTGTATACATTAGTTCCAAATCATCGTTCATTCGCATTGTTGTGAGTGATTTATACATTTTGACCGATTCGTTACGATTAATGTTTCGAATAATAAAATAATTTCTACTTCTTAGATAAAATATGTAATGGTTGTTTTACGATGTAGAGGTGGCAAAGGCATTCAAACTCGTATGTGGAAGCGTTTTTTTCTTGTGGTTTGTTAATTTATATAATATTTAGAATTTTCTTTAGTCCAGCATCATTAAGTTGATCGTCCAACACACCCGTGAATAATTCCCGAGACAACCCGAGAATATTACCGTGTGTAGTGGCCATAATAAATTGTTAAAATCAAATGAGGGTACTAGCAATATACACCTCGGATCGTGGCAGGCGATGCCGTCCACCGTCAGTCAGTAGGATTAAAAAAAAATCGCACAGACTATTTTAATAACATATATTTTCACAAAGTCATGTTATTAGTCGTATTTACTCTTGGCTTCATGTTACAATTCCAATAACATATAAAATCGCATTAATTATTATTTTATACCAATTTATTATAAAAAAGCTTATCAAGGTAAATATCAGTAAAAAGCTGTATTATAAAAAAATATGAAAACCAACTTCAAATTTTCAAAGATATTTCCTAAATTCATACAAAAAATCACACACGATTTTAATTTTTTTAAGCCGGTCAAAAATTAAGCTACGATATTCTGTTCTCGGGAAGAAAATTATAATGTAATAATATAAAGCTTGATATAAAGCTCCTAATTAGGCGTATATAAACGTTTAGTTTAAATGCATACTTAATTTATGAGGTGAAATTATTTGAACTGGGCCGTTATCCTCAATTATATTGTCAAGATTTATTATTATTAAGTTATTGCTTTCAATTTAAACTCGCGGTAATGAATGACCGATAGCTATTAAATACCATAAATGTTCAATGAAATTTACTAATTTGCTTAATAGGTGTTTAAGGGTTCCGTAGTCAACAAGGAACCATTATAGTCTCACGATGGCCGTTCGTCTGTCCGCAGCTTGGCTAAAGTGGTGAAATACTTGTAGAATTAAAAAAAAATCAAGGAACAAGATCTTAGTGCTTCAGTACTTTTTTTGTATCAAGAACGCTACATCCTTTTATATAGCCAATGTAAATAAATGGCCTTAGTCCAATTTAATCTCTTTCTTCTTAAGGTGTCATTTTCATTAAAATTTCGGCGAACCTTAACACTTGTACATTTAATACCCAAAAATTTGAATAAAGGCTTGAATTTAGAATCTTGTTGGATTTTAGGTTTTTTTTAACTAAATATTATAAATAATTATAAAAATATTATATTACTTGAGAATTGATTGATTCCAGGATAATTTTCGTGATAAAAATCCTGTGTCTTATCCTAGTATTTTGTCATGTCTTGTCTTCGACCCTTTTACGTCCCACTGCTGAGCACGGGCCTCCCTCAGTACAAGGGGGATCAGGTCATAATCCACCGCGCTCGCCTAGTGCGTGTTGGTGGAATTCACATGTCTTTCGAAAACTTGCTAGTCTTTCTCAGACATGCAGGTTTCCTCACGATGTTTTCCTTCACCGTAAGACAAGTGGTAATCAGGATAGAAATGATTCGCACATAAAATATCAGAGCGCGTTACCGATGGGATTCCACTACCTGCCAGTATTCTAAACTAAGTATATTAATACCAAATTTCATCTAAAACCGGTTATTATTTTACCAATTACAAACAAACATACATTTTGTTTCTCTTAATATATAGTAGCATAGACTGTCTAATCTCTTAGTACAGAACTACAATACATTAAATTGTCCGCCTGCAGCCATCACTTAATCCATGGGCCTCATCACGAAAAACTCACAAAATACGAAGCTATTCTAGAAATTGGAAACGAAATAAATTAACTGGCAGACAAGCGACTCTACCAAAGTGTACTTACCTATTAATATATCCTATTTAAAGGGAATAAGGTTGAATTTAGCGTTGCATAATGTGTTGTAGAGTCTTGTTTAATACGCGTGCATTAGAATAATTGCAATGGGCCAGTCCCAAAGCGTGGTTATTAAAAAAACATTAGACGGTGTCATATTAATTAGTTTACTGTGAGTGAATGATGGTACAAAAGGATTAGTATGAATATATGATACTTATTACTTTTATTGTTGTTGGGATTTATAATTAACCAGTACACTGTACATATAAATTGAAGGGTCTTTTTGTATGTCACGATAACAGCCCTTAGCTAAATGCATATGGAAGTACTCGTATATAAGATACTAATAAAAAGATATTTTTAATATAAAGGTCCAGTTAATTAACAAAACGGCTGAACCGATTTCGACAAGAGTTTCACTGCCACATTGCTGATGTTTTAAGCAGTTAACTTATTAATAATAATACCTATATTATTTTGTCATCTTGATCTATTCGATATTTTAAAAAATGAATGTTCGTACGTTTTTCTTTTACGAGTTTCTAAACAATTCAAGTTAAGGGGTGCTTCCAAGCAAGACGAGAATATGTCACTGGTATGATATACGCAGGTAATGCATGTTGTGAAGTGGTTAGTTACAAAAAATCATATGGTGTATAGAAATATAATATAAATATATAAAATTCAATTATAGAACTGAAACCACTGAAAAAGTCTTCATAATTAAATTATAGTGTCATGTATATTTTCATATCTCTGCCATCGTACAGCTTTTTATATAGAAAGTTTTGAAAAACAAAACAGCATCTTTAAAGCGGCCTATAATATATGGAACTCATTGTAATCAAATTAGCCCAAATTCAAATGTCATATTATTTACACTAGCAAAATGTACAAAATTTTAAATTATTAATTCATTATTAAATATTTTTTGTAAAATCTTATTGTTATTATTGTCGATACAGAAACCGAATTTTTAGTTTTAAAATTTTTGTGTGTGTTTATGGAAATGGAAATGCATCATAAAAAAACCACTCAACAGATTTTGTATCGCATGATGATATCCGAGGTTGTCCAAGTTTTTACTAGAACACAGAACGTACTAGGTATACCTTTCTTTGAGTTATACATATAGTTATATTGTTCGTCGTTTATCCTGCATTTCTCATGTTAAAATATAGGCGTCCAAACCACGTATACTCGTAAATCACGAGTTTCGGTAACTAAAATACACAATTTGTAACAAATATTAATTTGGTTAATGAAAATGAGGCTCGTAATTAAAAATGACGCCTGTCCGTGTAAAAACAGCACACGAAAAACTATTCAGGTTAAAACATTTTTATCCGCGATAACACGATGACATATTTGTTAAATTTGTTAAATATTTACCTTTAAAATGACAATGCATACATTTTTAAAATAAAATTTTAAGTCTTGCTAATTATTTGGGTTCACTAGGTACTAATACTATATTCTCTATTAAAATGTAGGTATACATAATTTATAAATAATTTACTTAAATAAATCACTTGCTTGAATATATTTTTTTAATTCTTTAGATTCATAAATCATAATACTGCACTATATTATATATCAATATGCTCTGTTATATCTCAACGAAACATAATTTCGATACAAAATTGAGTCAAATCAGTTCATTTTTTAATGCAGTCATGAAATTAACATTGAAATAAAACCTGAAAATATTATATTTTCTATTTTTAAACGTAACTATTATAGTTACTTCCATTCTTAAAATCGGAATTATTTTGACATGCGGTAGAACGATGGTTGTTTATTATTTAGTAGAATATAAACGAACTGCCTACTTAGTGAAGAGGTAACTGATTAGGCAGTACTCGTACAGCACGCCAATTGTCGGCGAGTCTGGGCGGAGCCTTATGATTAATTGCTTGAATACACGCTTTACTTAGACTAGCATAATTTTCATATAATAGGGGGCTATTTTAAGGTATTTATTATAATATCCACGTGTAAAATTATAACTTTATTATATGAATTAATTATTAAAGTCCCAATCAAAGAAATCTAAGGACTGTCAAATTGACTACATTGTCAACCTTTTTTTAATCACCTGTATACTTACAGGTGGTTATGTGGGACTAGAAAAGCCATTTACTGACTAGAAAAGCCAGTACTACCTTCTAAAACCCTCATTATAAACTGCCATACCAAAATTAAATGTTTATGTTTTTACTTAAATTTATAATCGGATTCCCCACACCTCTTAAAATTCTTGTGGAAATTAGAGCCCATAAGTGAGTTTATAATACATTGTATATCCAAATTAAAAAAAATACAAAAGAATTTTTTGTAGTCCTATATTAGATACGCACGAGTTTATAATACATTGTATATCCAAATTAAAAAAATACAAAAGAATTTAAATAAAACAATAATTTAACAGTCAATGTAAAAAGCCTATAAATATTTAACACGTTTTAAATTCAATACTTTACACGAGATCAAGTATCAAAAATAGCGTTTGTATCAGTTGAAACGGGTTGCGTTGGGACTTGGGCAGTATATTTATACGGCAAAAATATTAAATTACTTACGTGTTAATAAAATTAGGATGTATTGCAGTTGATAAGACGACAATGACGTTTTAATTTGGCTTACCAAATATTACATCGGCTTTAGATATTGATTACAATTTATACATATTTTTTTGTTTAAATAAAATTATTCGATTTAACTTTAAGAGTATTATAATATCTTTAAAAATATTGGACACTGACTTCATAAAAAATGGCTGATTTGTATTTTTTAATACTTAGTACTAAATAAAGTACTAACTAACTGCCTCGGTGGTATAGTGGCTAGCATGTACGGTCGCACACCGGGAGGTCCTGGGTTCGAGTCCCGGGTCGGGCCAAGTTTAGTTTTTGAGTCTGTCTGTTTCGAAGGCTCAGTAACAGCCCGGAGTTGGGAAGTTGGTGGTGTTTCACCCCCGTGCCTCGGAGAGCACGTAAAGCCGTCGGTCCTGCGCCTTGACTCTCACTGGTCGTGTCGAGCAGTCGTCCCACCGGAATATGAGAGTGATAAGGAACAGAGAGTGCACTTGTGTTTGCGCGTACACTTGTGCGCTATAATATGTCCTGCGCCGCCGTTCAATGAGATTGGCCGCCGTGGCCGTAATCGGCCGGGAGGACATTATTATTATTACTAAATAAAAAAAAATATTTATTTCATTATCATTTAAAAAAAATATAAATCCAAATTGGTTCATAAGTTACGTTGAAAAGGTCTAACAAGCAATCCACACTTATTATCTTAAGTATAACTTTATTATTTCAAAAGTATTTCATATAACTTAAAGAAGGAAAAATATTTTTTCTTTACCAATCAAGTCACGTGTTTTTCGTATGGTATAAAAAATACTCAACTTTTGTTTGTTACATTAAATCAATTATTTCAACCGTTAATGTGAACAAGCAACACAAGGAACTAGCTTATTAAAAATTTTCTCTCAAGCATATCCGGATGAAGCTATTTTTCAAACAACCTTGTTATGGTAGTGTTTTTGTATACTTTTTTTAAATAAAAAAATATGTACGTACACTGTTTAAACGTTGCTGTATTATATTGTTATTATAAGGCAGAGAATACATAATTTTTATTCTAGTAGTAAACAAATATAACAAAGCACTTCGCGCGACTCCGTTCTCTTTCAAACTTGCGATACAAATTTTCACTGGACTGCTGGGCTAATCTGAATATTGCTTGAAAATTTCATCAAAGTCGTTCCTGTCATTTCGGATGCTATAGTGGCCGTTTAGAATATATACATACTTCGATTTTTAATAAAATATCATGCCTTAATATTGTAATTCATTTTTTGTTCTTAATAATATATTATAATATCTAAAATTTTACTTTTTGATCTTTGAAATTAAATAGGCATAATATCATCTGAATATGGGTTAGCTATTTTGATCGACACTGAACAGATGTACACTTCAATGTAAGTATTTATAAGTATAGATATAGTACATTAAAGAATCATCTCTCACTATAATAATGCTATCGTACGTTCCTTGTTTCTTAACATTTAAATATGGCAATTGGTCAACATATGGTACGTTACATTGTAATATTTTATAATTTCTTTTACAACTCCTTATCACGCATACTTTTACACTATAGAGATAGTGTATTCCCTACATAAGATTATTTTCAATGCAATTCGCATACTTCGAATAAAGTAACGCTTTTCTAAACAATTAGCAACAATGTTGTTAAAGCTGTCTCCTGAGAAATAGTCAATATTGAACTGTAAGATACGATAGTTAAAGTTCAATATTCTACTTAAAGGTAGTATGCAATAGTTAAGTAATAATTTTGAAAAACACGTCAGTTAGTTCTCTAGTAATTGGTTAATGAACTTAAAAAATTAAGTGTGAAGATACTTAAAGATGTTTTATTATACTCGTATATAATACTATTAACTAAACCTCGATTGGCTCAGATTCGTCCCTAACGGGGAAATGGATAATATCGCGCAGTTAAAAGAAGCCAATATATAATATATCACTGTCCAATACTCCTTCTAATTAAAAAAAATCACGGCAATTCTGTGCTCTGTTTTGACATGCAAGCGAAAAAACAAATGACTTGACCGATTTTGACGGGACTTTCACTCGCAGATAGCTAATTTATAAGGAGTAACTTAGGCTACTTTTATTTTATTAGAAAATTATAAACACTATTTAATGTATTTTGCTTACGTCCAGCGAAGCTGACTGGATTTGGTAAACAATATTAGGTAGTAAAGTATTGATTATCATTAATATAGCTAAGTCGTTTGACTTTTCATTGACTTTTAATGGTGGTAAAATATAATTATTATCAAATAGGCATTTATCCAGTAAAGATATCGAGGGAAATGTAAATATTGAGATAGTAACATTGTATGCATCTGCCGAAACATTATTGCAATTTTATCAGAAGTTAACAGCCTTATACTTATAACGGTACAGGTAAGAAAATATTTATAAAATTAATGTTATTGTTACCTATCCTTGGTTTTCTCGGCACCGACTCTAAGCTTGAATCTTTTAGAAAACGCATAAAATACAAACGTGTATACAAAAAAAATTTTTTTTTGGTCAGGATCTTCACAGAATCTACTAGTTTCATCACAATTGTATCAATGATTTAAGAACGTATAGAGTACAAGCATACAAACATTCACTTTTATTAAGGAAAGCGAAGATAGATTTGACTAACTATAAAAAACTAAAAAACCAGACTGCGTGTCTGTGGAATTTGGAAATGAAAAAACCCTTAAATATATTGTGTCCTGATTCAGAACTTATACCCGATATCACTTTCACAATTAATACGAAACTAACGACACCTTTGAAGCTATAATTCATTGAGACGTTCAGGCTGCAGAGCGTGCCAAATATTTGACTTTGGCGCCAAAAATTCGCCATTTTGTTTTTTGTATTTTGATATACCCAGTGTCAGTCTCACAATAAATACGAATCTAACGAAATTTTTAAGCTAAAATCCATCGAGCCCTTCAGGCCGCGGAGCGAGACAAACAATTATACATACATACATACTCTCGAAAAAGATAACCCTCCTTCTGGCGCAGTCGGGTAAAAAGGAGCTTCATTTCCAGTGTAAGGTCTTTTTGCGAATGTTACATCGCTAAATATAAACTGGTTGAAATATACTTAAATGGCATGCGTATGATTATGTATAATGCCTAAGACTCCTTATATAAATGTCAAAAATGTTCCCCCTTAAAGGTGAATAAAATAGTCATATTTAAGCACGCCTTCACTAAAACATATGATCTTTACCGAACTCTGGCTCTCTTATTTAGCAAGCTTTAAGGGCTTTTGACGAGAAAGATCGGTTGGCTTAAAAAGCTTATTTTTCTGAGCGATATGCATAATCTTAGATTAAATTAATAGAATATTTTAAGAGTGCTTTTAATAATTGTTTATTCCCAACAACAACAACAACAAATAAGCACTTAACAAATATTCGATATATTTGGTTTAAACTAAAGTAAGTACGTACACATTTAAACTGTGAACAAGACTTATTATTATTTTAGGTGTTATATAGTCTTATTATATAATGTTTTAGAAACGATTCAATTGTATTATATCGTAGAATACATATAGTTTAAATCACAACTGACCTTTCACAGAGAATTTCTATAAATGATAAAACTAAGACCTAAAATAATCGCACTTTCCAATACCGTTAAAATATATACTATTAATCTCTGCAATAAATTTTATCTGCAATGATTGTCTTGACCTCCAGATCTGAGCCTTATAAGTGCAGACAAAGCAAATACCAGCTCAATAGAAATTAATTGTCGGTACAAAAATGGGAGAAATAATATTTCTTGTATCGGTAAATCATAATTAAACTGGTTCCGCTACAGTGTTATATTGATTTATAGTGGGACTCCATTTGGCATACTTTGTATAACCATTCAGTGAGAAAAACTTACTGAATTTTGCATGTACGATTGCAAAGAAAGGAATTCGATGCATTACCCGTGAGTGCTAAAAACTAGGCGCTCTACAGGTTTCTCGTTGTCATTCCCTACCCGTATATAAAGTTACATATGTGTAGTTAAACAATATGTACAGATTTTTTCATTTCAACTCTAGCAAACCCGGCCCGTTTTGCTGAGCGTAAGTTAAATTAAATTAAGCATTTTTTATAATTTTCCAATAAAATAAAAGTAGACTAAGTTAAAATAAATTATTACAATGCTATGTCGTGGGTTATGACAAATGAAACAAATAATTCGAGCTTTATAAAAAATATATAACTCATTAGTTGTACTTTTACGACCGCCATCTTATGCTTCGAGTAACTAGTAGGTCGTAGGTTTAGTATTACTTGAATACATATTGAGATGTATTTATCTATACGTACATAATATAATAAAATTCTTAATGATTCCGACCTATTACTTTAAATGTTTTTTTTTAATAATTTAATTAAAACAGTAATTTCCATCGATCTAGATTTTAAATTTTAGTCACTATTAAGACCTAAAGTTCCAACTTCGAATATTAGCTTTGCTTCATTCCAGTTTGCTAGAAAAAAAACATCGAATAATGTTTAACGCGCATGGAATGACTAACATTAATATTTATAGTAACTTGTGTGATCTAAGATTTTGCCCCTCTAAGGGAATTTGAGCGAAAATTATTCGTTAAAGCACTCATAAATCTTGGACATGTATGGATAACAGATAAAATCGTCAAAATGAATAAAATACTGGCTTGTTATAACATTATGTGCTTATATAGTTTCTTTGAAAAATATTCGTCTTAAAAATTGAATATAGCATCTAGCAAATTATAATATCTTTTTTTTTTTGATGACAGTTGATGACAGTGTTTACCATGGAGGTTAGATACAGGAGAACCAACGCTTCATACTAAAGCATTACCCGTCTGTCTCTGAAAATTTGTAGAGTTTATAGCGCGCTGCCGTCAATAAGTAGTATCTGTCAAGTTAGCTATTTATGAGTACTGTCACTATTGTGACAACGTGAAGTTAGGCATTGAGACAACATAGCGATCGCAGCGCCTCCTTGGTTTGACAATATTTCTGAGACACTACATTCTAGGGCCTTGGTTCTCCTGGTTTCTAATCTCCATGGTGTTTACAATAAAGGAACAAAGTGAGTGAGTGAATGAAAGAAAGAAGACAAAGCGAATGAATGAATAAGATAGTAAATGAATGGCTATAAAGAAACAATAAACTGAAATTAAAAAAGTAAGAATCGAACATAATTAATTTTGCCAATGTCATAAAATAAATTCACATGCGCCTTTCTAGTAAAACAAGGTACGTTATATTCTTCTATCTAGTTTTTTAACTACAATCCATAGCAAATCGATATTTTAATCATTCGGCACAGCATGGTCCGGAACACTCATTCGTTAGACAAAAAGCGCCATCTTTCACTTACGCAAAAATCTGCTGTCAAACTGTCAACAATTGAAATGAAATTGACATTTGAAGTAAGAAATCGAATAAATCAATGTTTCCGGATAAGTATTGGAGGAAGTCAAAAGAAATTATTTATTGCTCTTCGACATATCATTTGGTTTTTGACGTGAATAGTTTTTGCCAAATTGAAGCAGAAACCAATGATCTTTAGTATTTTTATACACTAGCAAATCGCCCGCGCTTCACTCAGTCATTATTCTCATGACTTGAATTTAAGATATTATAATTTTAATTTGATATCCACTTTGCTGAAGTTACAAAACATGCTCTATCACTGTGATAATGTAACTTATGGCGGGAAAAGTGATTTTTACAATTAATTTAGACGGTCGAGATCGGTGACTACTCACTACTTCCTATATTTGACATCAAATTTTAATAACGATTACATGGAAATCTTGTATGAAATATTTTTTGTATAATAAAATACATTATAGTAAAAGCTATCTCGTTATTTTATAAACACCATGTATAAATTCAAACGATTTATGTAAATTGAAATTTAAACATAGACCGTATATACTTTTTACTAATATTAAGTTTTATTTACTACATTAAATTACATTAAGGTTAGACGTTAGTTTGCTTGTGTAATAAATATCTTAAATAAACAAGTGCATACCTAGATTTGCTCACCATACAAGTCCATAATTTTGCTGTCACAGCTCGATGTATCGACAGACCGTCAACTCCATTGTATCGAGTTATTACTGTACAGTTAACAAAAACGTTTCTACAAAACAATTAAGACACTTCCATCTTTATTACAATTTGATAGAGATTAACTCTCGAGATAAATTTATACATAAGTTCAGCTATTAACTGAATTATCAAGTTTTTACTATGAGTTATTGTGACGTGGGTAAGTAAAGATTGATTGGCATTTGATCTTTTTCCTGGGCTCGATTTAATAAGGCACTTGATGGTTATTTAGTTAACGGCCGTCGTGAGGCATCCATTATTGTGCTTGTCACGTAAATAAAAAGTTAATAATAGAAAGACGGATGTGTGAAAATCCAAGATGTCTAAATCATGAAACATTTAGTATTACATAGTATTGTATTTACAATACTACATAATATTAAATATATAAATATATTATCATATAAATACAATACTATGTAATACATTTTTTTTATATAAGTATATTGTGTCTGTAAAATATTAAATATTTTACTCTCACATACCGCATAGTCGTAGTAAAAAAACTCCTCGCAAAGAGAACTACAAGACAATTGCATTTTCAAGACAATTTGTGCTGTTGTTATATTCAAATCAGTTGCACTCAACTTGTTTAGACGATTGGAAAACGTTACTAAGAACTTTTTAAGTCACATCTTATGATGCACTTAGTTTTCCAGTCTAGCAAGTAGCTAGCATGTAGGTACTGGATTCCAGTTCAGGGTTAGCCTTACTGAATTTAATACTTTCTTAGGTTTACGCGAATATTCGACATTATAAAGGAAACTATCCCGACGTTTCGAATGCTTTACAGCAATCATGCATTCGAAACGGCGGGAAAGAAAAATCAAAGTAAATCCGAGACAAAATCCGAAAAGATAGTTTTACTGAATGATTTTTATAGTAGTTTTATTACTGAGCGTTCCTGTTAATTTGTCTCAGGATCAGCCCGATGTTAATAAAATATAAATATAATAAATATAAATATGTTGGGACATTATTACACAGTGCACCATCTACTTCCGTGGTACTACGCTACGAGGCTTGTGTTACAGATACCAGATAGTTAATACACTGCACATATATTACTTTAAATATATAAATATTGTAAATAAAAACATTCACGACTGAAGTACAAACATTCGTGCTCAGCAAATGAATGCCTCCAGCGGGACTCGAACCCGCAACCGCTGGCGAAGCAAGGGTTACTACAAACTAAGCCAAACATGTCGTATTGGGAATCAACTTCCTATCCCAATGTCTCACACTCATACTTCGGAGAGCACGTAAAGCCATTGGACATGCTCCTTTAATCCCACTGATTATGTCGAAGCATCCCATCTGACTGTGATAATAAAAGGAAAAGGAGAGATAATTAATGACTTGTACCTACACTATAATATCTCCTGCACATCTCGCTACCGGCTAGTAGTCAGTGACATAGGCCGCCGTAGCCAAAATCGGTCAGGTTATATTTTAAGGAAAATATTCTGGTATTTCTATTGTTTAATTAATTTATCCGAAAATCGACTTCTTAAACACAAATAGTTTACGTATTGGAGAGTGTAAATAAAGTTATCTTAAAGCGTTAAAATGTATATTGCAAAAAGCCACTTAAAGGCACGCCTGGGTAATGCGAGAAAGTTTCATTAGCAATATCTATTAAATTATTATATAGCTCCTATAATTATATATTTAAAGTAAATACTGCTGTTATTTATATATAACTTTTACAAGCTATCTAATTAGTCTCATAACTATTATTTCATACTTAAGTGTATTTTACTTTGTTAAGTTAATACTTTAAGGAAATGTGCTTTTATTCCTCACGAGCAAAAACCGCTTGCTTTGCTGGGCGTATATAAAAATAAATTAAAAGGTTCCATAATTTTCTAATAAAATAAAAGAAGTCTAAGTTAGTCCTTATAACGTTAGCTATCTGCGAGTAAAAGTTCCGTCAAAATCAGTCCGATTCAGAGATAAGCCGGAACAGAGACTCATTTTGTCTGACAGACACTACTGATAAGTCTTTTTCTAGAAGCGGTTAAGATTAGCAAAATAATCGAACTAAATACTGGTGAAGAATATTTTGGTACACTTTGTGTTACAATATTTAGTTTAAAGTTTTCCTGGTATTCCGCAGTTGAAACTTGTTACAATTACAGTCAATTGTCCATTCTGAAAATAGAAAGATTAATTTGCTCGCATTAAAAATAGTGGTTTTAATCAATCTCAATTGAGAGGGCGATTATCAACACCCGTGCGTTTCCTGCAATTATTTTAATCTACCGACAGCGGTTGTGACAAACTGAAAAATGTAGTGATAAAAATCAAATATGCAGTTCACATAAATATACTCGCTTATAATAATAATCATTTATATATTATAAAGTATTTATTATCTGTTTGTTGTGGGAAAACTAAAAATTATATAACGAAAAGATATATTGTGAAATGTTTTTCAAATAAGTTGAAAGAAATATCTTCACGAGATAAGTATTTCTCTTCTTCTCAAATTATTAAGTTTCATCTTGTATTAATTATTGTAGTAAAAAAATAAACGTAGTAATTTGTATAGACTTTTAGATTTCGGCATTTCGATTGCTTTACAGAAGTGAGTCTCTCTCATGTAGTAAAGCATTTGATACGTCGGGTACCAAAAATCTAAATTAATCTGTATTTAATATAATACGTTTTAGAAAAGATGAAAACTAAAATTAACGCATATTTAATATAGTACAATATAGTATAGTAGCGGCCAGGGGTTACGCGCTCGTTTGGATAACCGAGCGATGCGGGTTCAAATCCGAGTTCAAGGCCTCGAATATTTTCATATGTGAAACATTTCTAAAATGAATACCTCTTGCCTTACGGTGAAGAAAAACATTGTAAAGAAGAATGTCTGAGCGAACCTAGCTAGTTTTCGAAAGAATGTGAAGTCCGCCAATCCGCACTTGGCTAGCGTAGTGGACTATGGTCTGATCATCTCGTATTGATTGAGGCCCGTGCTCAACAGTGGAAAAAAGGCTGAATACGCATTTAAAAATCTTACATTCCTAACTTAAAACAAAGCTGTACGAGAGAAAAGTCTCATGTCATTCTTTCTCCGCTTGAACCCGAAACATTTAAAATAACCTGTGCCCTCCATTTTATCTGTTACCTGCAGCATAAACATAGCATAAACAATTCAGTCACGGCTAGATAATTTCGCAAACGTAATTAAGCAACAATTTTATCAAAATCTACACGATTTACGTACACCGTTGAATGTTCAGGTCGTAAGCTATCAGTAACGAGAGGTCAAGTGCTATTAGAACCATTAGACAGAATGTCAGGTCAAATTTTATTATACGGGTCCAAATTGGCTTAACTGCTTGCCCCTATCATTAAAAAATGTTAAAGAAACCGATATGTCTTCTTCAGTCTAAGTACCCCAATTTGGTGACGGATTCCTATTTCGATTGTTTTCGATTATTTTTTATACTATATTCGTATACTGACTATTCGTATACTGTGGATTTATTCAATTTTGAATTATTCTGCAATCTTTATTAGTGTAAAATTTATTACTTAAGTTATTAAAAAAATGTTGTAACAAATTACATGTCATTTAAAAAGTTTCACGTTTTTCTTAACCTCCCTAACTATTTTTAGCCAAAGCCCATACTCTATATTTTAACTGCCTCGTTGGTGTAGTGGCTAGCATGTACGGTCGCATACCGCGAGGTCCTGGGTTCGAGTTCCGGGTCGGGCCAAGTTTAGTTATTGAGTCTTTCTGTTTCGTAAGCCTCAGTAACAGCCCGGAGTTGGGAAGTTTGCGGTGTTTCACCCCCGTGCCTGAGAGTACGTAAAGCCGTCGGTCCTGCTACGCTTTAACTCTCACTGGTCGTGTCGAGCAGTCGTCCCACCGGAATATGAGAGTGAAAAGGAATAGAGAGTGCACTTGTGTTTGCGCATACACTCGTGCACTATAGTATGTCCCGAGCAGATGGCTAGTCTTAACGAGATTAGCCGCCGTGGCCGGAATCGTTCAGGAGGACATCATCAATTATATCGACTGAACATTTAAATTTTAATTAGTCTAAATATAACAATACACAAAAACTTATAATATTATAACTTTTTTAACCGAACATCATTAATTATGATAATTCATAATAGCAATATATTATTGAACAATGGGAAGTTTGCTCTAATTAACATCAATCATTACCCTACCAAGTAAGTGATATAGCTAAGATTTATTTTTCCTTTCTTTGTTGTTCCCACAAACGAAAGAAGCCTAAGAAATTCACTTGCAACAATGTTACATTCATAGAAGTAACTGTCAAGTGACTCATGTCCCTCCGTCTTCTCATATTACAAAACAAAGCAAAGTATTAATACGTCACTGTATTCTGCCAACGCCGCTAGACCAAATAACGCGATGCACTCGTAAAAGTAATAAAAATTCCTTAACAATATATAGTGAAGGTTGAAAATTGTGCAGTTTTTGTTTCCCTGGCGAGTCCTTTGTTGAGGATGAACACTCATTTGGTCACTGCAATTTATCGGGGTCGTCAACACAGTAATAGATTAGTGTAAAGATATCGGGTCGGCTGCCACTGGAATCACTCGGGAAATCACAATATTACTGTTTCGTAGTAATTTCAGTATATAGACTTTAGAAATAGTGTATTATGTAAAAGTAGTTTTTGTAAAAGTGACTAACGCTTTGCCACGAAAAAAGCAAATGTAACAAATCAAATTACTGACTATTAAAAGAACTTCTGAAATATCATTATTAACATTATAAAAAATTCAAATAAATATCAGTATATAAGTCCGTTAGAAATTCACCACTGGTTCGGAAAGCAGTTCTTCTGAAAACAGCTGGCACGAAACTCAAGAGTTGATCTTTTAAAGTTATATTTTTTGACAATATAATGTAATATGATCTATATATATAAAAATGAATTGCTGTTCGTTAGTCTCGCTAAAACTCGAGAACGACAGGGCCGATTTGGCTAATTTTGGTCTTGAATTATTTGTGGAAGTCCAGAGAAGGTTTAAAAGGTGAATAAATACGAAAAAAGTTTAGGTCTTCTATCTATCGATTGAGGCAGTATGAAGTCTGCCGGGTCAGCTAGTAATTAATAATTGTCTACTTATCCTCCATAAAGCCCAACCAGGCGCTAGTCCCACGTATTGACATCTCCAAATTACAAGCTTTATTTAAAAATATATTAATTAATTTCTAAAATGGCTTTTATTATAAGTTAAATTTGCTATATATTATATATTCATTGCAAACTAAAAATTGCTTTAATATATGAAAATATAAGTAAATAAAAATATTAATTATTTTCGTACCTTCTTGAAAAAGAAGGGAAATGTTAAAATGAAAATAAGCAAACTTGTTGCTTAATATAACTTAAATTTGTTACGTCCAAGTGTCCGTCGAACCTAACAATTAATCCAGCCACTCGCCGGTGGCATAATTAGCTGCGCGTGACATCAACGAGCGGCGCCGGCGCAATTGCTTCCACGACCTTATGCTATACTAATTATAATCTAATTCATTCCGTTGCTTTATATAGCGTAACCTAAATCGAAGTTCAAAGTTAATTCTTGGTAAAAGTGCAAAATTAATGTATTTAGCACTTTTTAACGTCCTACTGTTACACGGACGCGGACACGGGCCTCCCGACTATGCGAGGGTGTTCAGGCCATAGTTCACCACACTGGGGAATATCAGGTGAGATTTGCTAGGTTGTCACAGACATGCAGGTTTCTTCTCGATGTTTTCCTTCACCAAAAGACAAGTGGCTATCATGTTGGAAATTATTCGCACAAGAAAATATTAGAGATGCGAACCCGGCATGGCATTCCGATGGGCAAACGTTACATTTGTTGAAAAATATTTCATTTCTAGTCAAATGTTTGAAATCGATAGAATATCTTTTTAAACCAATTTATGATGTAAAGTCCAGTGGCCAAAATCAGTTGGGAGAAAATTTTTAATATTAAAAAGTAAAGCGAATTAATCAGTAGTGGTTAGAAGGTAAGCTTAATTTCATTCCTTACATACAAAAATATACATTATATTTTAAATACTAACATATACCTATACTGTTTCAAGGCAAAACGATAATTAGAGGTAAAAAACCAAAGATAAATCTATTTATGAAGTACAATCTAAACTACTAATGAAGTAAGTAAAATATATTAAGAACAGGTACTCGAAATCAATCCCACAGCAATATATAATATTTATTTTCATATTTATAGCAACCGTTAATTATTAATGGAAAATAATTTGTACGGAATGTCGAATTTAATCCACTTACAAATAATAATCAGAACTTACATAATGAATAGTTAACGAGCTTCGGCTTTTAATTATCGGTGTAATTGCACGTCATTAGCGATACGATACTGGTGACATTTCGATTAAATGAAATCGATCTTTTTAATTATCAGCTATAACCAATTATTCGAAATATTTTGGAAAACGGGATATTATTTATTATTATTAATAAATTGTTGATTGAGGTTATCTCATTATGGGGAATAGGTTTCATCTAATTATATGTATAGAAATAAAAAAAATACTAAATTCTAATGTTTGTTTGAATGCGCTCATTTCCGGGCCCAATGCATCAATTTGAATAATTCTTACTGCTTATTTAACCTGGAAAACCTTAGTTATCGTATTTTATATTCAAAAGCGTCTTTTTATATATTTATGTATCCCAGAATCAGTAGTTACCAAAATTTATGTTATTTCAATTTTGGGATAATCAAACGACACTAAAACCCATTTGATACTTATAATATTATCAGTGATAATCTTATACAACCATTATTTTCGTACAAATGCGTTCAAAGAACAAAACATAAAGTCAAAGGAATATGTTGCAGCCGCAAAAGCCTCCACGGCCGGTTGTTAAACTGCAATTTGCAGTAAGTAATCGATTTTTGATGAATCCCACTGTAGAGTTAGTTATTCTTAAATTGGCAGTATATCTTTTTGCTTCTAGCGCTTATATTGATTGTTTCCGAGTAACCATTTAAAAGGCTAACATAACTTCGTTCTCAATTTCTAAAAGCGATTTAAAAGTATTTAACATTCGATATAATAATTGAAGATGTTCGGAATGATGGCAATGAAAACCACTCGTTATTGCCTTATTGTTTGAGATACTGGCTTAATGAAACAATACGATATAACCATTAGCAGAGATAAAGTTGTATAAAAGGAGCTTTCGCAGAAGCTCTTGGAGACAATTTAAACAACTCAATCAAAATATTAAACACATTTTTGAATACACGTTTGGCTCAGTTGGTAGTGACCATACATTCTGCGCCAGCGTTCGCGGGTTCGAGCTCCGCTGGGAACATTTATTTGTTGAACACGAATGTTCGTACTCCAGTCATCCGTGTTTATTTATAATATTATGTATGTATTTAAAATGTATATGTCTTGTATATCAATTACCAGGTATCCGTAATACAAGCCTCGTAGCTTACCACGGAACTAGATGGCGCTGTTGTAATAATGTCCCAACATATAAGTGTCCCAACATTTTTGCATTAAAGGTAAAATTCTAAAAAGGACTCGCTTTATAAATATTTTGTATGTGTTACCTAAATTAAAACATTTAAATAATAACTGTACCAGCAAAACTATAAAATTATAAGCGATGATTTAAAATGTTTACCCGCTTTTCACAAGCGCCATTATTTTGTTTTAATATCGTATCATATTTTATAATGTGCCTGTATATGATTCATAATAACCCTTTAAAATGCAGCAGTTAGTTATTTGTCTCTTTCACGTCCCACCAAATTTGGTATCAAAAATGTATTCTTCATAATACCTTGTTTTAACTTTTTTACCAAATACCTGGTTGTTTTCGGCAAAAGGCCTGTAATTATAATCTGTGATGATAGCGGTTTTATTTATTAAAATTCGCATTTACTTTTCCGTATAAATTCGTGAATGTGTATGAAGAATGATGAAGTTAAAAAATGAATAAATAAACCATAATATGGTCTATTGATCTCTATTTATCCGGCATTTTCATTTAATAGAGATAGATTTGGATACAATAATAAAAATTATTGTATCCAAATCTATCTCTATTAAATGAAACAATACAATAATAAACAATAAAAAGTCTAATTAGAATACTTTAAAATGTGAACTTTTAATATTTATTGAATACTAGCGACTCGCTCTCGCTTCGCTCGGGCTCATCCCTAGGCGGTGCGGTAGGCGATTCGTGAGTCGGCGGTCGCGTCCGTAATTTTTTTACGATTCCTCTTAAGATATTCGTTTAAATTACTTGATGTGAAAGAGTAATATAATGTGTATGAAATGCTTAAAGCCTCTAACTTATTTATAAACCTTCCTCTTGAATCACTCTATCTATTTAAAAAACCGCATCAAAATCCGTTGCATATTTTTAAAGATTTAAGCATACACAGGGACAGAGAAAGCGACTTTGTTTTATACTATGTACTATGTAGTGATAAGAATATTTGCTCAAAAATATATCTTTTTTTTTGGACAAAAATATAGTGTTAACAATGTAGGTGCCATAATTTAACTTACTTGAATGAATGCTCAACAAAATGAAACTAATGACCTTAAGTACAATAGTTTTATTAGCAGCTGATGAAAAGCTTCACTATTAACCTTCTGCGTACATCGTTAGCTGCCTCGGTAGTGTAGTGGCTAGCACGATAGCACATCCGCAGGTCCTTAGTTTGAGTCCTGGTTTCGCCTAAGTTTAGTTATTGCGTCTTTCTGTTTCGTAAGACTTAGTAAAAACACAGAGTTGGGAAGTTGGCGTTGTTTAACCCTCGGGCCTTAGAGAGCACGAAAAGCTGACTGTTCTGCGCTTAACTTTTACTGTTTGTGTCGCGTAGTCTAACCATCGGAGTATGATAACCATAAGAATAGAGGGTGCAGTCTTTGAGATTAAGGTAGCCTCGTTGCGCATTCATTTGATGTGCACGAATTTTTGTACTCAAGTCATGGGTGTTCATATTTATAATATGTATGTATTTTATAATATGTATGTATTTTAAATTATATATGTATTTTGTATCGGTATTCGTAACACAAGCCTCGTAGCTTTCCACGGAACTAGATGCCGCACTATGTAATAATGTCCAACATGTTTTTTTATATCCCAACATAATAAGCGTTTCACTGGTTTAACGCCCATTATAAAAGCCACGGTTTAAGGAATTGACAACGCGTGTGAGCTTTAGTTGCATCGAGGTGTTATTTTACACTCTAATTAATAGCATCCGACGAGGAGTTATAAATAAGATATTTGGTTGCAAAATGGCTGCACTTTTTCTTTGCTTTTTAAAATGCCACATCGGCTATATTATTTTTAAAATGCCGACATACCTTTGCAAAGCTATAGTTAATTTTTTTAATTCTACATTCATACATCATGCATAAAGACTGAATGCTTAAATAGCGAAATATAAAGATATAAATTAAATATTTCATATAGAAAAATCTTAAAAAAATAAATTTAATTACACAAATTATGTATGAAAAATTGCAAAATGTAATATAAATATGAACAAGTAATCTTACAACAAGAACAATGTATCTTAAAGTATTTTAAACGTAAATTTGATACAAACTGAACTAAAAAAAGAACATTATAAAACACCTCGCTTTTTTATTTAAAAAACGCACTGTGTTACCAGATCTAGCAGCTTGGTATCAGGTTTCTGAGCTTGTAACAGCCTATCGAAGCATGGTAATGATCATATGGGCAATTTAATGAAAATTGCCATTGTTGCAAATTATGCGTAAGTACTAAATTGAGTTTTTTATAAGATATAATAATATATAATAATAATATTTTGTTAAAACAGTTATAATATGTAATAATTCATTCTTCTCTTCCTCTTCTTCTCTACAATAATAATTATCGATTGTAAGACTAATAAGTATTTTGAAAATGAAAGGCATTTATGTATTTCTTAAAATATTTTTCAAACCAGATACTATGAATTATGATCAATACACTTTTATAGATAAAGAAAAAGATATCGCTTCAAAATCTAAAGTTACAATACTATAAAACAACTTAAAAAACCTCTCCATTTAAGTTTTTGTCTTAAACCCAACACGGTAGATAAACCACAACGCCTAACCGTACAATAAAGAAAAACATGGTTTCTTTTGATAAAGTCCGTTCAACGGTTGATTAATCTAATGCAATTTAGTTAAAAAAGCGTAGGCTTGTGAAGTTTCCGATTAATCGATCGATTAGGGAAAGAATCTGTTATTATCGATATTTGAGAGAGGTCATCGATGTAATAGAGGTGGCAGTGAAATAGATGTGAAATCGATTAGTTGCGGCAAACGGGGTCCGTACCGTGCAAGCGCGCCGTGTATGCCGAATTATCTAAGATTACGGTGTACGCGATGAAATTTACGATCACTCGCCTTATTTCCTCAAACTTTATTACTTTCAAGATCTAATAAGTCAACTGGCATTCAGTTTTCATAACAAGTATTGGTACAAATTCTGAAAAATGTGTACCTTCAAATAGAACAAAATATGCTTTAAGTGGAGTTTTTCGAACTACTAAAATATTTATTTATTTCTTATTAAAATAGCCACCCTAAATTTAGTGCAAGCAAAACCGCGGGTTCCGCTAAATGTATGCAAAAATTTAACAAATTATATACAAAAACTTTCCTAGAGAACCACTCTTTGTTGAAACAATATGAGAATCAGTACAGTAGTTTTTGAGTTTATCGCGAACAGACAGACGGACAAACGCAGCGGAGGACTTACTTTTATAAAATGTAGACAAGCATATTATAATATAATTTAATAATTTTATAATATTATTTTAAAAATCCTAATTTTATATGTATCATGAATGTAATCAGAACTTGTACCGTGATATGCAACCATCATATTACTTTTCAATCAAACCGCTGGTAATTCGGATGCGCATCGAGTTATCGTCTCACTAAATGTTAAAGACCACTTGAGGTAAAATAACATGATTGCTGTCATTTTTCAATCATATCAATATGTGATTCCCACAAGTTATTGAGTTCTCACCATTAAAGATAAAATAAGCTTATCTTAGGTGATAGGTTTTAAATTAGATTTGTCATCATTATTCACTTTAACACATTTTTATAAAGAGAAAAGAACGCTAAGTGTCACTACTTAAATATATAATAATTTTTTTTGTACGTCCATGTGTACATAATAAAAACCAAAGCATTATTTCATTTTACTATATAATATTTCATAGTCTATCAATTCTTTACTTCAATAATCAAAGTGTTCATAACCCAATAAACTGTAGGCTCAGTAACGGGAGAACGCGGCACAATATCAAGTTTCACTATCCATTATTCAGCTCGGCGACAGTTTTTATTTGTTTTACTCACGACGATTCATTCGATATCGTAGAGCCGAATTGGTTTCGAGAGTTCCGTTGTAAAAGTGCTTCTTTTGTTGGAATGATGAATAATTATTAAGTACTAGATTTCAATAGTTAAAATAAAATATGGCTTTTGACTATCTGACATACATCTCTATATTAATAAATGGCAAGATGTTTTTTTGTTCGCTCTAACTGCAAAAATTACAAAACGGAAAGATATGAAACTTATTTTATATATCATAAGATACAGCGTGTTTCGGTGAATGTTTTAGTGTGTATAAAAAATTATAATTTAATTACCGGTCTTTATAACGCGGGCGGATCCGCGCGAAATGCTTGTGTCATATAAATAGGATAAAACTTGCTGCCTCAAGAATTTCTTTTTTAATTCAATCTTCTTTTTCTTACACGATATATCCGCACTTAGGCAATTTTCGCCAGATGTACGTGAGCTTCTGCTATTACTTTGCTTGCTACGTGAGCTGTTTTCATCCTAGGGCATCCCAGTTGTCTAGATAAACTGCCACTGTTCTGGAAATCTGGGAGGGAACTTGAGACCTAGTGTTAGCGTAGTATTAGGTATTTCAGTTAGCTAAGAATTCCTGATTTCACGCTCTACACAGGCTGTTTATGATACCTATATTTAATAGATATTTGTTGTAATGGCAGTCATTAGGCATCTTTAAATTTAGTTCTCCCTAGGTGTATTAGTTTACTTGTTAGGCGTGTTAGTTGATTAAACTATTAGTATATAATAATAAATGTTTGCATGTACTTCACTTTTATATCGCAATACGAATAAGTATATATAGTACTTTGAAACTTAACTGCCTCGGTGGTGTAGTGGCTAGCATGTACGGTCATACATTAAGAGGTCCTGGGTTCGAGTCCCGGGTCGGGCCAAGTTTAATTATTGAGTCTTTCTGTTTAGTAAGTCTCAGTAACAGCCCGACATTGGGAAGTTGGTGGTGTGACATCCCCGTGCCTCGGAGAGCACGTAAAGCCGTCGGTTCTGCGCCTTAGCTCAAATGGGTCGTGTCGAGTAATCGTCCCACCAGAGTATGAGAGTGATAGGAACAGAGACTTGCAAGTGCACTTGTGTCAGCGCGTACACTTGTGCACTATGGCCACTATGGCCGCAATCGGTCGGAGAACCTTATTTACTTTGAACTACTACGAACTAATAACTTATCGAATTACACTTTTTTTACACTAACCAGAAACTGAATCTACAACCGATGCAACTAACCACTGTACCAGTGGAATTAATATTTTCCAATCTTAAGATCGTTGCACGATAATAAATCCGTATGTTAACAATACATGAAAGTGAAATAGCTTTAAGCTCTGAACAATAGACACAAAGCACAGTTAAATTATAGTTTCTAATATCGACATAAATCCTCATCTATATAAATGTGTATTCAGCCCTTTCTGACGTCCCACTGCTGGGCACGGGCCTCCCTTCAATACGAGGAGGATCAGGCCATAGTCCACCGCGCTGGACAAGCGCGGATTGGCGGTCTTCTCAAGTCCTTCGTAAACTTGCTAGGTTCTCTCAGATATGTAGGTTTCCTCACGATGTTTTCCTTCACCGTAAGACAAGTGGTAAACATATTAGAAATAATTGGCAAGTGAAAATATCAGAGGTGCGAGACACGGATTTGAACCCGCATCATTCGCTTATCCAATCGAGTGCGTTTCCACCTATTGTGTTACCACTTCCTATTGGACTACCACTGCCATATTATAATAATTAAGAAAGACTAACTCCACTAATAACGCAGCAATTATTCACTACGCAAGTTGCTATTTACGAATAGCTTCTTTACACGAGTCAGGCAATCTAAAGAGTAATACCCACCTGCTAGCTTTTTTAGTATTTAATGGTTTCTAATGGCTTTTAAATGTATGGATATGCATTATTTTGCATAAATTTCTGTTTGCGTTTCTTTATTTTGGTGTTTGAAAAAAAATATCTACCTTGCTTCCTTAATAAATTACAGACATACGAGTACGTAGACACTAATACTTTGTGTAATATGTACATTGTACTAATCTATGTATTTTTATTATGTTGTATGTTTATTCATGTATTTTTTTACTAAAATTCTTTTACTTATATTATTTCTGAATAAAAAGGCAAATAAAGCGATATAGGGCTGTGAAGCAATGAGTCCTCATTAATTTTTAGTATACCCACAATGTACTTACCATCATATTAATAAAACTAATCACTGTTTGTTAGTCTCACTAAAACTCAAGAACGACTGGACCGATTTAAATCATCATTTTTTTGCTTTTGGAGGTGTGTCAGGGGAGGTTTAAGTTTATAAATATATGGAAAATCCGAAAAAAGCCGGTGAAAAGTTTAGAAATTATTATTTTGTACATGAATTACTATCTACCTTGATGAATTACTATCTACTATAACGTACCCTGCAATGGATGAACCCGGAATGAACAGAGTCGCCAGTTATGTATAAAAAAATTACGCATCCATACGACAAACCAATTTATAAACATAATTAATTTATTTATCTGTTTATTACCTGTAAAGTAAAAGTACTAAAAAGCATAATAAAGTCAGTGGACACAGTCCTTAACATAAATTTCAGTATAAAATGCAAATCGAGCTTTGTAAAGTCAGGAAACATAAAGAGAAAGATTTCACATAACTTTATTTTACAATAATAATTAAGAACCCGTTAAATCTAAAATATTACTAACAAATTACATCTAAACTGTGGCACTACGGGAAATTACTACATACGCTAGCGAACGCGTAAAATGTCATGACGTGTGACGTAAATATAACGTATAGTGAGTGTTAGTGCAGTAACATAAAATTACCATAATTCAAAGCAAAGATACAGAACGCAATACGTTTACTAACGACATCCGGTGGTAATTAACTGGCCACCCCCATGTGGCACCGTGAAGATGCGACGATAGATTCAAGCGGCTATCATTTGTCAAAACCGCTACTGTTCGCGATAAGGATATCAGATCGCTAATGTGAATGCATTTGAAATTGCATTTATTGTGTGTGATCGTAGAGTAAGAGTGCCAGCGGATATAAACGCTTAAGCGGTTTTGTTTAAGCGATTGTATTATTTTATAGAAACATTTATTAGCTATTAGTAGATAACATAATTTAATTTAATACTAAAAGTAATAAAAATGAAAACTTTTCATAATGTTGTAATTTTAAAAATTCCCTAATTTATATTAAAGTACTACGAAATTCTTAAGTGCATTTAGTAAAAAGCATCCTGTATGTCGTATATTATCCTATATCCTACCCGGATAACTAGTCGGATAACTAGTCGGATAGCTAGTATCCTACTAATTTCATCAAAATCTGTCCAATAATACGAAGAAGCCCTTCGTGAATTATTTCAATGACATTTTAAAAAAGCAATATTCAATGTACACATTATTATATACTGAATAAATCGCCATACAACGGTCCCCACCTTTACTTGCACAAAGAGGACGTGTGAGGTCATTCATCATTATTATATCGGACAACTGCGAACGATGACCTGATTTTTTGCCGATGTACACGAATTCACTGCACTTCACCCCAATTACCCAAACAAAACTTTAGACGGACGTAATAAAGTTCATATTATCTTGTCGGTTTTATAATATTTTAAAATTTCGCACCATATTTAACTTATAAGTAATCAACCTGCTTCAGTACTTAGTAGTTACTGCTGTTACAAATGCGTTTTGTACAAACTTTTGACGTGTTACAGGCTTATAAATTATGACTCCCAGCACATTTAGCGTGTTTTATCTTTGTTGTATTTTATTTAATTACTACAATATGTTACTGAAATTTATTTTACAATTTGTTATCACACAAATTTAGCATCAGTACTTAAGATTATTCTTGACGTATAGATTTTTAGGTAAATATCGTCAAGAAATCTATTACACCGATTCAAAAAAATCGTAATTGCTATCAAAACCATTTAAAAAATAATTTCAGAGGCATGAGAAAAAAATCCTGTTTAAAGTGGAGCTGTTAATATTAATATTAAATTTAGAAGTCTTAGATTTTGATTTAGATTAGAAGTCATCGCGGATTTCTATTTCCCTAACGAAAAAAATATTGTTTTTTTTTTAGATTTCTGTAACTCATAGAAGTATCCAAAAGATACATAACTATGTATTTGTGTAGAGAAATAAAGAAACTACAAAAATACATTTAATGTCAGTAAATTTACAGTCTATGAGAAAAATGACACTGGATAAGACTTCAGTGTGCAATTCTACGCTAATGTGTCACCTAGATATTCTGAATAGTAATTGTTTAACTATAAACTTATAAAGCGGACTTCATATTAACATATTAAATTAAAGCAATTACTTCACTCTTAAAGCTGATTATTTTTTGCGTAAAAACGTGGAATTTTCGCTAAACAGACACAAAAATGGAAAAAATCCTTTGTCAGTCAAAAATATCCTACACGCACCCTAAGTTTAAATAAAAGCTCAATACAAAATCATGTTTCACTAAACTTGTTTGCCAAATAGACCATTCTATGGGATATTAAAAGCTCTCATGGTATTCGCATGGTAAATCCGTCATGCAGTATATCAATCACTACAGAGTACTCAATAAGTGCGGCTTACTGCGTCAACGTCCAGCCCAAACACCGTAATACCACTCATGGGTTTTTAAACAGCCTAATGTATTACTTTTTTAAAGATGAAACTGATGGATGGTCTTAGAGCTTATAAGCTCGTAATTTTAATTGCAATCGTTTACATAAAATTAGGGTGTAATTTGTTGACTTTTGTTTATGATCGACATTTGCATTTTTATTTGCTTAACTTTCTTGTTTACCTTTTTTGTTTTGTGACGATTGAATGTTAAATGCTTAAGATGTATATTGCAATAATTACATTCTTTATCACTTTTGTGCATTGATTATTATAGATTGATATTATGTTTATATAGGGGACGGACGGGCAAGACGGAGAGGGCGGGCAAAATGAATAATCGTTTCAAATCGCTGGTCGATCGGTAGAAATACTTTGACTACCATCTATCATTCCATTATATAACTACTCGCACCATACCATACATACATCGGCCTCACATACTTGTGACATTTTTTTTTTATAAATATTGAAATTTAGGAAAAAAAATCAAATTTTTAACCGTAAGTATACAGAGATTATTTTAATTTGGTAAGGACGAGGCAAATATTTTTTTTTTAAATGGAATATATAATTAATGAACATGAAATAATCAAGTTATTTTTTTAATTTTATCGCTGTAGTTTGTAATAATTTAAGGTTATGTTATAAAACTACCAGACGGGCAAAACGGAACCGGGCAAAACGGATACTTTCTGTTTTTGAAGTTATACTTCTTTTGGCGCGTTAGGGAAAAATGCTGAGAGTAAATTCGGTAGTCAGTTCGAAAGAGTACACGAGAACGTAAATCTCAACAGTCAGAAATCTTAACTAGCTCTTCTATAACCACCACTCAAAGACAAAAAAAGATACTGCAGCTCCAAAAAGAAAAGCTCCAATCGATGCTCCAGGTCCATCCGGTGTCAAAAGAACAACAAACAAAAAAAGCCTCGGGAAAATCTATGACATCGTACCTGTGCACCGTATGCAAAGAAAAATATGTTGACCCGCCGAGAGAAGATTGGATTCAATGTGGGACCTGCCAAGAGTAAACACATGAAGCCTGTTCTTCATATTCGGGACGTGGTTCATATTTTTGCGACGATTGTTTCGATTAATAGCGTTTTCTAATCAGTATTCGTTTTGCCCGACCTGAGTATTCGTTTTGCCCGCCCTGGTAGGGCAAAACGGATAATATGGACTATTTTTTCTTTTTCAATTTTGTAGAAGAATTTCTTTATTTTTATTTCTATTTAACTTTAATTATAAACGTCAATTACGCAAAGAAGTATTTGCCAAAACTAGGAATAAATATGATTATAATAGATATTTTTAATTTTATTTTTAAATTAACATATCCCTTTTGCCCGTCCTTCATATATATATTTTTAGACACTTTGTATAATTTTACTTGAAGTTATCTTTTATTGACATTCTAAAATCATTCATTAAAAATTTTAATACTATTAGGTTTATATATTTTTGTGTATAAATTATCACCAAAAATATTTTTTTATATAATTTGTAGGCGATTGTATTTACGATTGAAAAACACTTCATTTACATTTGAAAAATCTTATTTAATCTGTAATGTATATTTTAATGAGCCTATAAGTGTTTGCTAATTCATTAACAACAAATAACTTAATAAAATATTAGAAACTAGTCAACTATTTGCTTAATAACGTTCCTTCCTTATTCTAGAGAAAAGAAATAAATGTAAATAACAAAAAAGGCAGTATACTAGGTTCCAAGTTTAGGCAAGCGATGATTCGAAAGGGTATATTTCGAATCGGCAAGTTTACATATACGTATGGACAAGGGTATCTAAACAAAGACCTTAACAACTTTTTCGTAATGAGAAGTGACAGTTTCCATAGAAGATTTCTCATGCAACGATGCATAAAATGCCAGTGAGCAACACTGCAAACCATTAATTACATACGCCCATATACGGGACCTAGAACTTATCTACTTCGAGAAATGACCACTATGAAAACCGCAAACAAAGTTGGACAATTCAAAGTCAACTTTATGTACTGGTGCAGTAGAAATAAATTTACTTAACAATTACCCTAAGATAAGAGGTATCCATGGATGACCGCCGTGGGAAAAGTCGTCTGACACGCTGACGATGTTTACAGCACTATATTAAACTATTTTACACCTAAAATGGTAAAAAATAAGGCTTAGTTTACATTACAAAATATTTGTTTCTTTGGACAATCAAAGGGAAAGTGTTGTTTGATCGCAACTCACAATTTTGAAACCGCTGGCCGCTCCCTAAAACTTGATGTTAAGAAAATGCTAATTATGGAATCTCACGTTTGATTGTTTAAATTTTCTCTATTTTATCTTAATCTGATATAACGGTGAACATTTTGTTTACTACATTTCATTTAAAACTTATCAACATCAATCGATCTAGAACTATTTCGAAGATACAATTTGATTTACATACTGAAATAAATGATATATACGTATACTTTATTTTTAATTCGTACCATAGTTCACGATCCTTTTGATAAGAATTGAGCGCACTACAGTTATAGTTTACTAAGTATATTGTCAAAGGAGTAGCGTGTTCTAAATTTACGTGTGTTGACCGCAGGCTATAAATAGGTTTATAGCATTCATAGGCATAAGACTTTACATGTGTTGCGAAAATTAGATCGGTTCGATCAAACTTGCAGGTTTCCTTACAATAATTTAGCATAAAACGTAATCATATTAAAAACCATTTGGAGACGAAAATTTCAGAAGCTAGAGCCGTAAACGCGCTGCAACTGTTACATCGAGTTGAAAACTGCGACTTAAAAAATTAGTTACATAGCACGTTGATACCATTATAAATTCAGCATCTTATAGATTTTGTTCAGTTATTGAATCCATACGTTTAAGGTATAAGGTATAACTTGTACATGTATGAATCGAACCCCTTAACCTCTGATACAAAAGCCAAAATAGTCCCACTCAGTCGTCAGTGAAACCAACACGTTTCTATGCAAACTCTAACCACAAATCTAAGAAATACAACAGATCATGGCAGTGCTTCGGGCTTTAGCATTAACACGACCGGCATTTCATATTCCTAGAAACAATCATAGCCACGCTTACGCTTCAAACATTACCTTAAACATCTAACGTAGATAGAACGGTACAAGTTTATATATTTTTCTTTGTGAGAGTCCATTTTAAAGTGAAAAATCTACTATAATATGCTGTGTCTTAGTAAATAATTTAACGTTGTGGTACTAAGGTATACTTTTTAAGATTAAACTAACGAAAAGCTAAAAATTTTAAGTAAGGATCTAAGTAAGTATTAAGTTTAGGTTTTTGAACTGTCCTGTATGATATAGCGCATTTTCGGACATTTAGATTTTTGGTAACCAAAGTTTCGAATGATTTACAGCAATCACGGTCATTAAATTCTTGTTACAGACAGTGCCTACCTACAATTTGTTTTTTTTTTCCAACAATGATGCTTAATTACCTTAAATATATAATATTATAATAATATCATATAAATAAAAAATAAATATATAATATTTAAAATATAATTATTTTTATTATTAGATATTGGTTTTATTATAATATAAATTTTACCTATATTGTGATTGCGGAAGTGTATTTGATGTTTTCACCGTAATTAATCGAAGTTGGTATGGTATGGTATGGTAAGCACGGGCTGGTTTCCGCAACTCGACGACTTAGCGCCTATTTTGCATTAATCGAAGTTATTTTTTCATTGAATACTATATATATACTCAGACGAAAGGTCTTCTAATTTAGGACATCGATTTTTTTAAGACAGCCAAATCTCATGGAATTTTAAGCAGAAGTATATGTAGATACAATACCTAAGCGAAAACGCATTTTTTTAAATAATGTAAAACAATAAATACCGTAAATATCAAAGACCTATAAAGTTAAAATACAGTTCCGCTTTATATACAGAGATAAAAGATAAAATTAAGCTATAAATCTACAAATATTGAAAAAAACACGCCAATACAAGTTAATGTACCGTGATTATTGTTAATGAATGGTGGTGGAAAAAGCAAACAATAATTGAAAAATATTTTTATTATTCGTAATTAACGTATGAAACAGATTCAATCTATTGTTTCTCACTAAAGTCATTATAAAGAGTAAAAATAAATTATAAGTTAGTATTTCTTCATAAAATTACAGGACCATCTCAAGCGTTACGTTACAAGTAATGTGTGCAAATGACTTATCTTTTATCTACTGTTTATTAGAATCACTAGTAATACTATATTGTTAGAGCTTAACAACTTAGTGATGTCATTACAGCTTAAAGCATTAAGATTTATTAGGGATTTGAAAGTTGTAGGGAGTTGAAGAATTTTGTATACATGTCTGTAAATCTGTAATGTTACCTTTTGTTCATAAATCGAGCAATTGTGTCACTTATTTTTCAAGTGGTAGTGCCATGCTTGTTACCCTCGGGTAGCAGCCGAATGGGCCGGCACGCCCCGTATAGTACCACTCTCTCACAGGAGACCGGCGTGAAGTGGCAGCTATGCTGTCGCGTTTCGTCCGGTAAGTGAGAGTCCGGGAGGCCCACTCCCCATCCCTCCTCCCGTCCTTCTCCCTCCTCCCTCCCTCCCTTTCCTGAAAGGCCGGCAACGCATCTGCAAGCCCTGTGGTGTTGCAGATGTCCATGGGCGGAGGTGATCACTTACCATCAGGTGAGCCTCCTGCCCGTTTGCCCCCTTTGTCCCATAAAAAAAAAAACTTATCACTTAGATATGGAGTTTTTTTTATTTAGACGTGACTAGCGACTCATCCTTTCCCCGCCCGGGTACGTCCCAACTTTCGCTAGTATTTCTCAGAGATGAGATTTTTCCCAGCTATTACGATGCCAAATTTCATCAAAATCTATAAAGTAGTTTGTTTTGATAGTGCAGTCAGACAGACAGCTAGAAACTCTAAAAACTATAGATTTACCCTCAGCATCGATAATAATGACTATTTCAATAATAGTTAATTCTCGATCAAATTTTCAAACAGCATTTAGCATAAAAAAAGCTACTACTCAGAATTTTATAAAATGTACAAATTACATGAGTAATAAAACAAACAAAAGCAATATTACTTCTTAGCAATATTACATTGGAACAGAAAAAGTAATCAAGCAAACATGTTACTCTATCAATAAGTTCATAATGGCGATAGAATAATAATCTTAAATAACACACTATAGCTTTATTTCGTTAGCTAACCAGTTATTAACACCGGAAACCTCTTAATTCTACTCCAAACACACTATTTTTATACGCACTATAAACATGGCAATGTAATTCGTTTTGTTTTTTAACTTACTTGATGCCAAACTACACCTTATAGCGTTGAACTTAACAAACATATTGGTGTAAATATTTTTTCTGTAATAAAATCGCCTTCTGAATTACCTAACAATCGCTTTACGTTTCAATTATAACATTTCGTCACGCAATTTTACGAAAGTAATGATCGTCATAAATTATTGTATAAGAATTTTTGTTCTGACATTCTTAATCGCAGGTTACTGTAATTAGGAAACTAAGTTCGATAAATATTTGTTGTAATTTCAGTAAATCTAATGTGTAAATAAAATTTTCAAAATATTTATGAAAAGTCTTGAGGAAACTTGTATGCATGAGAGAACCTAGCAAGTTTTTGAAAGATATGTGCAGTCAGTCAACCCGCACTAGGCCAGCGTGGTGGACTATGGCCTGTTCCCCCTCGTATTGAAGGGAGGCCCGTGCCCAGCAATGGGACGTTAAAGAGGGCCGAATACATATAGGGAAAAATATTTTAAAAATACAAATTATTCAACTTCCCTTTGTTATAAATAAAAGCATTTGAATGGATTGGTTGATTTTGGTTTAGACTAAAGTTTTTGTACTCAAAAAGTCTTAGGTATTACCCATAAAATTATACAAAATAGAAAGAGCCTGACATCAACTAAGTGAACGAGACGAGTCCCATAAAGGTTTTCCTTTAGAGGTGCGAATCCCTAAAAAAATATAACAAAGTAATTTACAATTTTAAAATCTGATATCGACTGATAGTATATTAATAGCAAAAAATTTGTGATTCTCACGGTTTTGAAGTATTCCAGCCATTACGATAGCCATTAAACTGTCGAAATTGTAATATGAAACTTCAATCCCCATAAGCCAAATGAATGAATCAGTAAATTAAAGCTAATACACATTTTCTTCTACTTTATACGTTCTTTTAAAACACATTAATATATATCATCAGTTCTCTCTAAAGAGAACTTCCGCAGTTGGACTTTGATTAAGACAACATTGCGGAAAATAGATTGTCTAATAGAATATATTTATTAAGCTTGAAAACGGGATCGCTAATGTTAGGGCGAATGCATAATATGAACAAAACTATATCTTAGTTTTTATTTCAAAAGAATTTAATGCCCATCATTTTAATCTCGGTCACTTTGCAATAGATTAATTTCCCGCGGGAAATTCATGGGATGGTATAAAATCTGTGTCAATCTACAACCCATAAACTACGTAAACGTAAAAAGTGATAGCGATTTGTTGCTCTATAAATGATACTTGACGTTTACTCTTTCGTCTTTTGTAAGTCAACCGATTTTTTTGCTTAGTAGTGTTAACGAACTTTAATAATATCAATAGAAAAAAGTTTCTCTCAGATTTTCACATTTTTACCACTGAATGAATACTAGTTGTATTAGTTAGAACAGATATGGAGTTTATATATGTGACAACGACTAGCAATTTAATTATATCTAGAAATCACTATTATACTCTAATTTCTTCACCTAAAAAGCAAATATTTCAAATAAATTAAAGTAGTAATAAAAAACATATTTACTATAGAAAACCCTAAAACTAATTAAAACTAAAGCAGAAAAATAGTTATTTCTATATAATGTTACTCGAGAATGGATAAACAAAATTATAAGTACCTATAATAATAACAAATATTATTTACAGGTATAAGTTTAGACGAATCTTAAGATCGTGTTATCAGAACCATTCATCATTGGTCCAGAGGAAGCTGTACGTCGCACGTCCGAGGCTAATCGCTATGTAAATACAATGCAATAAATCTGCGGACCGCGGTGACGCGACGCTTTGAAGGACAGTGCCAACCATGGGTGAGATGTGGCTATAAAAAGGAAATGAATAATTAATTTCAAACCTGTTCGTTGTTCGGCTCTAGTTGTAGCGTTAGCTGATAGAAAAGAGTTTATCTAGGTTTTAATTCTTTCTAAATTAAATCTTTAGAAGAACTAGATTAAATGGTGGTGTAAAATATTTTTAGGATCATACAGAAAATTAAAGACTCGTCATCACTTTGCTTGGGGTCATTCTAGGTAGTTTTAACGGTGGTCTGCTTAGGCAGACTTGCCGGGTTGTCGGAGTGTCGTAGTTGAATGCGTATTATAAACGTAAGAAATATTTCATGTACAAAATGACTCAGTTATAATTTTGTAGATTAATGATCTTATAAAAAAAGGATATGCTAAGTTTAGCGCAAGACTGAAAATTAATACCTAGTTACCCAAAAATAAACAATAGTAAAAATCTTTATTTTGGAACTAAAGTCTCACTCGTCAATTTCTTGGTGTGTACGTGTGTCTAATTTGCTTATACTACCTATAATAATTTGTTACTTAATAGACAGAATAAGTAAATGGCCCTTAAAATACATGGGTTAAAAAAATTAGGGTTAATAAAATTATGATTAATAAATAATAACATCCCATTAAAAAAACAAATGTTAACCTTTAAGAAGTTTAGTGTATATTTTAAGCTATGAATACTTCAAGATTTAAATATTTCAGTATTTAAGGCTACATAGACTATGGTGAACACGCTGGCACTTGGTACTAAGTCGATTGAACACACATGGCGTATCGAAAGTTTATCTCCACTTTTTGTTTACTGTGCCTATGATGTAAAAGAAACTAGAAAGCATCCGCTGATAGGCACCATAAACTAAACTTGTAAAAAATGGCAAATTCCTGTCTGCCATGCCTTATGGTGTTTACTTGCGATTTAGAACCTAGGCTTTTCTATGCGACCTAAATTTTGTCTTAACTAGGGAGAATTAATAATTTGTACAAGAGCCATGATATAATAATAATAATATTGTAGTAAATTAAGTATTTTATTAATAATCTTTCTTAGTCTGCCGATTAAAAATATGTATAAATAAAAAACTAAAGGACGTATAAGAATGTTCTATCTTTCACATACCAACGTACATTATGGTGAGACAAAAAATTAAAATTAAATTAGATTTTTTTTACTATAAATCGAGCCTCATAACTGCTAATTGTTAATAATAACAATCAGTCTTAAGTAATTCTAAGTTTTAATGTAACATAAGAATCTATTCAGAATCCAAAATGCTAAATAATGAACAAAAAAAAGCGTCATTTTAAGGCCTAAGCTTTTAGTTGCTCTAAATCGCATTCTCTATTCTCCCCAATACCTTATAATAACGGTCTTTCATATAAGAATTCACCATTACGAATGCGATCGGTAGGATACGTAGTCCTTTGTCACAGATTAAATAAAAATATAAAAATGGTATAGTCAACAAAAGCGTCTTTATTTCGTTTCTTAATCAATGCAAAATGCAAACTAAAATTTCGAATTAACTGAATAAAACTAAATGAAATTAGAAATCAATATGAAATTAGGCAATCTAAGGAAAGATGACATTGACATGTTTCTTTTTAATACAATTATTTTTTTCTTTTTAAGTAATCTTAGGTACTGATATGTAGGACTAGGATATTATCGATAATTTTAACAGTATTAAAAATTTTCAAATCTCTTGTTCTTAGGGTTCACACAATGGCGTTCGTTACTATAGAATCGGGGACTGTATAGCGCCGCGGGTGTCGAACCCATTGTACACAACTGTTCTACTTGAGTATAAACAATAAGATATTCATTAGGGAAAGGGTAATTGAAAATATATCCGCTGAAGCTTATGGGAATTGTCGTTGAAACAAAAAGTAGAAGTCATGAGTAATTTATAAAGCTTTGCACTCTAAAGCATATTGACATTGTAAATTTGATATCGATTATAGAAAGTGATAAACTCTATGGAAATTATATGAAAATAACGTGTAATGAATTCTGATAGCGTGACATAATTTTTACAAATATCTTTCGAGTTACCTACATATATGCCTATGTTTATTAATCCAATTGATATTAACCCATATTATATTGTATGTGGTACTTGTAAAATTGATTAATTTCTAGATAAAGAATATGTATATACAGAAATGCTGTTATATTTTTAAAAAGCAATCATTTCAAATATCACAAGTTGTAATTTTTTTATATTCTAAGGTTTGATGCCATTTTACACATTTTTTCAATCTTTTTGTAATTTGTGGGTAAGGTAGGTTCGGCCAGTAACAACTTTAGTCTCTTCTGTGGACTGTGACTATCATTGCAAACAATCGAAACTTCGACGACAAAAAGTCTAGCAAATACGCGAAAAAAAAGAAAGGTTCTCGTAAATACAATAAAGAAACAAGTTATAACACTGTCCCACTTAAATTTCAAATCTTAATATAGGTACTTATCTTAATTCTAACTCTACATCAAAACAGAATGGGTGAAATCACGTAACAACAATCGCAAGAACAAACAAAACTCAATAGATTTCACTAAAAACATGCCTCAATAAAACAAAAGTATGTAGATCCAGCTTTAGATAACATAATCCGGCATTCCCTTTATCCATCAAAGTATCAAACAAATAAACGAATAAACGAGACGCAACTTCAGACGTGCCCAGTGTTAAAAAAGAATAACGCAAAAGAAGGCGACACGACGTGAAGGCTTTGCGACAACAAGTGTGGGGGTAGTTTAATATTTTTCACCCGTGCATTAAGGTGAGACCGCACTAGGCGTAACTACACTGCACTGCAGCGACGCGACACGGCACTGCAAAATATTCTTTGTATGAAATAGTATGAGGCATACCGCACTACGCGGCAGCAGCACTACGCGACACGGCACTGCACGGCAAACTTGACCAACTCGCCAAAAATGCCGCGGCGTGCTGCGTCGTGTAGTTCCGCTGCCGCTAGTGCGGTATAGCAAGCGACGCGACACTGCACGCCAATCAAGTTCCTTGAACTTTTAATAATAAAATGTAAAAAATATGGTGGGATATTTAACGTATTTAATTTTTTTTCTAATTAATTTCATTTCATAACATTACATCTAAATAAAAATATAAATACAGTTGAACAAACAATTTGATTGATCGAACAGTATAAAAAATAATCTATCGAATAAAAAAACATTACATATGAGACATAATACGCTAACTTGTAAAAAAATTATTTTTATTTTTTAAAAAGAAACATTTATCGAACAAATAATAATTTTTGAAGACCAAACGATTGGTTTATAAAAAATAGTCATAATATTTTTTCAGCCACCAGGTTCAAGGAATTCGCTAATAAATGTCGTAGCATATTTAATGCGTAAAACGAAAGGTTGCTTATAAAAATGGCTCTATACGAAGAACGATTTTTAGTTTTACTTGTTGGCCAATATCCAAAGATTTAATATTATGATCTCCAAAATGACGTTGAATGAAAAATACCAGTAAAAATGTTAGTTTCATCCATCGTGCTCAAAGGATTGCCGAGCTACTGAAAAGCAAAATTTGTCGCGTAGTGCCGCGCTAGTGCGGTATACCTGTTTTTGCAGTGCCGTGTCGCGTCGCTGCAGTGCAGTGTAGTTACGCCTAGTGCGGTCGCACTTTTATTCGCGCACCTCTTATTCCCGTTGGATTTTAAAAGGGGTTTTACAGACAGTAAATAGTCATATAGAGTTTCTAGTTGTTTTGTACATATTTACAGGTTACAAAAGGATTCCTTAAGCTCGCTGCACACAGAATTGCCGCTAAGTTTTATGTATGACAAATAATTTTGAATTTAAACTGAGTTTATTATCTTTTATTTACATAGACTATACAAACTGTTACCATATAACGAAGCTGTCTGTCATCTTTTAATAATTATGCGTATTATACTTTGCAGATTCGCCTTTGTTTAAAATATTCATCAAAATTAATTTAGCCGCTTTACAGTCCATAGGTATTTTTATATAAGCATTTGTTATATACATATAATGTTATATACACAAAAAATAAAAAAGAATTTTACTGTAACAGCGTTTTATTTTAAATACGTAAGCTTTAGTGTTTTTAAAATTTTACTTTGCGGCTAGCCTTAAAATGTGAATAATAGGCAGCCATCATTAACCTGCTACTTTCTTACCCGCAAATAAGTCTTAACTGGCAATACTAGTTTATGTGACACACATTCTATTCTTTATACAAATAAATAGACAAGACAACAGAAACTTTTCCACCTTAGAACAGGACTTTCATAAAAATACTATCACGCCGTTTTATAATATTATGTAAAACAACTTGTAAGTAGCTCTTAATCGGACAAACATCGAAATGTCGAGAACCAAAATCAAATTAACTAAACTGAATGCGCAACAAAATCCGAAAAAAAGTTATATTTATAATTTATAATGTCAAATATTCTCGTACATCTAAGAAAGTATTAGGTTATTACATACATTTTAATATAACTTGTGAATTAAACATGATGCTGGATATATCCAGGGTAACTTTTTAGCATATTTTATTAGTTAATACGAGTGTCAGTAGAATTGATGTAGCCTTTTATGCTACACTTTTTCATTGTCTGGCTATATACTAAACATTAAAATGTGTCCAGCCAGTAGTAATCAGTACATATGAATAAAATTGAAGTGAATTCAGTTTTTAATTTCAAATTAACAGCTTTTCATTAAATCCATATTAAAGTATATACCGTACTAACATCAAAATCAATTTTTCAAATTTTTGTCTGTCTCTCTGTTTGTTGTGGCTAATCTCTGAAACGGCTGGACCGATTTTGACGGGACTTTCACTCACAGATAGCTAATGTTATAAGGAGTAAATTATCTTACCCTTATTTTAGAAATTTTATTTATTTTAACTAGAGGAACCGGCGGCTAAACGCTAGTCATATATGTAATATTTAGCATCTATAGTAGCGAAATTCTAATCAAGACCCATGTCACCTGTTCTAAGGTCTAAACAAATAAATGGGTAGCAAAACTTTCCATCTTCGCAATTAATACTCAACAGTTTCCTGGCTGTTTCGGTTTCTTAAGAGCACTTCAAGTACTAAACGCTATTTCTGTATCGTTAACAGTGACAACGGTTCGCTTTTACTGCTAAGCGAGTTACATGATTGCTTACGGTAGCTTCGTTTGTTAAAGTGTTTGTATGGAAATTGTGCTCAACTATTTACATATTTAAATATTTCAAGACTTAATTTTATTATTTAATAGACAATTTTTATGAGACGTTGGGCTCAGTTTTCTTGAAGATTTTTTCCCTACTTGAAGTGCCAGGGGTCGCAGGTTCGAAACTCGCTGGAATCATTCATTTGTGTGACAAGCACGAATGTTAGTAATCATGGGTGTTTATATTAATAATATAAGTACAGTGTCACAGTGTTTGCTATCGAACTCCTCCGAAACGACTGGACCGATATCTTTGAAATTTGTTCCATTATATTTTTATTCTTGTTAACACTTGGTACTCGTAAGTTTAATCATAAACTTTTAAACTACTAAGAACAAAATTTCCAATATTTTCGTCTTTGAGATGTAAAAATGAACCAAGCAAAAGTTCTCATATCCCCAACGACGTTACAATCTCAAGCCTTCATTTCACAATAAAAGGAAGTACCCTCCGTCGCCGCCGTCGATAGAAGCGTCCCAGCACTCATGCTTGGTACAAAATTTAAGCTCCAAATACACTGAAGCACTTAAGTGCCTTATACTTTATCATGAATAAAGTTTAACTATATATACATTAATAGAATATTCATCAATACGTATATACAAATAAATAACAGTTACGTGTCTGTTTGTAACTTTCAAATAACAGCTTTTTCGTTGCATATGAAGTTATGTACGGTGCTTATACGAAAATACATTTTTTTTTTAATTTTTATTTGACAAGTTATCTGATACTTTTAGCTTATTCTCAAAACGGCCGGACTGATTTTGAAGGTGCTCTGGCAGATAGCTCAGATTTACTTTGACAAATACAAGAGACAATGTTATAGCTGATGTTATAGGGAGTACTAAGGCTATCTTTAATAGGTAAAGAATTAGAATTTCAATCAAAAAATTAAGAGGTAACCCGAGCGAAGCGATAGTAAATCGCTAATAGATGTCCGTGTCCAGCTGTGGGACGTACTACTCCTATTTAGAAGTCCTATAAAAATAATGTAGTAACTGTCCTTATCTGTCAACATTTTGAACCATAGATAAAATATAACATGAAGGTTTTTAAAATAGGTATTAATTATATTACTGGCTGACCCTTCATGCTCACAGTAGCCTATATATTACTAGGTGTGCACTATATATCTAAATCAGTCCAGCCTTTTCTTCGTAAGAGGGACAAACAGACATAACACATAGCATTAATATTTATTATAGTAGTACGTTAAAGAAACTAAGATTTTTTGTTTCATATAACCAAAAAGCTTAAAAATCAATCAATATTTTACGGTCTCATAAATAAAAATTCTACTCTACTATTATCCAATATAAACAAAATCGACGTATAAATTAGTTTCGAATCACGACCTCCGGACACGATTACACTTTATACCAGATAGTCTAAGATCTGCTCTTAAACATATAAATCACCGTCTGATAAAGAAACAGTCAACCGTGTTACAAGCCGGGTGGTCCATATACGAGCTTATTCATGCGTGAGGACGGCAGTTATAGCCTTCTATCAATTGTTTTACTTTCTTTATAGTAAGTTGAGCTTTTAAAAGATATTGGTTAAGGATGTTATTTGCCACTACCTTTTTAACCGAGTTCAAAGGCGAATGATTATTGGGCCAGAACTTTGTGCTTATTTTTCGCTTTGCTCGGTTTCGTCCATAGGTTCGTTTTAACTTATTGTTATCATGGATTAAATATTTTTAGATTTTTGGATTGTATTATAAAGTGTTTTTCCATGGGAATGAGATAACCTCCCGCGGTAAAAAGTAGCCTATTTCACTCCACCAGTCCTCCAACTATCTTCAAACAAATCGCGCCAATCCGTTTTAACGTCAAACAAACGCAATTTAACATTTATTATTAAATAAATAAATTCTCTCGTAAAAAATTCAGGGTCAATACATTATAGAAAAAAACTTTATCAATTTCCCTTTATAATACCACAGTTTAAACAAATAAATACAAAAATGAGTATAGAATAACTTAGTTTTCGTGATTATAACAAATATATATCTTAATTATACAATAAACATGTTAACGAAAAACCTTAACTACTATAATTTTGTAATCTGAAGCATTTATAAACGCTTAAAGCTCACGAATAATTGTCAAGGACGAGGTTTCTTGTATAAATTCTAACACTTACTTTCGTTATTACTTACATAAATAATCACAATTCAACCACAGCCTTAGACGTTTCATATTTATAAGGGCATCTTATTGTATTATACAGGTATTAAAATTTTATTATGGATTCACACGCAAAAATCTAATAAATCAAGCTGGCAGTAAAATATTTTAAAAATTATTAAGCTTCTAAAACTCGGCAATTTACACCTAATAGTACTATGAGTTATTTATTTTAATATAATCTTAGAAAATGCAAAAGGTTCAACTCTTTAATAACACGCACTTAGTCTATTTAAACGCTAGGTACGTATTTCCGCAATATATTATGTATTATTTCACATAATATTATCGATAGTTTTCCTCGTTAAAAAAAAGTTCCCTGAAAAATAACTTCATTAATTAGTATTTAATTATAAGTATTTTCTTATATCACATGACTTATTATATGCCTACGTACTTAAAGTAGTAAGATTTTATTTTATGTAAATCGAACGTGTTATCTATCGCCTTTATTAATATTATTTCTTAAAAATGAACATTTATCAGAAATCAAATGAAGCCATTGGCCTGAGTTATTCTATAAATAGATAATAAGAATAAAATGAAATTAGTCGGTTCAAGTTCTCATCGAAACAATAATAAACGTATAATATGTATTTTCTATGGATCACATATAAGATGGACTATTCGTTTTACCTTTAATAACTCTACTACAGTAACGCGGACCATAACAATGTCATAGAAATTCGCTTAGTTTTTAAATAAATCGCAACGCAAAATTTAAAGGCACGTACAAAGCACTACAAAATGCATAGAAATATCAACAGCCTTCAAATAAAAGCCCACATTTCATCCCAACCTTTTGCCTTCACCATTTTATTTTTCACTGCATTAATTTTTCTTTTTAAGTTATTTCGCTTTATCCCCGTCCAACGTACCTTGGCCTTTGAAATAATACGCGTGGTTACTTTTTTAAAGAATTCCGTAGGTAATAGAGGGTTTGAGAGACCAGAATAACTGGTTGGGTTTGAAAACTGGTGAAACAAAAGAAGTGGACGTATGGCATACTCTTGCGCTGTAACTGAAGTCTCATTTGCGCCTCTTTAAAAATGCAAGTGGAATGACTACAAACCCCGACGATTTTAATGTTTGCCCAGCCTTTTTGACTTTTTGTTAATGCGAGCTAAAAGCGTCTTGTCTCATTACGAAACTACCGTTGTTGTGTAATAAAGTTAAACATTGTGTAGGGTTCTTGAATAGATGCAGACAAAGGTTTAAAATGAGCTATTGACGGTGACTTTGTATGAAGAATAAATAATTGAAATATTTTTCATAGATTAAAAATATTAAGAAGTTCATTTTTTTTTCAACAACATAAAAACAACTAACAAACGATCCGCATATTACTGACAGTATGACACAATGACAAATCGTATTGTGGAATCTTGAATAAAATTCAAATTGCGTGTTGGCAGATTATGAGAGATTCTTTTATCGCACGCTGAGAAGAAAATCCCGTAATGGCATGTATTACAAAAAGTTTGGGGCTGTAACCCCTTAACGCCCCCACCTGCTTAGGGATGAGTGTAAGGCGTATTCAGACTATCCAATAAATTTCATTTATAATAAATAGAAAAATCTACGAGACAATTCAAAGTTAAACTTACATTTCTACTCTATATTTTATAATATAGTGAGATGTAAATTTAATTCTAATACATACCTTTTTTGTAGTTGGATATCTAATCTGGAACTAAAGGATGAAGATTAGAGGGGAGTCAATTGTATACGTACGGTTTACATATCTGAATGTACATTACATGTGTTTTTCAAAGCCTGAATTTTTCACTTTAATATTAATTATTAATTTGTAGTTTATCATTACTGACTCTATATATTATGTATTGCAAACTGTGACAAATTTTAGAATTTTAAAAATATTAGCAAACGACATCTAAAAAGAGCGATTTTTTATAAATTTATATATTGCCTTCATCATATAAATATTTATTTTTATAGCGTAAAGTAATCAAAGTACTTTATAAGTAGATGTAACTTTTAGTTAAAAAATGTAAAAATGTAATCTGTCCGTCTGTATCAGCTTTACACAACCGAAAGAACACAATGACTATGGATGGATAAGGTGAGAAACGAGAAAAGAGATTGAATATTCTAAATACAAAATATGCAACCTTATATATACATAATATGTACATGTTTCTACCTAAGGCAATATATGCTTTTTAAATTAATTAACTTGAAGGTAATGTTAACTTTTTGTGACATTTACTATAATTAGTACTTAAAAGCAGATGTTATAGTTAGTTAAATTTTAAAAAATATAACATCTGCTCATATTTTTTATATCTATTCGTATAATTATAATAATAATTAATATAAAAATAGTATATAGTCGATTTAATTTTTAACCTGTAATTTTTTTTTTAATTCTTAATTAAAAATAGTCGTTATTATCGATACCGAAACCAAATCTGTAGTTATTAGAATTTTTGTCTTTCTTACCGCATCACGAAAAAACCACTGGACAGACTTTGATGAAATTTGATATGATGGTAGCTTATCCGAGTCAATATATATTTTTACTGTAGTAAATTATCACATCTCTTAGAAATCTATACTAACCGTTAAGGCGTACCTAAGGAACGAACCCGAGCGAAGCTAGATTAAGGAACCAGCTATACCTACTACTACATTATATTTCTACCTTTTTATGCTGCAGATGCTAACTGAAAACATTACTTTTTCAAAATATATATAAATTACTAACAGGCTACCTTTACCGCTACGTGACTACACAGTACACCTACTGTATGGTTTTCATTATACTTAGAACGAGCGACACACCCTCGCTTCGCTCGGGTTCGGGTACCCCCTTTAGCAATACTTTACTACTAATTTACTTATTTATATATAATCAAAAGCCTAAAAAATAAGTTTCAAGCTTCTAGCTTTAAAAATGACGTATTTTCCATACAAACTTTCATCCCATATTACAACCCTTTACAGTCCTTTTCACGCCTTCAAAAGTCTATATCCTTTCTCAGGCTCTAGACTATATGTGTACCAAATTTCATTAAAATCGGTCCAGTAGTTTTTGAGTTTATTCGTTACATACAAAAATACAAATCTTTCCTCTTTATAATATTATATTAGTATATAGATATATTTGAATACATTTAAATCCAGCACAAAATCTGGATTGTTGTAATTACACCGTCAAAAGTTGTTACGTTGTTAAAAAATAGTGGCTTTATGCACATAAATTCTGTAAAGAATATAAAATGTAGTATTATACAAATTGCAAGTAGGGGTAGGCCTGTAAGACGGCTGGGGTGGGGAAGTCCCCGTTTTCGCCATAAGTGCGAAGTCAGGCGCGCTCGTGACCTCGCATCGGGAAATGACCAATCTTCTGCTAGCGTTTGCTGGAGAGCAACTGAGTAGAATATTCATTTTATATATTTTTTTTGTATATAAAATTTTTTAGTTTAAAATTTTTAGTTTTAACCTACCTTTGGAAGTTCTTTTTGGTACTAAAAAAATACCTATTCATTATACCACTTTTAAATTCAAAAACGTTTATCCACATTTTATGATAATTAAAAAGATATTAATGATCTCAAATAAGGTACATATCTACATAATTATCTAACATTAATAAGTACTACTTACTCGAATGACAGTACGTGAAGCATTTCTAATTAATATTTGTACCACTTTACCTGAAAGCTTTATCATGTACACAACATTCCTCATCCTTAAAGTTATAATTAAGTATCTGGAGTATAGAATAGAGGGTAATACTTAAAATTAAGTTAATGAAAAATATGTACCAATATTTCTACCCTTTTTAAAGAATAGAATAAAAAAAGAGATTACCGCCGCACTCATAGTCACTTAACGACCCATTAAATCGAGAATCTCCATACTAAAAAACTACTTAATGGTTCATTAAGTAAGTCTGAGTGCAGCGGTTATTCTCAAAGTACTAAAACAAACTTATTTTACCTGTCAATTTAACTAAAAAATCTCTTAATAAAAAATCTTCAATATGATTTTCAACAGATAGTTCATAATATTGAAATTTCTTTAGAATTAGCATCGCAAATCGTTTTCAGCGCTGTCGAGGACTTGTACCTAACCACTCGTGCCTCTCGACGATATCTTCTGACACTTGAAGTCTGTACCGATATAAGATAGTGCATGTTCCTAATTTCGAGGGGCTATTGTATTTTGAAACCGCTATTTGGTTTCGAGAGTTGATTTTTTTAATTTATTTAATTAATATAGTAAGTAAATAAGAAAGTATGTGGGTTTCCGAATGCTCTGACATCGGTTAATATTATATAATATATGTTTGCATGTATTATTGTTACTCGTGTTACTCAATAACGTTGACACATCCTGTTGGATTTATATTATGAAATTTAGTACCTATACAGAATGTCTATGACCTGGGTAGTGGGTACGATTACGTAGCATAATTAGACACCTAGGGGTGTACTCGAGACAGCGAAGATATGTCACTTTTCAATTATTAGGATAAGGATTTTTTCACAATTAAGTAAGGCGTAGGTACAATTAAAAGAACTATGACTTGTTATAATCATATTTTTAAGCTACATCTAAGTTTATTTCTTTCAAAGGTTGCAGCTCAAAGAAAACACGCATTCATGTATTATTTATATCTTCATAGCAACCACCACCATATTATATAACGTATTTTAGCATGATGTATTAAATATTAAGATTACGATTATTTTAATAAAGGTCATTTAAATTCTATTGGCGGCGCAATTAGTCTCGCGAGGCGATATACAATTTATAGTATAGCTTCCCACTCTCTTACAATTAACATTCACCAACTTGTTACTTTTCACGTCGCGTAGGCAGCTTGTAAACTATTGTGATATGCTAATAATACTGCGAACAAGCGAAAATGAAACGATTTACGATAGAACACAATAATATTCACGTCTTGAATATAATTAATGTTGTATTTACCTCGACGAAACCTACACTGTAAAATAAATCGAATATAGTTATGGTTTCGTCTCTTTTGTGTAATTTGTGTAAATATAAAACTGTTACATCTTCTAATCTAATATATAAAAATCTCGTGTCACAGTGTTTGTTATCGAACTCCTTCGAAACGGCTTGACCGATTTTTATGAGATTTTTGTGTATATTAGGTAGGTCTGAGAATAGATTGTAGGCTATTTTTTATTCCTCTAGGTGATAAGGGAGGGCCTCCCTAGATTCTCTCTAGATTTTTTATTCCTTATTTTTAGACCAATTTTTATTTTTACTATTTCTAATTTGGCATCAAAAAATACTTAACCCCTAATTTTTCATTTCTCAGGCGCTGCGGGAGCCGCGGAAATTGCTAGTATGTATAAAAAGTAACATTTTCTAGCTGTGTCAGAGTCGAAGTCAGTTAAACAAATTTGGTTAATTAGGTTGACTTCGTGTCCTATGTAGGTACTCTTTTGTGAGTTTCTAAAAATATTTCATTGACTATACAGTATACTACACAGTGCAAAGCTTTTATATCAATATCTGAAAAGTCCTACGTAAGGTTTCTTTTATTTTGGTTAGATTTATTGAATTAAATTTAGATTTTTTCCATGAAAGTATAATGTCATTGAAATATAAAAAGTAATTATCCATTCAAAATTAAATACAATATTAAAGGGAGTTCAAAATTGAAATTGATTAACAGAAATAGAATTCATCTAATTGTATAATAATAATAAAACTTTTAATGAGTTTATTTTATTTTTATCTTATCAAGGAGCTTTAAAAGCTCTATTGTGTTGTTGTGCCTAGTAGGTGCCAGTGTTGTTTTCGTGATTCTCACGGTATGTGATTTATCGAATAGTTGTGCCTTGTGGGCGTCAACAACTCGAAGAATCGTTACCGCAATCGGAATGTCGACAAGCTTAAGCATAGAACAGTAAATAAAGGAGAAATGATATTTGTATATTTCGAAAACGAAAGTGTCGTATAACTTCATAGTATGTGCTATTTTAAAATCTAATGTTGATGGTTTTTTGATTTGTTGTTAAGAAAATGATGGCGCATTCGCTTTATGACTGAAGCTTTCAAAGTCTTGAAATCTAAACTTTAACTTTTATAAGTTAAAAACTGTCTAAAATAATCCATCAATTGTTTCATCTGTCATATATCGTAAACTAGAGAAATTTAGAAAACTTTCTTATTAATAGTGTAATGCGTTGTTAATGAAACGATCTTCAGTTTCCAGTAGTAAATACATTTATTCGCTATCTTCATACAATTTCCTCTTTTTAATAAATAATACATAATATATCAAGTTCTTATTATTTAAACCATTATCTTTTTAATCACAATCCACGTTTATCCATCTCAACTCCTCGCAGATCAATCCCTCGCATAACAATTCCCCATTCTTTGTCATGTCAATTTTTATATTAATTTGAATATTCTTTATTTTTCTAAAAAATTTCATAATATTGATTGCCACAGTTACAAAATGGCCAGTTTAACAAATTAAAAAGTAGTGAAACCTTACAATAGTAAAGATTTTTATTATTTTTATTTTTATACCACTTCTATTTCGCTGTTCTATACTAGTGATTGTGTTAAGTTCGATGTTTGTTTAGTTTATTGCTAACGTTTTGTCAATCAGTGGCATTTATCGTTTACTGATTCGAAGTGAACTGTCGTGTGACAAAGACAATGATTGACGTATGCATGGTTCCAAATACTTTTATGCCGAAGTTAAATGTTTAGAAATAAATCACTGTTTTGCATAATGACAGCCACTTTAAAAGCCGAACTTGGTTTTGGTGACCATATAGGTAAAATTGAAAACCTATTCTATTATTCCATGCATGTGTTGCCAGAAATATCATCATCATCATCATCAGCCCTTATTAACGTCCCACTGCTGGGCACGGGCCTCCCTCAGTACGAGGGGGATCAGGCCATAGTCCACCGCGCTGGCCCAGTGCGTGTTGGCGGACTTCACATGTCTTACGAAAACTTGCTAGGTTTTCTCAGACATGCAGGTTTCCTCACGATGTTTTCCTTCACCGTAACAAGTGGTAATCATGATAGAAATGATTCGCACATGAAAATATCAGAGGTGCGAGACCCGGATTTGAACCCGCATCACTCGGTTATACAAGCGACGCGTTACCGCTGGGCTACCACTGCCTACTACCAGAAATATGTTGGGACATTATTACACATAGCGCCATCTAGTTTCGTGGTAAGCTACGAGGTTAATGTTACGGATACCAGATAGTTAATACACTATACATATATTATAACTTTTTTCATTTTTTTCATTCATATACATACATATTATAAATATAAACACCCATGACTGGAGTAAAAACATTCGCGCTCAACAAATGAGTGCCCCCATCGGGACTAGAACCCGCGACCGCTGGGCGCAGAAAGTAGGGTTACTACAAACAGAGCCAAACATCTACGTCTATCTCCTATTAATTTACTTTTGTTATAACTCTGAAAAAACACATTCTTTGTAAGAAAATAGCATAAAACTTATATCGTGACGTGTTTTATCAAAGCACTTAACGCTTGAGTGAAGTCAGTGGAAAAAACTAGTTGTAATACATAATTAATTTCATTAATGACTTATAAATTTTGCTATCCTGTATTAAAACTTTAATTGATATAATGAATTTTATATTCCAAAAAAACACAATTTTTCTTTGATATATACGAGTACTTCATATACTTAATATATTATCATAATTTAAATCTTTAGCATTAATCAAAAGAAGATAGACAGCTTTTTCAATAAATCTATAATAAAGATGAGCAACACATTTACTTTATTATCTAACAATAATTTATATTTACAGCTTATAATATCATTATGCATCCGACCATACAAAAGATTTCTAAAAAAGCTTGCGCAATAGAAGAAGAACGTATATACGACTATGGAAATCAGATGTTCAAAACTCTGTCATACTAATTAATCTAATGATAAAGATATCGAAATGGTTTTTCTTTAATAGATATCTTAACTAATTAGTTTAACAAATTTTGGTATTAATTAAACATGAATCAATATATCTTTATCTACGGATTTGATAATATTTTAAATTAAGATGCTTAGTTAAATGAACACTGTCTAATCGTTGTTATAATAACGCTTTAGGCTAGAACTTAACCTCGGGTTCATCACTACGTACCTACATTTTGACAGTTAATTTCACAGAGCTGACATATTTTGTAGCAGTAAAAAGTACCCTATATGTTGATAACCAGTTATCATCATACTAAATTGCTCGAAAATATTTCTGGGTTTCTCGTCATGCGATTACAGAGAGACAGACAGACAAAAATTCTAAAAAATACAGATTTGGTCTTATATCGATAATAATAACTATCTTTATTAGAATATCCAAAAAATAATGAATGTAAAGATTCAACTAAAATTTTTATTATATATAGAAAATATAGAAACGTATCCTCAAATGATAAAACTATATTTGTAAAAGTTAATTTGGTAAGTTTCAGTTCAATTACCTATTGATTCTACCTGGAAACGCCCTTTACAGGTGATGTAGGTTTCCAATTTGTATCACATATGCTTGTTATATGTAGGCGCTTAACTCTTATCCAACGAAAATGTAAGGAAAAACGGTAAAAATTCACGAATAACAGAAAGGGTGTTCCATATGTCAATTGAGGGTGGGGCCTTCGCGTCTTACGTACCTTAAGGAGGCGTATGTTACGCATATGTTGGATTTATGTGAAAGTTACGATTTCTAAAGATACCTATTGTTGTCATATTCTTGGGTCCTTTTTCCATAGATTTCATCGCTTTATTTCAACCCGTCTAGCCGTACTGCTTTAAAACAACTCAGTAGCTTTCCGACTTCAATTGACATCATTGTGATGACATATTTCTAACTGTAAACACTTTTTTTAGAACATAAAATAGCCTATATTTTGTAATATAGCTTCCTTATAGTAAAACAACATTCATCAGCACAATAGCTTCAAAGATTATTTAAACTTACAAACTTGCAAACCTAAAACCTTAATCTTTATATATTATAATATAACTAGTGGTTCACTCTTGATTGATGAGCATTAAATATATCGGAAAGATATTTTTTTAACTGACAGCTTAAAAAGTATCCTATGTATATGACTTGGATAACCAACTATATCATACCAAATTTTATCAAAAAGGTTGTATTAACACCGTTCACTGAAACGAAAAAGTATCATAAATATTAATGTAACAACTGAAGCATACATTTGTTAGGACGTCTTTTGAAAAGGCTAAATGTAATATTAAGTACTGTTAATTAAATTGTATTTTTAAGAGCTTTATAATATTACCAAAGCCTATGAAACATTATAGTTGGCCAACGGACGTGACAGCCAGCCGAAGCTGCCATACACTCGCGTGGGACATTGACATGTATGATAACTTTGGCTGTCACGTCTATTGGCCGACTATATGTTTCACAGGCTTTGATATTACTTTAAATGTCTATATAACAATAATATGTAGTAAAAATATAATCAAACATATAATACAGGTATGAAGAACGTATAATAGAAGTAAACGTTATTGAGTAAACTTAAAAGTCCGACATTTAAAAGTACTTTGATAGGTATAATGTATATGTAAATATTTACCTTTAATATTGTACTCAATGATGGACACTATCAAAGCCGTTTATTGGCGGTGCCTTTTATGCCTACAAGACATCATAATACAAGTCTTATATTATTCTTAATATATTGGGTAAATTTATAAAACATACAATTTCTTCTGTTCAATAAAATATTTTTTTAACTCGCACTGCTGGGTATGGACCATTCTACAATACGAGACTGATTAGGTCGTACTCTACATAAAGTGCGGGTGGACGGACTTGACATATCTTTTAAAAAATTGCTAGGATATCTCAGATACACAGATTTTCTCATGTTGTGTCTTCTCCATTCTACGTGACATTGGCAAAGTAATCTGTGCTCCACTGGCACGCTTTCAAGCCATTAACAAGAGAATTGAATAGATTTTTCATTCACCATAAAGCAAGTGATAATCATGTTAGAAAGGGTTTGCATGACTCGGGAATAGAACCTCTTTACGTTTACCTAAAGATACTTTCATTTTCTTTTCTATAACTATAGCTGTACTGTAGTAGTAAAATGTTATATTGTATTAAATAAAAAGAATGTTATAGAAAACACAAAGTGTACTTAGGGCCTAATTCAAACGACAGCAGGTCACAAGTTGAATATTAAATCAGCAAAACAATTACTCACAATTAAATGAGTCAACATTAGATACGAATATAAAACGCGAAATGTATGTAATAAAAATAGTTTGTCATTTTCATATTTACTTAATTGGTCCCACTTGGTTTATGATAGTAGGGACTACACGCAACACGTGAAGAGGGACACGCCTAGATAGATAATGCGACAATTAGTAAAATGTACTCTAATCGAGAATCAAACTTATAACCCTTAAAACATATTAAATCATCGAGATATGAGTATCATTTTAATAATTATAATCGATTTCTACTAGTTCCATATTTATGATTTGTTTCTACTGGATTTTTCATGCTTCATTCACATTACTGTTATCTTTCTTTTAGTAAAACCGAGTATTCTGTATTCTCCGTCATAATATATAAAATCATCTCTTACTCCATTACACATTTTCTAAAAGTTGCAAGACTTGGTCAAATACGTATAGATATATGAACTTATATCTAGTAAATATATAGAATAAAATAAAGATTACCTAGGTCTACTCTCGCTACAAATTACGTAAAAATACGACAACCCAAAAAAAATACAAAGTGCGCCTTGCTCAAAGACCTGTAAAGTAAAAAATGATATTGTAAAAGAAATTATTATTTTCTAGTTCGATTGGTTTTATATATCGTTAAATACTCTAAATTCATATCATTATATTAGTTTATTGTCATTTCAGAGACAAACAGACAGACAAATATTTGTATCTATTGATAACAAAAAATCTTAGTCATTTATCATTTATAATTACCTACAGTTTTATTATGTAATAATATAATTAACCTAGTATTTGTAATACAACTATGATTATTATAGAAAATTTAACTGAAACTTAATATGATAAATAAAACTATCTTTTCAGATTTTGTCGCGGATTTATTTCCATTTTTGGTTTCGAATGCTTTACAGCGTCAAATATTCGCGTAGACATAAGAAAGTATTTTTAAACTTTAATATATAAATAGATATTATTCATCAAAAACTTTTTTATTACAATATTTTTTTTATTATTATAGAACAGCTTTTCAAAAGCTACTAAATTAAAAAAAATATCAGTAGAATATAATAAAATATAAACAGAGTAGAAAAGTTAATTTACTGGTTTGTCCTTGCCTAATTTATATTTAGATTTTAATCTAAACATAGCTCTATTCATAATATTACAACGAGTTCGATGCGCGCAATAATACCCCCGAAATAAGGTCACGAGGGTTCAAGTTTATCAGCTTTCATTAATTAAATTGATTACGTAGAGTTAGGAAGAAAATTGATACGGTAACTACACATCCAATTTAACTTTGATCTCTTCACGGATTTTAAAGGAATTAACTTGTTTTTTTTTTATTTGAACCATATATTTCTAGTAAATATGAGTTCGTTATCCTGCTGTCGCCCTGCCTAATTTATTTTTTTGCAAACTTTGAATGTTTTATTTATTTATATTTAATTAAAAGCCTAAAAAATAAGTTTCAAGCTTCTAGCTTTAAAGATGACATAATTTCCAAAACTATCATCCCCTATTTCATAATCCTTTACAGCCATTTTTCAAATTGAAAAGTAGCCTAAGTATATCCTTTCTCAGGCTCTAGACTATCTGTGTACTAAATTTCATTTAAGTCGATTCAGTACTTTAGGCGTGATTGAGTAACACACAGACAACAGAGCTACTTTCGCATTTATAATATTAGTAAGGATTGAAAAATATCGTATACTAAATTATGTATATTGGTTATGTTTATTCTGTACTATATTTGTTTTTTAAAAAAAACAATAGTGAGTATAACTTAAAATTCACGTTTAATTAGTGGTTGATGTCATATCCAAAAATATTAGTAGCTTTAAGTACTTAACGGTCCCTTCTCATAGGTTTCTTTAGTTGCATGAATATTTCTACAATGAGTACAGTTAGATAAATAATCTTAAAAATATGACATTCGAATGTAAATGCAAACCGCGCCATGGCTTTTCTTAAATTTTCGGAAAAAAAAAATATACTACTATATTGTTATAGAACTACGAGTACTAATATTATTACAACATTTACATACGTCACTTGCAAGAAAAACTTTATTATTAACATTTTTGCTCTCTATCTGCTAATCTTCGAAACGAATGGACCGATTTTTTATTAGTACCGGAACTTTCACTGCCTGATTGGTAATGTTATAAGAAATAACTTCGGTTATTTTTATTTCAGAAAAAGAATTAGTGTTACGCTAAAAACGTAAAACATACCTAGTGGCGTAAGTCGAGAGTAAAACCACATAAATACTCCTTGATCATCATATCAGTTCCAGATAATATAGGCAGATAATATCTAGGAAAGTACCTATATAAGAAAAAAATGTGCATAAAGAGAGATATTTTACGCTGATTGACATTATTGTGTCATATCATACGAAGCAATCATGACAAGTACTAAAAATAAAGGATGCTATAAACAAAGCATTCAAAAACAATGAATAAACTTAAAATAATTGTAATTTTAAAGTCTTAAAACTCGTGTTATTGTTAATTACTTTTACAAGGCCGTTTGGACTTAGCACTACTAGAATACTTTACTTAATTGGTACCTACGCCATATGTTAACGAGCAAGGGTTAACTTACGAGCATATGCAATGGTCTTCCTAGTTATTAACGCCTATTAAATTTTAGTCCGTATTAGGTGCTAGCCGTAATTTCCATCACACACGAATGCTAAGGCGTATTACACACTATGAAGGAAGCTGTCATACTCGTACAATAATGTACCCAATAAGTAATAGGTAACTTAGGATAACATAACTTTAAATGGGAGTATATATTACTAGAAATACTAGAAAAATGACTAAAATCTGTTTACAATAGATGTAAATATTCCACAACATGCAAAAAAGCATAAAATTAGCATATCATATATAAATAAATATGTTATTGCCAAAAATTGCCGTAAAACTGCTCAATATTTTTTTTTACGAACATGATTCATGTTAAACACAGTTTTATGTGTGTTTTGAAGTTATTATTCATCATACTAGCGATTAACCCTTGCTTCGGTCGTTACGTTTAAATGTTTGAAGCGGAACACTAATTCTTTAAACAATAAATGCTTAAGTTACTCCTTATAAAGTTATAACTCTAGCTATCTGCCAGTGTAAGTGAAGTCAAAATTTTGTCCAGCTGTTTTATAAATAGAAAGCAAATAGACAGACAAGCAGATTAAGGAATTGCGAGATGTATACCATTAATACTAGGAGTAATCATAAACTTGTAATGCCTGTGACTCGTTTACGCCGAGTCAGTAATACTTTTTATGGACAATGTATACGCTTATACAACAGGATCCCAGAAAACGTTCAAAAAGCTCCTATTGCCAAATTTAAAAAAATTGTGAAAGAACGTTTAGGTAGTAAAGGATATTATTCGATTAACGATTTTTTAGAAGACAGTACGCCTTGGAAATGATGTGATCGCCTCCAGGCTATTTCAACCCATAGAATTATTGTGCATTACAATTTTAATTAAATAAATTATTTTTAACAAAAAACAAAAACCGACTTCAAAACTAAACAAATCTAAACTAAAAAGTAGAAAATAATACTTTTAAGAACTTCGTTAATTTTGAAGTCGGTGCCAGCCAAGACGGATAGACTTATCTTGCCTTTGCAAGGAACTTTCGAACGGTATTTTGATTATGTTTACAAATATTATAGATATAGATTAATCGAATATGTGTCTATTTAAGGCTATTTTGCTTTGGCTGGCACCGACTTCTAAATTAACGAAGTTCTTAAAAGTATTATTTTCTACTTTTTAGTTTAGATTTGTTTAGTTTTGAAGTCGGTTTTTGTTTTTTGTTAAAAATAATTTATTTTCAAATTTTTAACGGAAAGTGGATACTTATTTTGTTTATGTACAAAAAATAATTTTCCAAATCGGTCCAGCCATCTTCGAGTAATGAGGAACATACATATTGAGAACCTCCTCCTTTTTTTAGAGTCGGTTAATAAGAGCCTGAAAGAATTTAACTATCGGTCTATAATTACGTATAATATTGAAAGAATTTTCTTTTAACTCCTAACCGTTGAGGAGTTGTACCTTCCATCATTAGCTCAGGAGATGATGATTATCAGACGCAAATACTTGAACAGCTTTAGAAAATATATGAAAAACGTAATAAGTGCCTATAAAGTTTGAGAGTTGTCTTCGATTTCCCTGGGATCCCATCATCAGATCGTGACTTGGTGACTATGGGACCAACTAGAAACTATACCCTTTCAAACAAAAAAAGAATTTTCCAAATCGGTCCAGCCATCGTCGAGTAATCGGGGAACATACATAGAAAAAAAAAAAAAAAAAGTCCCCGACGAATTGAGAACCTCCTCCTTTTTTTGAAGTCGGTTAAAAAATATTAAAACAGACAAAAAAAAAATTTGTCCCGCTGAGTTTCTTTCGCCAGTTCTTCTCAGGTCAGTGGCTTCTTCTTTCCGAACTGGTAGTAGACTCATGACGTTCAGTAAAAAATTGTAATAATTTTATGCTGAATAAAATATTTTGAATTTGATTGACAAAAAGACAGACAGACGCTTTGAAGCCATTAACAAGAGGACATATAGACTGGCACGCTTTGAAATCATTATATTAACAAGAGAATTGAATTGTAAGGTAGACAAAAATGTAAAAAAAAGTTTTTTTTTTCTTATCAGCGCAATATATTATTTCAGTGCCACACAGACTTCAACAGAGGGTTGGAGAAGCAGAAGCAAGCTTTTAAGCATATAAAATACATATATCAGGTGACTCCTCTTTTTGCGTGCCTCAAGCTAGCGCTAGGATATGTGATTGACATTATGCACAGAAATACAAAATCAAATAATAGCATATAGATATTTTATAAAAAGCTGTTATGTTGGTGTGATATGAATAATGACTGATGATTGTTTTTACGTAAACACTAATTTGGAAATTAAATCAAAATATTTTTTAGATATTTACTCAAATATTTTAATAATAATAGTTAATTTTAAAATATTTTTATTAAAAAAGCTACAGTTAGAATATTATTCCACTTTTCAATTAGTATTTAAGACGATTTTGTTTTCTTACTTTAAGAGAACGTTTTATCATAACTAGTAAACTTCTAACGTATGACATTACTGAAATCGTAAAAATTCTTAGGTAAGTTTGTCTCAACCAATCTCAATGTACGTATCACTTGTCGCCATTTTAGATTTCTTAACTATCAGAAATTAAATGATATAACAAAATGAATCTTATGTGTTAACTATAAAGTTGACATTAGCTTAAGAGAAAGAGTAAATAAGTCGATTTTTTGGGAAACCTCATACGTGTTCCAAGAATGTGTGAAAGGGAGCATGCATAGGGGTTACGTGTGTAGGCGGGTAAAGAAAAAGGCGATTTTTCTAATAAAATTCGCTATTGGCGAAGATTCTAAGGCGTATTACAATAAAAATTGTTTTTTCTTGCCTATCGTACGAATATTTTCGTGTTTCTCAATAGTTTATCTACAATTTTTGACATTGTTTGCTCCATACAAGTAATTTTAATTTCTATAACTACTATTTATAACTGCATATAAAAACGATAGGTCCTGTAAAAAATATTATGACAAAGTTCAATAAAATTAATTGTTCATGAATCATTTAAAAAAAAAAGTATATTAAGTATATTAAGTAATATGGAATAAAAAATATGATTTTAATGCTTCTTGTAATTTTCCAGCTAATATGGTACTTACTTCGTTGTAAATGTTTTAGCAATTTTGTATGATTGTTGTTTTGTATTTACAAATGCAACAAAGATGGTTTATAATGCAGTTTAATTGGTCGATAATCTACTTTTTCTGACAAAACTATAAAAAATAACTCAAGAAAACGGAGTTATTATAATATCAAACTGTATTTAATTCTTTTAATTTTATATTGATATACATTACATGTTATAAAAAATTTATAAATATTAATAAAAATGAAGAGTCTGTGTGTCTCTTAAAAATCATTGTTTTCTTATATATATACCTACTTACGTAGAGTTTCTTTAATTCAATTCTCTTGTATTAACAAGGCTTTAAAACATGCCAGTTGAGCACAGATTACTTCGCCAATGTCACGTAGATATAAAGTTCTTTAATGTCGTTATTGTTGGAGATAATTGTAATAAAATTTTTAATTTAGAATTTAGAAGTTTGTAGGATTCCAGCTTAAAAATCAATGCCCCGATAGTATATCTCTTAATCTCCAAATAACTATTTTTATTTATTAAAATAGAGACCCGGCTGAAATGTATAAGTATATAATAAAACTCCAAACGTATCGAAATTTCATTTCTCAATATTTCCGTAATATTTTTCATACACCATGGATGACATGTCAAGAAGTATTACAATACTTAACTCGGTTTTAGGACAAGGCGACTTATTGTAAGTGAATAAGGTAGATTTTTGAGTAAACTACAAAACAATCCCTCTGCGATTCCATACGATTTCACCAAGTAATGATTTGCTTCGTAATGAGGGAGACGCGCGAATAATATTCTGAGCGGAAAACATTGATTATATAAAAATCTAGATGTGATATTATATAATCATTACATAATATAACAATATACTAACTTAGCTCGAATCTGTACATTATATTATTTATTTATTTTTTTGGAAATTTCACTGAAATAGCTCTTATTACCGACACAAAGGCCGAATCTATTATTTTTACAATTTTTGTTTAAGTCACTAGTAATGATTACAAATATTTTTATAATACATGCACAAACATTGCCATATAAGAAAAATATTGTTTATATTAAATCTTTTAAATCACCCACGCCCTCTTCACAAATTCATTTTGTGATTTATCGAATATAGTTCTCAAGGTTTATTAAAAATTTTAAAATATTATATTTATTTGAAAACAGAAACATACTACGAACTACAAGTACAATTAACCGTTTTATATATTATCGATTAGATTAGAACGTTCAACGTACATAATTATTATCAAATGACAAGCGACTCGTAACAAGTTTAGTTGAGTGTTTTTCTTATTTTTGATTAATTTGTCGAATATTACAATTTTTCATACAAATATTATAGTTAGCTTCCGAGTGAAAATATTTTAAAATTACTTATTAATATGGAGCCCGAATAAATAATCTAACCTCATCCAGTGCTAGATAATTCCTAAAAGGAAAATGTCGGTCCTTCCGGAGTTTATTATTGCTGTTATTGCTTCCACACGTCAAACAGATTTTTTGCGATCTTCGTATCTCCATATCTTATATTATATTATCTTTAAATATTCTCATCTTATAAAAGATATTCATATATTGTCTTACATTTTTTAATAAATTGTGAATGTATCAGAAAAATCCTAAGCAAACAAAATATAAGGTAATCAACACTTAATGATATTTTTTAATATTAAGTGTACAATCTATGTCTCTAATAAAAAAATAGAATTTTTGCCTATCACATACATTTCATAATAAAACTTATAAACTTTTTATTTAATAAAATCCATATAACATTGTATTATGCAAATTAGATCTAGAAATACGAGCACAGATGGACATTTGATACACTATTTTTCTTTACTTTAAAAAACCCGTTACCTACAAGACGGTTGAAAATAATTATTTATGAGTTTTATTTCAACATTCAATAGATTAGTGTTAGAGATATGTAATGGCCATTAATTTAAATAGATTCATTGTTTGCTGTTTGAAGAGTAAAGCACTAAAGAGCAAAGGCGCTCGAAGTCAACAACCCACGCAGCTAATTCCTAGAACACGTGGGCCCGTAACGAGCGGTGGCAACTTTCATCTCATTATTGTTGAAACAGTTGCATTACAAAAACGTTCAAGCATTGTCGTAAAGACGTATATTTTTCATAAAATACTTTTCGAAATTTCTCCCACACGAGGCCTGAGGCATGACGTAACGAGAACCAGCACAGCCTCTTCACTCGAAAGCCACTCGAGAAACCCTCACCCCTCCCGCTCTAAAACACAAAAAAGTAAGGGACGCCGATAACATAACTCCGTCATATTTTTCCCTTTACCACCCTAGCCATCTGAAGCGTTCTTATACATAAAAGAGGTTCTCGAGAAAATAATAACGGGACTCCTCAAAGGCCACCAACTTTCGCTATTTTGTGCTTTGATTTCCAACTTCGCAAAGAATCCGCTCGCCACAAAGGAGTTTCGCGATTTAAGCAAGGATTTAATTTTCAATTTCATACTGCTACCTGCTCCGATAATTGTTTACTTGTAAGAGATTTATGGACGATAAAACGTTTTTTTAAGGAACGGTTTGGCGGGCTTTTAAAGGCAAATTGGCCCGAGTTGAAACTCTTTACAAATTACTCGGCTACATGCGAACCTCTTTATTTTATGACCGTTTAAACGCGATAAATTTCTTACTTAAGTACAATGTTTTTTTTTTATATTTTATCAACTGTGTTAATGTTAATAATTTATCAATTAGTGTCTTCAAATATATAATTTATGACATAACTATAGTATACTTGGATTGGAGTAGAAGTAGTTTTGTAATATGCAAGTTATTTTTTTAATTCTTTAGCAATTTATATAAGTGCAATTTAGTTTAAGCAATTTATTATTATTTTTAGCAACTTTAATAAGTAACCGCTATGATTGAAACAGTAAGAATGATCGTTAAGATAATGAAATATCTCAAACCTTTAGAGTGGTCGGAACGTTAAGAGTTAGCGGACTAAATAACACATGAGTATCAAGAACGAGTCAGAATGACCCATCAAAGCGACTCGAGCCTGCCATATTCCACATAACTTGCGTATGCGAAAACATTTCTACAAGGCTCTTTAGACGACAGATTTTATGACGACAAATGATAAAAATACTCAACGTTTCATTGTGAAGCTCGAGAACGGTGAATTTTTCTACGCCCTCAGTAATATACCTGTACGTGTACATGTGTACGAAAGGGCGAAGTTATTTGCCTTCGCTTCTCTTCCGTCCATTTCGCCCTCCTCCAGCCCCCTACTTCCGGTTCCTATATCCACCCACCACCCGCAGCATATGTTACTGTAAACTCAGCTCTATCACATATGTGTTAAATTCAAATTCGATTGTCGTGGTGTACTATTTTTCTTTAGTCTAACCTAGTAGTAGCAGAACGTTGTTGCGAAAGCAAAGATTCTGAACTGTACAGCAAGTGTTACACGTCTTAAAACGTATTATTTTTGCGCGTGGTTGTTTAGACCCTTTTGCTTCGAGGACCTCCCTCCCCCCGCTCACGGATTGTACGAAAAACATATTTTTCAGATAACGACACTGAGAAAGGAAAATATTCAGATGGAAATTCTCCGATACGGCGCGTCGGGTGCGCCCGCATAGAAAATATTAAGGGGCGTGTGCTACTTAGCGATATTTTTCGACATGCTTTACGTTTATTGCTAACTCATGATATCGGATACCCGTTTGTCGTACATCATTTTACGCATTAAAAATATATTAGTGAACTGTTTGACTACACACGAAAAACTTACCACCTCAGTTTGAACTATTTGAAAGGCCTATTTCACCTCCTAAAAAGTACTATGACGAATTTATAAGAAACTGAAGTATTCCAAAAATTATTATACAAAGAACCCAGCAGGGTATTAAGTAACATGATATTAGCATCCCTCGGGCGGAAAGAGACAAGCTCTCGGATTAAATGCTTAATTAGAGTGAGACAGAGCAGCGAGGGGGCGATCTTGTCTAAAGGACATTGGCCTCTAGGGCACGCGACCGTTGATTCGAACTCCTTTTTAATTCTTTTTTATTAATTACGCTGCAGCCGCATCGTCTAGATACTTTAGGTTGAATGAGAAATATATTGATATTAATTTCATGTACATTTATTTTTCTTGAATAATAAAATATTGTTGTAAGTCATTAAAACTACTCGTATAGAAAAAAAATTTTTCAAATTGCCTTTAATTAGACCTATGTTATAAGTAAGCATCAAGTTATGTTTTCTATATAGAGCCCAACATATTAAATCGAATATTTTGAATCAAAAATAAGAACATTTTACTTTTTCCACAACAACGATCAAAATCCATTAGCAGCGGCACATTTCTTAAACACCCCAGCCTCTGTCTCATTACAAAGCTTTTTCTCAACTACGCGTTTTATTTCCAACTTAATGGGTAGCTCGGTTCTTTTAATGTAAACTTGGCAATGGGGGAAACTCGGCCAAATTGGGTCGGCGTTTGACTTAATTTTTTTCACCAAGGTCGTGTATAATCAATACAGGGGTGCTCTTTTACGCCTACAGTAATTAGATATTTGGGGTATCGATTTTGAGGTAGGTCGCGGAAATCAATGGTAATTGGCATTGTAAAGGTCTTTGCCATTATCATTTATAGTCTAAGAGATGAATTCAAAAAAATAATTTTAAATACTTGTCGCACTTAATATCAAACTAGAATATATTTAAAGAAAAGGGAGGAGACATGCGACAGCAATTTTTTAAAAAAAAATTACATTATTTTTCATCCTAACAATTGAATAAAGCGTTATTGACTTACTCATATGATAATTTCGTTTATCCCTCAAGCGTGTACAGACAGCAAAAAACCGGTTGTGTGGAAAGGCAAAGACTCTTACAATATTTGCTTCAAGCGGAATGCGGTAGCCAAGGAGAACGCAAATATATTGTAGGAATGGTCAACACTCACATCGAGTTGTTGAATTTTGACTCGAGTATCGTCAGCAAATAAAATATACACAAACACATAAGTTTTATTTTTAAAGCATTTGTTCTTTTTCTTTAAATAAAAAAAATATAATTTACTTGACATTTTGTAGTTAAATTAAAATAAATATAAAATCACAACACATTTTTATGACTTATCTTGTTTCCAAAACCTTTAACTGAAAAAAAAAGTATTCAAATATGTAACAATATCCGCGAATATTTTTATTGCTAACGCTACCGTACATCACCTTAATTTCTCTCTGATCGTTAAGTAAACAGTTAGATGAGCAAATTATCAATATAATACGTGCTTCAATGTAAGCCGCTTGTAGTGCATCATCATCACTCACAAATTAAACGCGATGTAGTAGAAACGAATCACCTTTATATCTTAATGAGAAAATAATAGATAAGAAAAGCAATGAAAAGTATAACAAATCAATGTATCTGCATTCGAATATGTATGTATAAAATAACTCAAAAATACAACTTAACGCAATAAATAAATATAATCCAATAAGCTTATAATTTAAAACATTATTTGATAGAAATATAAAAAGACTGCTCTTATGCTACTCATAAATAATAATTTAGATCTAAAATTTTGTCGGATTTGATTAATTAAAGTAACATCTAATTTATAGCAAACATCTTAATAAAGCTAAATGTTTTCGAATTAATACTGCAACCAGACGATCATCACAATTCATCGTCATATATTTGATCATCACAAACCTTACCAGATTATTTTAATCACACAAAAATTAATTTACGTACAGACATTATTAAAACGATCAACGTATCCTATAACGAATTTCAAATACATTAGCTAATCTGCATTGCTTTAGTGACACAGGCCACTCCATGCTTTTATTCAACAGTTGGCAACCATTCGTGTAGGCATGTATTCTACTAGCAATCTATGGGTATCGCATATCATTTGTATAATCCTTATTAATTATAAAGTCTAAGTCGTAATCTACACTAATATAAATGAAGACTTGGTTATGTTTGTATGTTATGCTAAATCTGTAATGGATAACAATGGTTTGCACGTCGTCGATCATTTGCATGACGATTTAGGTTAAGAGTTTGATTTCTATTGATTGGTAATTGGCATACCTATCTAATACAATGTCTACCAAAAAGATACTACTGTCTTTGAATGAAATAATCAAAATAATTTATTTTACCTAGACTTATAAAATTTTTGAAAAAGTTCAATCGGTGTAATGCGTCAGGTTAAGAAGATATTACATATTTGGGTATATAAGTTAAGACCTCCCTATTTGCGGGGAAAATCAACTCCATCATAATTAAAATTTGCTACTGATTTAATAAGATTGAGTAGTATTTTTAATCTGTTTCTTAAATAGATTATTGTAATAAGACACTTTTTTCTTTTAATAATAAATTATTATACGTATACAATTTATTTTTAGTACTCCTATATGTACATATGTAAGTACTATTTTTTGCTGTCGCTTCTTTAAACGATAACTATTTTTACTATGGGAATTTGGTTATATTTCAGTACAGTTAATGTGTTATTTCACTAGAAATCGACTGGGCATTATAAAAAGCTAGTATTCCGAGGAGGCTGTGTTGAGTTAATGAGCAGATCTCATTAACGTCATTAGTATGCGTCGGCAGCGGATGTTGATGGCTACCAGTTTTTTTCTATAACTGGAAAGGTAAGATAGTTCAAAAAGTTGTGTTTTGGTTCCGAACGTAATAATTTAACTTTATTATATTCTTTCATTGGAATATTATTGTTTTATATTTCGTTTTTAACCAAACCATGAACTACCTCCATCTATTCACATATCTTTGTCTATAGTTCAAACCATAACAAAGGTTGTTTTTTTTTTCATATAAAAAGTATTTAATTAAAATAAAACAAGATAATTTAAAACAGATAATATAAAATCTAAAGATTATTTAGAACAGACAGTAGGAAAACAACTACGAGCTCTTACTTATTGCGTTTCTAATTTCCGGCTACAAGCGTACTTAATTCAAAAGAAATTTTACTTGCAATAATATTAAAATCTTACATGTATACTTTTGTATGCGAAAATTAACTCGTCGGTTTGTTAGTTTGTTTAACACACCAATAAAGAATGGCATGTTTTTAATTAACATAGTCAGTTTTATTTGATTACTGAACGTCCATAGATCGTACAGTAATATATTTTTTTTTATGGAATATAGCAAAAAGCTGAAGCCTTAGAGGAGCGATGCTGAGATGCTAATTCATTTACGATGGCTAGTGTTCAAGTAGTCGCCAAATCAACCATAATTATAATTGAAAATATGAGGAAAACATAGAAATAGAATTTATCAATAATATAAATGTTAAAAATTAAAAGAGTTACTACAAGAGTCCGAAAATCTACTTAACAAAAGAAAAGAAAATCGGTTGATAAACAGGAATGAAGGAAATGACTGTTAACCTTCTGATTCGATTATTGGCGGTGATTTCATTTAAATTGACCTTTCACAGTACTTTTATTTAACATTTCTAATTATTTAATCGTCTCTAAATATTTTAAGCTATATTTTATGAACACGTTTAGCTTAGTTGGTAGTGACCCTACTTACTACGCCAGCGGTCGCAGTTTCGAGTCCCACTGGGGGAATTAATTTGTTGAGGACGAACGTTTATACTCCAGCCATGGGTTTGAATATTAATAATATATATGTATTTAAAATGTATATGTGTATTATATCTTCTATCTGATATCCGTAACACAAGCCTCGTAGCTTACCACGGAACTAGATGGCGCTGTTGTAATAATATCCCAACATATACTACCTAATTCTAACTACATAGGTTGAAGTTAGATTTTCATCTTGCTGGTATTGAATTAGCTTACAAAAAAATCATTAACCATTAGGCAAATTATTCTGAAGCGTCTGGGTTGATTAAGACGAAATTGAGCATACAGTCTGATTATGAACTGGAGAAAGGACTTTTATTTGGTGAGTTTCTTTAACTACTTTTTGCTTTAATAGGTTCTATGGATAATTTTATGTTAAAGGATTTCTTCCGCTTTACTGAGGAACCCAAAACAGCTAGCTAAATATCCGCAAATAACTGTGTTTATAGTCTCTTAATGAAGTGGTTCGTTGTTAGTATAACTGCTCGGGCAAACATACATGCAGATAGTTTAAACAATTTTTCTAGTTAACGGAGATGAGTAATATAGATGGTCAAATAAATAACCGTTAGATGGCACTCTAAATTTAATGGATAGGTACTGTTTATTATTATTGAAATATAATCAAAATTCAAAAAATATGCTATATCCGGATTCAAAAGCAATATTCTCTAATATTATATTATCAAACGATTATAAAATTATATTTTGCTGACAAAGTATCTTTTTTAAATAGAGCATCCAGTAATAAATATTTTTTTTTATATTTCTTATACTTATAGCAAAGTTGTTATAAGTTACGTACACGTTTTCAAGGTTTTTCCTAAAATTTTATATAGGTAGGTAGGTAACCTGAATTATATTTTTATACATATCATGAGATGTGGGTTTATCTTAACGAGGTTTCCTGTAGGAATGAAAAATAATCTTCCACAATAAAAGTAGCCTATGTCACTATCCAGCACTCAATTATCTCCACACAAAAATCACGCCAATACATTTTCGAATTTTCGACGTGAAAAAAGGACAAACAGACACGATTTCATATTTATATTATATATATTAATAAATTACAAATTAATTAGGAAAAATAAAATTTGCCCAATAAAATTACGATTGTAAAGATTCATAACTTTACGAGTATTTCTTCAAAATTGTAAGCCAAAGAACATATAACAAGCTAACTTGCTAATTTTGGGATGTACGAAGCACACGTAAACTAAACGATCAAATTTCACATAATATCTTTTACGAAAGTGATTTTACGGTATTTTAAGCTTAGAGCGAAAGCGTTTAAAGACTAAATTGCTAAATCTGGATATTTCAAAAGCAATATTCTCTTACATAAAGTTCCCGTGTCTAGAATCAATTTGTTTGGCGTCAAAGAAAGAATTTCTCATAACCCAAGCCAGGGTGTTTATCTCATACACGGCTATCTGAAGCTAAATAACGGGACAAAGGAGCTTTTAATCGAAGTCTTCAACCTGAGCTAAAGAGACGCAAGAAAGTAAATAAAAACTTAAAAAGTTTTTAAAAATGCATTAGATGTATGCACATTAAACGTGTTAGTTTATTTACAGAATAATTATTGGAAGAATTTTTTTCTACGCAGTTAAAGGTCAACCTTATTGTTTGTCGGTAGTAGCAGGTTGTATTCTAGCTTGGAAAAAAATATTTTGATCAAAGGAGGCTTTATGAGTTAACTGTCTTTTTTTTCCATTATAAAATATTATACATTTAACACGTACATTTTTTAGATAAATCAAGTAATAGATTTTATTATAAATCCTTAAATAGTCATATTTTCATTTAAATTATACAAAATTAAATAATATTTAAATTATATAAAATTAATTAATTAAATTATACATTTTAAATGGTTTTATACTGTTTATATATCTTGGAAACAAAAACAAGTATGTACCTATATTCAAACTAAAATATACCAGTTTTTTTTCATAAAATGCTGTCGCCGAAGATAATAATGTGAATTTCAATTGTAACTCAGCTAGATATAAAGTATGAGGAATTCTATTCTCAGATAAAGAATTTGCAATATCGAAGCCACGCCCCCTACACGTACTATTGGCGTACGTGTTCGGAAAAATGGGAAAATGGGGGAAAGCAAAGAGTTGGGGGTGCGTAAGATATGTGAGGAATAAGACACGCTATTGGTACGATCCGATAATCCAGTGTGTGATTTTCTACACTCGTCTTGTATTTTTTACTTACAATTTTCTAGCTTGTTGTGAAAGATTCAATGTACCATAAAATATTCTCTTTGTTTATTCTACTGTAACTTATAAAGTAATATTATAAGTTCGTTAAAATATATTATGTATAATAAAAAATGTTTTGATACTTGCTTTTTATTTTGATTGATTTGCGTTTAAATTAGACATTTCCAATTAAACCAATCTTTCTAATGTAATTCAAATGCCAATTTAATCGATTATTTTTCTTTCTTTTTTTTTAATCTTGTCTCTTATGTTTTATTAACAAACGTCTGTAAAAATATAACTTATGCAAATTTGATTTATGACAGTCTAAAACAATATCTAGAAAAAAATCTCTATAAAATCCAAAAAATGGTTTTAATAAAAAAAAAATTTTATTCGTATTAAACAATGTGATCGTTAGAATACTAGACCGTTAACTTAAAACACGGCATAAACTCATTTAACATAGTTTCAAAGGAAAGTGCACGGCAATTCGTTAACAAACATTATGTGGTAAAAATTCTCGACGTTCTTGTACGAATGAAGGCTCTATTCCATCGCGATATTACAAAAGTTGCTAAAGTTTCACTTGAACTCTTTATGAAATACGTAACGTCTTTTGTTCTTCGCCGACATATTTACTTGGTAGCTGTAAATCCGACACTTTATTGAGTATTAGTGCAAAAACGGTTAAATGTGCTGGCAATTCCTAAAAAAATCTCGTAAGAATGACTTTTTATTATCCTAAAGTACATTCTCGCATTGTTTTTTTTTCTTTATCGTTTAATATTTTTCAACTTTTGACAGGAGGACAGTTTAATAAAATGTTTTATATACATAATATGTACATACATTTATAACGTTATTTATATTCATACTAAAATTTAGTCCCAAAACAAAAAAAAATATATATAATACAATTATCTGAATGCCTATTGTAAGTAGAATAACACATAATATTATCCTTATAAAATCGAAAGCAATTATGAACTGGTTTAAATTATGCCTATAGGTACATAAATTTAATCACTAATACCACAAGTGACAAGACTAAACACTAGAATGATAATACTGGAAATTAACGCCTTCTAAGTTCTAACAAAGAAACAACAACAAAACACAAAAAAAATAAACTTTACCTATACTTATTTTAACGCGTTATGAAAAAAATAATGACAGTTACAGACATTTTTATGATGCGGCAGATTTAGACGACAGTATGAAGTTAGTTGTCGAAGCCATTAAACAAGAGAATTGAATTGAATTGAAGTTAGTTGTTAAATCTCCCTTTAATATAGTGTGATGTCTATATGCAAAATATTAGTGCATATTAATAAAATTCAAGTATGTTTATAATTTCAAATTAACAGCTTTTTACTAAACGCATATAAAAGTACTTACATCTAAAATCAATTTTTAAAATTTTTGTTTGTCTGACTGTTTGTTCCTGGCTGATTTTGACGGGACTTTCAATCGCAGATAGATAATGTTCTAAAGAGAAACTTAAGCTACTTTTATTTTATTAGAGAATTATAAAAACCGTTTAATTTATTTTAACTTACGCCCCGTGAAGCCGTTAATTCATATAAATAAGTATGGAAATAGATTAAGCCTAAAATACAAGTCATATTTTAGCACGTAACAAGTCAACGTTGGGTTAGCGTGATTTCTGTGAATAAGCTATCCAACTCCAGAGCTACAAATTGACATCGACAGGTCCCACTGCGAATAAAATTATTTTATATTTCAATGTATTACAAGAACGAGATTGCAAGTTATAGAGTTTTAAATCTGAGAACAGATTTACTGTAGTAATTCCAGTTTAATAATTATAATCCTCTTACAATGTAAGTAAAGAATATGAAGTGGATACATTTTCGCTTGTAAGACTGCTATATTTTGTATGAGTTATGAGACATACGGTTCGAAGTAATAATTATAATTCACCGTAACCATCGTATGCAATAGTAAAAAAAACAAAAATCGTAGGCTTTAACATTGTAGGCTTATAGTGAATAAGTAAAATAATTTGTTCTTAAAAATAAATGAAGATGTTTTCGCAGTTAAATATTTTGTATTGCATTTTCACATTTTTTACAAGATTATCCTATCTTTGATTTTTTGATTTATTATCAACTCCCATAACGTTCGAGTAACAGTCTATGACAATGGTAGCCAGGACTACCTACGCAGCAATGGGACGTTATAAGTGTTTGTCGATACTAATTTAAATCATTTCTCTATATTTCTTAACTATTTTTTCACTCCATATATGACATGAATAAAATACTATCTATTCAAAGAACAAGACAATCCTTAAAAATATATATTTACTTTTAAAACCAATGCAAAGTAGCGTCAAGAAACGAGCAAAGCAAGTATATAATAAAGAAGTAGCAATACAACATTAACGTCAAACTCGTCCAATCCGTAATGTAAAACTTACTCCACTCGAAAGCGCTACTGGAATCCACTTAAAGTAATCTAAACAAATATAAACTAAGTAAAATCAGTGACCGCCGCAAGAAAACGCATTTATATTCATTTTGCCATTTTTCCGACGCTTTTTTCTCTCTTTCACGCTAACACATCTCGTATATATTTTGCCTACTTTTATTTAATGTTCAATTTATATACGTAGCTTAGTTATGTACATACATTTCATTTACTCCATATCGTCTATCTTTTTCTGGCACATTCTTCCTTTCTAAGGGTTTCCAAGCGCCAAATCCAACTTATAGCGTCTCTTGGCTCAGCTGAAATGGTTTTTTCTCATACACGCGATTTGAAACGTCTTGATCATGTAAAAAGCTATTTTTTTTGAACCAGTCTTAACTTTAGAATGTATATAATTTAAACTGAGATGACAAACTCTGTCTTACAATTAAAAATAAATAAATAACACAATGATAAATAAATAAATAAATAAATATAAATAAATAGGTTGGGACATTATTACAACAGCGCCATCTAGTTCCGCAGTAAGCTACGTAACGTGCTTGTGTTGCGGATACCAGATAGTTGATATACTACACATATAAATTTTAAATACATACATATTATACATATAAACACCCATGACTGGAGTACAAACATTCGTGCTCAACAAATGAATGCCCCCAGCGGGACTCGAACCCGCGACCGCTGGCGCAGAAAGTAGGACCACTACCAACTGAGCCAAACGTGTCGTCATGGATCAATGATATGGAATATGAAGAGATAAAGAGCAGAATAAAATAAAATATCTGAAAAAAGACTTAAATAAATGATTATAAACATGTTTCTAAGGAAAAATTAATATACTGCATTCATGTTGCAACATTGTATATCAAAACAAATTATGATTTGTAATATAAGGTCGGGAGTGGTTTACACGTGTTGGCCGGCTGCCAAGCATTACCGTTCTCACTGTATCCATCGTGAATACGTAACAATAACAAATACCTAATATTTTAGAGTATTAAACATATATTTAATTGTGGTATCCAAAATCTCAGTCTTTATTACGTATAAAAAATGGAGTGTCGTCGGGAAACTTTCTCATTCTAAAATAATAGAACTCATTACAGATGCAATGCAAGAATCACCTCATCACGATGGTCGTTAAGACATATTATGACGTATGTTCATTTTCCTCTATAATTCTAAAAAAAGAAATTCCCTAACTATTTTAATTCAATAAAGCTTACGAAGGATTTATGAAAAACTGGACTTAATACTGAGAAGTTTACTTACAGATATAATATAATTTTAATATTTTTGCTTAAGAAACAATGTAAAGTATCAAGATATTTAAAACAGCGTACAAAAGAGATTATAGAAAACGCGCTTGGAGAGATATTTCTTCATGTTCCACGACGCAGCGATTATAGGAAAAAAATGAACATTCTTTACATATAATATATTTATTTTTTATAATATTTTTGATATAGATTGACTTCACTACTGAATAATCATTTGTGTGCAAGTTTAATATTCATATATAGTTATATACGTTTGTACAGGTTTTCGCCAGTTTTAAACCAATTTTTATAATATATTTTTTAATAATTAAATTATATATGAAATATTATGAATATGCTATTTAATTCGGTTTGCATTTTTAATTAAACAAAATCTATAACACTTCCATGAATTTAAAAATGGGTTAGTTAAATTTTCTTCTTTTAATATTCCTTAACATACTCACGTACATTATGTCCTATATTAAAATAAGTAATAACTACTAACAATTACAAAATATTCGTAATTCGTTCTAAAGCTTACATTTAAGCCTTTCCACAGTTAGAGTAACCGAAAGCAGATAGAATTTACGACTTGAATATTGTATTTTAATGAATACGATTGTTAACTAGCAGTGTCTTTGAATTCCCAGGTCTATAAAATAAAAGCTAAATTAGAGTTTAGTCAATGACAATTAAAATTTATTTTGTAGTTCAATTTTAGAGCTGGGTTGATATTTGAGTTATTTGTTGGCTAGTTTTATAACGTCATTCATCATGAAGACATTAATTAACCATCTGTCCAATAAGAAATTCTAAGAAGTTTCATTTTTTAAAGCTATTCTTTTATTTGTCTATGATATACTCGTATCTGTACCAACACATCTTCATCTTATATATTCAGTACATGTACATTGTACGTATTGTAATACAACCTAGAAGCGAAAATTGCTCTGATAGCATCGTCGACTTTAACACTCAAAATTGTCGCGCTGTGAATATAATACAAATTGAAATCCTAGACACAACGAAGTAAGCTCACGTACACTGCTTATTTGACACTTCTTCGCAGAACTCCACAATGATAAAAACTGAAGCCCCTGTGGAATTTTAATGTGCAAAAATAGAAACGTTTCGCAATTATTTATCAGGCAAAAATTAATTGGCGATATACTTATTCATTTAATGTGCGCACTCTAATGTCTATTGTATGGTAATTGGGATGATTATATGGTGTTAGGACTTCTTTCACGCTGTATTCATTTTAGGCTATGTTTTGTTGTAATTTTGTGTAACGATTGAAATTTTAAGCAATTTAGAGGATCAATCTGACGTAAACGAATAACTTAGCTGAAATTGTCATTATAAGTTATATTCTATTGCTTCGTCTCTTTCCCTATTATTATATTTTTACATTTCAAGGCCACTTACAAAATCCAAATAATTTTAAACGAATTTGATTCCGTACAGGAAGGTCGACGATATAATTTTACTTAATCGGACAGACTATCAAATTAAAGAGAACCTCCGAGTAAATCTGTGAAACTGAACAAAATTCATCATTACGCATTAAACTTATCTAATTAATTAAAAAGTACTTATGTATGTACATAAAATAATATAAATTTTGCTCATTCAAATAACAAATGCGTATGGAGGAAGCCTAAATAAAATGATATTATAATTTGTAGGCGGCGTGGGCTAGTTCGTCAAGCATGTTGACTGACTACTTAACTCGGTATGGTAATATCTCATTTTTATGCCCGACTAAGGAGTTGCGAGGACCTGTCTTTGCTCTGTGAGATTATGGCTTCATGGCGTTCACATTTGTGGGAATACTTTCACGTTTCTAAGTTAATATATTTTATATGGACATCTTGAACACTTTATTATTAGACTATTAATTCCCGCGGCTCCGCCCGCGCTTAAAAGGCCGGAAAGTAAATTCTTAAATTTCACATACCTACCATATGATGTTTTACAGCTGGTTTTAACTGTTACTTCTCAAAAATGAGATATTTTCCAGCAGTAAAAAGTATCCTATATCCTGACCCGGATAACCAACCATCATACCAAATTTCATCAGAATCTGTCCAGTGGTTTTCTCGTGATGCGGTCACAGACAGACAGACAGATAAAAAAATCTCAAAACTATAGATTGACGACTCGTTTGGCTCAGTTGGTAGTGACCCTACTTTCTGCGCCAGCGGTCGCGGGTTCGAGTCCCGCTGGGGGCATTCATTTGCTAATCACGAATGTTTGTACTCCAGTCATGGGTGTTTATATGTATAATATGTATGTATTTAAAATTTATATAAGGTACCTGAGGTAAATAAGGCCCAGGGGGTAATAAGGCCCACCTTTTAAATTTCGCGGAAAAACATTTCTATGACACTTTACTGTTTACGCACACGTGCACAATGTCGGTGTGAATGTTTCAGTATTGGTGCGCAGTCGCTAGCACCACCATCGTGCCAGTGACGTGCGATGCGTTGATGAAGTGACTGGTTACTGTGCAATTTTATAATTTTATATACCAAAAAACTGTAAGTATTTTACGTTTAATTCAATAATTGACTAACAACGCTGTATTTATTATCGTAAGTATGTCTTGTACAATACAATGGATATGGTCTTTCCTAGCCAGACAAAGATTTTTTAGGTTTATTAGGTTATTTTGTAAAAACGTGGCATGAGGTTAATAAGGCCCATTATAATGGTACTTCGACATCGACGCCCTGGGAGTCTCAACGAAAGTAAAGATCAGATCTGAAGATCAGCGAGCGCAAGACATCTTCGAGAAGACGGCAAAGAAAAGGGAAGATGAACGCTACGAGGTTGGACTCACCTGGCGTCATGAAGATACCAAGCTTCCCGCCAGCTACAACACAGCTATGAGAAGGCTGAACAACTTAGAACAGAAGCTAAAGAAACGCCCCGATGAAAAGAAGCAATACAAGGAACAAATTGAAAACCTGCTGAGAAAAAACTACGCAGGGAAGTGCGATGGAAGCGAAGACAGCAGTCCTGTCGCGTGGTACCTGCCACACTTCCCGGTGAAAAAAATAAATAAGCCCGGGAAGATTCGGCTGGTCTTCGACGCTGCTGCGAAGTCACAAGGGAGAAGCCTCAATGACTACCTGCTGGAAGGTCCGGACATGCTACAATCACTGCAGGGGGTGCTATTCAGGTTCCGGGAAGGAGTCATAGCGGTCACAGCAGACATTCAAGAAATGTTTCTTCGTGTGAAAATCAGAAAAGAGGATCAGCCAGCTCAAATGTTCCTGTGGAGAAACGAAGAAGATGAAGCACCTCGCAAGTACAAGATGACCTCAATGATCTTTGGAGCGTCATGTTCCCCTTTCCTGGCGCACAGCGTGAGGAACAAGAATGCGAGAGAGCACGCTGCAACACACTCTAAGGCCCTGCAAGCCATCACGGAAGCCCACTACATGGATGACTACGTGGACAGCTTTGAAAATGAAGATGAAGCAAAAGAAACTGTAGAGCAAGTGGACTACGTGCATCAACAAGCGGGATTCGTGCTGAGAGGATGGAACAGCAACTCTGAATTTGCACTGCGAGAAATCCCGCAAGAACTAAAGGCTGAAGATCCAACACAACCTCTGGCGAACGACGAGAAATTCGAGAAGACTTTGGGGCTACTATGGAACGCCAGAGACGACGTACTTACCTTCAACACTTCGCTGAACAGGGTGACAGAAGAAGTGAAGAGCCTGAAGCGACCGCCAACAAAGAGGGAAGCTCTGAGCATCGTCATGAGCATCTTCGATCCACTGGGACTGCTCAGCTGCTACACCATCACAGCAAAGGTGGTTCTCCAACACTTGTGGAGAAGAAAGATAGACTAGGACGAGCCAATCCCAACGAAATAAAGGAAAATGATTAAATAAGTAAAAATAAACAATTTACTTTTATTTTAACTTATTTCTAGGTAAATTTAGGACGATTTACTGTAAAAATAAAGCAAATTTTTATATGGGCTTTATTGTACTACCGTAGTATAATAAGGCCCCTGAGAAGGGTTTTGAAAAAGTGTACTTTCTTATTAAAAAATATGCTTTTCTTAATTGTTTTACACCATTTATTACAGCAACATGTACAAGCTATGTAAACAATATGTTTTTGACACCCTAAAATCCATCCATCAACTTTTACCACGAGGTAAAAGTTGATGGATGGTTAAAAAATGACATAAATTGATTGGAAACGTCATTATTTTAACTAGTCTTTTAACTTGGTTTTGTTCACTAATAGCTGTGTTATTTATATAAACTTAATTTTTATATACGTACAAACATACTGATTAGCAAATATATTAAATGTTTAATAAAACTGTCTTTTGTTTATATTTACATGGCCAACTATTAATGAAGAAAATCCGAAAAGATAAGAGACTGACTCTTATTTAGACCTTTAAATTATAAATCCTTACTAAATATTATAAATGTGAAAGTAACTCTGTCTGTCTGTCGCTCTTTCACCCCAAAACTACTGAATCGATTTATACGCATTATACTCAGATTTAAAGCAATATTTTTTTAGGTGGGCCTTAATTGCCACCGGTACCTTATGTAGTATATCAACTATCTGGTATCCGCAACACAAGCACGTAACGTAGCTTACTGCGGAACTAGATGGCTGTTGTAATAATGTCCCAACATATTTATTTATTTATTTATTTATTTATTTATAGATTCGGCCTCTGTATCGATAATAATGACTATTTCAATAAGAATCTCCAAAAAATATTCAATGTACAGATTCGACAAAGTCAGAATTTTATTATATGAATATATTAGATATTTTATTATAGATATATTAATTCGAAAGCACGAAGTGCTTAAACGGGATTGGAATCAAAGTACAATTTATATGCTTTATGTTTTGACTGAAGCAATATAATAACGATGTCAATTAGACACGAATGAAGATGTTGTATAGTGCGCAGTAATTAATTATGTTATTTTCTAACGTGTATTGAATATGTTAGGTATATATTATAACCGACTGATATTTACGATGTAGGAAATTATAGTGAGGAAACCTGCACGTCTGAGAGAACCTAGTGCGTTTTCACAAGACATATGAAGTACAAATCAGCATTTAGCTAGCGTGGTGAACTACTATGGCTTGATCCCTTTCGTATAAAAGAGAGGCCCGTGTCCACCAAAATGTAGATTTTACCTGAAAGTTAAAAAGGGCTAAACACATGTTTATGCAAAGTTTCGTCATTCCCTTTCCTGCGTAAAATGTGTTTTTATAAAAGATTATTCTGTTTAATCCCATCTTACTTAATTCTAATAGACAACTAATTCTAGACCATTTTAAGTATAATATGTATGTATTTATTAAGTATGTAAAGAAATGAATGTTGGTTTTTGCTTAGTTTATGTATATACAAGAATATCAAGTGTTTTTCTTAATATAACTAGTAGTATAAATGGGAAAGTTAACACATATGTATGTTTGTTCATTACAGTTATGTACTAGGTTACTCTCCCAGCAAAGCAAGGATACATCACTAGTTTATTATAAAATTGTATCTCATTATTTTTAATTCAATATAACAAACAAGCAAGTGCTTACATAAAATTACAAATACAAATGAATGCAAGAAACCTCTAAGTATACAAAGCGAGCCCACGACCACAATACGTCAATTATTGTGAAAATAATTGACATGAACATTAATTGAATACGGCCTTTTACGGTATACACTGATTTGGCATATTACCTCAACATTCCAATGAACAAGAATATATATTAAATGCATATTAATCTTGAATATTATATGGACGTTATCAAATGATTCTTTCTAATGAATACAAAAAAACTAAAACACCTACACGGTGTAGAAATTCAGTTTAATTTTGAAGTGAGAAATTGATCTTCTTTTTTAAAATACTTAGTCATTCTATAAAAAATCTTCAAATTTACGTGGCAAAAAATTGAAGATAATCCTTATGTCGCTTGAAATGTTAAACCACCATATTTTTTATTTTAAAGGATTTATTAATTTCTGGTTAGTATTCATCTGAAGTCAGAAGTTTCCATAGAAATATACTATGATCTGGAAAAACTTATAGTTAGCCACAAGGCGATATGAGCGATATATTATAATTTCAAGTGTACGAACCAGTAAAGTAAGCAAAGCGGTAAAAACGCTAGTTTATGATAATAACTTAGAAATTTGTAATGGAATATTATTAATATTATATTTCTTTTATATTTTATCTGATTTTTATTACATAGCCAGATCCGAATCTTACACCTTTACTAGCGACTCACCCTCGCTAGGTATCGTCCCTAGATATAACGCGGGCAAATCCGCGGGTTAAGCTGAAAAATCTATAAAAAACTTGACAAATTATATACTAAAACCTCCTTCGAGAACCACTCTATCCATTGCTGAAAACATCATGAAAATCGGTGCAGTAGTTTTTGAGTTGATCGCGAACAAACAGACAGACAGACGCGGCGGAGGACTTTGTTTTATAATGTAGAGATGAGATCATAAGTTTATTGTACGCTTAAATAATATCTGTGAAAGTTAAATGTAATAAAACCATACAATAAAGTTTTCACTTAATATACTCACTCACTCACTTACAGGTTTAACATTTCTAAGCGGTATTTACATAGTAATCGACTTTGATGTTAGAACTATTCCGAGCTGTTGACCTTTGTATTGCGTTACCAACTAAAGGCTAGGACTTGGTTGACCATATTTCGTACACTTGCAAGTAAGTCCTGATATTAACCAATTCAGAAAAAACTAGTTCTGTGTTAAATTTGCGCTCTCAGAACAACCTTTGCGCTCATATATAATTAAATAATGTTATTTTTAGTTAATAAAATTACTTTTATATATCACATTTATTTATATGATTCTTTTGTATAGAATTTTTAATATTAGATAACATATGACTGCTCTATTACATAAGCAATTATTTGTACTAAAAATATATTATTAGGAGCCATTTTGCTTAAAACAAAATATTACAATATACAATTAGTACGTAATATCAGCTATTTCTCAGTAGAAGAGAATATTTGTTTATTTAAAGTTTTGTATTTGCAAATTTATAGTGCATATATAAATACATTAACACTCAGCACCATCTAGTTCCACGATAAGCTCCGAAGCTTGTTTTGAATAGGTACCAAATAGTTAATATTTTACTTGTATAATTCATAATAAATTGTCTCGCGTTCGTAAGTCATGATTATGGACACCTTAGCTATACCTAAAATAACTTGACCGCTGACCGACGTATTCAAGCAACAGGTAACAAAGCCTTATTTTCCCTAGAAGCTTCAAAGGTTCTTTGTAGACACTGAAATATCATTCACAATTTACAATTTTCATCGTTTACTTTATTTTAGACGTCATATTTTTATGAGCTGAACTGACTTAAACACATATTATATTCATATACACTATTTGTTGTATTAATACTTAATAGTTTCTATTCTATAGTTCTAAATACATTTATGCGAATATTTTATAAATTAAAGTATCTTTCGGATTTTGTCGCGAATTTATTTTCATTATTGGTTCCCGATGTTTCGAATGCTTTAAAGCAATCATTCAGTCTTTCTCAATAGAAGAAAGACCAAAAAAAATCAAAAATGGAAATAAATCTAATAACAAAATCTTAAAAGATAGTTTTAGTTGTCACTTTTTCTAATATTGTTTATTTCAGTTGATACAAATATGCCTACGAATGATACTCGTAGAATAATATCCATCTATTTACTTCATCTTTAATGTAAAGTTTTTTCAAATCCTTATTACATCATCACGTCAATTCTTTATTTACATGAGCCATATTGAAAAAAATAAATAAAAAGGTTCTTAATGTGTGTGACACAATATAATAAATTTCAATATATTACACTGAATTAACAACTTATTTACAGCAATTACTAGGCGAATAAAAATATATCTAATTATTACATTAGCATTTCGTACGTAACTATAATACTTACTAATAATGAAAAAAATAATTATTTATAAAATAATTGGTTTCTATCTAAAACTTATGCCGAAAGACACAATTGAATTGTGAAGTCTATCAAACTACATTTGTCCAATAGTAGTCTAATCCCTATTGGCCCTCACTCAGCAGTAGGACATCAAAAGCGAGTTAACCCCTACTTCCTAAAATCAATGACAAGTAATTCAGGTAATCATTTTATACAAAAATCTATGTATATATCTTTCTTGTGATACGAAAAGCCTGGACCGATTTTTATGAAATTTTCAAATACAGGCAGTTTTAGACTGGCCCTGTGAATTTTAGTAGCGATTAGGGATTTGTATACAGGTAAAGCCGCGAGAACTAGTATAGCATAAAGTATTTTAAAAAAGGAAATAAAACAGTTATCCTAGCGCCTTTCCTTATCGAGTGCAGCGAATATTAGTTTTGGCGTTGTTATTGGCTGGGTTATTCGACGTAATTCCTTCCAATACCGTCTGTATTTTATTTCTTATTTCATTTAAATTTCATTTGCCAGCGACTGGACGGCTCTCATTCAATTTAAAAGCGTAGACGCTATTGGCGGTATTTATATTGACTGTAAGCACAAATTACGAAAGCGGCTGTGCATCGATTTTAAACTCCAAATCTACTTTATTAAAGAGGTTTCGATAAAAAAATATTGGAAATTTTTTTCAAGTATCTTTTCACTGGAATTACGTTTTTTATTTCAGAAATTTACATAAGCAGTGATGCAAAGTATAAAGCCAATACTGTATGCATTATATACATAAATACATTTTACACAAATATATACATGCAGTGCATGCAGAATAGTTATGATTAAGATTAAATAAAGGAAACTTTTACTTCGAATGATATAAACCAAATAAAGGTATTTTTAATTATTATATATTATATATATATATATATATATATATATATATATATATATATATATATATATATATATAATTTTTAAGCAAGTTGCCACGACAGAACATGAGAGCTAACCTTGTATCTTGTACTCTAAGTTAAAGTTCTTATTGCAAAATATATCAATAATCATAAACGTTCATTAAAATCACTATCAAAATGTTGTTTAAAGTCATTATTTATATATTTATCGTAATTACCTACATTTGAAACATAAGCTCTTATCAGGTTAATTTATAATATTATATAACTACTAATCCGAATCACCCTTGCTTCGCTCTAGTTCAGCCGTAGCTACGTTTTGTCCATTTAGTATAATATATTTATAAGAGATGAGATATTTTCCCGCTGTAAATTCAAATCCATTTGATCAAAATCTGTCCATCTCGTGATGCTGTTATGGATAGAAAGTCAGACGAAAATACTACAAAAAAGTATTATATATTTATATTATATAATAATATTCTATGCCAATAATGATCACTATTTCAATATGTTTTTCCAAAAAAACATCAATGAACAGATACTCATATGATAGAATCTTATTATATCTTTAGATTCATTCCAAACCGAATATTTGAATGAAAATGCTTTTAGTTACAAATATTCTATCAAGAAAAACGAACGAAAAGCAAAATTTGCTCCTCGGTGTATTGATTTCAACTAACTCGCACAAAAATATGCTTACATCACAGTCTTTGTCTCCTATTAGAAAGAATATGAAATGCTTGCATTTATGGAAATAGCTTTTGCTACAAATATATATTTTTTAAGTTTTATTTAAAAATGATTATTCTACGTTAAAATCAGTAATTAATTAATACCGAGTTTTTTTTTATTTATATACTTATTTCATTCTAAATTTCTAATAAGCATATTATTTATCGATGAAAACTATAAACTTAATGACAATATGATTATGTGTATATTTTTTAATGTAGATCTAAGGTGCATAATATTTTTAATTCAATTATATAAAGCTTTTCATATCCGACTGACAGTTTACTGAAAAAATAGATTTTCGTAGATAAATTTTGAATTTAAAACAGTTATGTAAACTTTATAGTTACAAGGAATCATGTCTAATAATCTGATTTGATTTTTTTAAAAGTCATTCATGTGCGTATCCACAGGCCAAAGATAGTGAGTAACAATATTTTAGTACAACTCAGTTATGTGCTAATACGGTTGCAAAACTTCAGCTAAATTTTAATGTTAATGTTATTGCTGCGTCAATTAAGTGAACAGCCACAATCTCTTGATGAATACCTAAAATATTCACAAACATTAAAGTTTATAGTATGTTATAGAAACTTTAATAGACACTAAAATAAATAATGGATAAACTAATAAATTTAAATATTTTACCATTACAATGTATTATGTATAATTACTTGATAGTAGTATAAGTGTTCTGCATTTATTAAATTTATTATTTAATTTATCGACTATATATTTTTAGTAATCAATGACTGGTATATACCGTTTCAATACGGAAAGTAATTCAATTTCAATTTCAATTAGCACTTATATATAGAAAGTCAAATATTATGAAGTTATAAAACATTAAAAAATATTTCATAAAAGCAACATACTCCATACTCATGTACCTCGAATCTATCCAGATCCAAGTAAAAAGGACGGCACTATTTACGTGAATGAGATAGAAGAGCATAATCCACTTATACATCACGGTCGGGTTGCTCTCATACATTTTTACTGGAGAATTCGGGAATACCCTTAATGCATATTAAGCCGGGTCTAGAGCTATTTGCAGTGGTAGCTATCGGTAGGGCTACCAGGCTTGACTTTCGTTTCAGGATGAGAAAGAGTAAGTATATTTTTATATTATCTAGGATATTTCTAAGTTTATTATGTTAAATTTCTAATAAAAGAAAATTGAAATTAACGCGTCGCTTGTATAAGCGAGTGATGCGGGTTCAAATCCGGGTCCGCACCTCTGATATTTTCATGTGCGAATCATTTCTATCATGATTACCACTTGTCTTACGGTGAAGAAAAACATCGTGAGGAAACCTGCATGTCTGATAAAACCTAGCAAGTTTTCGTAAGACGTGTGAAGTCCGCCAACACGCACTGGGCCAGCGCGGTGGACTATGGCCTGATCCCCCTCGTACTGAGGGAGGCCAGTGCCCAGCAGTGGGACGTTAAAAAGGGCTGATGATGATGACTCAGACGACTCAGTAAAAGTTTTACTTACAAGGAAATAACGTGAAAACTAATAAATACAAAAAAATGCTATCTCTTTCTGTTCTAAGTATTTACTTAGAAATAAGCAACTCTATGTGTCTAAAACTTTTAATTCAATGCAATTTTATAGCTAATGACTTCGAAGTTTAATTTTCGTAATTTTATCGCACATTTATTTATTTTATGAGTAAATAAATCCTATGAAGTTTTATGTATACCGATTAATATATTAACAAGGATTTTTTGCCTTTAAAAAGAAACAGATTTAAAATAAAGTATTATTTAACTTTTCAAAAAAGACAGATTAAATATAAAGTAAGGTAAAATTTGAATATGATAAAGATTGTCTGCGTAACATGGCAACCTTATATCGGGTATTGAAATTAAATTTTCCGGTATGTGGATTTTAGGGATAACGAAGGTTACACTTTTGAGAATTTGACCCTTCGAGTTTGCTCCGACGGATTATTGTTTTGAGTACTTTTTTATTTATTATAACCCAAATTTTGTATGTGGTTGTGAAGGGAGTGTCTGCCCTTTATTTGCTCTTTTGTGGAAATTCTCGGATATACTTCAAAGTACCTTCATTGTAATAAAACTATTATTATGATTTTTGTCAATTAATTGTTTTATATTACAATTTTTGTGCTCATTAAAAAGATGTATGCCCATAAAATGTAATATTTTGGGTAAAATATACAAATGGCACCAGTTTACAGTTAAATACTTATATTTTTAAATTTAGTTTGGTAAACCTACAAAACTATGATGTTTACATTCAAGTCAATTCCACGAAAATGACAATGTGTGTTATACTGATATAATAATTAACTAACAAGCAAGTCCTCGAGTAAAGAGTGTATGGACTGAATATATGAAGCACACAGAGAGAAGCCTATATTCAACAATGAACTAAAAAGCTGATGAAAATAATGATGATTGTATATTTGGGTCATACGCTACTTATAATCTGAGTATATCCAGCTTTACATAGGGTTGTCTCTGAGAAAAAAGGAGTGTCACCAGGTTTAAATACACATAGATTAATAGTAGATTAGTAGCCAAGGGCTGTAAGGCATCAATTGCAGCCCGAGTTATTTTATAGTTCGAGGGTGCAATTGATGCTTACACCCGAGCTAACTATTCTGCTTTACATCTCGATTGTGAGGTAAGTAGAAAAAAACCGGCATTAAGAATATTTTTTTTTTCAAGATCGAAATAGAGCTTCGCCGTTCAATATTTAAAATTGATGACTATTATACTCACACGAAGACAAGGCTGAACAGCAAAGCGACCTCTTTGGTCATTGGGCTGAATGCATGATGTCTATTGCCAGTATGATGGTTAGATGTACGCGAACTTTTTGAAAGAAAGAAGTGGTTTTTTTTAATTACTTACCGCCTAGGGCTTTTCTAGCTACATTATTACCCTAGAACGCTAATTAGTCACCTACAAGCCCCATTTGGAGGTAATAAGAATCTACTTACCGAACATGAGAGATGTAAAAAGATCATAACATTACTAAAACTGTAGAGCAGTAGCTCGACTTTCTCTAGAAATATGACATAAATATTCAATACATTGTTAAATGATTAAATCAAATAATTTACGTAAAGCTCTACTGAGATATTATTTTATCAATGGTATTAAATTAGAACATTCATTCATTTTATGTACATAAATTAAATTTTCTATTTTTTCTGTCTATTTGAGAACGTTAATGAAATCTGTTAAGTAAACATTATTTCTATTTTATTATTACTTTCGTAGCATAAATATGGCTTACTACGAGTATATATGACATCATATTCGCTACAGTCAACAAGTTGAAGCAAAGTAGAGCTAGTTCATTATAAATTCGATAAATGTATCTAATTATTTAACGCACTTTAGAAATATTATAAAATTCTAAATGTCATGTAAAATAAACAAATACATTGGCTTACTTTTTGGTTGACTTAAAAAAGGCGAATATACTTACTCAATCCTCGTATGTTTTACGTTTATGTAAAGCTTTATCAATCGTGTACTGCTTATCTTTATTGTCATTTAACAAATACGAAAATATTTTTTTAGGCTAATAGAAGCCTAAATATGGTCTAACATATATAAATTACAAGAAATATCCGCCCTTAGCGATGATAACAAGACTTGAAAAGCTAGTATCAGTTTATTAACAATTCAAAACATAATAGTATTTCTATAATTTTATATACATTTAATTTTTAAGTATTCGTATATATTTTATAACGCTTTGGTTACGTATAACATTGTGTTATGTCAAGAAAAGTAGAAATAAACTCTACCATATGCTACTTGCAGGTGTTATACTCGTATATATGCTTGGGCCATCGATATAAACTGAAAATGATTAGGTAGGCGGTCCACTATTCTCACATCCATAGCCACTGTTACATTTTATGTTGTAAAATATATATCTTTCGTATTATAGATATAATACACAGCAAAAGTACACAAACCTTCACATCGACACGTGCATCCTTGCCAGCTCGCATTTAGCAAGTACTATGCTTGAGAAACGCAAACGCTTACATTGAAGTTTCACAATCACACCGCAGCCACTAAGCTCCACCAACTTTATATAATACAAAGTTTTGATGAATCAACAATCCAAAGGCACTTCTTTTAATTACAAATTTTACTTTCAGTACTAATTAAACCGCAGAGCCTAAGCCGGTCTGTCTCGTACAGCACCCCAGTCAGCACTGGTGGGCTAAATGAGAAAGATTTCTCCTATTTCTTCCCATTCGAGAGAGAATATAAAACTCTTTTTCGCCTTTTTTTACTTCCAACTTCGTCTTAATATGCCACCCGCTCGGACCTTGGAATGAAGAGTTATGAAATATTTAGAGGTGACACAAGAAAAATAGAATGTTGTAAGTCACTTTATAAGAAACTAAATTAAATATGACATTTTCATCTATGCATATAATATAAAATGTAACTGAATCGAATGAATGATTTTTTTTTTATCCTTATTGAAATAGTTATTATTACCGGCATAGAAGCTAAGTCTATAGTGTTTAAAATTTTTGTCTGTCTGTTTTTCTGCGTGTATGTGTTCAGTTTATCACTAGACAAATTTTGATGAAATTTGGTATTACGATAGCTGATTTTTCGGATCCAATATATAAACTTACATGTTAATAACTATTTTGCCCTATTATATAAAAGTACTAATCTATTCATTATATCCTGTTTCAATGGAAAAGTTAAAAGTATTAAATTATTTTATTCATATAACTATACGAATACCCTATTTTGTACTCTAAAATAATAGAAAAATATCGAAGAGTTAAATAATATCAACCAAAAACTAATATTATAAAAAGTATTAGTAAAGATTTAAAAAATGAGTATACGGGTAGAACTGTAACAATAATATCTCTTAGAGCCTAACTATCAGTTAATGTGTTCATGGAATGTCTAAACCTTCGTCACTCTTTATAACGGGGTGGTTTCGTTAATCGCGGCCGCCCCCGGTCTTCGTTAGTCTAGAATTAATTCGTTGATAAGACGCCGCGCCTCCCGGCATTGCTGTCTCGGGAACTCAGGGTTGTCAGCTTGGAAAATTGTCAAGGATGAAAAACTTTCGCATGCGAGTAAAAAAAAGAGAAGACAAAAATGTTATACCAAGCATTGTTATTCCATGCTTGATTAGCAAGGAATAATATAATTTTTCATTTTTTCAATTATTTTAGTCTTTTAGTTTTAAAATGAAATAAATTTTAAACAAAGCTAACCAAAGTAAACAAGCTTGAATCTTGGAACTTCTAGAAATTATAAGATGTAAAAACAAATGCTCGTTAAACAGATTTTCTGTTTAGACTAGTAAATATTATCCCACCTTTTTTTAAAACAATATATATTTTTAATAAACTAACGACGAACGAACGAACGAACGAAATAAACTATATAATTTTTGCCCAAAAAAGTTCTACAATCAAAACAATCTCGAAGAGACCAAAAAACCATAAAAACACATAAAAGCCATCGAATATGACATGCACAATAAATTTAAAGGTCATAGATTTTTTTCATTATTCCAAAGAAAAAGAATAAAGCAAACAACTATGACAAACTGGTGATATCAACAGTATTACTCGTAATAAAAATGAATAAAAATCTAGTATATTTAAATTTTCTTAAAAAATACATTTTCAGCATCCATTACACCCCTGAAATTCAAGAACAAATTAAAAAGACGACCACAGGATAGCCCCAGGGATGGGGAGAAATTACCCCCCTACTGACCCTCTTTAATGAACATTGCACTCTGTCGTCATCTCTTTTTTACGTACCTATTAACCTCTTGAGAGGTAATGTTGTCCTTTTCTACATTCAATATTTGCTTTGATACCTTATTTTTGTTAAAACTGCACTTTCAATACAAATATAAGACCGAGTATTTAAACATCTCTCGTGGTGGCATTTTAATATGCCAATTTTATATGTTTATTTGATATTAGCAGGTTTTAAAAAAGCCAATGAAATCTGCATGAACTGAGTGTTAGTGTTTTAGTACACTTCAGAAAATAAGTACAATTCTGTAACTAACGAAAGAAAATTACATACTTCGTAAATCGTAAGTAAATATATTACATTATAATACGTCCTAATAAAATAAAATTGTTATGTGTTCAAACTATTATGTATGTTGATGTAGAAATACATATACAGCAAATAAATAGAATTTTATACGGAGGTAATGACGAGGGTCTATTTATCATAAAACTATTTAATTTCTAACTGCAGCGTCTATACGAATTTCATGAAGGTCGAACCTAGGACGATCCAGATCCAGAATCGATGTCGTCATTCAGACATAGATTTTCATATTTTTAACTATGATACGTACTACTTCAATCTATCATGTGTAACTTGGATTTGTGTAAAGTTTCCGCACCAAAAAATTGTCTTTCACATTTGCCTATAAAATAACACTGATTTATTTTAAGATACACTTTATAACAGAAATAACTAAGAAACAAGATCAATTCAACGATTACTTTTTATTATTGGTTACGAAATCCACTGCTATACCGCAAAGTTCAGTTAAATAGTTCAGTTTTAGTTAAATAAAATGTAATCCAATAAAGGTAAGATAGACGGACAAACAGACAGTAACTTACTTATAGTCTGTTGACCCTTGGGTCAGAATCCTAGGCCGAAATACTAAATAATATCTAAATAATTACTTCTGTTTCTATTTATATGAAGCCCGTTACAGACAGGGTCGTTAGTTCACGGGGCACATGTCACGCCTTGTCTCGTCCGGCCCCAGAGGGCACTTTTGATTGATGGAACATAATGGTATGTACTGTGAACCACTTTGCTATATAATTACAAGTATGCTATATATTTTCCTTTATTTCAATAATAGGTTATTTAAATCAGTTTTAAATCGATACTTATGTTATATATTCAAGTAATAATAATGGATTTTTGATTATTTTTGTCTCTAGAATATTATTAAGTTAGATAAGTTGTTTAAATATTTTGTCTGTCTATATATAATTTCTTTTTATCGTTTACTAAAAATTAATACAAGGATATGAATTTTCATTATTTAAAATTGTTTGTTGTTGTAAATCCTAAGCCAGCTAACATAAGTAATTTAATAAAGCTTCAATATTAAACTATAATAAAAAAAACATATTTGAATAAAGTTTATTATTATTAAGGCTTCTCTACAGTTTCGCATTTCAAAGGACAATTAAGCTTTTGACCCTTATAGATTTTGTGGAATCAAAAATATGAGGAATAAAGGCAGGAATGGAAATAAGCAAACTATGTAATTATTGTGTTTCATGTTTACAATAAAAACTTAATTTATGTCATACTTAGGTGTTGTAAGACTCTTTTTGTTGGGAATTTAAGCTTCACGTATTGTATATTGTATTTTAATTTTTATTTACTCAGATAATATTCGTTGAATTACAGCATTTTGGTTTGTGTATTAATTATCAGTTTTATTATTAGGTAAGTATGAGTTTTGGTCATGAATTTGATTGATAAGTGTTATATTTTTATTTTAAATCCCGTTTAACAGACCTAATAACAATTTGTTTAACCTCCATGTTAAATTTATGCTAAATTTTCGGTACAATTTCCAATTTTTCATTTTTCAGCAAAATTGTGTTATAATATAGAACCTACGAATATAGTTGACTGATCGACTTGATCATTTTTCTAACAACAATGTACGGTTCATCACCGTAGTTCATTTGAAGTAATACTTTAAAAGAGTAATTATAATAAAATTTTACAGTGTTGAGCGAAGTCGCTCATAAAACGGGCTCAATTTATGGAGGTAGTTTCCGTTGACCGTGTAATTTAGTTTGCTTGAGCGAAGCCTCACGAGCAATAATTGCAGGGAAATCGCATTTAAACTAATTACGCTAAGAGCTTATGCGTTACGTGTTACAATTTTAATAATTCCGTTAATTAGTTGTACTGAAATTTTATGATTATTTTATGATATGAGTAATCACTTTATTGGTTACAATTTTATATCATTTTCGAGTAGTTATAATACTTTTTGTTGCATGCAACTATCTCAGTGAATAGAAATATTTCTCTTAACTATGAATAATTTAATAACTGGTTTCATTCTTCTAAGTAATAAAAAAATCATATGCTCTACCTTGGTTTTCATTTTCACAAATGAAAAAATAATACATTCAATTTAAACATTAATAACTAAAAAGGTCTCCTGCAAAAATGAAGACCAAAAGTATTTTGATTTAAAAAATCTAGATGAAGGAAATTAGGAATTATAGTTTCTAGACTTTCCATACTTTATTTAAAAATTGAAGTTAACTATTATAGTTAACTATGTAAGAAAAGAAAATGAAAACTATAATTATTTTTTTACTTTGGCTATTCATCTTTCTGACTTTATCATGGATTGACTTTGATTTCTTTCATCAAATATGCACAATGCACATGGTTTAAACTAATTACGAGTTACGTGTTAGTTTTATTGTAGTAGTGTATTTATATATTTTTTGCAATTCGACAATTGTAAAAAATATGTGTGTATTTTGTTATTATAAATTTGATTGAACTACCCATGACTGAGGTACAAATATTCGTTCTCATTACACAAATGAATGCCACCAGCGGGACTCGAACCCGCAAGCGCTGGCAGAACGTTTTAACGGGATCATTGGGCTAGGTCAGTTGTTGATTTGGCAATCTTTCAATATAGTCTTATTATTCAATTGTTATAGCTGGATTTCTAAAGAAAACCTTATATAGGAGACCATGCTTTTCATACATCCATTCGAAACATACAAATTTCAAAACTTAGGTATATTTGAACATATTCAACCCTAATTTTCAGTCAATTAAAAAGATAATTTTACTTTCATTAACACTAAGGAAAACAGTAAAACAGCTTTATCATATTTTGAATCACATTCAACCATTCCAGGTGAGATACGTATCGAAAAGCATGCATTCCGAATTTAATAGTGATCATTTTATTATAGGGAGTATAACGACGAAGATGTTCGCACGAGTGGACCTCCGCGAAGCGCTGGTTTGCCATGGGACGGACTTGGACACCACCTTAACCTTGATATATAATTTTTTTATATTCTTTTAATATCTGATTCCGATGTTAATATTCTATATAATATTCATATAGAAATAATTATGACTTTGAATGCAACTTTACTGCGCCCAGGTGTGCATACTTACTAACAGATATTATGCTATTTTAAGGTTATAACTTCAAGTTGTAAGTAACATAAGTTTTGTTATAACTTCAAACAAGTTTTATCCCGTTGGAATAGAAATATTAGTCATTTTTCGGCGATAAGTAGCTTATTTATGTCACTCTCCAGCCCTTTTCTCTTTAACCTTACTGAATATTTTTAACTCTTGGTTCCGCGGGGAAGAAGCACAAACAAACATAGTGTATTCTTTCACATTTAAACTAGTAGTATGGACAGCACATCTTTATCGTTTTCCTTATTAATACCTGTGAGGTTTTACTCTGATTTCCTGTTACTTCTGTAGCACTCACGTATCATATGAAAGAATAGGTTTCTTAATAAAATATTAATTATAAGAAAAATAACTAGGAACTAATCAAAAAACCTGTAAATATTTTAGTTAACATTATGTTAATTGATCCTACTAATATAATACAAGCGAAAGATTGTGAAGATGGAACTGAATGAATGCTACTTACTATATCACGCCAAAAATGCTCAAAGCATTTGGATGAAAATGCACAGTAAAATAGCTTATAAATTAAAGTAGACACTTTTATTTTTATAAGAAACCGATGGAAAGTTAGGTTCACAATTATAGGGAAGTACTTTTGCGAAAAGTGTAAACATTATACTAATGATAGATACTAACAAAAAATCATTTTAAATACGAAATAATGCGCTAAAACTAAAAAATCTTTAAAATCAAATCTCGGTTAAAAGCCAACTTCCACCCTGTACGATCTTTATCAGCGCCAGCGTGTAAAAATCAAAAAAGAGGTGCGTAAAATAATTTGCAAAGGTATTATAATAATTTATAGCTTCATCGAAATCGATTACTCGCACCAACACATACGTAAATATTAAAAAATCATGTTAAAATCATCCGCTGTGGACTCACGTAGCTCCGCGATTCTTAAGAGTTAATTTACGGCAAAATAATTGAGCGAGCCGAGTAAATTACTGCCACTTATATCAACATCGGCTATAAAATTACAGAATGAGATTGTGAGAAAAAATCTTATTGTGATCATATGGCATTATAGAAATCATTAATAATAATGTACCGGTTCTGTTACCGTTTAGAATTATTTATAATATCAGATTGTTTCATATAACCACTGTATTGTTATAGGATAAATAATGCGAAATGTAATGTACTTAATGGAAGTTTTTCTAGATGCAAAGTGGAGCAGTGCTAGTTCTAGTAGCTAAGACCAATCGTAGGGAGTTCAAATCCCGAATCATTCTCAACATAATAACCTCTTTTTAGGGTAAAGTGAAAACATTGTGAGTAAATCTGCGTGTATTAAATAGTTTTCGAAACAAGTGAAGCCGGCCAACATTTGTCCAGTGCGACGGATTGTGGCTTAATGGCTTAATAAATTAAAATATCCCAATTTTAACCAATTCACACTTAAACGATAAAGACCCTCTGGTATTAGAATCCGCAGAGGTCCATTCTTATTATAATTTAAGTATTACCTATGTGAAAATATACTCCTGAAGATTATTTTTAATACTAAAAGTTCTTAACGATTCATTACTTTAATCTCAAACTTTTGAACTCTTAAACACATAAAGATAATTTATTTCTAATAGAGATCGAAGAGACCTTAGACCGTAAGTACAATTAAAGCTGTCAGTACATAACTTACCTTTCACAGTATCTACAGTGGTGACCCGAAAACAGCCACATAACTTATAGCGTCTGCACGTTGATTTTAGTAGTGAGAGAATATTATATTAATACTAGCAACCCGCGTCCTTTTAATAATAGGGAATAGGGATTAGTAGTAGAAATCATTAAAAAAATAAAAACTTGGTCTAAAACTAAAAAATAAAAATCGGGAGAGGCCACCCTTATCAACTAAGGCAATAAAAAATACCCTATGACCCATTCTCAGACTTACCAAATACACACAAAAAAAATCATAAAAATCGGTCTAGCCTTTCGGAGGAGTTCGATAACAAATACTGTGACACGAGATTTTTATATATTAGATTTTAAAACAGCTACCTTTTTCTTCCTGACTCTACCCGAGTTGTTTAAATTTGTAGAATTATTAAAAGCTCTCGTGCGTCTGTGTGTGATGAAAATCATTATTGTTCAAATCAGACCAGTGGATAGACTAACCATTAGATAAGATTGAGTTTAAACAAACCCATCAGCTATATTATTATGAGTATAAATATAGGTATATTGGTAAACTTAAACTGCTAACTTTCAAGTGGCTTTACGCTCAGTTCAACAAATCATTCGGATATTATATTGTATTCGCAAGTACTGCTTTTGTTAAGCAATAAATAGCTTAGATTATATCTGTGTCAACAATTTAGAAAATGTAAATAAACAAAGGTTGTGAGCTAATCGATCCCCGCGTGGATACTCGTGTCGTGGGTCGATGTAAGGTAACATGTTAGTATTGATTGTAGTATATGAAAAGTATTTTGTTTAACATATATATATTATTGGAACGAAATTCCTTTTCTCGTGTTATACTTGGGCCTAGACGCACTTAAGGAATGAGAGCTAAACGGAGAGAAGCGTAATATTTCGATATTTTTTTATTATTAGTCAGCATTTTTATTATGTAGTCAACAGCGTCATAAGTACCAGGCGATTAGTGTTGGTAAGTATAACTACATTCTAATATGGCAAGGCTTTTAGGCAATTAAATATATATAATTGGCTTTTGTTGATATTTGTTTTCCCCTAATACGTGACAATTATCGTCACCAAATATTGTAAGCTTAGGGTAGCCTTTTATTTGAGATCATCATAACCAGGAACCAGGCGATCATAAGTGCTACTAATGTATGTTGTAAAAAGTCTGTGTGCACACTTATCTTTTCCTTCGCCTTGGTGTTTATAAAATCCTAGTACGCGTGACAATTTTTCCTGACCTAATTTATAAGCCGAGGGCAAGGGACTCATTCCTAGCCCGATATCTTTCACCATTTTTTATGGATAATAATAAATATATTATAATTTTAAATCAAAAATAGAAGTACTAAGCGCATCATTTGTGAGTTTATTTGTTTGTAACCGTTCAAGTTTCTTTAATAAATAGGTAACATCTCCAGGGTAGTTTCATGTAAATAATGTAAACTCCAACATATCGTGTTTGTAGACTCTTAGACATCCACAAAATGTATGTATATATAAAAGTTTTGAATACATCAAAATTCTTAATTTTTCTTGTAACAATGTTTGCTGTAAATGATTTGTAAAAATAAAATTAAATATAAAAATCAAATTAGTTTTATTTTAAACTAGCTACTTATCCCCTCTTCGTTCGGATTCGCCTCTAGTAAAACAAATTCCACGGGCACCGTACTTTTTCAGGTATAAAAAATAACATACTATTGCAGAATATAATCTATCTCTTTGTCTTTCATCCATATCTGAGTACCAAAAAGTCGCAATTATATATTAAAAAAGATTGATTTAAATTTAATTGAAATAAAATTCTAATATATATTAAATAATATATCAAACAATGTGATTTATAACAATGATATTTTGTCTACAAAGAAAAGCAACGGTAATTTTTTTTTCAAGAAGCTTCATACTTGTTATATTATTATAAGAAAATCTAACATGAAATATTAAACCCTTATAAAATATAAAAGATGTTTAAGGTTTTTTACAGTAGCATGTTCTCAGAAAATATATTGTTTTAGACTAAACATAATATTTAATATGTTAAGAGGCATTACTGTTTTTTGTAGCTATTTCATTTCTTAAACAGCTTAATATGAACGTATTGAAGGGAGCGTTCAAAGACTTTACAGGTTTTAGTAAAATCTTCTAAAACACATTAGTTAAGATTTTTTTTTGAAACATGCCTTTCTAAACTTGTTAGGTTCTCTCACACATATAGTTTTACTCACGATGTTTTCCTTCACCGTAGGACAAGTGGTAATCAAGTGAAAAAAGAAAAGAATCAGATCAGAGGTACAAGACCCGGATTTGAACACCACTTCATTCGATTACCTCAAGGAGTGCGTCACCACTTAATGTTAATAAACGAATATCAAGATAATAATGCATAAGTCCCACCCGGATTCGAACCAGCAACCTTCGCAAAATTATCATCAATTATACCAACAAACTTCACCACAACTGTATAATCATATCAAAACCCTAATCCAATTCAAAATATGCATTGATAAAAAATTGAATCAAACAAATGCGGCTGCTAAGTTAATAAAGGACAATGTGCATCGCAAACGAGGTCTCGCTGCGATAAATCTTTTTTGTGGACGCTTCAGGCGCGCCGTAACCGATTAGTAGGTGCGCCGGTACACCACAAGAAACAATTTCCAATAAGGAGACTAATTCCATTACAAGACGTCTGTTATTAAAGTTTACAAAATTTTAAATTTATATAAATTTAATACAAACGATTATCATATCCATAAACAACACTTGTGCTAAATTCTTACATATTTTGACAAGTACATTTTTGTTATTATTAGTATAACTAAGTACTACTTATTTATGTTATTAGCCACTGTAAAAAAACTAAAAAACTACTTCACATAAGTATTATATACGTTTTACGAGAACATCTATTTTGACTTTAATTTTAAAATATTTGCCAAATATAGGTCCAAATTATCTAAATCTAAGTTAGCCGTTTTACTAATAGTTGTACGATTATAATGGAAACGTTTTTTGATATAATTTATGGCTTCATCGCCAATCGAGGGGTCACGAGCGACGAGCATGGACCGTAGCAGCGGAGCAGGTTGTTTTGTACCTTTAGAAATCGACGCAGCGTTGAATCAAATTATGATTTATGCCTCGAGACTAACGTGCATTGAATCCTTAATATCCTGCATTTTGGTAATTACAGGCAAGAATTTGAAAAAGAAAATACAAATAAAATTACACCAGATCTTTCTGGTCAAATATTTCATGGAATAAGTACAATTTTTACATTGTTTAGAATTCAAAAAGCTATAAATAATTATTATTGGTTGTATTCTGTTAATTATATCTACTAAGAGAATTATTAATAATGTGGGCTAAAATACAATGTTCCTAGCCGCATAAAACAATACTTTTAGCGCAGAAGATATTATAATAACGATGAGAAGTCAATTCGACAAAATTAACGTGCAATCAGGCACAGTTCGCTCCTCAAGGTCGGAGCCTAGTCTGTCATGAAATTCTTAGTAAGTAAATTACTTATGGCACATGACATACTGGCTAGCCACTAAACCATCGAATTATTTTGTTACTTGTTAGATAGCTTAAATAATTATAACATCAACCTAAATAAAGCACTAAAATTGATATAAAAGTGTTACCAATAGTTTACAGCGTCAATATACATATATTATATGCACAACACTTCGCTTTTGCTGCTTTGGCAATAACAACATTGTACGAAGCGAGATGTATAATAAATGTGGAAACATTTAGACGCCGAAAAAGGGTCTCCACGGCAATCCTTCTTTCTCCAAATATTTCGGAATGGTCCATTAACTTTGATGGCTCCGTTAATAACAATAATTACTTCATTAGCTTACTTTGTTCATTTTTAATTAGATCCGGACGTATGTTTAGTGTAGACATCAGTCATAAAAGTCTTTAAGAAACAGCTTTAGAAAATTTTTATTATAAAAATTATAGTTTGCACATTGTTATTATTATAACTTAACGCAATACCCTCGAGATATACTTTTTCAGATGATGTCAATTTTAATCAATCAATTAAATTAATGGATCAATACTCAGCCTATAAACTTGACTCTCAACATTCTAAAAATAGCTACAAATGGTCAGGATTGCCAGTTGATATTATTATTAGCTTTAATCATTGAGAGTGTTACTATAACCGTATTAAAATGTATAGTGTTTACTTTGTTCTCGGTTATAGTTTCGTAATGTATCGTATGACAACTAAATGGCTGTCTTCAGTGATCCTACATAAAATTAATAGTGCAGCATCACATTACCGGACGTTTTGTAATCCATATAACGTTTACAAATGATCTAAATGTTTAAATATACATACTTTGTAGAAGAAATTATTATATATTGTATATAAAATATAAAGCCCGTACTCAATGGGCAACAACACATGGGTATTTTAATATATATAATACCCATATTAAGCTTCTTCTTTTATCTATAATATAAAAATGAATCGCAAAATGTGTTGGTAAGCGCATAACCCAACAACGCCTGGACCAATTTGGCCAATTCTTTTTTTGTTATGTTTGTTATTGTTAGGAGAAGGTTTCTATGAAAAAAAAATAAGAAAGTTTTGCGGAAGATTAGAAAATTTAAAAAAACTTTATAAAATTAACGGCGTTTGACGTATCAGTTATCATGACCGTTGCCATGGTGCGTGCAATGGTAATTCATATTATAATCAAGACAAATATATAGTGGGCGGTGCAAAGTAAATATATACAACACGTACCTAGGGACGAACCCGAGCGAAGCGAGGGTGAGCCGCTAGTATACCCATATATCCTTGATTGTGGTTTTAGATATATACGAATATCTGACAATTTAAATGAAAATACCATATTCTTTTTGTCGTGATTTTGCGCTCAATCACGATTTACATAAAAATGTTTATTATAAAGTATGCGAAACGTTGGATGGTTTCCGAAAACACGAAATGAAACCGCTAAAATCTGAGGAGTCACCTAAAATATTTTTGGTTACAATAATTGCCTAAAATGTAAATATATTAGTGTTTATCATAGTAGGCCTATAAAACTAACTTATTTAATCGTATTTTAAAAATTATAACGTTACATTCATTTAAAATATCATGTTTACTGAAACTTACCTTATAAGGCAAGGATCAAGATTTATTATTATGGTAATAGAACGAACAGAGTCACGTATAAACTAGTTCTTGTGATAAACGTTTCAGAAAAACAAATGGGACACGCATTCACAATCGTATATAGAAAGTTATAAACTGTTATTCTATGTATGTTTTAATTAAATTTTTCTGTATCATAAAAGTCTTGTCACAGTAATTATTAAAGAAAAAACACGAGCCAAATGGCGGACGTGCAAGCGCGGCCATCTTGTGTTAATTAATAGCTAAAATGGCGTATGGCAAATGAAGCGACATATCAACGCTAAAACAACTATTGACTTCATAGATTAGAGAAATATTAAATATGACATGAATTTTATGTTTATTATAACTTAAATGAACCGTTTTCCATATCATATTTTTATTACTTAAATCTAAATATTCATAGTCACTTTCAACATAGCTATTTAAGTGGTATCGAAAGCATCACTTTAACATAATTGTTTTTATAGGGTAAAACACAAGTAATATTTTATTTACAAAATGATAACTCCCCAAAATGTGTAAATTAAGAAATTTTTAATAGATATCCTACAGAATTAACTTATGCATGTACTATAATAAGAACTACCGCTATACCACATATGTTACATATTCCGTTTCTATATTAACAATAGTGTCAGGTCTACTCCCGGTATTGCGTGAGAAAAAGCCCATCAAACAATTTTTCAATATCTAAGCTAACATAATAGATATGTGGCAATTCCTTTAATGTCTCTATACTGTGGCTAAAACTGTACTATTGGTTTTTACGCGAAATTTTGTTACTTATTGGACAGTAATGGATCATATTTTATTAAATACTTTTTCATTTTTATTGCCATATCTATGTAGTCTCGTGACAAAATGCCGTCCTATAACATTTTATATCTTGTAAGATGATTCTTTTAAGTAATCAGGACATATGTAGTGTTTATTAAACGAGTAACATGTTCAATAACATGCTTAAAATGAAAAAATAAGTTCACTTGATGACAATAACCTCTTAATAATACGTAAAAAAAATTGAATAAAAAAGATATAAAGATGCGAATAATATCTGAGATTTTCGGTTTCGTTGTTATGTTTAGTGTACATTCTGGTACATCTTTGACATAACGGAGTAGACAGCAAAAGCAATCCACTGTATAACTGCTTCTTATCCTTAGGTGAGCCCTTTATCCTGAAACCCCCGTCAAGTAAAGGGAATTTTTATTGGGTTTTAGTATTATATAGACTCTTCTAGCTCAGGTAGAATAGATGTGTAAATAACGCATTTCCCTAAATTAAAAAAGTTGGTAGAACAGTAAATTTATTTAAAATAACCTCACTGTGCTAGTCCAATTTGCATTTGCCCAATTTTTTAAATATCTCAAACAAGAAAATTATCTAATAATTATAAGTACGGCGTATTAATTCATTAAAACCGTCCAAAGACGACAATTATTTACCAATACCTACTAATAAATAATTCATCATGTAAGGTTCAAACACGTAATCTAGAATATTTCATATAAATGATATAATAAAGTTTTATTGTAACGACTATTCAGCGTCAATACTAAGGCTGTGCCAGCAATTAGCCTCTCACGCCTTTTCTACTGCCACTCCTCGCGCATTGAATTTTATCGTATAATTAGTGGCTATAAAATCAACTCTGTACACAAAGCGATGACTCCTCATACTTCGGATTCTCGCATTCCTCCACTAGGTATCTCTAGAACGCTAACTACCCCGATATTTAAGCCGTTCGAGTCTTAAATGGATTCAAAGGTGGCGCCGCAATTTTTTTGCTAATTTTTTTTGCACCCGCCAACAGGACTCACGCTTCATTAATTGTTTTTCTTCGTAACACAGAACTTGTTATTTTTAAAACAGGTTTTATCTAGGTTAAACTATTAACGTTAATTAGCATTTAATTAAACTTTACCCTTCAATTAACTTATTTACACATTGCACACTGCATTAAGCGTTTCAAAGCTTAGAAATAAATAAAGTTAAATAATGAACAATTTACCTTCGCTTCGGACCTATACTTCATTCATATCATAATGCCTATAGGATATTGCAGGTTACTGACTATTTATGTACTAAATTTCATCCAAATCAGTACCGCGGTTTCAGAATAGCGGAAACACATACAAAATTTTGTATAATTTCCAATACAATTTCAATAAAAATCTCTACCATAGTATTATCCAAAACGTAAACAACAAACATTTTCTATAGTTTAGTTATAAATCTCCAACAATTTACAGCTATTACAGATTTTTAATTAAACCTTAAAGTTTGAACCGTTAGACGATGTGCCTCCCTCGTTTCATGAATTATACATGATGGGTAACCATTTTACTACATATCAAAAACACTTCGCTACTTAATCGTCGATTTGGCCATGCCGGCAATTTCAACTGTAATTTTCCTCTTAAGCCGTAAATTATCATAACCGGATGATTTAGAACATGAGAACGGGTTAGCTAGTGACGATAAATAAAATAAACCTCGAGTATTTCTAACAGTGAAGTGAAAGAGGCGTTTATTAAATACATAAGTGGTTTAAAGGCTTACCTACAACTTATTACCTTTTTTGGGATATTCTTAATAACAGCTACACATTCTTTCATGTAACACGCTGTAATGTTTTTATAATCGTTATTTCTTAGTAAAGGCTATTAGTAGAAATATGTAGCACTATGTACTCATATATTTTTATTTAGACATTTCTGTCGCGTGGTATGCCTACTAAAGCCATGAGTAAAGTGGCGTCGAATAAGTGACAGTTTAGTCTGTTATGAACAAATTGAAGTTATAAAAGAATTGCATTCTAAAGTGAAGACAAAAGGAAACGTAATAGTACAAGTATGCGGTAAAAATGGTATCTTACATTAGTCATCTAAAATCTGTCTCATACTTCAATTTACATAGTTGGACTCTGAATCACAGCAGCACATGACTTAATTGCACATGTAGTGCGCCATTATTAATATTAATTTAAAATTTGTTATTCAATGTTCTTTTTAAATCTTCCATAGAACCTTCCATAAAATATAAAGCATTTTGAAAATTTGATAGAAAATGTCCAGTGTTTTGCCTAAATGGCATGTTATTATTTAACGTAAAACGTAGGTAATATTTGTTAATTAATTTCAAAAAATATTTATAAATATTTTTTTTAAATTACTAATAGCAGCAGTTTCTCAATCAATTTCACCGAATTTCATTAACGGCAATAATTTTTCATAGATTAGCGGTACTCAAATTAGGCAACATTGGGCACATTATAGTTGATAAGTGCGCGCAAACACAACTGCACTTTCAGAGTCCGGTGGGACCGCAATTCAAGTGTGAAATCCGAAGCAGGGCCGACACCTCTACGTGCTCTTCAGAGCTTAGAATGGAACCTCCAACTTCTAACTCTGGAGTGTAGTTGAGAATTCACTTATTGACAGAACCTGACTTTAATATCCAGGTACTGTACTGTGACTGTATATTAAAAACAAGATCAAACTTTGTTCTTCAAAGAAAAAAATCTTTTTTGACGTATTTCTTTATTATAATATTGCCTCCTACTCTTACGGATTGTGTACATACTCGTAAGAAATTATTAAAAGTAAAGTATACGGTACGAGGATATCAGTGGTGACCCTTGAAAATCCGAGTGAGGCGTGTTTTAATCTATGGTATTACCTCACCTTTGATATTTTTATATCTGAATGAATTATTTCTAAAATTTACGGTGTAGAAAACACGGTGAGAAATCCTACATATCTGAAAAAAACCTAGCGAGTTTTCAAAAGCTATGGAGAATCCGCCAAGCCGCAGTTGTCAGATTGTGATGTAATCCCCACAGCATTGGGAGGCTGAATACAATAACATTTTGTTACATTCAGGAATTGAACCCAAGACAACGGATTAGCAACATTAGTTCTAGCCTTCAAACCAAGAAAGCAGCTATTTATTATAACACGTGCAACATTGTCTCTAATATATTCTAAAAAAGTTATAATAAAAATAAAATGTTCCATATTTATCAGCACATAATAAAAGGGCATACATTGATGAAAAAAATCACAATTATAAACAATTAAGCGAAATGTTAAGCGCACCCAATGAGACGTGATGATGGATGACTTGTGCGGTGAGCCGGGTACGCACGCGATTATAGCATAATAACATGCAATACTACGGGGAATCCCGTGCGACACATTGTTTTAAATATGTACCTCGTTAGATAATAAATTGCATGGAATAAATAATTTGCCTGATTTCACAACTTTAATTGACCTGATCATTATAGCATACATACTTGTATGTTGTGACCTTCTTCTTCTGCCTGGCATTAATCCCGGCTATTGTTGCCAGGGTTTGCCTTCCGACTAAGCCTACTCCACTTTGCGCGATCTTTAGTGTCATGTAGGACCATATTTCAATAATTCTTTATCTCGTGAGAATAGTGTTAGTTTTAAATTGCCTACAGAGAATCGTTAAATAAGCTGAAAAAATTAACTGAAAACGCAATTTTACGCTTGGTTCAGGCCATTGTCCATTTTGTTCTTGATCTGATAAAAGACAGTCAATCTATTCTCATATTTGTCAATTTTTTTAAAAGTAATCCTAAACTAATAGCGACAAAATTAACACATGTAATACTCGTAAATCATGAAAATGGTTTCTTAAATCACACTCTTGACACTGTTACGAAATATAAATACATAAAACAAAGCTATAAATAACTAAAAGGACACTTTTATAAATTGTTTTCAATATATACTTAAATAAACCCACGTGCTAATAATTCGTTGGCGATATATAATGACTTGCATGATATATGTGAAACGCCTAATTTAGTAAAGAAATGAAATATATTTCTGCTTATTATAGTCAAGGAGTGTCTTATGTTATTTATTGGCGATAAATTATACAGTGCTAGTGCCTTACCTTAGCTTCGCTCACTGCTCGAGCGCATCAACAAAAAAAATTGATCAGCTTAGTACGAGGATGGTTATGACGTTATTTTTCTATTTGGTATAACTTTATTTTTTCGAAGTGACTATTTGTACGGGTACTGGACTAATAAACCATATTATTTATTCGTACATTTATCGGATGCTTAGCTTGTTTATTTTATTATTCTATGTTATGTTAAAAGTCGGTGGAATCTTAAATAATACATTTTCAGCTCGGTAGGTTAAGGTTATTTTCTTTTTATATTTTGCAAATATCCTGCACTTAAAACTCACTTATTTTTTATTAGAAAGCAAAAAAATGATAGATATTCGTATAAACCGACAATAGTCAGACGGATAATTATATATTTTTAACCGATTAGCGGACGACTGGCTGTTGCTAGTAAAAGTTGTTGGAATCTTAAATAATAAATTTTCAGCTCGGGAGGTTAAGGTTATTTTCTTTTTATATTTTGCAAATATCCTGCACCTAAAACTGACTTACTTTTTATTAGAAAGCAAAAAAAAGTGATAGATATGCGTATAAACCGACAATTTTCGGACGAATAATATATATTTTCTTTAATTATCCGATTAGCGGACGACTTACTTTTTCCAGTACCCGTATTAATAATTATAAATTGTTCATACGGTAACCGTATTAATAGACTCAGCCTTATTTTTTTATTTGGCGATGGATGACGTTATTTTTTTTTTTTTGACCTGATGAAATTGAAGGTGATGATTGAATTCATATCAAAAAAACACGTGTAATAAGTCTTATTTGATCTGTCTCTTTGACTATTTTGTTTTTAATTCTATACTAGCAATTGTTCTCGGCGTGGCCCACGTATATGGATAGCCCGAAAATAATGCTCTTGTTTACCAGTTGTCATTGTGATCAGTTGCATAGTGGTTACAGGACGAAAGTCGCTATAAAAACACTTAGTGCAGAGTAAAGACGAATAAACGAACATAATATTACATTATTTTGTGTAAGTAATATTTAAAACCTCAATTTATTCCTAGTTTCTGTTTTGTTAATTAGATATGTAGGTTTATATCCAGGTTTACGCATACATTAGGTTTACATATACAGCATCATATTTGCTTAGCCTTTTCAGATCACAAGTTGATAATTATATTGGAGGGAAGATTGTACTTAAAGTGAAAAGGGTTTTAATAAATTATTATGAAAAATTGACTAATGCAAGTTTTTCCCATGTTCAATGCAAAAAAATGATGATATCTTTTTTTCCTTACTTTAACAAGAATTTACATATAAAAAAATTAAAATATTTATTTATTTAACTCTATAAATTACTATGAAGAATATATAGAATCTACAAATGTTAAAAGTCTTTGTACGTACATTAAAGATTACTTACAATATGGGTACTTAAAGCATAATATCATACGTATCATATTTATTTATTCATTACACAATATTTTGATCCACTCACTAATACATTGTTAGCGAATCCCACACGACTGTACACGCCTACACACACTTCGACACCTAGACCTAATACGTTAGGCAACCTACGATATATCTTATAAAGATAAATATTTAAAGGAAAATTTAACTTATTATTAAGGTTATAAGTACCACAATTCAATTAAAGCGTTTAAATATAAGAATATAGATCAGCTGTAATTTCTAAGCCTTTGATTTATTGTGATCCTTCCCGATGCTAATCTCTGGTATGTTTTGTTATATTTAGTGTAAATAACTATGAGAATATCCTTGAAAGGTAACTTAACTACATGTAAGTGGGTCAGCGTTATTCGAAAATTACGGTATAGATATACATTATTAAAGCGCTAATGGTAAGAAATTTATTTTATGCTTAACTGAATTATATGGAGCTATAAATCATGTAAATTATCTTAACCTTAATAGTGTGACTTTTTCTTTATATTTATTAAAAAAGTGTTTATTACGCTTTGACTAGTAAATGTATACAAAAACTTGACAAATTATATACTAAAACCTTCCTATTATATACTAAAACCATTTTATTCATTGGTGAAAAGAGCGTGAAAATCTGTGTAGTTTTTGAGTTTATCGCGCAGACAGACAGACGCGGCGGAGGACTTTGTTGTATAATAATTGTAGTCATTAAATAACAAAACGGATACCCTTGTTTTGGGTCATGTCGGGTGAGAAGAGTGTAGCCACTGCCAAATATTACATAATATAAAATATTACATTGTATTCATGGGCATAACATTATTCTATTCCAATATCAAGAAACTGACATGGTGTAAATACAAGTTAATGGTAAAATAAACAATATTGCAACGAACGGTGTTTTCCTTTTCATTACACGTGTCGGCAAAGTGGTATATTATTCTATTTAATCTTTCAACTAATCAGCCATCAAGCGAACATACTACTTAGTTTCATTGTAAATATTGTGACGATTTGTTTCGCCTAAGTTAAATTCATATTAACTTAGGCGAAGAGGGATCAAAACTGTCTGTCATACATCAGGTATAGAGTCATCGATTTTACGTGATAGACATCCGAAGCCCGGGCGTTAAATATCAACAACATTCCTTTTATTAATTTTGTACGGTAAAATCTCTAATTTTCTTGAGAAAATAGAAAAGTTTGTACTAGCGTAAGTCACACTTCGTATAATACACATTCGCAGTCTACCTCTGTCTGTTTCTTCGCTTAATTCTTCTAAATCCCGTCACAAATTTTACGAATATGAACGATAAACGAAAAGGTTTGTGTAAATAATTTGAAAATATTTGTACAATTAAAAAAATTAATTTTAAGAAATATAGTGAATGACAGTGTTTCGTTAAAAACACTGTTCTCATATACGACAAACCTTAAGAGATATGTACATCTCAATAATACTCGTATAACTACTACAAAATTATAAGTTTTAAAAAAGGCCTACAGAAAAGTACACAACAGCAGCTGGTGTCTATCTCGTTAGGTACACTCACGATATCTATTTTTAACCTAGAAAGCACCCAAGCGAAGCAACGGTAAATCTCCATAACATATAAGCTTCATAATATGTGTATAATACCACAGATAATACTCACCTTAATGACGTCCACATGCAATATTTATTTACTTATTGATAATGGACGTTTTATTTTGTTTATATTTATCTATTTTGACATTTACAGATACTAAAATATCCATTTGACAGTTTGTATAGCAACCTAGAAGCCAACAAAAATGCGCAATGGGGAACCCACGCTGCACTTCAATTACCATCCCATTCTGTTTTATTTACTCTACCTACATACGCAATATAAATACCATTACAAAGAAGTTCAAATATTGAGTTAAAGGGCATACTATTGTGCTGATCAGATTTCTGATAGATTTTACTTTTTTCTTCTTAAATTTTGTGATTGTTATTGACGATCGGAAATTTCGTCTTTGTCACTTATTTTAATATAAAATAAAAAAGAAAATTGACGTTGAAAGTGACATACTCCAACTTTGAAAATAGGAGATATTACTGCTTTATTTTTCTTCTTACATTTTTATCATTAATTGGCGCTTTGTAAACGTACTCACTAACATTAATTTTACTAAATAATGTACTCGTAATATATTTAATATTTAACACTATTATAAAGTGGAATTAGTTTAAACAAGAAAATTCACGGAGCTTAATAGTACGTAAAGGTCGGCGCTAACTCACGTTAACCCACGCATTCGAATGGAAACCTACACGGTACCTACACCGTTACTTCAATAGGGACGCGGTGTTTTATTAAACGTAAACTATTACATGTATTATAATATATTTTACACTAAATTATATTTTCTAATTTTCGTTTTTAATCATACAATTTGGGATAACTATAATTTTTTTTGTCTGTTCGTCTGTTTTGACTAAGCTATGAAACGGCTAGATCGATTTTTATACAGCGTGTATGTATACAAGTGATGTCGTCGAGAAAAACATACTAAACTGTTTCTATATATTTGTCAATTTATATATAGATTTCACCGAGATAGTATCGCCGTCCCCAGAGAATTAAATGATAACTAATAAAACACGATTTTTCAAAAAATGAAAAGCCTATTTTTGACTTTAATTTGCTAACGAATAGATGTAGAGGGATAAAAAATAGCTCAATGCCTTAAAATATGTTATGATAGGATTATCCGAACTGAAGATATTTAGAATTTAAAAAGTTACTAAAATTCAGTTATTGATTTTATTTACTAATAACACTTAGCATTTTATCCTCGTTATTTTGAACTGTCTAATGTAAGATTGCTCTAATGACTGATGAATTAGCACATAGTACATTTAACAAGAACAAAATAAATTATCAAGAATATTATTGCAAAAGTTTTTATTGAATCATTAATGAAGAAACTGTTTGACTTACTTCATATTATATATTTTTTTCACGAAGTCTTAAGTTACGAATATTATTGCATTATTCCATAACTTTTTAAAAATTAACTGGAAATTCACGAAAAAATTGGGTAGATGTATTAGGCACCGTAGATTTCAAATGTGGGATAACACTAGAACTATGGTAATATCAATTATCATTTTATTAAATTGAAGTTTAACATACTTTTAATAAAATAAAGGTGCGGTTACATTGTGAAACTCAAGTACTGTTTATTTCATTGAGCACAATTTGTAGTTCATAATTAATATTATATTATGCTTTTAACTATTCTTAATTGATGTATAAAGACACAGAGAAAAAAATATTTAAAAAATCGATGCACATGTAATTTTTGTATACACTGTAATACTGTATACTTATAACTATATAACCTTTATAAGAAGTTAGATAAATCTTTAAACCAACTGCATAATACCGGTTCGCGTAACAGCCGTAATTAGACAAACCTTTTTAAATACCCGGAAAACACTTCGAGTGCTTCATAGAATACATTAAAATGCCCCAGTACCTTCTCTCACATGATTGTTATCTAGGAAACCCTCTACGTATAATTCCAACGCTATAATTACGTTCAAGCAAATGAATAACTACACGCATTCCATCTTTTGCAAAGTTCAAACCTCTAATTCTAAAGAATACTAGCGATTCACCCTTGCTTCACTCGGGTTCGTCGCGGTTACGCTTTAACGGTTAGTACATATTTTACAGAAATGCGATATTTTCCAATAGTAAAAATTTTTCTAGTTGGTTCGAACAATCAGCTATCATCATACTAAATTTCATCAATATCTGCCCAGTGTTTTTCTCATGATGCGGCTACAAACAGACACACAAACATTCTAAAAACTATTTTGACCTCTGGATAGACAATTATGTTGTATCAAACTAAGAATTTTATATAATGTATAGATTAATAATAATTGACGAGTAAAGCGAAAACAATAAGCGTTCGGAAAGTAAATTTACTTTCACGTTTCTTTTTGGCCTTTTTAATATAAGTTTTTGTTATATAATACTGTATTTAACAGATAAAAAATATATAATATATCTTATATTTATATATCTACGGTTATTTATATATATACTTATATATCTACATTTCTGAGAGCTAAATATTATCTCCATAATTTTAGCCTATGACCTATTAATTTTATACTGCATTGCACTTGGCTCATAAATGCCTTTCACGCTTCGATAATTCCAGTATTCTATACACAATTTTCTTAATCAATGGCCAATAAACTTACGACAGTAAGCAGCAATAGTTTATAATATGGCCCACCTTTGACTCCAATCAGAAGTGCAAAAGCGAAGCGATATTTAGAGAGACACATTAAAAAATTAGGCGTGGTTTAATTAGACATAACCTGCTAATAAATTACAGACGCGCCACCCAAGGCGTGGCAACACTGTGCTTATTTCCCAAGAGAAATACGTGACGTGCGCTTACAAAAATTCATTTTTGGTTATTTTCGGTATCCATACACCATGTTTATTGTGTCACATCCTTCCCGAACGAACTGTTGGCCATTAGTGTCTTGTTAGCTTACTTTATATTATTTTTAAACCCGTTTCCTTTTAATGTTATTGAGTAATAAGTAACATTCAATCGTCTTTGTTAAAATTAACGTCAAATTATACAAACTTCATTACTATTCTCCGGCTATAATGAGTCTGTTTATGACGACATTTATATGTTCTAAAATTTAATATTATTATTTTTAAAATTCAGCATTAAGATTTACAGTAAAAAATATTTTCTTTTCGATCTTTCTTAGTCTTTAAATAATTTTTAAATAAATTAATTAAGTTAAGGGGGGCTAAGAAGAGCGGCAAAGAAATCGCCTTCACAACACGATGTTAATTATAAAATATATATAATATTAAATATTTAAGCTGTTTTGACGATTATTATCTATAATTTATTATACAGTAATATTTGAATGTTTGTATTTCTTGATTAAATGTTTGTTAAATTAAAGTTTATTATATCTATATAATGAATATATAGCAAAGAGGTCAAAGTATACATTTTATAATATGTAAAATATATGATAAAAGTAAGAAGGCTAATGTTGAACGTATATGTTTGGATAGCCGTTTGTCTGGCAGCTTAATACTCTGATCACTGACAGGTCATATTGCTCGAGATTACATGAAAACATTTAAAAGACTGGGCGCTAGATTTAAAGATAGGTGGAAAGGAGAACTATCACCTATAGAGTCGTAATGTATAAAAGAATACCAATACCAATATACTCAAAAAAATAATTAATATAACTATATATAAGTGAAATCAAAGCCTTAATTTTACGCATTTTCATACTATTAATGTTGTCAATACATTTTCCAAAAAAAAGGAATGTAGTCTTAATAGAAAACTATACACAGCTAAAGCCAAAGGAAATTATTAGTCACAGATAAAATAGAGTTTTTATTAATCAAACTCAATCGCTAGAAGCTATTCAAATTCATTTCGTAATCAATTAGTATAAGCATATATCATGATAAAGAAAAGTTAATTGTGATCATTCGATATGTTTTTTATTTTTCAAGCGCTTTCAAATCGTCTGTATATAAAGTACTTTATTACATAAACTTAATAAGATAATACAATTTTTAAGCTGTTACCAATTTTAAAATTCCTCCATTTAAAGAATATGTGAAATTTGAAAATAAGTACAAGATATTACAAGTACAAGTACAAAATATTAATAGCTAGCCTACAAATCTAAATAGTCGTCATGAGGCTTTTATTATTTCAAAATGAAAGTAAAAAATAACTCAGGTTTTCAAAAATAATGTCTATGGTATTAAAAGTTAAGTCTTTGTGCATGCTGTGTTACGAGTATGTCACTATTAAAATCTTGTGTCCCATGTAGGGTAATGTACATTTTTCTTTATTCTAATACCGCTGCGGGAGGTATTCAAATGGTCACCGATTAAGCAAAAACATAATATTATACATATATTTTGTATATAATTACCTTCGCAACAAATAATAAAACAATACATAAAGAAGTCCAAATAGTATAAATAAATAATAAATAAATATGATGGGACATTATTACAACAGCGCCATCTAGTTCCGCAGTAAGCTACGTAACGTGCTTGTGTTGCGGATACCAGATAGTTGATATACTACATATATAAATTTTAAATACATACATATTATAAATATAAACACCCATGACTGGAGTACAAACATTCGTGATTAGCAAATGAATGCCCCCAGCGGGACTCGAACCCGCGACCGCTGGCGCAGAAAGTAGGGCCACTACCAACTGAGCCAAACGAGTCGTCAAAATTTTATTAAATTTAACTTTTATGATTATACTCTTAAAACACATTCATTAAATTAATAACATTAACTTACGTACAGACAAAACACACGAGTAGAGTACCTCATCTTTTTAAAGTCGGTATCTAAAGTATATCATCAAAGCAAGAATTAAAGGCTAAGGCAAACTTATTCCATCAGAGAAAGTTCCTCACATTACTATACAATAGTTTAAAAAAGCTACTTTTTAGTTAGAAAGCATTTATTACGTAAAAATATTAGATATCTTCTTCAAATAAATTTCCGTCCGTCTGTTCATAATTATTATAATATGTATATTTACTCATAAGTTTAGTTTTTAACCTTATAAGTTTTTACATCTCTTTCAAGAAAGCTTAAAGCTCTATGGTAATATCCGCTTATAATAAATTAATAAGCTTAGGCGTGAAATGTAAAGTCGGTATTCAATAATGATGCGATTCCGGTCGGACAAAGAAAAATTACTCACGCGTTCTACGGCTAGCTGACATTAATAGTACCCATAAATAAAGGAGTCTAACAATTACCATTCTAACAGCTTTTGTATATAATTTCCATTAGTGCATTGTACAATCTCAGACTACAGAATAATATAGAGTCTCATAGAACAAAACATGGAAAATAATTAACTTACGTAAATAAATATGTATTCAGCCTTTTTAACGTCCCACTGCTGGGCACGAGCCTTCTTCAATACGAGGGGAATCAGGCCATAGTCCACCGCGCTGGCCTAGTGCGGGTTGGCGGACAAAATAAAATAAACATAGCATAGTATAAAACACTTGTTATTGTGATCGGCAAATAAATTTTAGTAAATAAAAATCGCTGATATTCTCGTATAATAAAAAAACCTACTATTAGTTCAAGTCAACGTTATAAACCTAACCTAACCTTACGGTGATGGTAAACATTTGAGGGAATATGTATGTCCGAGAGAACATTGCAAGTTTGAGTGAAGTTCACCGACCAAGACTGCAGCGCGGAGAACTATGGCCTGATTCCCATCGTTTTGAATGGAGGCACATGCCCAAGAAATGTTAACAAGGGTTAAATTCAAGTAAAGTGCCGTAAGGAAATGTCCTAAACTAAATTCTTGTAAATTTATATTGATTATAATCTAATATATAAAAATCTCGTGTCACAGTGTTTGTTATCGAACTCCTCCGAAACGGCTTGACCGATTTTTATGATTTTTTTTTGTGTATATTTGGTAGGTATGAGAATAGGTCGTAGGCTATTTTTTATTCCCCTAGGTGATAAGAGTGGCACTCTACAGATTTTTTATTTTTCATTTTTAGACCAATATTTTATTTTGTATTTTTTTATGATTTAGTATCAAAAAATACATATAACCCTAAATTATTAGGCTTCTACCACCAATCCCTATTTTTTAATATTAAGATTAGTATTTTGAATTAATTGATTGCCGTCCATTATTATTGTCTGTGCATCGATCGTAGCATTGACATTTTACTTTGTCAGTACAACTGTCATGTTTATTATATTATCATACAAAATTTATCCAACTGGCACTCCTGGAAGCCATTAAAGGAAATAATTGAATTGAATTACAAAATTTATTATTTATTTGTAGTGCTATTACTACTATTCTTAGCTTTGTTTTGCAATTATAAAAATTGCTGGTGATTGTTCTCAGTTTTAGTTATTTTGTGACTTCATAAAAATCAATAGTACTCAATTGAGTCAGGAGATTCCGCCAACGAACCACCAGGTAGCTACTAAACAACCTGTTTAAATCATTCCAGAAAGTTTTCATACATTTATCAATTAGTATGTAATTGTATATCTAAACGCGAAAAACACTCACTCATCACGAAATCTCGAAAACCGCTGGAGGTATAGAGATGAAAATTGGCAGGGAGGTAGTCTATAAATAGTAAATGTCCGCTAAGAAAGAATTTTGCGACTGGGCCGCATTAAGATGTTCCAAGGGCTCTTGCAAGTTTGTATGAAAGTCCTCTCGCAAGTTTTTATGCAACTCCTTAATTTTTTATGCTACAAACTTTAAATTTGGCAGGGAGGTAATGTGTAGTAGACATCCGCTAAGAACGGATTTTGCGAAAGGGCCGGATCAAGGTGGTCTAAGCGCTCTTCCAAGTTTGTATGAAAGTTCTTCATTTTTTGTGCTACAAACTATAAATTTAAGGGAGGAAGTTTATAGTTAGTAGATGTCCGTTAAGAACGGATTTTGTGCGACTGGGTCGGATTGAGGTGGTCTCAGGGCTCTCGCAAGTTTGAATCAGCTTTAAGTTTTGTGCTACAAACTTTAAATTTGGCAGGGAGGTAGTTAATTATTAGTAAATGTCTGCTAACAACGAATTTCGTGACAGGTCTAAGGGTTTTCGCAAGGTTAGGAAAAAAACACTCAGTCACTCATCACGAAATCTCGAAAACCGTTGAACGTATATATAGATGAAAATTGGCAGGGAGGTAGTTTATAAATAGTAGACGTCCGCTAAGAGTGGATTATGCGACAGGACCAGATTAAGGTCTAAGATTCTCGCAAGTTTTTATGAAATTTCTTCATTTTTGTGCTAGAAACTTTAAATTTGGCAGGAAGGTAGTTTTAAGTTAGTAGATGTCCGCTAAGAACGGATTTTGCGAAAGGGACGGATTAAGGTGGTCTAAGGGCTCTAGCAAATTTGGCAGGGAGGTAGTTAATTGTTAGTAAACGTCCGCCAAGAAGGAATTTTGCTACAGGGCCGTAATAAGGAGTTCTAAGGGCTCTCCCAGTTTGTATGAAATTCCTTAAATTTTTGTGCTACAAACTATGAATTTTCCTGGAAGGAAGTTTATAGTTAGTAGACGTCCGTTAAGAACGGATTTTGCGACAGGGTCGAATTGAGGTAGTCTAAGGGCTCTCGCAAGTTTGTATGAAAGTTCTTCACTTTCTGTGCTACGAACTTTGAACTTGGTAGGGAGTGATTTAATAGTTAGTAGAAGTCCGCTAAGAACGGTTTTTCTATATGGCCAGATTAAGATGGTGTTAGTGCTCTCATTATTTCGTATGAATGTCTGAAAATAACTTAATATAACTTTAAGAATTATACAAATCGGACACTCCATTCAAAATATAATACGACTGTAAAAATGTTTATCTAAACAAAATACTAATGGAATCATATTATATGAAATAAATAGCCGCGCGACTCAGGAGTATATTAACGATGGGTTCTGAAATAGCTGGAGTAATTTTGGAGAAATTTTCAGGTAATCTACAGATCAACCTAGCGAGTGATCGAATGAAGTTCAGTAGCGTTTAAAAAAATTAACGCGGGCGAAGCCGCGGGTACAGCTAGTCTTATATATAAAAATTTCGTGTCACAGTGAATTTGTTATCGAACTCCTCCGAAACGGCTTGACCGATTTTTATGAAATTTTTAGTCCATATTTGGGATGTCTGATAATAGGTCGTAGGCTATTTTTTATTCCCCTAGGTGATAGGGTTGGCGCTCTCTAGGTATTTTATTTTTTTTATATTAGATCAACTTTTTTATGATTTGGCATCAAAAGATACTTATAACTCTAAATTTTCCTCCTATTAACTAACACGGGCGGAGCCGCGGGAATTGCTAGTTACATTATAAATGTATAAAGTATATATGTATACAAAACTGCTTTGTGCAAAAACCCAACACATTCTATTACTAACCTATGTACTATGCAGATGCTATCAAGCGCATGTTCGTATAAATGAATCATAAATCTTTGATTCATACATTTTAAGACATGTGTATGTTATTTTATATAATCTTTTAATCATGTCACGACCGCATTGCCAAGAACCTATTTAATATACATTAAAGACTATAAATTAATATTTATTTGTCTCAACGGTACATAAACGTAGGTGCCTATAATTGATATTATAACCGTATATTACAAGGTATTACGGCTTACCGTTGTTAAAAGATATAACATAAAATTAAGGTATGTTTTAAGTGTGCAAAGTGCAATCGTCTTTCGTTATAAGTACATATTTTATAAGAACATACTACTAGCAAAAATCTATTTCACAGCGTGAAGAAATAAAGAAGTAACTATAAACACAACTTTCACATTCACCAAAGTTTTGGCAGCTTAGTCTAATACTAGCGACTTACCTCCTCCTCGCTTCGCTCGGGTTCGTCCCTGGGTTTACCGTCAGCGAAGCCGCTAGCGGGTTCCGCTAGTTAAAATAAATTTATTTATTAAAATAAATAAATTTTCTAAAATATAAACTCCTCCTTTTTTGAAGTAGGATAGGAAGTAGCTTAAGTTATTCCTTATATTGTTAGCTATCTGTCAAAATCGGTCCAGCCGTTTCAGAGATTACCAGGATAAAACAGACGTACAGACAAAAATTATAAAAATTGGTTTTTCGTTAGTATCGTATATACTTTCTTACGCATTTAGTGAAAAGCTGTTAATTTGAAATTAAAAACAGACACTTCAATTTTATTTAAATATATATTGGACACTAGGGACTCACCCTCGCTTCGCTCGGGAACGTTCGAAGCACGAGCGAAGCCACTAATTAAAATTTAGAAAACGAAAGTAGCCTAAGTTACTTCTTATAGCAATAGCTATTTGCGAGTGAAAGTCCCGTAACCATCGATCCAGCCGCTTCAGAGATTAACCGGAACAAATAGACACAGACAAATAAAAAAATTAAAAAATAATGTTTTGAGGTAATTACCGTATAATATACTTTTATATGCATTTGGTGGAAACCCGTAAATTTGAAATTAAAAACAGACACTTCTATTTTATTTATGTAAAGATTACCAGTAGCAGGACCTCGTCTCTATCTATGTGCTCTCTGAGGCAGAGATTCGAACTCCAGGTTTACAGATGATAAGACATGAAAGTTGGACTGAGACGTGAATGAAGGTACAAATAAAATTTTAAAGAAATATAATTAATTTTAGAAAACGGCACGACGCAAACGGTATCCCAGTGGGCACGGCTATAAACAGCCTCTGGCATTTGACTCATTCGATTGTCACTTTACGACTTGACTGTATTTATTACTAACTGACCTGACAAACGGCGTTATGTCCCTATTACAATAATTTTATTTGTACATTTTAATGTCATAGTAAAATTCATTAAAAAAATAGTTAGAAGTTTCCCTGAATTTTCCCAGAATTTTCCAATTTTCTGGGCAACTTCTCTTTTATCCTAAAAATCTTATTAGATTTAAGACTGATACGAACATTTTAAAAATAAACTTAGTTAAATCCATCCAGCCCACCCCATGTGATTAGCATGCCAACCAATATTATTTTAAGTTTATTTTATATTTTCTTTGCGTCGTCGGTGTTGAAATGTGGCAAACGGTAAAATACATATTTCTAAAATTTTAAAAAAGTGCTGAAATCTTTTTTGGCATATGAATAAAAAAATATTAAAAAAAGCAAGACTTATTGAATCTAGAAATTAACAATAAATAACAAAACAAACTAAAGCAATACACTTAATACAAAACAAGTCATTTTATTCAATACGTATACGTACAAAGCCCACACTTTATGTTTGTAAGATGTAAACAAAACTACAGCTTACATAATTAAGTGCACATATAAATTACAGAATCGATGAATAACAGATTTAATTGACAAATATGGGAGTCATGAGTAAGATACTTTACATACAATCGCCATGTAGGTACTATTTAGTAATAAAATGTACATGAACATTATGTACAGTAATATAGCCACGTAAAGTAATATTTTGATGTAAACAAAGGTAAATTAACATCCAATTGATATATTAGTTTTTATCAAATATGATGCCGCAAATCATCAAGGCTGGATTCTAGTCAAGTTGGGAAAGAGTAAAAATCCGGGGGAATATATTCGAGTTCCAGATCTAGACAAGTATTGCAGTAATATCCAGATTCGCCTTTTAAAAAATTTGCTATCTACTGCTACCTTTATTTATTCGGCTAGGTTAGACAAGATCAATATAAAATCAAAATATAAAATTTCTTAAAAATTTAGAATGAAAGATCCGCTAATTTGTGTAAAATAAGCCGGAAAATGTATAGACTCATAGTGCCATTAAAAAGTATTTATTTAGCCCACGCAAGTACCGAAACCGTGACCAGCGGCATAATAAGCAGTTCCAGTAACTGCCTCACAGCGGCAAAACGATCTTCAGAAAAATGATATCATAGAACAAAAAAATACTTTAAGCACAATCAACCTTAGCCCTATAATAATCATGAAATGGATTTTTTCCATCAACAAAACAGAAACAAAAAGCCGTCATCAAGAAATCACGAAGCGTACGAGACGCAATCTACCATCCTTCCTAGAACTATAACAGTTTAAAGCACGACTACTATTCTATGGTTTAGTAGAATCACTTTGAGGCCATGTAATTTCATGAACGATCCTCATTTGCTGAGTTTATCACGTTTATCTTACGGTGTTTTCATTTTTACTTGAGTCGTTCAACATAATTGTTGGCACAAACATCGTATTATAATAATAAATATGTATAACGTACACCTATGACTCGTCAACCGTTCTACTCAATTTCTTTGAACACCATGATGTATTCTAGTTTTTTAACTCCATGACGGGAATTACTCCTTCATCTGTAAAAGATGAACTAAAATATCTTATTATTTTATTTTTATATCTAAATTATTCTAATTTTTTTTTCGTTTTGAATTAAACACATACGCATCTAATAGAGAACCTTTTCCATTTTTGGAGCGGATCCATAACATGGGCCATAAAAGGAAAAGGTAGAGAATTGCCTTTGTAATACCAGTAAATGATATCACTTATAATAAACGTACTTTAAATAGTCTGAGGCAGTAAAAAATAACTCTATTTATGATATCTATATTTAATGTTAAGTTTCACCCTTTGTGAAATAATTATTCAGCTGTATTTCATACGATGCTATCCTATTAGATATAAGTATATACTATTAAGTTTTTCTTTATCTGAATATTTTTAACTGATGAGTCTCAGCTTACTACTACGAGTATACTTGGATGTTGTTTTGTATTGCATGGCCCTTCACTTCTGTAAAAGCTATTAGTCAAGTGTCATTCTAGAAACGGATTCAAATACATTTTAACTAGCGACTCTCCCTCGCTTCGCTCGGGTTCGTCCCTAGAAGCTCCGTAGTCCGTACCAAATTTAAACATTGTAGCAAAAAAAATGAAGGGTTTTCATCTCAGGGGACCTCCCTAATCCGGCCCTGTCGCAAGATCCGTTCTTAGTAGACGTCTACTAACTCTAAGCTACCCTGCCAAATTTCATCAAATCAAGCAATTTTAGATATTTTGTGATTAATAAATGACCTTTCGCTGTTATATTATACTTAGATACTTGTAGATTCCACATGAAATTTCAAATTGCCATAAACCACAAAAACATAAAACTTGATTTGTAAAAAATTAATACCATTACACTTCAAAACGTGCCAGATGCAACATTTGCGAGAGTGTGCGCCGAGTTTAACCGGCTCGCGTAAAGACCGCGGTGCCTTTGATCCCAGATAGTGATTCCTATGAAGTCCGTAGCGCTCTGACAAGCTCGTTCGCATTATGACTGAACGTCTATTTAGAACTTGAACGTTCTACTTTTATACTTGACCCCATACATGTTAACTGTGAAGCCTTAACTTAAATTTTATCTAAGTACATGTACTTCAATAAACCTGGTTATATATGTATGAAGTCGTACATATTATGTATGGTATTAGTAAAGTTTTAGTTCAATCTAAATTAAAACCTTAAAATATTGAATACTAAGTATTACTGCAGAAAAATATCTGATCTCTGAAAAATCAATACTAAACTTATCTAGGGACGAACTCGAGCGGAGCGATCTTCGAACGCTTGTTAACCCAACAAGCATAAAGTAAAATAAAAGATTTTTTTATAAGAAAACAATGACCAGTTAAATATTAGTATTAGCAAGTAGATACTTAATATTTTTTTGAGTATTCAGTCCTTTTTAACGTGATGGGTACGGGAACTCCTCAATACGAGAGGGATCATAATCCACCACGCTGGCAAAAGAGGGGTTGGCGGACCGAAAACTTAATAATGTTCTCCGACCGATTCCGGCCATGACGGCCAATCTCATTGAGACTGGCCAAGTACGCAGGAGATATTATAGTGCACAAGTGTACGCGCAGACACAAGTGCACTCTCTATTCCTATCACTCTCATACTCCGGTGGGACGACTACTCGACACGACCAGTGAGAGCTAAGGCGCAGGACCGACGGCTTTACGTGCTCTCCGAGGCACGGGGGTGAACCACCACCAACTTCCCAACTCCGGGCTGTTATTGAGGCTAACGAAACGAAAGATCCAATAACTAAACTTGGCCCGACCCGGGATTCGAACCCAGGACCTCTCGGTGTGTGACCGTACATGCTAGCCACTACACCACCGAGGCAGTTTCGAAAAAAACGAAAACTTACTAGATTCTTTAAGACATACATCTTTCTTCACAAGCTTTTTCTTCACGATGTTTCAATTAAAAAAACAAGTGACATTTAAAATAAGTATTAAAGATGCGAGACCCGTTATTTGAACTCGCTTCTACAAGCGGGCGCATTACCATGGGACTACCACTGTCTGTTATATTTTCTTAGTATCATTAGCTTATGACAGATCACATTACAGTATTTAATTACTCAACAAATGAAACTGTGCAGACTCCACACTTGACAATTTAATCTAATGATGATCTTGACCGCAAATAGCCATGTATGCATCATCCGCGTCGTCAATTTAAAAGCAATATGTATCTATTACAATGATAAATCAATGTTGATAATGAATCGTTTCCTTTTCTCGTCCATCAGTATAAATTAATCTTGAATCTTTTTTATATATTTTGTAAAAGATTTTTCAAAAGAAAAATGTATTGAAACATTTAAATTTCTTGCCTATCTGTCTGTCAGCATGAATCTTTAGGGACGTATTACAAAAAAAACTGCTGAACAGATGTTAATGAAATTTGGTATGTTGATAGCTGGTTATCCGGATCAAAATGTTGAATACTATTTATTGCTGTAAAATATCTGATCTCTGAAAAATCTATACTAAACTTATCTAGGGACGAACTCGAGCGGAGCGATCTTCGAACGCTTGTTAACCCAACAAGCATAAAGTAAAATAAAAGATTTTTTTTATATGAAAACAATAACCAATTATAATTTTAAATTAAAGACTGAAGATTACATAAGGGTTTATCCAAATAAATAATTTATTTATCTAACCTATTGTATATGGCCATAGTCTTCTTTTCATTTTGTAATTTTTTTTTAATTTTGTCAAAATTAAAAGAAGAACAGTTTAAATTTTCTACCATACTAAAATATTACAGTCAAAAAATTTTGAGTCAATCTCTGAATGGAAATTCAGATTTATCACAAGCAAGCGACAAGGACTTATAATAATTAAATTTCTTATTTCAATAATTTATACGTACTTAGAATTTACTATACCGTCGTTAAAACTTAAATTATAACATAAGTACAGTGGGAACGCACTTGCCGCTTTATATGGCGGTCTATTTAACAAGTCATGTTAATGGGTGTACACTGTACAATGTACATAGTACAAGTGTAGTGCCAAAAAGATTATTTTAAATATAACGGTCGGTCACTGACTTTCATAATGTCACACGTACACTGAGTATGAATGACTCTACAAACTACAGTGTAACTTAGCTAAACTTTAAGATAATGTTTATGACAAACGAACATCTTACATGTAAATATATAGTAATACTAGAAGTACCCGCAGCTTCGCCCGCGTTCATAATTTCAAGCCCGCTAAAAAAAAAGTAAAAAAAGTATTAACACTAACACTAATATTTTTTTAATTAACTGTATTAACAGCCAGGTTGAGATTCGAAAATATGTTAACACGCTCGCTTCGTACTTAAAAATACATACTCGTATAAACATTTTATAAAATGTAACATGCATTCAATTGTAATTTACTTACGCCATAATATGTACAAGTAAGTTCATTTGGTGTAGGTACAATGACATGACATGACATGACATCACATCAGCCCTTTTTAACGTCCCACTGCTGGGCACGGGCCTCCTTCAGGACGAGGGGGATCAGGCCATAGTCCACCGCGCTGGCCCAGTGCGTGTTGGCGGACTTCACATGTCTTACGAAAACTTGCTAGGTTTTCTCAGACATTCAGGTTTCCTCACGATGTTTTCCTTCACCGTAAGGCAAGTGGTAATCATGATAGAAATGATTCGCACATGAAAATATCAGAGGTGCGAGACGCTGGGCTACCACTGCCTAGTATGTACAATAAATAAAGTAGGTACTAGTAGGTGCAATAAGTAAAGCTTTTCATTCATTTATATTTAAACCTATGTTGTTCTTTATTCTGTGGCTTCTAGGCGTGCCAATATTGTAACCTAAAATTAACTGATTACTTAATCACTCACCTGATTTATAGTGACAGCTTTTGTTATATTATTTTCTCCGAAGTTAATTTGAACATTGTTTTTATCATTTTAGCTATAACTTCAATTTGATAAACCATAAATTATAAAGACCAGTTTCTATTCATATTGTATTTGTAAAAGTGGCGGCCATTTCAAAACGGGATCTGATACGTTTGATGAAGGAAAAGATATTGAATTTGATTGTAAATTATAATGTAATAAAACTAACAGCTTATCAATGGCAGCTTCTGCTTCGTTAGGCATTTGGTACGAGTATCCATCCACTATAATGATAAAACGGTATTTTATTTTAACACATAAATTCGAATATCGTCTATAGAGCAAAAAAGCATACATAAAATATATTAATAATAATTATTATTATTATTTTATTTAATACTTTTTTATAATTCATAATATGTATAATATTTTTTTTATATTTTACTATATTTTCATAATATTTTTTATATTTTACTGTTTTCAGAGAAATCAAGAAAAAAGTACCAACGTTCTTAGATTTCTTTTTGATACGTTTATTTTAAGATAATCATTATCTAGTAATCAGACAGGTGAAAGGCGATGTTACTTCGGATCTTAGACTATTTTGTGTAATGAAATTTGATGTAAAATATAAAATGCAATTATTTTGAAAATAAACCTTAACATTTATTATAATATACCTATGTGGCAATTGCATCAACGACCTCTAGCAATGCTGACAGTCATAGCTAAATGTGATGCCATTTCTCATAGCAGTGTTGAAGTAAGCATGCTCAAGCGGCATGCTACAAAACTATAAAATAGAACTTAAAACATTTTAATACTTAAGCTTTCTTAGTACTGTAATAGTATTTAGTAATAAAATTTGTACTGCACTTGTAAATAAATGTAATTTAAACACGACAAATCTATATAAATAAAAATGAATGTTAGGCGCATAACTCAAGAATGGCTGGACCAATTCGGCTAATTAATTCTTTTTGTATGTTCCTTAAGGAAGGTTTTAATACAAAAAAAAAGAAAAAAATAATAATTGGAAGTTGGTTAGCGCAAAACTCGATAATAGCTTGACCAATTCGGCTAATTTTTATTTTGTATGCTCCGTAAGGATTTGATAATAATAAAAAACAAATCAAAGTTTGTAAAAAACTTATACTAAAGGGGGTACCTATGGTGTATGGACGAAGCCCGAGCGATTTCACATATTTGATATTATACCAAGTTGAAAGAAATAATGGTAAACGATATATACCGATAATTTTTCTAATCGATGTTTCAGCATTAATTCGAACCCGATACAAATCAATGTATTAAAATTAAATGCTAAACCTTTTAACAGTCCAATTAATCAAGATCCAAGAAATCGATTAATAGATTTTTAAATCGATAACAACTTGCCGAAAGGGAATAACGTTACATGCAAGCTGATAAAACAACGACAAGAGCATCTCGATATTTCCCCGCCATTTATATCTTTAACCTCAATTTGTCCGCAATAAACTTTGTAAAGACGTAATTTGTCTACGTTGGGCGATGCGTATCGATATGTCAGAATCGAGCGATGGAGATCGTTATCTCGCTTTTGTATCGATTATCCGATTATACGTTACAGTTTGATCACTGAATGGCAAGCGCAATATTCCTATGCAAAGGCCACTTCATTGTTTGTCCATATTGAATATTAATAACGATGTCAACTTTGCTTTGAATACCGATTGAAGTATTCGCTGCGCGTAGTAAGTAGTAATCCAGTCGCTTATTATAATAACGTGCTTTGTCTTCGTAATTCATTATTATATTAATTAATGCATTAAGTTTTATTTACTTCGATTATTGTGGTTATAATTTATACTTATTTAAGAATAACTAAAATAGATGAATTCAGAAGAAACATATATTAATGATGGAAGGAGACATGTTTAGACTACACTAAAATATTTTCCAAAGGCCTTTCTTTTCTGAAAAGACTTAGGCATAAAGTAGTTATACTTAGTGGGTCCTTAATTTATAAGTATAATAAAAATCAGTTATAGGATGACAAACATACAGTTACTGAGGAATATTTGAAAATAGAACGTCAAAGAGACACTTCATCGCTGTCATATTAATCGATATGTCATCATTACGAGACGAAAACAGACACACAAACGAAATGAGTACATGGACATGCCACAACAGTACAAAATATCAAATTCTCAAAAATAGATTTTGAGAATTTGATATTCAGGACAATCTGTAAAATATTTTAAAATCATAGACAAAGTTCTCTATTTGAAAATACACAAAAAAGTTTCTATAGGTCTGCAGCGCTAGGGTATATCCACGCAAATATGTCGAATATAAGATATTCACGAAGATCAAAAGACGAAGACAGACTACTAAAAATATTAGAATAGTGACTTGGAAATCGTACACTGATGTTGTGCTGTTAAATTATCCTAAATGAACTCTCAACAGAGTTGTAGATCAAAGAACTTGGATTCTCCGAAATGAGCAACTTAGTAATTGGTTGATACAAATAATTAATTATTATTGATAGATTTGAGGAACTATGTGATTTATTTGTAAAGCATCGTACATTGTATTTTAATAAAGTTGTATTTATAATTTTAAACATTTGTGTATCTCTTACAAACTTTAGGTAATAAAAATGTATAAATAACGATAATTAATCGGACACATATTTTATGATTAAAATAACCTTTGATTGAAATGCTTAAAGCCTGACTTTCTAAATATCCGTAGTTTTTATTTTTGTTACCATCTTGAAAAATTACGAATTACAGAAGTAATATTTTTGGCTTTAGTGTTTGTCTGAGTTTTAAATTATTATTTAACCTAGTAATTCCAGTAACGTTTGTTAGTTTAACAGTTTGATTCCATGCAATTTGCTTCCATAATTTGTTTCCATAATTTGTATCTTTAAAGTTATTTTATTAATAGAAAAAGCAGCATCATTTGTGAAAGTTGGTCCAGTGAGTCTGACACATACAAATGAAGACTTCTCACATCAACCTCAGCTTTTTGCCACAAGTTTAGTAAAAAGTTCCACACACCTCTCACTTTATTACGATAATAACATCTTACGGAGGCAGTTCCTGCTAATAACGTCATATAAGCTATAACTATTCTTAACGACAAGAACCTGTGGTTTTATCACTTCGATTATAAATGAAAGGCACTAACTGTCACTGATTTATTTTAAGATATCCAATGGATACTGCGATACTAAAGTACATAGGCGCCGAATGCAAATTGCAAAAAACAAGTCGAGAGTTGCAAAGATATTTTCAATGATACGCAATGTCAACTATTTCTCCGATCAATTCTTGGCTAAGTTAAACCTACTGTCGTTACATTTAAATGAAAATTAATTGAACTCTATTTTACAATTAATAAGATTGAATTTAAGCTTCTGTGACTTTTTAATTACATAATAGTGTTTGTTTACAGATAGCGAATATCGGAATGATGCAAGAAAAGCGCACTCATCATATATCATAAGTGGACAGGATCATACAGTAGATACGTTGAGTCTACCTCTCAATTTTGTTTACAATCTATGTAACGCCGACTGCATACGAGATGCAAAGAGTATTGCTTGATAACAAATGTATAATATTTAATTAATATATTGCGTTGAAACTTGAAACAGTTAAAGTATATATTCTTACATAATACTAAAAACAGTTAACACACACAAACATACATTGTGTGTTGTATATATTTTTCTTTAGTAAATTGTGATTTTTTTTCTCAAGTTATAAGCGCTTATACACATTGTTTAAATAAGTATTTTGTGCCCTTTGATTTTACATTAGACGATAATTATTAGAATGGACTGTTTTTTGTAGAAATATCATAATACCCTGCTTTTTTACACTAAATAAAACCTTTCTATAGGTGAAAGTCGTAAAAACGGTTGTTTCTGAAATCAGCCTGAGCAAATATACAAATTCAGCATGACAGGGGACTTTAATTTACGAAAAATCTCGTGTCACAGTGTTTGTATTCGAACTCCTCCGAAGCGACTTGACCGATTTTCATGAAATTTTGTGTGTATATTTGGTAGGTATGAGAATATGTCATAAGCTATTTTTTATATCTCTAGGTGATAAGGGTGGCGCTCTCGAGATATTTTATTTTTTTATTTTGCGGTCAAATTTTTTATTTTTACTTTTTTATGTTTTTTTTTTATTGTAATGAAATCATCCACAGGCGTTAAGCGCCCGTGCTTTTTTACTTTTTTATGTTTAGGCATCAAAGAATTCTTATATCCCTAGATTTTCATACTCCGGGCGCGGGCGAACCCGCGGGAATTACTAGTATAAATATAATACTACATAATATATAGTATAGCTTAAATTATCCGTAACTGACAAACGATTGACATGCCATTGCATAGTATGACACGCATCATCACAAATCTATCGGACACAAAGCAAGCCTAACAAAGATTGTCATTTGGCGCCCTCCCAACTAACTGAGTCAGGTCTGCATTAAACAATGCCATGACGCACTGCTCTTCCTTGTTTACAGACCGCTAGTTTATGATTCAACAAGTGTCAGCTTTACGTTTGTAAATAAACATCTTTAGTGTAAACACGTGGAAAATATCCTTGGAATAGTTCGCGTGAGGAGAATTGATGATTGGCTTCAGATATTTTGGGGATATTTTGGTTTCAACAATGGTTATGGATTTAACAAAAGATTGAAACGAACATTTCACTGCTTAAATTTGTAAACATGGCTATTTATTATAAGTTAAATATAACGCACTCAGTCGTAGTCCAGTAACGCGTTCACTTGAGAAACCGAGTGTAGCAGGTTCAAATCCTAGACCTCGTATAACTGATATTTTTATGTACAAAACACTTCAAGAGAATCATGGTGAGGAAAACTGCAGGTCTGAGAGAACCTAGCAAGTTATTAGAAGACCTGTGTAGTTCGCAAATTCGCACTTTGCTATCATATTGAATCGGCCTGACTCCCGTCATATTGAATCGGCCCGTGCCCAACAGTGAGACGTTAACTGGGCCTGAATACAAATTAAGCGTCTTGTCTGGACTTATGTAATTAATTAAATCCCTAGTAGATCCATATATTTTTTATTTTTAAAACTAACTTTCTAGGTTAAAATTAAAATATATATCTATATCTTTCCTTTATATAGTAAAAAAGTAATTTATGTCAATATTAATTGAATAAGTAGCTTAATTCTTCCCACGCAATACATAAATTCAAATTTAAGGGCCTTTTAATAGTTATAAGCTTAATAGGTTTCGTCATGTAAGTCATGTTCACCATTTTCGTGGGCGTCAATATCTTGTAGTATTACCTACTTATTAGTTATTAGGATTATAATATTAAATCCCTTAAAGTTTTATTACCTTTAACATTACCATATTAGATGTGCAATAATATTCGATGGCTTCGTGAAGAGAAACTATTAGTAATAAATAATTATATTGTTGTTTTAATATTAATTTAGTATTCTTAAAAGATAATATAAATGCAATGAATAGATACATAGTGTTTGCTGAAAAATTAAAAAAAATATGTCTTTTGTGTGATTAAATAGATAAAAAAATGAATCGTTCTGCCTGGAAAGGTATGACATATGCATGGATAATGTGAATACGATCAAGTATAACGACTGAGTGGTGATGAAACATGCATAAAATTAATTCTTATATTTAAAATATTAAATATGACGCAGGCATCAAAATAATCTCTGAAAAAGATGATATTTGGGTTGGCACGATACTAAAATTACAGGACAAACAACCGGTACTTAACCCGCACGATCAGAAAGCATTTATTTATATTTTATTTACCTTGGAGCATTATGCGCCTGCCCTGAATGTTCTCCCTTAAAAGGCAACTCAAATGTTGAAGTAAATCGCCATATTGTTAAAGTAAATTGGTATTTTACAGCACGAAGTTTCGTTTGCTATACCCTTGTTAGGTGCTCTGTGTGAATTGCAGGCTACGTCTCGATTCTAAATGAGACTTTATATATAGGCAAATAACATCAAAAGTTTTAAAACGGATGAAAACTGCAGAGGTTAGAAGAGGGCGGCGCGAAAACTAAATGTCAAACGAGATGACAGTAGTTACAGAGACATCTAGCGATCGTGGCATCGATTTCGCGATTTCAAAATCACACGGCTATGTACCGTAATTAATGGGTTGATATCGTTACAGCAATACAATCGTTGGCAATGCAGCATCCAACTTAGGATCTTGGAGATCACGTATTCGATTCTTTCTCACGAATATTTGTAATAAAATATTTGTCGACTATAAACTCCTTTGGCAAAAATACAGCGATATAAGGTGGAACGTTGTCTTTCGATGGGACATTCTGTTTTTCGGTAGCTACTACAGTACGTAAGATTTTGCTAGTTAAAGTATGATACTCGAAAAGAAAAATTCCTTTGCTGTGGTATTCCACACCTTGCTCACTCAATATTCTAGCTATCTGTAGGTTCTTTTTCCAATTAATTAGGTGGGAAGTTACTTTTTTATTGTATTATATGTGTTCTTTTAAGAACCACCTAAGAACAGTCTGACAAAATTGCAGCGTCCAGCCAGAGCCTGGTGAGTCTTCATTGATAATCAATCAGAACGGAGTATTCATATAAAAACACTTTTTATTTATAATATTTTATGGAAATCTCTTTAATACTAATTTTAATAAAAATAGTTCCAAATAAGTTATTCTATCTATCTATATAAATAAAAATGAATGTTGGTAAGCGCATAACTCAAGAATGGCTGGACCAATTTGGCTAATTTATTTCTTTGTACGTTCCTTCAGGTCCACGGATGGTCTTAATACTAAAAAAAATAATATTGGTTAGCGCAAAACTCGATAATGACTTGACCAATTCGGCTATTTTTATTTTGTATGTTCCGTAAGTCACACGGAAGGATTTAATAATATTAAAAAAAAACATAAGTCTGTAAAAAACTTATACTAGGGACGAAGCCGCTAGTAAGTTATATATATAATACTTATGATAGCGCAAGCCAAAATGCCATGTTCAAAAACTACATTTTACTTTCTTATGTATATTTTCTTTTTATTTTTTTGTGTACAATAAAGAGTTAATTATTACATAAACTTACGTTATTATTTTAATTAATCTGTTTTTTTTACAATTGGTAGTTTCGAAATATAAATGAATATATAAAAACAAAAATATAAAATTAACAAATTTTAATAAAAACATAAAGCTTTTAAAATTTTATTATTTAGAAAGATACCTTAAACGTACCGTTCTTTCTTCGATATACGAAGATCAATAAATATTTATGTAACATTTTGTCTACAAATGGACAGTATGTTATAAAGAAATAATTTAACGATACTCAAAATCCAAAAATGCGTTCGTGCGGTGATTCTCTCACGTTCCGTTAAGCTGATGAGGTTAAATTATTGTTAAACAATGCTTATGCCACAATTTAAAATATTGAAATTCTCTCATGCTTTCATTTTATCGATTTTGTTTATATAAATTGTTTTAACAAACAACAAAATAAGGAGTTAACATTTTAGATTGTAATAAAAATCTGTGTAAGCCCATACATTTTTATTTTAGTCTTCCTCTTCATAGCTTATTTTAACATTTTAAGAAAACTCCGTTATATTAGATATAATATTTATATTTTTAACGAGTGAATTCGTACTCAAATGTTACAGAGGCATCATAATATTCATGCGAAATAAATAAATTTTAAAACTAAATTACTAAAAAAGAAGCCATCGTTACTGACTTTAAAAACAATTCTTGAAATCAAGTCAATTTAAACATCAATGGGTCTCACAATGATATTTCTGTACAATTGTCTCTTCGATTACGATACATAATAATTTAAAGCGAATCGAATGCAAAATAATGGGCACAATGTAACGGCATATGCAGGAAGCTAATCCCGCACTAGAACTAGGACTAAGTACTCAATATCTAACCAACAATTTTGTAAGCACTATTTCATTTCTCGTCATTAGCCTCGCTTCCGAATTAGTAGGTAACATTCGTAAGAGATTCGGATAATAAGGGATCACAGTTGCTTGTAATGTAATGAATGTGAATGAGTATCAGACGTTCATATACTAGAGTTTCTGTAACTGCTCTATGTGTCTTGTGGCTAACGATGACTAGAAATTATGAGATCCAGAGATGGCCGATGGGTTTGAGCCACAACATAGTTATGTAACTTTGTTTTTATGATAATTCTACGTTCTTTTAAATAAACCAGCAATACCCGCGGCTCCGCCCACGTCCTAAAGACGTAAATGCAAGTGTGGTTTTATTTCTAACCTTTCTTTTGTATTTTTCTCACAGATTAGTTATTTTCCCGCAGTAAAAAGTATCCTGTACATTGACCCGGGTAACCAGCTAACATCATACCAAATTTCATCCAAATCCGTACAGTGGTTTTCTCGTGATGCGGTTACAGATAGACAGACAAACAAAAATTCTAAAAATAATAGATTGGGCTATATCGATACTAATGTCTATATCAATTAGATTTTAAAAAATATATTCAATGTACAGATACTACTGAGTTAGAATTTTATTATACATGTATAGAAGATATATAGATGTATAGATATTGCATTCTTACGTCACTTGTATATGGACGGTCTTAGCAGATAAGGGATTGAGCTATATCCCCAGGAGATCCACTATTGTAATTTTTAGGTACAGTTAGCTTTTTAAATATAAGCTTCGCAAACTTCGAAAGATAAACAAATAAATCCCATTCATTTATTTATTTAAAGAAAAGGTCCAGACTTTGATTCCAGACTTCGTGCAAGACTAATTATTGTTTTCTACTCTATATTAATAATAATGATTATTTCAATAAGTTTTTCCAAAACAAATATACGATTCGACTCAATTACAATTCTAATATATGTACAGTAAGGCAAATAAATGACAATTCACGTATTATCTCTATGAATCCACGTATTAAATGGCGTAACGGTACATGCAGGTAGCTAATCGCCTAGGTCTAGTAAAACACCTGGCCAAGCTATTACTGAGCGTAGCTGGTTTTAAATTCTCCACCGATAGCAAAATAATTTGAAAGATAATATTTATCATTTAAAAATGAACTGTGCACCTCCCTATGACCAACTTTAAAAAAATAAGTTAATCGATTTGTCCATCTTTTTTTTGGTATGTCACTGTTTATAATGATTATGGATCACACAATACTTTGTATTCGATATTATAAATGAAACTACCTTTTCGGATTTTCGAGACTCGTCTCGCCCGTGACCATAATTGCTGTAAAGCATTCGAAACGTCGGGAACGAAAAATCAAAATAAATCCGCGTCAAAATCCGAAAAGGTAGTTTCATTTATAATTGTAGATCAATTTTGAAAATCCTTTTTTTTAATGAAATCACCATTCACTGAGCTTACGTAATTTTATAACTAAAATACCCCTAGGGTGAAACAACAATTTTTAAGTATTTTTGAATGCCGTATAAACGTCTGTGCAATATACTATACTAGCGATTCACCTTTATTAAATTAGATACTTTACCGCAGTAAAAACTATCCTATATATTGACCCGGAGAACCAGCTACCACCACACCAAATTTCATCAAAATCTATCCAGTGGTTTTCTCGTGATGCGGTCACAGACAGACAGACAGACAGACAAACAAAAATTGTAAAAACTAAGATTCGGCCTCGGTATCGTTAATAATGACTATTTAAATTAGAATTTCCAAAAAACATTCAATGTACAGATTCAAATAAGTTAGAATTATATTTTATAATAAGAATAAAAATGTCTATTAACATGTAAAGGTTCTAACGTTGCTTACTTCTAAGGTCATGTCGGTACCCTTTTACTAAGCCGACGTCGGCTAAGGCTTAGGCGTCTGTCCATCTGCTTTACCTTTAAAGGGTTATATCTTTTGAAACGTGATAGGTAGCTGGTGCAATTTATAAATAATATTATTACTTGTTGTAGCAGATCTCTATCAAATAATAATGTCAAGTAAAAATTAAAGGATACCAAAACCATTGAGTTATTATTACTACGAACTCAATGACCAAAACAAGAAATATGTAGGTTGGGACTCTAACGTGAAACGTCTCCATTGCTCATGCAAAAAACTTTCTAAAATTAAAATGCAGATTCGAAAGTAAAACAACAAATAATAAAGAAAAACCGTGTTTCAGTCGAATTTAGCGAAATGTAACAGATGTATCCTTGAATCCTAAAACCTACTCATGGATAGTTTAAAAAAATACTTATCAATCTATGTTTAGAACATACTCGGGAGTAGATAATTGATTTAATACGTTAAAATAAAAAAAAAAACATAATCAGACAGAGATTTATGAAAATACTAGCATTTTCCGCGGCTCGGCTCGCGTTTTAAAGAAACTAAATTCTTAGATTCCGTGTGATATTTTACAGCTAGTTTTTAACGGTTAATTGAGATTTCTCAGAAATGAGATATTTTCCAGCAGTAAAAAGCATCCTATATTCTAACCCGGATAACCAGCTACCACCATACAAATTTCATCAAAATATATCCAGTGGTTTTCTCGTGATGCGGTCACAGACAGACAAGCAAAAATTCTAAAAACTATAGATTCGGCCTCTGTACCGATTATAATAAATTCCAATAAGCATTTCCACAAAATATTCAACGTACAGATTCGACTAAGTTAGGATTCTATGAAATGTGTAGATTATACCTCGATAAATGTCCTAAAATTAATTCTATTTCACTTGTAACTTTCTGCAGTAACCGGCGCGTAGTAAGAGTAACTGTAATCGCGATATGTTTTAACAATCATTACTATATTACCTGACCCGTCGGTCAACGATAGTGAATGACAGGATTTACCTAATGCTTTATATTGTTTGAGTCAAAGATCAAAGGGTCGGTCTCGATCTAAGATATCCTTCGGATAGAATGGCCTGTAAATACTTATTACACCTATACTCCTTTACTGTGACAAAGTTGAAGGTTGAATTAAAATTTGTTGTAGGTCCTGATTTTACAACGACATGTAATATGTTTTTTTTTTTTTTTTCATATTCACAGATCAGTTTATTATGTAACGTGTATTCTCCATTCTACGCGACATTGGCGAAGTCAACTGTGCCCAACTGGCACTCCTGGAAGCCATTAAAGGAAATAATTGAATTGAATTAAAATTATTTATAATATAATACATTCTTAGACTTATGCATATATTTAACGTTTTAAATAAAACTATCTTTGGGTTTATTCGAGTTTATTTAAGTAATTTTGGGATACCAAAATCCAATCAAAAGGAACCAAAAATCAAAATAAATTCGCAAACAAATCCGAAAAGATAGTTTTTTTTAAATAATTTTAAAATTTATATATTTTCTTACATAAATATGAAAACACGTGTGATCCCATTTATTTGATAGATAAGCAGGGAGCCTCCAGTATTAGCTTTGATAAGTGTATATAAGTTTTTATACTACCTTTTGCATAATATGCACTTACAACAAGCAAGTGTAGCTTTTTATACTATTGGACTACTGTTAAAAATAACTACATTCTGTGTAAAAACGCACGCAAGCTTACGTCGTCGACTTTTGCTTGGAAAACATTTAAAAAAAAACAAAATGTGCTAAGTACTGATTGCTATACTTATATAAAAAGTCAAAATAGTTACTTATAAAATTCAATTTTAGAATATTACTTCCAACAAGATACTAAATTAAAATATATGTAAGAAATAAGTCTCCAAATCTTACCTTATCTTAAATACACGAGTATAACCTAAAATTATAGAATATAGACATACAATTCCATGATACGAGTATAAATATATTTATATTTTAAGTTAAGTTTAATTGGTTAAATTATTGATTGAATTAATTAATTTTGTTAAGTTTATAAATATTTTTACAGTCGTAGTTAATAATTATTCTTGGTCGAATAAAGTCTTAATTTGCTATTTTGATTTTACTTATCTTTAATTTATGCAACGTACTTATATGTACATAGTTAGAAACATTGCTGGTTGTGTTTTTGTAATATATAACATATTCTATGAATGTATGTATAATTCAATAACAAATTCTATGAAACTGTATGTTTCCCAAATATAATGAAAATTAAAAAAAAATAGACGCTTAAAACGTCAAATTAAGAATTCTCTACCTTTCAAGTCTCATACAGTTTGGGACGAACTCAACTTTATAGTCATTATTTTTGACATAACGACATTGATGTCATTATGTATGAGCAAGAACTATGGACGTCAATAGTAAAATATTTATTATCATAAAGTACATAAATAAATCAAGAATAATCAAGCAGTCTTGCGGCCTCTTACGATTAACTTCTGACATATTAAAAGCGCATTTTATCGTTTTGTCCGTCAGTCTAGATGATTGGCTAATGAAGAGTCATTACTACTCAAGATGTCTTTTAGGGGACGCCATTTTTATTTAAATATCAAAGTATTAATAAAAACCTGCTAAATGAGTTGTTATCTGTCCATATTAGACAAGTAGGACATATTCGTATATTTCGATCACGAATATCTTTTAATTTTTATCTCTTACATTAGGGCTTGACATTTGAATTTTGAGTGTAGTCATTTAAAGTTATTTTTCGAGCAATCTACCCGTCGCACTCAGAGTCACTTAATGAACCATTAAGTCGAGAATCTCCATACTAAAGAATGACTTAATGGTTATTTACTGACTCTGAGTGCGGCCTTTAGTGTCTTCTCTATTTGCCAGAAATAGGCGAATTTACGTTACAAGTAATCAATTTATTTATTTTTTATTTATATTGTAAAAAAAAAGATTTAACATAAATAAAATACAAAAGATTTTGAATTGCTATTTCTGACCACATAATTTTTCTATGTGTACATAATATTTGTCTCAAGTAGAAATCAAACCCGTGCCACATCTAGCACGAACGCTATTGCCCATACAAAATACTACTGAGTAATTTACACTATAAAACGGTACTAAATATACGAGCACATACCCCCGGGAAGGCATCTACTAACTACTAAACGTTAATTTCTCTCGTCCACTTACGTCGACAACTTAGAGTACAACTTCCAGGACTGTCACTTAAGCATCAGGTAGCTGATTTTGAAATGTGCTACCAATGATTATTGTTGGTAACGCTTCAGGCTCATAATAGATGGTGTTTAAGCTACCGTCAGAGCTAGCATACCGCCAACTTTGATGTTTCTTAAGGGTATTATCACTATATCAGTACAACAGCTTTTCAGTAAATAATATGAAACCGTATATTCATACGGTACTTACATAAAAAAAATTGTCTGTCGTCTCTCTGCCTGTCTGTCTGTCTGTTTGTTTCGACTAATCTCTGAAACGGCTGGACCTTTGACAGAACTTTCACTCGCAGATAGCTAAAGTTATAAGGAGTAACTTAGGTTGGTTTTATTTTATTAGATAATTATAATTATAAAAACTGTTTAATTTATTTTGACTTACGTCCAGCGAAACGGGCCATGTTTACTAGTAATTACTATAATTATATGAAACATGAAAATTTCACAGTTATTAAGTATAACGAGCATTCCAATACAAAGTAGGTGTCATTTTTTGAATTGCTTCGGCATAAATGAAATTAATTGGACGCAATTCACTTGGCCGTTTAATTTAAATTTCTTGTTGGTTTTGGATGATGTGAATATATTCGTATATAAAATATGTTGTAAGCGTATTTATTACAGCATGTAATTTTTTCGATATCATCAAGGCAAATTTTAATTAAATTAAATATAGGTTACTTATTGATTCAATATTTTATAACTTATTATGATAACAAAAAATATCGGTCTTGTATTTTGTTATTAAAACGATTTTTAAGCAAATGTTTCGTACTTCCTTTCACAGTAGATAAAAGTTAAACGAATTCGAATTATATTTTGGAATGGATATGGGTTATTTCCGAGAATAGGCTTACTTTTTCAACATGCAATAACTATTATGTACCATGAAATTGCACAAAGTATTAGCATAAGAAGATTAGAAATCGCGAACTTACATTTTTATAATGCTTTTTTAAAAGAATAATGATGATTTCAACTCAAAAACGTGATCGGCAAATGATACGATCACATAAATTACTAAAGATTTAGTTCTTTTGTTTTTAAACTAGTGATTCACTCTCGCTTTTCCTCGGTTTCGTGAATAGGTACTTTTGACGGTCGCATGGAAAATATGTAATATATATTGGAAATATTATAATGACATATAGGTAGGTTTCTCAATAAACGAGCCATATAATGTGAAAAGAGATTATCGCGTTCAAACAAACATACAAATCTTTTTTCTTATAGTAGTATCTACAGAATAATAAAATTGCTTAATTTAACTTAAACAATGCTAACGCAATAAACTACATTACATATTTAAAATGTGTTTTGGGTTGATGGAATTAAGAATATTCTGAATTATTTTCCTGAACAAATATTAGAATTTAGCTCTTAATCTTAGTCATATCTAAAAGGCGGTAATAAAACAATTTAAAACTACCTGCAAGGTCATTATCTTTCCTCATAAATCTCGCAAGCCAAATCGTTCTCATTTCACACCAAATAAGTTACGGAGCAGTGCTGCATCGCAACTGCAATTACGCATGGTAATCGAGAACGGACGCACGCACACACGCCGCCAACCAAAAACAATAATTCATTGTATCATCCTTAGAATACTGAAGGCTATGGAAAACCTATCAATCGTATCTATATCTTTTTTCTTTTTTGTAACATGTTTTATTTGTGGTAGGCAAATTTATTCGTCCTTGCATGAATTGGATTATTTTGTATGATGGTGAGGGTTTGATTATATAGTGCCATTTACCTACTCGTACTTCAGTATCATCCAGAACTATGATTTTTAAATTTCAAATTCTTAAAAAATAAAAATGTTTCTTTCTTGTCGATACATTACTAACTAACTAACTAGTAGCTGTAATATTATTTGCTGTATTTTACTAATGTGATTATTGACAAATTAACCCCATCGCAGATGCGTGTCATCTTCTCTTCATCAATATTACACTCTACTTATCGTAATATATATTTAATATAAATAATAATAATAATATATTAAATCCCGTGTCTCGCATCTTTGACATTTTCATTTGCGAATCCTTCACAATATGATTCTACTGGTCTTACAGTGACAGAACTTCGGTGAAAATTCTTCGTGAAAAACTTGCATGTCTGAGAAAGATATGTGAAGTTCGCTACCTACACTTAACAACTGTGGCGGATTGTTACACACGTTACTCAGCTTGTATTGAAAGGCTCGTGCCCAGCATTATCTTTCCATAATATTTCCATATTAAATTAATAAGCACTTCTTTTAATACACTCACATAACTCTATTAAGCTTTTATATAGAGAAAGATACATTTCAAGTTCTTAGATTTAGACAAAAACTAGGCCTAAATGTGTGAAAAATGTATAATTAAACTAGTTTTGAGTGACAATCGAAATAAAGGCTAAATTCTTTGATATACGACCTAATGTTGTTTTTAATGTCATTAGGTCAACTTAACTATAATAACTCACGGACTTACATAGACATTTAGTTTAAATTATATATTTTAATAATGTAAAAAATGAAGATTCAAAAGTACTTATAAAAGTCTATTTGAATAAAGTATATTTTGATTTTAATGAATTCTGTCAGTACTCATACCTAAATATGTCGCGTCGGACGCTTAATTTCTGCGATTATGCACTTAATTGGAGTGCAACTCTAGCTATGTTGATAATTGGAGTAACCTCAATTCCTCTGAAATATCCCTTTAATTTAACTCTTCCTGGACAACACGTCGTAAATAATGAACGTTATTTTTTACTCAATTTAATTATAAAACGTGGCTGAGAATGTAAGACTGCTAAAATGGTATCAAAATATTTATTGCTTTAAAATAATGCCCCACGCATAAGTACTATTTGCGAGTAGGAACTACCTTATATCGATTATTTTTTATTGATAAAATTACGACAAATGTCTTCTTCATTGAAGAAACTACAGTGGTGGTTATTGATTTCAAGTTCTTAAACTACATATTTTGTAGTTTTCAAATATTTTTGATACGAATTTTAACGCCCATTTATTTTCCTTTAAGGACTCTATTTAAAAATCAAATCGCATTCGTAAAAACCAAAGCAATACTGTTTCCAAATTTCACGTTTTTAAGCCCAATGGAGCCAATACATTGCCTGTTTTACTTCTATATAAATCATCTGTCTACGATTACACGTTATTGGCGCAAAGCTGCTATCTAATGAAGCTATTTAATTGATATACTATCTAGGCTAGGTCTATCTCTGTCTGGAATCGTAATGCTTATAATTCTACGTTCAAAAGCTTAAATATGTCAGTCAATATGTAAATGCGACACTGTAATTATGTGGTAGCCTCCATATTAAATTGTAAGCGCGGCTGCCAACAAATTGATAAGGCTCATGCATAAAGATAGACCGGCCGCCGGAAACTTTCTTTGTCGTGCGCACTGCACCTTACGGACAGTACAACCTACAAGTTGCCGATAACTGTTTTGTTAAAAGGTTTTTTTTTCATTTAAACAAAACACACGCGTGTAATTAAATTCAAGTTTTATTTTTTTCAGCTCAACATTAATTAAGGTCGCGGATAAATGGACTCAATTGTTGCTAATTGATAATATATTTTTTAAAAAACGTCTAATTATAATTCTCTCTATTTTAATAAGCAGCTATATTCATTCATTTGTATTGTAAGTAGTTGGAATCCTATATATGAATACAAATGCATGTCGTTCTCTTTGTTTTGTTAAATAGCTAAATGATTGTAATTTTGATAATAATAGATTGTCTACTTTACTTTGCCTAAGTGTTTTTTTTTTCTTACTATATACTTTTTAATACTAGCAACTCACCCTCGCTTCGCTTAAGATCGTCCTTAGTTACGTTTTCACGTTTAGCATAGATTTATCCAAGATGTGGTATTTTCCCGCAGTAAAAAGTATCATATGCTAACCAGCTATCATTATACCAAGTTTCATCAAAATCTGTCCAAAACTATAGATCTAAAAACTATAGATTCTGCCTCTGTAGCGACAAAAATTGCTACTTCTTTTAATAATATTCTCCAAAAAATATTTAATTCGATACGACTTAGTTAAAATTTGATTATATGAAGGGTACAGGGGCAAAACAAGGAATGTCACATAAAATTAAAAAAAGTTAAAAAGAATGGGAACATTTAGATTTTGCCATATATAATAGATTGCATTGTAAATTAAAAAATAATAATTTTGTGACATTCCTTGTTTTGCCCCTGTACCCTTCAATTATATACAGATCATAATAATATATTGAAATAAAAATTCAACTTATCATAAAACTACCTCAAAATTATCCTCATCATGACTATAGTTGAAGTGCCATGGAATAATAACATTTTTCATATGTAAATAACTATATTGTAACTATTAAGTAATTCAAAACTAACGTTTAGGTAAGTAACGACTTTTTAATTGCTTCTAAAGTTTCCGGATAGCCATGCTTTTAAAACAAACTTAGCCTTATGTAATGAAATAGAAATGTTAAATAAACGTCTCAAAACGAATCCCCGATTACTCAAGCAGGGCAGGTGCGCTAGCGCAAGTAACATTGACTTTTCTGGACTTAAAATTAAATACTATAACTTATATATGGATTTTTTCAAAAAAATCTCTTATGTCTATCAATTTAAAGTGTAATTTCCATTGCAAATCCATAAGTCGTTATATTCCTTGTACACTGACGAATATATACGCATTTGCGGCCGCGACTACCGGCTAGATGCGTGAAGAATATCTAACCAGGCCCTCATATAATTAACCACTAAACAGTTGAAACAGCGCTGCATCGCATCCTGTCGTATCATGTGAATATTTTATTAAGATTGTTATCGAGTTTACAAATACGAAGACAGTTCGCTTTAGTACTGACTTGGTCTGATCTCGCTTAACGGGCGTACTAATCGAGCGGGGTAATAAATAAAATAGCCAAGGGAAGCTTTAATTTGTTTTACCGTCAATATCTGCAAAAAAATTGCAAGGTATAAATAATTATATGACGTTAATATGAACATTTGTTATTGTTACACTGAAGGGTGTATAGTACTAATAGAGCATATTTAAAAGCAGGTAATTACAGACTAACATGCACATTACAACTTCTGTAATTAATGAAAATATGTTTGAAATAGCATTGTACACGTTTTGCTTGATGAGAAACTTGGTACGTAATTTTATTTTTATTACTCCAGTCGACTTGAAGAGAGAATTACATATAAAGCCTACATCGAACTTGTATTTTTATTTCTATCCCTTAAACAGTCTCAATGCAATACTGACCTAAGATTGACGCGAATATTGACATCTAAACATATAAATATAATTTGAGTGTCTGTTTTTAATTTCAAATTAACAGCTTTTCACTAAATGCATAAGAAAGTATATACGGTACTAATATCAAAAAATCATTTCTTATAATATTTGTCGGTCTGTCTGTCTATTTGTTCCGGCTAATGTTTGAAACGGCTGGACCAATTTTGACGGGACTTTCACTCGCAGATAGCTGATGTTATAAGAAGTAATTTAGCCTACTTTTATTTTAGAAAATGTATTTATTTTAAATAGCGGAACCCGCGGCTTCGCTCACGCTAAATCTATCGCTAGTCTATTCTTTATAATATAAAAATGAATCGCAAAATGTGTTAGTAAGCGCATAACTCAACAACGCCTGGACCAATTTGACCAATTCTTTTTTTGTTATGTTTGTTACTGTCAGGAGAAGGTTCTTATGAAAGAAAACAATAAGATAGTTGTGCGGAAGATTAGAAAATTTAAAAAAACTTTATAAAATTAACGGCGTTTGACGTATCAGTTCTGACCGTTGCCATGACCGTTGCCATATTATAATCAAGACAAATATATAGCGGGCGGTGCCAAGTAAAAAATATATATACAACATGTACCTAGGGACGAACCCGAGCGAAGCGAGGGTGAGCCCCTAGTTTTAAATAAAACTATCTTTTGCGGATGTTTTAGAGGATTTATTTAGATTTTTTATTCCTGACCAATCACGGCCAGTGTGGATCGTTACAGTATCACAGTTTGCGGTCTGCTTCGGTTGACCTGCCGTCGGGGCGTTGTGGTTGAGAATGTAAGTGACCCTGAGACGCCCTATTGAGACGGGGGAGGTTCTATTGGGTTTAAGTGGCTAGAACTGACTTTTCTAGCCCGTGAGTGTCACATAACCACTTGTAAGGTATAAATGTAATTGCGTGAACGCAGTTCCAAACCTAAAAAAAGTGCTTTAAACTCGACCAAAATTAATATACAAATGCATTTCAATAGTTAAGAATACTTACACTACTTATAAAAAAAACAATTGTCAAATAGAGGAAAAGAAGGGTAATATACTGTTGTTTTTGCCTACTTATATGAACTTATAGTCCTAAGACATTAAAATAATCTTTGATTGTTCTAATCTATCATACAACTTACTGCTTGTTATAAGTAATAGAATTGCAATAAATAGTTCATCATCCTTCTATTTTGATTATCGGCTACTATTATAGAAACAATCTCCGACGCAACTTACCGATTCGCTACACCGGATCAGTAATTAACCGCGTCTAAACAATGAATATTGTAACTTATACTTGGTACATACTAGCTGTATCCTCTTTAGGGTTTCCATAAACAAAAGAGTCGAGCATAAAAAATATCCTGATTACTGTTTATTTATTTATTACTATATTTATTTATAATATATTACTAAATATGCTACTAGTGATTTACGCTCGCTTCGCTTGACTGCGACCTCGACACGTGAATTTTTTCCAAGCGTGTTTTGATTTTTTTTGAGAAAAGTAATCTTTTTTGTATAGTACTCCTTATAACAACAGCTGTCGGCCAGTGAAAGCAGCTTCAAAATAAGTCCAAGCGTTTCGAAGATTAGCTAGAACAAACAAACAGATAAATTATATTATTTCAAAACATTTTTTTTTTAAAGTACCCTATATTTACTTTTATTATTGTTTATTTGTATTGAGTATAAACTGTTTTTTGACACTACACTTTTATTTATCTACATATTAGTGGGTATACTATATTATGTATAAAGAAATAAATTTATCTATACACAAAATAAAATTTTAAGTCAAATCTGTATGTTGCATATTTTTTGTAAAATTTTATTGAAATTCATATTTATATACACCTTATATGATGTTTTTGTTTTTTTGACTGTCTGCCTGTCTGAGATCATAGGATAGAGATCATCATTTTATAGAGTTTGATGATGATTGCTGGTTATCTGGGTCAACATAAGATACTTTTTACTTCTAGAAAATATCTCAGATTTCTTACATACTAACAGTTCAAAGCCTAGGGCTGTAAACGAACCCAAGCAGAGCGAGGTTCCATTACTAGTCATATTATGATCAATGCCCAGCAATTATTAAGAAAACATTACAGTATATTATGCATTCAGTAATCTAGTAGATTTGTGGTCACATTAATAACAAACGGAGGGTTTAAATTACAAGCCATTAATTCAAGAATTTCATTATTGCAGAAAGGTTTACAAGTCGATTATGGACAATCATATTTTATATTAAGTATTTCCATGTTAGGTGTACCATTATATCCAATATTAAATGCAGATATTTTAATTTTTTCTATTATATATGCAATAATCTATAAACGGCGTAGTAATCTAATAACGCAATATAATAATATGTTTATAAATATACTAGCGACTCACCCTCGCCTCGCTTGGGTTCGTCCTTAGGTACAAACTTTGAATGTAAAATATATAATATAAAATGTTTACAAACTTTGAATGTCTTATTTATTTATATCTATTCAAAAGCCTAAAAAATAAGTTTCAAGGCTCTAGCTTTAAAAACGATGTAATTTCCATACAAACTTTTATTCCCTATTTCAACCCCTTAGAGCCCTTTTTCGCCTTGAAAAGTAGCCAATATCCTTTCTCAGGCTCTAGACTATGTGTACAATATTTCATTTAAATCAGTTCATAAGTTAAATAGCGCGAAAGCGCTACAGACAGACAGTTACTTCCGCATTAAATACATTTTATAGTAAAGATGTTTGTATGGGCTGAGACGAAAACCCCTACAGTCTTTGGTTGATAGTGATATGATAGAAATAATTGATAGATAATTAATGATAGTCCAAGATAATTAATAACTGTATATTTACTATACTTAAATGATAGAATGATAGAATGATAGATTTGATAGATTGATAGTATGATAGTATGATAGATGTGATATGAGCGCGTCCGCCGAATCGCGACTCACGACTACGACTATGACTACGACTACGACTACCTTTTGTACTCATAAGCCGAAATATATATGGCCTCTACGCAGTATGGCGTAAAGTGCTTATGAGACAAAATATATAATGTACTAGCCCGTACATGCTCCCGGGCCGAAAGATGAGAGATGTTGATGAGGTGCACTTAAACTAATAACAATATGATGGGCATTGGTCACTTAAGCTATATGATAGTAAAATATATATGTAACAATAAAATCTTAAACTAAACCCCGGTGTCAGTTATAGGGAAAACTGACTGAAGCACCGGCGAAGTGCCCCTATTTTGTCTTAACCTACGCTCACTGATAATTTTGTCACACACTTCACTTTTTGCTACATTGCCCATACACTGCCCTACGTCACTTAACACTTGTAACTTTACACTGTGCACTTCACTGTTTCGCGGTTCTTCTACTCGAGCGCAAGGCACTACTCGGCGACGCGCGCTTCTGACGCGCCGCCATCCATATGCTATTGCGACCACTGCGGCTACCGCCACAATTAGGTAGGTCACGGTGTAATGATGAATATCATGGTATGATACTCCTTCTATAATTGGCTCGCTTCTTTTCATTGTATCTAATTGCTCTTGGATTGCAAGTAGCTGTTCCTGGTTGCTTAAAGTTTCTGTACTAGTACTGGGAGGCGAATCTGGTACCGAAATATTAATTAAATAGTTGATCGGTGCTATTTCTGGTAATTTAAAATCGAGTTTCGTGTTCTTTTTGCTAAAATATTGATTTTGAGAGTAGTAAGAGAAATCAGCTGATTTTATATGACAGCCCGGTTCCACTGTCAGCAGTCCAGTATTGTTTAATTGTATCGCGGTAACATGATTCATGCATAGTAACCTGAGGTGGCATTTATTACAACAAAAATAAAAATACGTATTTAGTTTGTTCGTTGCAGTAAAAATATTTTTGCAGGGACTTATGATAGTTTTACATGTATTGAAATTCTGTTCCTTCTCACATAAACTTTGGTCATTCCTCATATGGTAAATCGGTTTCTTAATAGAACACAACACAGTATCAATATCCTGTTCAATACATGAATTTAAATCGGTTTCCGTTAAAGATAAAAACAAATCTTTGTTTAAGTTTAAAGCCAGCATTTCACTTATAGGTAAAATGCTTACCATGTTGTTTACTGTGTGTTTGGGAATAGATATAACTTTAAATATTTCGAAAGAATCTCTTGTGATTAAAGGAATACGAATTTCAAATATGAGGAACTCTTTTGATAGGTGTGCTTTTACCTTTAATATTTTATATAATTTAGATAGGTCCGCCTGGTCAGATGGTAAGCAGAGATCTTTGGGCAGTTTTGTTGATATGACACTTAATTCTTGCTGTAATTGCTCGGGATGGAGAAGATGTACACTGAATTTCCCGTGGAACACGTCGGTGATAGTGTCCAGAAGATAATCTTGAATGCTCCTAAGATCATGTAGTATATTATTTGTGATCATTGCTGATAAAGTGAAATCTGTGATATAGGAATTGTTTTGAAGCTCAGATCTAAGAGTATTCACAGAGGAATTCAGCTCCAGAAGCTTTTTGTTAATTGTTTTATGATACTTGTTCATGATAGATTCCGCCCTTTTGATGAGGTTAAATTCAGCTTCAATGATCGACGTTTGATTTTTCCATAGTTTTATCAGATGTTTTTCGTTATCTCTAATTAATCCAATGTCTTGTTCGTATTTATTTGCAAAATTACTATCTAATATTCCAAACAATGAATTTGCTATATTACCTATACCGTTAATAAGACCTCGGCGCCGCCGGCGCTGACGCGTGTTTACGTCAAATTGCTGATCTAGCCACTTGCTATTGTATTGTTGTAGGTCGGAATACTGGTGATTTAATTGATACATAACACCGTCGCAAGGTGAATGATCTCTTATCGTTGTGCATATGGTTTGTAGATATTGTATGTATTTATTCGCCGCCTTAGTACCTTCCCAGTATGGATTGATATCGTAATAGACGACTAGGCGCCATTCATCTTGAATTAAATGCATGTTTGTAAATTTATCAAAGAACAGACCGCAATTATTTTGTAAAGACGTATTATTATACGAACCATAGGCGTTTGTCATTAATGTCATAAAAAATAATATTATAGAAGTAGCAACGGTCGCGAAATTGAGTTTTTTCTTAATACGTCTCGGATTCCTTTCACGTATACATTTTTTATCTTCAACTGCGGGTGTTTCTTGTTGTACGGGCAGAATTGAGAGTTTTATAACAGGCCTTTTTATAATTCCATTTTTAGTTTTTAATGTTACTACTCGCACATGCCCGTCCTTTCCGGGATGTAACGCCAGTACTCGGCCTAACGCCCATTTTCCTGGGGGAAGATTCGCGTCATTTATAATAACGATGTCATTTAATTTGATGTTTTCTTGCGGTTGTCGCCACTTGCTTCGCGCTGATAGGTTGGTGAGATACTCTTGCTGCCATCTCTTCCAGATGTCCTGGAATATTTTTTGTTGAAGATGCCACCTTGTCCTTAGGTCCCATTCAGTTTCATAAATTGATAGTATGGGTCCACTTGATAAAAAATGTGATGGAGTTAAATAATTTAAATCTTCATGGTCTTCAGTGAGTGGACACAATGGTCTAGAATTTAAGCACGCTTCTAGTTGAGCCAGGAGAGTAGTGAATTCCTCATATGTGAGCCTTTGTTCTCCAACTACTCTCTTGAGATGGAATTTCAGACTCTTAACAGCTGCTTCACAAAGACCATTCGCTGATGGCCAGGAAGGGGCATTAAAATGCCATTGGATTCCCATCTCGGCAACTTCTGAATGGAACTCTGGGGTAAATATTTTCATTAGGTCTTCATATTCCTGTTGTAATAGCTTGTTTGCTCCGATAAAATTAGTCCCATTGTCACTGTAAATATGACGCGGGGTCCTACGGCGAGCTGACATTCGCCGTAAGGCTGCTATAAATGCTGTACTCGTCAGGTCTGATACCAGCTCTAGGTGCACAGCCTTGGTTGCCATGCATGTAAATACTGCTACATACCCCTTTGTGGTTTTAATACCACGACCTGAATTTGCTTTTAAATATAAGTGACCGGTATAATCCACCGCTACATGATAGAAAGGTCTAGAAGGATTTGTTCTAGCACTAGGAAGGTCACCCATAATCTGATAGTGTTTGCTAGGTTCTTGCTTCCTACACTGGATACATAGGCGTAGTCTCTTCTTGGTAGCTCTGTTGCCACCTACAACCCAATATTTCCGTCGTAAATATGCTGATGTTAATCGAGGACCTCCATGATAAGTTAGCTTATGTGATTGATCAATTAGTAACTCCGCAATACGATTTTTTCCAGGTATAATGATAGGATTTTTCATGTCCGGGTCCAGATTCGCGTTTCTCAACCTACCTCCGACTCTAAGTATCTCATATTTATCTAGATATGGATTTAATTCACATATTTTGCTTTTGCTATTTATTTTATTACCGCTTTGTAAATCTGATATTTCTTGATAATATTCTATTTGTTGAATTTTCTTAATAATTAATAAAGTAGCTTGTTTAAGTTCTTCTACGGACAGAAAACTACCGTATTGTTTTTTCTTGATATAAATAAATCGCCGTATCCATGCTATTATACGAACTAATTTATTAAATGAACTACAATTTGATAAACATTTTTCTATGATATCGTCGCATTTTTGCGTAACTAAAATTACTTGTTTTGATAATTTAAGTTCTTGGTCCGTTGTATATATAATCCTATTATCATCCTCTTTAAAAACTGTCAGCCAAGTTGGACCCTGCCACCACAAATGATGTTCTCTCAACTGAGTAGCCGTCAAACCACGACTGGCGCAATCAGCAGGGTTTTCTTCTGACTTTACGTAACGCCAGCAGTTCGATGGCATGGTTTGAGTAATTTCACTCACTCTATTAGCTACGAATGTTTTCCATCTGGCAGCATCACCATTAAGCCAACCCAACACCACCGTTGAGTCAACCCATCCATAAACCTTGATATTATGGCCTTGCAAACAATGTTTAACCTTTTTCATAAGTCGTGATAGAAGTAGTGCTCCGCTCAGTTCTAACCTGGGTAATGTCACGGATTTGCTGGTAGGTACGAGCCTTGCTTTGCTCGTTAGTAACACAATGGTTGATTTGTTATCCTTGTTTATACGACAGTAAATAACGCATGCATATGCTTTCAAAGACGAGTCACTGAATCCATGTAACTCAATGTTATCACTCTCGTGCGTATGTAGCCATCGCTGTAATTTTAAGTTATTGATATTATGCATGTCGTTTCGAACCTTAATCCATTCCTTACAAATATAATCTGGTACTTGTTCATCCCACTTAATATTTGTTGCCCATACTTGTTGAAAAAGGATTTTTAATTTCGTTGATAGTGATATGATAGAAATAATTGATAGATAATTAATGATAGTCCAAGATAATTAATAACTGTATATTTACTATACTTAAATGATAGAATGATAGAATGATAGATTTGATAGATTGATAGTATGATAGTATGATAGATGTGATATGAGCGCGTCCGCCGAATCGCGACTCACGACTACGACTATGACTACGACTACCTTTTGTACTCATAAGCCGAAATATATATGGCCTCTACGCAGTATGGCGTAAAGTGCTTATGAGACAAAATATATAATGTACTAGCCCGTACAATGTTATTAAGAATATTTTCTTATATTACAAGATGTAAGACAAGTTCAAATGTCAACTTCAACAGTATATAGTATTGTAAAAAGACCTTGTAAAATTAATAAAGCTTTTGTATTTTGTCCCGCGAGATAAATATGTATCTACCTTTGGTCAGCTTACGGAGCGCCCTTTTCGCCTAAAACCCTACCTTACCTATCTAAAGTCAGGTAAAAATCACTATGATTTTCGCCAAGTAGATTTTTTTACCGTGAGCTTCAGAATCGGCATCATGCAAAAGAGCATAAAAGTTAATGTGAGGATTACTTTGATCATTGAGATGTTTATTTATTGAAATTTACAACAAAATCTAAACGTACAGTAAACCTACTTTGGCTTACGCCACAGCGGTCATAGGTTGAAAGTTTCGATAGACGTAGATGAGTTATTGCCCATGCTACCGAGTAATACTCATTTCTCGTTACATTTACTGATTTATATGAAACTAGCGACTCACCCTCGGTACGCTCGAGTTCATCCATCCATACATTTTAACGATTATTATGTTACAGAGTTGAAATATTTTCCCGCAGTAAATATCCTATTATATGTTGATTCGGATTCCGGATAACCAACTGCTATCATACAAAATTGCATCAAATCTGTTCATTGGTTTTGTCGTAATTCCCAGACATTTAAACATTTAAAATTCTAAAAAGCATAGATTTGATAATAATAAAAGTTAAGAGTTAATCGGCATTTTCACTTGAAATGCTCTACAGACTACATTGATGAGAAAGCTTTAGTTACAGGGGGTAATATCCAGTAATATCATCGATTATATTGACTAATATCAGCATTTCTAGCTTTTAACCACACCATAACCATTTTGACAATCGTGTGACCACCACAAATCCCCGTTGTTGCGTGAAAGACCAAATCAACAAACTCATTATAACGTTTATACATGCAATGTTTATAAAGTCATTAATAGTAATAATTCTACTACATATTAAGAAGTCAAAACTTTAAAAATCCAATTTTATACATTACAATAAAGTTTCTAGTAAAAACTTACTGAATATTACTAAATCTGAACTTGATATACATAATACTTACCTATTTAAACCTGAGATAATCGATTATTTATTATAATCGAACGTATAAAAGACATGTTTAAAATATTACCGCCTACATTATTAGTCAGCACCACAAGCTAAGTACCGTGATTTGAATACAAAAGGTATTCGCTTGTATCACAAATTACGTATTGTTTTAATAAATGTTTAAAATTACCGCCAGTATGAACATTCATTATTTTACGCCCTTGAGGAAGATTAACGAACAACCCACCATTGAAAGCTATACCATATAAAATTTTATCTAATTTGTCCAACATGGGATATTTATTGAACGACAGACATTGAAGTAAGTCTTCATTATTCGTTATGGTAATAAAAACACGAATGGGAGTTTATATTTTTTTTCTATATATATAATATTTTTTAAATAACAATATTTTTACGGTATTAAATCATTTCCAAATTTTAATTGATATACCTTTATAATGAGATAAAAAATGTTATTGGTGTAATGAAAACACTAAGCGATGACGATTTACAATCTAGCTCTTATACTATAATAGATTTCAAATAAAAATCAGATAAAATCAGAATCAGAGATGCATCCCTATACAATTAAAGTTATGTGTTTATGTGTTTTTCTTGATATTTTTTTTATTCTTGAAAGGAACAATGTCTCGATCTATCGGCTTTTCTCGTTTTGTATTGATATTTTAATCAAATCGGTTAGTTTTATGTATGGTACATGGTACATGATTCTGAAGTTACCTCTTCAGCTCTTGCATAGTTTTCCAAATCCAAATGAATACACAATATACTGTATAGTAAGTAAGTAATACGAAAAATTATAGAAAAAAATCCCTCTCACGGAACTAGAACCCGTGATCTTCGTAAGTGTAATAACTCCTATGTCGCGTAAATACTAACTATATAATAGGTTACACACCAACGTTCCTGTCATAACCGTTTATGAAATGCAACGCATGCATCTTTGAACATGTCTCGTCTCGGTCACTTCCGCAGCAGCGACAGGAAGTCATGGATATAATGGCACATAGAATTTGCCTGTCATATGTACACTTGCATATTAAAACTAGCACCATGCCCCGGCTTCGTCTTGTATCTTTTTTAATATATAGCTGAATGTTAGATCTAGCTTCTCATACAGATTAAGATAAGCATTTACTCTTTCTAATCAAAAATTAAATTACAAAATGTTAACTGACATTTTTGAACCAAAGAAATATTACCGTTTATTACCGCTGTAAATATTTTTCAAATAATCTATTCATTTTATAGTTTTTAAAGTTTACTGTTAATTTACACATGTCTTTAACATTGTATTTAGAAAACTTCCAGCAATTTTAATACATTTAAATGTGAGGATAAGCCCCTCATATACTTTTATTTTATATTATATATTTATTTTATATACATTTATTTTATATATAATTTTATGTTTTTATCTGGATATCGAATCTGCAACTAAAAAGTATGACAATAAATACCTTTTGTAAATAAGATTCGAAGGAAACTGTTACTTTATTACGTTAAAATTATTTTTATAGCACTAAGTAAAAAGCATTAAGGCCGCTTGCATTTAGATAAGAGATAATGTTTATGAATGCGATTATAAATACATTATTTTATATCGCATATCTTTACTTAAACTAAACATAACGCTTATCTAGTACCGTGGTCATTTTAATTACAACCGATGAGATTTAATACAAAATTCAACTTAATGGTTTTACTTAACCGACTAACCGATTACCGATTATTACTACAATTACCTACTACTCTTTACCTACCTTATTTACCAATTCAACCGGTAAATAAGATACGAGTAAGTTCAGACTCCAGTGAGTTTTCTGACAAATGATTAAATCCAGAATATAGACACTGTGCGTATTACATCATTAATTTACATTTGCCTTGTTAGTCTAGTAGTTAGGATGAACCGCTGCTGATGGATGGAAATACAGGCTACAAATCTCGAGTCCAAGCAATTAGTCATTGGGCTTTCCACTGTCACAAATTACTCAGTAACAACCTCAGACCGCACTAAGGTTTGGGTCCTGGGCATTATCTCGTAACAGTCGTGTCGAGTTGTCGTCCCGTCATAATAATAAAAATAGAGTATTTGTATGTATCTTATTATTTATTTTATAATTATATAATGTGATAGGACAAATACTTATTATTGAATATATTTATATCCCTCTTTGCTGTATATTTATAACTAGCGACTCGTCTTCCCGTTACTTCGTACATTTTAACGGTTACGATATGAGACGACATTATATCCCGCAGTATAATGTATCCTATTATTTATTTTTGTATGAGACCGTATCACGAGAAAACCTTAAACTTTGCTTGATTTGCTATAATAATAGCTCGTTAGTTGTTGACTCGGTATAATTTTTAGTACAATTTTGACTACGGGAAAATATGTCATCACTGGAAAATGTATATTAACATATTTGTACGTGGAGAAGAACCCTAGCGGACCAAGGGTGAGTTGAACTAAGTCGTCATGTGTAAAATTAGAAAACAAGAGCAAAAATAGAAAAATATTGTAAATATTTGACGATTGATCGTTATTTTGTATCTTACATTAGAGTATTTTAATGACATTGTATTTTAATGACAACTTGTTACTAAACTTGTATAAAGAATGCATTTTTTACTTAAATGTTAGTAAAATGATTATTACATTACATCGTTACTTCAATTTGTTAAGGTTTAAGCACATTACGTACATTGCACATGTGTACATAAATAATATTAACATTTTTTATTCAGATACATATTAAATATACTCTTTAGCATAGATATATAACACCTAGATGGAGTGTAGGTCCAAGCGAATTGTAACCACTTTTTTTGGCTAGACTTCGAGATATGGCTAGATACGTTTCCCGTCGTGTCAATGTCAATTGTCAAGTTACACAACTACATACGTACAACTTAGGTACTTACTTAGTCTTAGCTCCCGCTTTATTTATTTAAAAATGACTTGCTGTGCAGTGAAAGGGTGTCATAACACGTCACATAATAAAACTAAGAAAAAGAAAATCACATTTCACAGATAACTACTATTTGGCAACTTATAATTTAAAGTAAAACATTCGTCTATACAGAAAATTAATTTGTAAACAAATCGGACGCCATTAGCATTGTGACACTTACGCACACATTCATACTAATGCTACTTCAATATTGAGCGGAATTATGTATGAAACTATCAGTCTAGCCTCTAGGTATTATTAGTCTAAGCTCTTTAGTATACATTATTTTTTATAGAAAATCTTTTTGAAATAGTAACTAATTAATATTATACAGAGGCGGAAAGTCTATTTTAGGAATGCATTACAAGAAAACCACAGAAAAGATTTTGATGTAATTTGGTATGATGGATTTTGTTCAAAATGAAACGCAGCATCATTAGAAATAAGCAGAAAATAATTAAACCAGAATAAGATAAGTGTAAGATAAGAAATAATCCGAAATATCATAATTATCACTTGTCTTACGGTGAAGGAAAACATCGTGAGGAAACCTGCATGTCTGAGAAAACCTAGCAAGTTTTCATAAGACATGTGAAGTCCGCCAACACGCACTAGGCCAGCGCGGTGGACTATGGCCTGATCCCCCTCGTACTGAGGGAGGGACATTTAAAGGGCTGAAGATGAAGATATGTGTACAAAGGTGTGACTTTATAACTATTTATAATTTAGATAATTTTAGACAAAATTTTTTGATTTACTAAGTGTTACTATATCAGAGAAACAGTTTCAATTTTGAGCTTCAAAAATAAACATTTCTAATTTCTAGGTACATCCAACGTAATGGCAGTGCAAATACAAACATTTTCCATTCAATAAAAAGAATACAGTGAACCGCAATCAGCCTGAATAGGATAAAAAAGACTATCGTCCAACCTTCGTCAAGTGACCAATTAGAGGTAGGTCGGATTTACCTCGTCCATAAGCACTTGCGTAATCCAGCCATTGTAATCGTTGAATTTTTAAGTGTTAGACGAGCGGCCATTGTGCTCTGTTGATACATTTGATTGGCTTTGAAGAGTTGAGTTTAAAATACATACATACATGTGATATGTTAAATAAACATTTTAAAAAGATGAAATGTTTTCTTTTATTTCAACGAGCTTTTATTTATAAACTTTTTGTAAGGCTAACGTTGTTTTATGTGCGAATCATTTCTATCCAGATATTAATTTGTTCTCGACGAAAAAGCAAAGTAATGCCTTATTAAAAATAATAAATATTAATCAATTATCACTTTTGTCGCTTTGTATAAGAGTTAGTCAGTGACTGAGCGGTATAAAATGAGTAGGCTCTACTGGCAGCCCTGGACCGATCAATCATGCTTGACAGAACTCAGCTGTGAAGATTGCTTAAATAGTAGCAAAAAATGTGTTCAAAAACTTACCTAGAAAGACAATCGCACAATACCACATACTTATTAATTACACAATCTGGGTGAAAGCGAAAAACATTCATATTGTATAGACATTCAATATTTGGTAAACAGATAGATATTATAAGCCAATCCTAATCATAATCGGCTGAGCAAATATCAAATTATATCTTACTTACTCATTTTACTCTGATTTTTATTTTACTCATTTTACTCTTGATTAAAAGCAATCCTCATGGTGTAGTGATAGAGATATAAATTGATAGAAATAATATATGTAAAAGTGCCTGTGAAATTATAGGAGATCTCATTATTACCACACTCTTTAAGCCATCATGACATAGGAGAGATCTGGATGCTCGAATTCCTCCAACATATGAAATGATTGTAACAACACCAAAAACTCTAGATTTTTTCATAGAAAAAGGTAATATGACTAAAACATTTGCAAAAATGACTATAAACATTTAGAATTTACCGTAGTATAGAAATGAAAATTCTGCTTCAACCTAGCTGGCAATCGATGTTACAACGGATATAAGAAATCAATAATGATAAAACATTAGTATCAATCAAGTGATATCACGTACCATTAGTTACAAAAATACACCACTGAGCATGGGAAAATTTTATGTTTTTCAAACACATCAAACATTATTTCCATTATTATTTATTCTTAATGATTACTTATTATTAATGAATTTCGAAAAAAGGGAGTTGCGTAAACTGTTATTATGAATTATTTAGCTATAAATGCGTAGTTACTTGTATTTTGAAATATTAGTTGATTTATTTTGAGCTATTCCGGTCTTGTATCGAGAAAATACTTTCTTTTTAACCTTAAATTTTCATTTAGTTAAGCTTTACAGAGGCTAATCATCATTTTAAGAAATTAAATTTGTTCGTTCCCGTCGCTAACTTCAACGATACATTTTTTTATTTAAGCTGTATAGATTTGCAACATTGTATTACAACAACTTTTGTGTCTCTGGAGACTCAGCTCTCATTTGTCACGTCTGTGTGATCGATTGGCCAATGCATAATAACTCCCGGCTAAAGCATTTCTTAGTGCATAAGTCGAAATGTCATGTAATTGATAAATGGACTATTGATTTAGAGAAACATTTCTAAATGATAATCCTATATCAAAAGGTAGGCTGTAGTAGACAAATATTGATTATGCTAATATTTATTAGGCAAAAAGTTGCAAATTTGATTCCGTAAGTAATCTAATAATAATTAATAACTTATTAGAATAGAAAAAAATACTTCTAAGTAAAGCTTTACAGTGACTTGAAAGTCTTGTGGGTAGCATTCTTTATTAAAAATGTGGAGCTACCGTGTGGGTGGGTACTCCATTTAATAAATAAAGAATGATGAAAATTTACTTACAAATAGCGTAAGTAAGTAAAATATACAATAGAATTTAGAACCACCTAATTTTTAAGTAATTTTATCGTAATACATGTGATAATCATGTTGAAAATTACTATGACATATAAATAATGTCAAAATCAGAGTCACGAGTCAGGATTTGAACCCGCTCCACTTAACTAGGCAAATTATTATTATTGTTTGTAAATATTTTTTAACCAACTTAATATCTTTCTTTGAATTTGCAACTCATATGCAAACAGTTGCATAAATCGAATAATTATTTAAGTTTAAAACTATTTACATTTCAAACACATATAAAATAAAAGTAAATTTAACACGGTAAATACATGCCATTTGCATTCCTGGCATGAGAAACATTGTTGTGATCATCAAGCATGTTGAAAACATTTTCTTAGCAATAACGAATCTCAAACCTCAGCTAAGTTCTAACGGGTTCTACATACAATATAATTGGCCTAATTGATAATACGTTTGACTATGTAAAGCGGGAGGCTATTACAGCATCCGGGGCAGTCTATCTAATACCGTTTATTATTTTCTGGTATCAGCGTTTCAAAATTAACGCTCTTATGAGCAATAATTTTATGTTAGCGGCTTTCCTTTCCTGCCACGACTTATTTAGTTGAATGTAGAGAATGCGATTTATATCAATAGATACATTTGCTTGCTTACGTCTTTTCAAGTATTAAGTACCTCTTGGCTGGTACATGGCGATTTAAGATAAGTGATCATGTTTATTTATGTTATTCTGATGCATGGAACGACGGCATATTATGACATTGTGCATGTTTATTAATAATAATGAGAATAATTAACTGCCTCGTTGGTGTAGTGGCTAGCGAGGTCCTAGGTTCGCGTCCCGGGTCGGGTCAAGTTCAGTTATTGAGTCTTTCTGTTTCGTAAGCCTCGGTAACAGCCCGAAGTTGGAATGTTGGCGGTGTGTCACCCCCGTGTCTCGGAGAGTAAGTAAAATCGTTGGTCCTGCGCCTTAACTCTCACTGGTCGTGTCGAACTGTCGTCACACCGGAATATGAGAGTGATAAGGAATAGAGAGTGCACCTGTGTTTGTGCATAAACTTGTGCACTATAATATCTCCCGCGCAGATGGCTAATCTCAATAAGATTGGCCGCCGTGGCCGGAATCGGTTATTTGATTGGTTATTTGACAACTGTTTGACTGTTTTTTTTACTTTCTCCTAATAGTCTGAAAAATGTGTAAATAAGAAAATAGAAAACTGTTAAAAATCTAAATAGACTAAAATTTAAATGAGATTTTAATATAAACTTAAATTTATTTACCTAAAGTTTGAGAACAACATATGAATTGAAATTATGAATTTTTATACATAGTAATGTATAAAGTGAAGTATAAAGTGAGTAAATGCTAGTAAGCAATTCCCGCGGTTCCGCCTGCGTTCTAAACAATATTAGAAAATAGGGATTTGGTGGTAGAAGGTTCAAAATTTTATAAGTATTTTTAATGCCAAACCGTAAAAAAATAAAAGTTTGGTTTAAAAATAAAAATCTAGAGACGGCCACCCTTTTCACCTAGCGAATCAAAAAATAGCCTACGACCTATTGTCAGACCTACCATATATACACAAAAATTTCATAGAGAAATTTCACGAGATTTTTATATATTAGGTTAGAAGAGATGTTATGTTAGATACCTTGTAATTCACGATTTTTAATATAACAATAAAAAATTCCAACTCACGTATCAAAATTAACACATTTTATTCGCGCTTGTCATTGGACATGATTACTACTTAAATGATAAAATCATTCAATCAAAACATCCCACGTATATTTAGAGCTAAGGAACGCATATTCAATTTTCACTAACAGTCTAATTGCTAGGGAGTAAAGGAGTGCTACAAATATATCCATGGCTTTATAATATTTTATTATATTATGAATCATAAATATAGATTGTTGTGAATAAATAGCATGTTATATCTTTTTCAGGGTTCCGTAATCAAAAAGCAAAACACTATCCGTGTGTACTTACTTGAACATTATCGCGGACGATTAATGACAATGAGAAATAGAGTTCCATCCAGACAAAAAATAAGGAACCCTAAAAAATAACACAGATAACAAAATAAAATATTGTATTTCCCCTTTGAAATATAATTTTCCTTTGCCATGTCCACCGTTGACAAGAATAAATAAGTTATTAAACGACATTTGTTTTCAAAACAATGTCATATATTGCATTCAGTACCTACTAAATAATTATCGGATCGCAAAAAAGGAAGTGTGTGGAATCTATCAAGTAGATGGTGCGCGAAGAATTTCCGCTCACATTCAAAAATGCCATTTCAAAGACGGGCCGTTCTATTAGACGTTCATTAGCGGGTTTGATTTAATGATATAGGTAGATAGAAATTATTCTTTGGGAACTGAAATGAAACTTTATAACCAGTAAAAAGGTAAGGTAAGACTAACACGGCTCTATTACGCTCAAAATCTAAATAAATCTATATCAAATCTAATCGAATTTACTAACATAATCATTAGATAATGTTTATTCAATACTTAAAATTTACAAAAATACATCTATAATTCACTACGATCCTCAATCCTTTTTTAACAAAGATATGAAACCATTGATTATTGTAGTTTTAATAACTTTATATAAAAATATGATTTCAATTTTTATATTAGTGATAATTTATAAAATACACATGTATATTCTTGTGTCACTTTCCGAACTAATTACATTATAGTTAAAAGTGACACACATTATAGGTACTTATTATACGGATTTATTTCATCCCTTCTTCTCGCAGGTAGAGCAAGGACAGGTTTTATCGTTTTGCATTTTCATTCGTTTTCTACATACACCCCTGACAAAGAGTTGGAAAGCTCTTTTAACTTTCCATCAAAATGTACACTTTGCCCCTTTTTTCTCATATTTTCCCAACTTTGGACACATACTCTATACTTATTCGTTTGAAAATTGTTTTGATGCCTAACTGCTTAACATATTTGAATAGTATGAAGTAGACTCTTTCAATATGTTATTATTTTGTTATTCACAACATTTTTGCGCAATTTTTTGATACGTTAATATTTGACACTGCAAATAAAACTATCTTTTCGAATTTTGTCGCGGTTTTATTTTTATTTATTTTTTCTCGACGTTTCGAATTATGGTAACGAGACATTAGTCTCTCCTAGGATAAAATTTGCGTCAAAATCCAAATTGATAGTTTTGCCAAAGCCTATGAAACATAATATAGTCGGCCAACGGACGTGACAGCCATAGGCTTTGGTTTTACTAAAGCAGAAGCGAAAACATGGCCTTATCACAAAAAGGGATTACTTACAGAAAGCCTACAGAAGATAAAAAAAGATTCACAACACAAGTGTAGAAGACTTAAAAAGTATAAAATAAAAATAAACAAATATACATAACTTAAGTATTTAATGACCAGTATATTTTTAATAATAGAAACGAGAAACTTTCTAACGAACGCTATAATATTTCTTTGACGATGTGCAATGGTCAAGTTAGCATATTATTAATAATTTGCATTTCTAAACAGTCATAAAACTGCCATTTGTGATAGTCAGCTGCAAAATTAGACAAATGATGAATAGATCACGCCACGAGTTCGATATACTATACATTAATAAAGTAGAGTCACGCTTTAAAATGTCGACTATTAACATTAGTACGATCACGCTTTTGTCTTATTTGTCAAAATATTGCTATCGGGCCAGTTATTAAGTATATAAATGTGAACTTTTCAACAGCTTGTTGACTGAGATAATAACCATAATTTTTATAAGACTTAGATTATATTTTTTTTATATATAAAAATCCCGTGTCACAATGTTTGTCATCGAACTTCTTCGAAACGGTTTAACCGGTTATTATATATTTTTTGTATATTTGGTAGGTCTGAGAATAGGTCGTAGGTTAATTTTTATTCAATTTTATTCCAGATATTTTTTCTTTTATTTTTAGACCAAAGATTTTATTTTTCACTTTTATATGATTTGGCATCAAAAAAATCTTATAATCCTAAATTTTTATCCTTCAGCCGTGCCGAGCCGCGGGAATTGCTAATTTTGTATAATTTGTTAGACAGCACAACAAAATTAAAAACTAAACGAGTTCCGCATGCAAAGTTTGATTAACTTTCAAGTAAAATAGAATCTTTGGTATTAGAAAAGAAAAACGATAAAGATAATGACTTATATTGAATAAAGAAGACGCATAATGTTTGTAGCGTCATACTATTTACTGCTTTAAAAAATTTGTTTGTGTGGACATGAATGTATGTTTGTTGCTCCTTCACACCTACTACTATACGGACTTGAATGAAATTTAGTTCATAAATAGAGACTGGAGCAACTCACTGACTACTTTTAGAGCTAAATTTTTCAAAAGGGTAGTTTTTTTTTTAATTTTCTGTATTAATTAAAAAAAGCACCTAACACTGTGGGTGTTCGCGCTAGTTTATAAGTGTTACTACGCTTTCAAATTTCAATTTATTAAATCGTAACGGTTTCTAACGAGCATTAATTGACTTGTATTTACAGTAAAGTACTTTTAGTGAAATCTGAAAGCATCTTGAATGGGAATCAACGTTCTTTACTTACTTCTTCTATAAGATTAATTGCCTTATAAGGGTGATTGAGAAATTCCAAGATGGCAAAAACTGTATTTAGTTTCCTCACGACGATAATCGACGGTTTACCGGTAAATTGGTGCGAAGTACAGCGTAGAGCTGTTTAAGTACGCGCTTACAAACAATAAATTTCAATAATAGCTATTAAAGTCAGTGGAGCAATTTCCTTGCTTAAAATTTATATTTTGACACTTAGGTACACATGTTCATACTCTGTGGTTAAGGTTTTTTGTATGTTAGTATGTTTGTCCGTATCCCATTAAAATTTAAAAGTTATTTTTACTTTTCAATTTTCTTCTTCTTTTCAAATTCTTTATTTTTTGTGTGGTACAAAATAAATAAATAAATAAAAATAAAATTCTAACTGAGTCGAATCTGTAAATTGAATAGTTTTTGGAAAATCTAATTGAAATAGACATTATTATAGATATAGAGGCCGAATCTATTATTTTTAGAATTTTTGTCTGTCTGTCTGTCTGTGACCGCATCACGAGGAAACCACTGGACGGATTTGGATGAAATTTGGTATGATGTCAGCTGGTTACCCGGTCAATATACATATAAGATACTTTTTACTGAGGGAAAATAACTCATCTCTGAGAAAAATACAAAAAGAAGGTTAGAAGTAAAACTACGCTTACATTTACGTCTTTAGAACATGGGCGGAGCCGCGGGTATTTCTAGTTACATTATAAAAAATAAAGAAATGATGCAACTAACTTTTTTGACAATTACCTCGAGCAATTCAATTTACGTGTTGAAAAATAAATAAAAAATACATTTTAGGGCTATTACAAAGATTATATTTACGTATGATTACGAGTTATTACCATTAAATAAATGTGTGTGTCACACCCAAGGGATAAATTTACCAAAGATAGCTAAAGCTATAATAGAAATGCTATCGTGGCTTGTTGATGCATACCTACATCACAATGTTTTCTTTCTTCGTAATATAAGTTGTAATCTTTTAAAAAATGATTCACCCATAAAAATATCAGGTGCAAGACAAGAGATGTCAAACTTCACTTAATTTCCCACTGCCTCAAAAATTATTAAATTACAGGCAGAGGCTTATATTTACTTAATATTATTATATAGAATAAAACAACCCGTTTCTAAACCACTCCCATGTTATCATTCGTACCACTTCTACTAAAAATACACTCTTTATATCTAAATGCAAGACATAAGGCATATAATTTGTATCAATTACACGACGATGGCTTCCCATAGCCGCCGGCTCGCATGCACTTGACAAACAATGACTGCTATGTGGATACCGATGTTTGATTACACAATCATTTTCAAAACCTCTAAAATACCATTTAAGTGTTATCTTTGTACATTATTTTCTATTACGGTCAATAATGGGCTAGAACGCAATGGTATTTGGTGTTTGATTTATGGTAACCTATACTACTACATACTAACGTATTAAAGTTGTCTATCAATAGTGCTATTGGATTTTTCTATGAAGACATTCCTAGCATCCCTGAAATTAAATTATAGCATTATTATGCATTCGTCGTTGTAAAACTAACACTAGGTGCATTTTGGAGGCTGTTGTTTTTTCCAAAAAAATTAAAAATCTTTTTACAATTAATTTCTTGAAGAATTGATGATGTCATGTTAAATGAAGATAGGCTCTCTCCGTAAAACTTGTAAAGGGTTGTTTTATTTAAAATGTCAAATATTCGCGTCAAGAAAGTCTAAGAAAGTCTTTAGCATTACAGATAAGACTACTAAGCCAACAAACACGCTTTAATTCGCATATTGACGTTCCAATATATCAAAAGAACATGTTAATAAAAATTAAAAAGCAATATCACGAACAAAACATTTAATATACGCGTAGTTTGATATCTGGCTGTTTGTTGTAATTATATATCTACGGTTTAACGTAATCAATATGATTAAAAACATAATTACACCCATTTACTTATACGGCATTGATAAAATCAATCGAGTTTTGTGTATAGTGAACGAAAAATAATTTTAAACGGAAAACACTAAGTACTTAGGAATAAAGGTCATAATGTCACGGCGATACTGCCCATTCTCTTACCAGAATGTAATACTGCATACTACGGTATTATAGCATCAATAATAATAAATCATAATAACAGGTTACTATAGTATTTCGCTCTCAAAATTAATGTACACTCATTATTTCACACCGGAAAGATAAAGGCGAGTACGAAGTGAATAATGCTTGTGGAGAAAGATTTTTATAAGCCAATAAAAGTTAAACGTTTACTTATTGATCTTTTTTCTTAAAGGTTTGTATGTAGAAAGTGTATTAAATTTTTTAAAGTTTAATTTAGATTGTTTTTTCTTATCGAAATAGTGTGCATTTTGAAAAAAGGGTATAGAAAAGCAAAGTAGGTAATCTATTAGTACTACTACTAGAACTAACTAGCTTAGTAAGAGAGCAGGATGGGATCTTTAGACCTTATTTTACATCTAATTATTTAATTTCTAATCTAAATAGTCAATATTAATAATGTGGCTAAATCTAGAATTTTTTACTGTGTTTGAACGTATCATGGGAAGACCTTTGGACAGATTTTGATTAAAATATTGCTGCGGGAGCCTAGAGGAGAGAGGACTATAACATTAAATATTATTTAAAAACTATTAAAAAGTATAGACATTTTGTGCATATTATGATCGAAATTTTTACTTTATTTTTACGAAACATATAATTTAACCAGCCTTTATAGACGAATATAATTCAATTTATATCCTCTTGTACAACATGATACTTTAACCCGTTGGCACTTAACTTTGCGTAATAGTCCCATACCATCTATGCAAAATAGATACTATTAAAGTGTTATTGGTCAACGATTGATTTATTTGATAGATTTAGAATCTCTGCTATTTGATTTCTACGTCTTTAACTATTAGATACAAGCATCGAGTAATCTTTCTACTTAGAATACAATGAGTTGTTTTGATATGTGCCTGAATAATTAATAAGGGATAAGATTTATGATATTGAATTTAGGTTATGTTTTACCTAATACTTTTACTTTTATTTAATTATTGCAATTCGTAAAATTTTTACGATATCAGGTTTCTTATTCAAAATTTGATTATATTATTCTATAATCCATAGGTACTTATTTTTTTACTTTCAAATTAATGCAAAATTTACCCACCTTAAAATTTAAAATTAATTAATTGCATTGTGTTTTTTATATATTTTAAATTAAATAAATAAATATTAAACGTATATCAAATCATTATTCATTACCAATCAACATGATTACTTCTTGTCTTACGATTTCCTAATCGAAAAGAAACCTGCATTTTTTAGAGAATTTTTGTTTTGAATCCTGCACCTTGTTGTGGGACGTTAAAAAGGCTAACTAAGTATATAATGTTACATACATACATGTATCATATTACTAGAAAGACAAATAAAGCTCTACTTTAAATCTAATCTCTTACGCGACTTCCTTCAAAATATTTTGATACCTAAACAAACAATTTTTTATAATTCCGTATTTATACATATTATGTACAATAATATAGCCGGCGTGCCTTCTGCCAAGTTAACAACAAATGTAATTAATATGCCTAAATCAATGATATTATCGCAATGCCTCTATTACAGATAAATACCGTTATTTATTGAATTCGCTGACCTTTTATTTGCAATTATTACGATTGCTTAGCAATTCATATTTAGTAATTATACGGACTGGAGTCGTAATGAATTTTCACGTCCCGGTTGTTATTTATTCTATTTATTCACTTATGTTCATTTTGATGTATGAATTATTAAAAGTAGCTGTAGCAGGTTTTATATGGTTACTAATAACCCGTATTTACTGTAGTGTTCCTAGTATATATTGTACATACATTCTGTGTGGTAAGGATAGCTGGTTCAATTCCCTAAGAGGAAAAAGAAGTTATCGAATGCGTCTCTTTCATTCCTATACTAGCGACTTATCATTGCTTCGCTCAGGTTCGTTCCCAGGTAAGTTTTAACGATTAATATGTGTAGTAGTATAACGACTATATTCGTATATAGAAACAGTTTTTATAAAATTCGGATCGCAAACTCAATTTCAGATCGGTAAAAATGGATTGAGATCGCATATTGAAATCGGCCCTATATCTATCTGTACAGTACATATCCCTTAGTTCCTTAGTAACTGTAGTTAGTATCCCTTATATGATTGATTCTCCATTTACTTTCATCCTCCTTTTCAGTACAAAGTATTTTCATATTTTCAGCCATTTCAGAACTGTTTTTTAATTTAAGTAATTTGTTCATTTGCCATTTGCTCTATATATAAGTAGCTTCATATATTTTCCTTAGTTTACATTAAAATAAATTTCTAAAATTTCTCTGCTATTTGGGACGGAGAAAAATACAACAAATCAAAAACCATGAAAATCGACCAAGCCGTTCTCGAGCTATAAGTGTTCAAACAAACTTTGTTTTACATATTAAGATTCTTAAGCATATTTTTTCATTGGTTCAATAAATACTATTTATTTTAATATCTCAAAAAGCCTTACGCGAAGAAAACCGCATTAAGAAATTCCCTAACCAATTACATATACAGCTTCCCTATCATTATTTCATAGAAGCTTATACTATGATGATAGCCGAATCACAATCTCGCTTCGCCTCTAAGGTAGCTCATAAGTCCGGCGTACGTATGGGACACTATACAAACGGCTACGATTTTCCAGTACACTGTACAGGTACCCCGATTAACCTTTCCGTCGCTAAAGGCGCTGTAACCTTATTATACCTTCGAGATTATAAATTGAATCTACCTAACAGCCCACAGTTACGTTTGGTAATGCCAAGATATAACTCTAATGCGATATCGAGATGTACAAATTCACGTTTCTACATATCTAAGTAACGGTCACTTAGAAAGTGTGCGATCGGGAAGATCATTTATTATAATTGATTGTTGTTATTCGACCTTTGCACTAAGATAATTGTGTTTTTGTATTTTCCCAGCCTAATGGTTGCTACATCAATGTTCGTTAAGGTTATTTAAACGGACGTTTTACCTTTGGTTAGGAAAGTAGGACCTAATCATAATTGTGCGGAGATTTGAACGCAAGATAAAAGTTGTCATTTGCGATATAACGTGGGATGTTTGCACAAGGAAGTATTGTAATGGAGCTTTTCCTTTTATTTCATAATAATCTAAAATGGTATACTTACGCAAATATTTATCATTTTAATTAAAAATTACGGGAGATATTCCCATGTTTACTGTAAAGTATTTAAAACATCGGAAACCAAAAATCTAAATAAATCCGCGAAAAAATCCGAAAAGAAAAGAGACAGTTTCATATAAAAGCATTCATAGCGATTCATTTTTATAATATCAGCTACTTACCCTTACTTGGCTCGGGTACTCTCTTTTTGGCATATTGTTTTATTTCAAACAATTCTGGCAGCGCATGCCGATAAAGCAAGAAACGCAAAGACCACTTTTCCCACTTTATTTAAAATTTATTATGTAGTTTCATAGACCTCCTACATCAAAACTTACAAACTAAACCTCTTTTTAAGAGTTAGTGTAAGCTTCATTAATCATTCATTACAAAAATACCGTAACCATAGTAAGAAAAAACAAGGGTGTGCATTTAGAAGATACCTACCTATTTGTAAAAGTTTTATAGTATTTTATTAATTTCTAGATAATTCACAGTTTATCACAGCATAAACATTATTCAACAATGAACATGTCGACTGTCAATCTGCTTATTTATTACTCTATAGCCTTTTACGTTTAAAGAAAAAAATGTGAAGTATTAATTTTATATGGAAACAACATCATTTATATGATAGTCATATATTTTAAAAGAGCTCTCGTTAAGAAACATACTCTTCAGGGGGTCTATAAAATGGAGTAGTACCACTACTAAGTGTACAGTTAGTTAGTAGCAAGCCTTATATTTATAAACAAGAATTAAATTACTTCCTTAGACCAAGGAAATATGAAAGGCCGCACGCAGCCTTCGTATAAAACAGAAAGAAAATGCATATTAATATTAGATATGTAATAATATAATGTAGTATTTTGTGTATGATATGATTAATTATTTCTCACAAACATTTATAGACGGTAAGGTTGACTTAATTTACTAACTGTTCGAAATAATGATGTTATTGGAACCAATTTCTGCCATTCTGCCAATCTCACGGACTCTAGCCAAATGCGCAGGAGATATTATGGTGTAGAAGCTTACATTTAGACACAAGTACACTATGAGTAATTATTCTTCTTCACTCTCAAAGTCCGACAGGACGATATTGCAACATTCGCGATAAGAGTAAAGCAAAGGCGCAGGATGGATCACGCGTCTTCTGACATGAGGGTGTAACACCGCAAATTTTCAAAAACTGGCTGCTATTGAGAATTCTTAACAAAAAACTCAATAACTAAACTTAGCCTGACCCCAGCCTCGAACCCAGGACCCTCAGACCTACGGCCGTAGCCATTAGACCACCAAGGCATTTACTCATTGTATTTGTATTACAAAAACACTGCTACTATCATACAATGTTGTTAATTATACATCAACAGAATAGGAAATATAGGTTTAACTAGTTGAAATCAAAAAACGAGAAAAATAAAACTTGTAATGACGAATGGTTTATGTAGTGGATCGTAAATCTTTTTTATTTCTGCGAACCATTCTATTTTTGAATAATTACTTGTTTACCGCAAGTACTGAACATTCCACTGTACGTGTATTTAAAAGAAAAGAACTAAATAAGGATGAGGTTTAACGTAAAACCAGTTCTATAGTTTCAAGCGGAGACGCTCTAGCGATTAGTGACAAAAACACGACTTTAACTACTTTATGCCTATTTAGAACTTAAGCCTTCCATGTTAAATTAGGGCTGTGTTGTAGTCTGTGGACTATAATACATAAGCTATAAATCTATACATTTAAATAAAATTGAAGTGTCTGTTTATAATGTCAAATTACAACTTTTTACTAACTATTAAAGTATATACGATACTAACAACAAAAAACCAATTTATAAAATTTTTGTCTGTCTGTCTGCTTGTTAAAAGTAATCTCTGAAACGGCTGGACCGATTTTGACGGCATATTCATTAACTTAGTCTACTTTTTAATCGACTTCAAAAAAGGAGGAGGTTATATTTTATAAATTTCATTTATTTTAAATAGCGGAACCCGTGGCTTCGCTGGCGTTAAACCTAAGTACGAACCCGAGCGAAGCGAAGGTGAGTCTCTAGTAAGTAATAAAAGTGATACTTTATTTAAAACAACTTATAATTTATTATGTGTGATTTATTATCTTTAAATATTGACAGTAAAATAATTTTAATTGTTAAATTTTCTACATCACATGAAGAAAGACATTTTTTTTTATTCTGAACAGTAACGAGAAAATTAGACAAACATATGCGTGTGCAGAGATCGCCATTCGCCATGCAGATGATAAACATTAGGTAATTAAAGAAACACGAGACCAACCCATATCTAACGTCTTTAAGACACTGTAATGGTTTCACGAGCTGCATAAAATTATTTGCTTTGGTAAATAATTCGCTTGTTACTGCTTAAATATGCATTTTATAAATAATAAATACAATTTCCACGTACGAAAATCTACTCCACTGCTACTCTACTGTACTTCCTAGAATACGTTAAGTTAGTGTATATTGTTATTCAGCTGTCAGTAATAAATCTTTCAATCCGTTTTACTTCTCATCCATAGTGCAAAGCAATTCTGATCAACGGAATACCTTCTTCTTTATGTATATAGAATTTCTTGACTATATAGATTATAGTATATATCTATAGCAAAGCCTATAAAAATATAGTCGACCAACGGACATGACAGGAGTGACAGGACAGCCCAAGCTGCTATACACTCGCTTGGGCTTTTAGTGTATGACAGCTTGGGCTGTCACGTCCGTTGGCCGACTATATGTTTCATAATCTTTGTCTATACGAGTAGTTGGTAGAATTCTGGATCGAACTGAACATTAAATACGTTTTTAGAAAATCTTATTGAAATTGTCATTATTATCGATACAGCGGCACAATGCATAGATTTTTTTGTCTGTCTGGCTATCTGTTACCTCGTCGCGTTAAAATCACTGGACACATTTTTAATGAAATTTGGTATACTGATAGATTGGAAAACATACTTTTTACTGCTAAAAATATAATATCTCTGAGAAATATTATCTTATTCTTTTGAAACGTACCATTAGAAGGAACCCGAGCGGAAGGAACCCGATAATAATTGTTCTATGGATTTTCATAATGTTTTAATTATTTCATTCGCAGGTAATATTTTTACATTTTTTTTTAATATTCTGCATAACGATATCTAAAGATGATCACCACCACCACGACCATACCACGAGTTGTTTCTTAACCAAATCGGGACAAACCCCATAAATGGTAAATACTGACGCCTAGCTTCACACGGTAATCGAAATCGCTGTCATCAGCACTGCCAGTCAGATACGTTACACCAATGGTGGTCGATGTGTTAAATTATTTACGAGTACATTATACAACAGTATACATACTTGCTTTCTGGATCTAGTCAAGATGAAGCACGGCGTCTAAGATGCTAACACACAGGGCTAAAAATGAAATCAAATAGATACCTATCTTGCATTTATTTATTTTATTACATAAAATTACATTACATAATATTTAACCTTAAATATTTTTATAGAAACTGATTGATAGGACAATAATACTTTAATTTATTCTCGATATAGCAAAATATTTGTTTTTTTTTAATTGCTTACGACATAAGCAATAAAAAAATACCCATATTTATTATACTGAAAATTTCATTTAATTCATGAAAACGTCTATGAATGCCATAATAATTATGTACTATAATCAAGTTCTTTTTACGATACTTCTCTTTTCAACTTTGTATGTTGTTAGCAATTTCATACCCATATAGAAAAAAAAAATAAAACCCACCAACGCTAGCCGATACCGAGCCTCGATCGGCGCTAAACTGATTTTCTAATAAGCCATAAATAATTAATTAATCGTGTGAGTTCCTGACAGTATAATGAGATTGCGTGAAGTACAGCAAAAAGCGTAGTCGAACTACGAGTGTGGAATCGATAAGGCTCGGTCTGCATTATTGTACCGATCACGGTGCTTTCAGGTTAAGCTCTCCTAATCCAATTGCGAACAAAAACTTTAATCACAACGTCTTAAACAGTGTGAAATATAAATACTCATTTTTTTACTTTTTATACCAATAGTGCGGATAGAGCCTAAGATACCAGAACTTTTTAGAGTTACTGCGGTAGGTGATGTCAGTTCTAGTTACCATATTCTAACTTCCTAGCTTTTTACGGAGTTTCAGAGAAGACGTGGCAGATCTTTGATAACGGCTTTCTTTGGCTTCCATATATAATGAATAGATACATTTGTTGACTAAGATTGATTCGTGCTGGTATGGTTTCTATAAATATTTAAATATACTAGTTATTCTATGGAAATTCATATTAATTATCACACCATGTTCATCACAACTGAGAGGCCTGAGACCATAATATATGGGCACACAGCAGTGCACTGGCCAAGTTCAACAAATCGTCACAGGCAATTTATTTTTCTATTTAAAATGCAGTAGAATACATGAACAACATAGACCAGTTTTTACATCACGATAGTTATTAAATTGCCTAATTTAATAGACAAGTTTTTTACCTTTTTTAATTATGTGGGACTCGCTGGCATAAAAGCTAGTACTACCCACTAAAACCTAAAAAACCTCCCCCCGCCATAATGGGGAGGATCGCTTTCAACCACGACAACCCGACGTTAGGTCTGCCGAAACAGACCACACAGGCAAACGGATGCTCCACAGTCTACTGTGCTATCAGAGAAATACCAGGAGCAACCCACATGGCACACCGCCCACGTGCGTTTCTTGGCTTCGCGTCCGGCTAGGTTGCCAGACCTAATAAGCCTATAAGGTTGCTGCTAATGAGCCCCCCGCCACGACAAGGAGAATGCACAATGGAATGGAATTGTATGAATGAAACCTATGAACCTATAAAATAGGAAACCTTAAATATATCGGCTTCCTGGCGCTATTTCTTGAGTAAAGAAATTTTTTTTTTTTGGAAGGGATTAGCAAAAGTACACCGCGGCATAACGCCCTTAAGATTGCTCTTAGTTTTGGCACAGGCGTTAAAAATGTTAAATAAAAAATATATTAGACATTAATTAATATGTTTTTATTATTTTTTCATTAGTAAATGTCAAAATTATTCGAAAAATATTTAGTGACGTTCAAATCTTTAAGCTTTAGGCAGTGGTAGCCCAGCGGAGGCAGTGGTAGCCCAGCGGTAACGCGTTGCTTGTATAACCGAGTGATGCGGGTTCAAATCCGGGTCTCGCACCTCTGATATGTTCATGAGCGAATCATTTCTATCATGATTACCACTTGTCTTACGGTGAAGGAAAAACATCGTGAGGTAACCTGCATGTCTGAGAAAACCTAGCAAGTTTTCGTAAGACATGTGAAGTCCGCCAACACGCACTGGACCAGCGCGGTGGACTATGGCCTGATCCCCCTCGTACTGAGGGAGGCCCGTGCCCAGCTGTGGGACGTTAAAAAGGGCTGATGATGATGATGATGATGATGAAATCTTTAAGCTTTCAAAAGTGAGATGAATTAAAAAAATTTATAGGTATCGTAATTATTTATTTTAATACAAAATATGTTTATACATTTGAGAATATTTCATATACATTTGAGGACGTATAAATCACTCTTTCACAAAGTCTATACTTAAGTTAAACTGTCCTTTTTCCAGATCGCAGGCAACTTGATAGCTCCATTTATCCGATCCACTCACCATTTCCGACTTTTTCTGTAACCAAAATGATGTTTAAAAATGCTAAATAAAAAACTGTTACAGTTTAGTAAAAACCTAGTTTAACGAATTTTTATCAGTCAATTCTTTTCTACCAGGTTTTCTATATGTCTGTCTTTTCATTTGAAACAAAGAAAAGGTTATCTTGGAACTTACAATAGGCATTTCGCTGATAGATTTTTTTTTAAACTAAATAATATATAAAGTATGTTTGATTCCAGCAATATTTAGGGTTCCACAGCGAAAATCGAAAACCCTTCAAAATTACAGAATTAAATTATAAAATAAACAAACACATCTTACCAATATTTTAACCGCCTGCCTAGTGTGCATATCCCAATTAACCAAGTCCCCTACTGATGGATAATCTGTGGGACCAGTACTTATTTGTTTTCCTCCAACGACCCATACTGCCCATATCGCGAAACCATTCACTAGACTACTTTCCTCTGTGTCTATATCACTGTAAATTGAGTAAAATTTAGTTAAAATACAAATAACATAGAATAATATGACTGAAGTTATTTCAGACATGCAGGTTTTCTAACGATGTTTTCCTTCACCGTAAGACAAGAGGTAATCATGTTAGAAATGATTCGCACATGAAAATATCAGAGGTGCGAGACCCGGATTTGAACTCGCAAAATGATTCCATACTTTATTCTCTTTCCCTATTTTAATTAAAATAAATCTTCAACAGTATTTATGTATTCTCAGAATTTATTATCCATCAATAATAGTATCAAGTAGGCCGAGGTAGCCCAGTTGAATAACCGAGTGCGGGTTCAAATCCACCACTAGGCCAGCTTGGTGGACTATGGCTTGATCCCCCTCGTACTGAGGGAGGCCCGTGCCCAGCAGTGGGACGTTTAAAAGGGCCTTATACTCACACAATATTATTAACCCCGTCACAAGCAAATGTAGCTTTTAGGTCTCTCATATTAAGGTCCAGTAGCTTGCGAGGCACGCCTCTACTCCTGCACGGGTATTCCCATAACGGCTGCGCTTCTATTTCCGAATCACTTATTACACGGGAATTCTGCAATTATCCACAATAAATAAATAAATAATAAATAAATAAATATGTTGGGACATTATTACAACAGCACCATGTAACTACGTTACGTGCTTGTGTTGCGGATACCAGATAGTTGATATACTACATATATAAATTTTATATACATACATATATTATAAATATAAACACCCAGACTAGACTAGACTGGAGTACAAACATTCGTGATTAGCAAATGAATGCCCCCAGCGGGACTCGAACCCGCGACCGCTGGCGCAGAAAGTAGGGTCACTACCAACTGAGCCAAACGAGTCGTCAAACAATGAACCACTATAATGTAAAAGTTTTTTTTAATAATACTTTCATTTATAAAGCTTTTTTTATGGATATGCGTATAAGTATGCGTATGTGTGTGTGTATGTATAGGAGTGCGCAAATTTATTAAAGTATATTTTAATCTGTGTAAATATTATCTATTGTTAATAATTCAAACACTGTGCATATGGGAAATAAAAAAAAGATTTCATTCGAGTTTTAGTTTGATTTGAAATTCCAACTTAAATTAACCAAAAATAAAAAAAAAACTGAAATTAAAAAAAACCGTTTCGGTCAACAAATTTCTGTAAATTTTACATAAGAATAAATATTCACCTCAACAAGACTATCAAAAATAGACATATCTATTCCTTCACAGATACCCAGAGGTATTCTAATTTTGTGCAAATCTTGAAAATCTACCGGCATCGCCCAAAATTCACAACTCTCTGGCATAACTACAACATTGTCTTTTAATTTGCTTCCACATTTGTACAGTAAATACGCCATTTTCAAATTTTCCCACGGCAATATAGCACTACTGAAATTAGGATCGCAAACAACATTTGTAACACTTTCTAATATTTCATCTGTTAAATCTGGAATTATTTGAACATTCTGAATACCATTTTCTTTTATATAATCGTTGAGAATCCCTATATGTAATGATCTATTTTCCAATATATAAACTGATTTAGCACCCATTTTAGCTGCTGACAGTCCAAGAAAGCTACTACCGTTTAAGTCCAAAACTACCGCGTTTTGAACTAAATCTTCCTTGATTTGGGCCAAAAACTTTTTACTCCTTTTCCCATCATTTAAATAGGAAACGTGGGTCCTTGATAACGCCATGTGTACTCCACATTCACATATCGGACGTTGGTAATGTTTATGCTTCGTCTCTCCATCTTCTAAGTAGAACCATAGAGAATATTCATCCTGACATGAAACCAGAGACACTTCCGTATCTTTTTGGACGGTTACTTCCTGTGGCAGATAGTAAACTGCCTGCATCCAATGGTCACGCCATGGTATAGTGTCTTGAGGGCGTTCTGTTGATAGCTTTGCGTCTGGATGAGACCACCATGGAGCGCAACTTAGGCATATTTTACCTTAAAAATAAATATTTTTACCACAATCACCAAAACTACTAACCAACCTAATAGTTAACCTAATTACAGTTATTAAGATTTAAAAAAATCACAATTATATACTTCATTTTAATAATATCAGTAAATAATACATGAAGTCCCTCGCAGCTAACGGGAATAATTAACGCATAATGCGACCCCTAGCACAGCAAGTGCACTACAAACTGAGCCAAGTATAGTGTATACTGATTGGAAGTGCAATACGGGCCCAAAAAGAAAATTGGCCTAAATATAATTTCTATAATAAGTATGAAGGAGGCATTCAATTTGTTGTATTTTTTGTCTGTATGATACACAATTTTATCATATGTACATATATTTAACTGCTCAAAATTTGTATAATCATAGAAGTAATTTTATATTCGGTATAATAGTGATTGAAATGTTCTTTTTTAATTTTAGATTTAAGTTTCAAGAGATAACAAAATGTATAACTAACCTTCGGTATCCATATTGAGCTCCCACCACATAAATACAATCTGCGCTTTGCCCGTATTTGTTACATTGAATTGCTGCTTAACAGTTTTCTTCATATCTATTGGTGTAATTCCAGACCAGTCATAATAGAATACTGGTATTTGATCTGAAAGTTCCTTAAAAGCTTGGCGAGGCAGTTGGGATAGCTGAACATCGTGTACTGCGGCTGATCCTGCACAGGTCCTCATCTGAAATGTTTGACATTAATATTACAATAACTCACTAAAGCAGTAATAGTCCACACATCCACATACCACAACTTGCTTGAGAAACTAAGTAGGTTGAAAATGTAAGTCCCACCGCTCTGATATTTAATTCATTTGCAATTTTTATCAAACATGATATAAAAAGAAATTTAAGGAAACCTACATGTCCAAGAGATCCTAGCAAGTATTGAAAGGCATATGCACTAGAATTTGGTAAAAAATGTAGACAATGATACAAAAGGTAGTACCAAATTTATATTTTAATCAACTAGCTAGCTATTAACTTTAAAATAATTTAAAGAATTAGAATGTACCTGTTTAGGAGTTCTTAATATCACCTCCAACTCCTCATCAGCTAAGTCATTTAGTTTGTTCCACTTTTGTAATGTAGGACATTCAACTACTTGGGCATAAATCACAGCAGAATCAGGAACTACTATACAGTCTTCTTCAAGCAAAAACTTGTGTGCATGGGAAAATGTTGATAAAGCACCTTTTAAACAAATAAAAATATTTAACTTAACATTCAAGAGATGAAAGAAAATGTATTATCTAGCAATGTCATATTTATTTATTTATTTATTTTTGGATTTTGCTATAAAGAAAGTCAGATACCTTCACCAATTAATTCAGTATCAAATACTTCAGTGACTAAAATATTAGCTTTTTCCTTAAGATCTCCATTTTCACCTACTGTTAAATCAGTAGATCTTTTAGGTATAACTGTTATTTTATCAGCAACACCATTTCTTTCTAGTATTTTCACACAGCAATCAGCCATAGGTTTGAATGCTTCACAGGCTGTTATAGTATCAGCACCACATCTTGCTGCCATTATTGAGAGTAAACCAGTTCCAGTACCTGGAAAATTTATGTAAAATACATCTAAATGACATATGATATCAAAAAAATATTTACATTTTATATAATCAATTAAATTAATTAAGATATTAAAAAATTAGTAACTATAACAAATAATAAATATTTCTATAATATAGAAAAGTTACCTATATCTAGTACATTTGCTTTCTTTCCTGCATTGTGCATCTTTTCTATTGCTAATTGCAAAGCTCTATAGTATTTTTTATTTCTTTCTGTATCATGAAGCATATCCGCGAATGCGGATCGTGCTATTTCCTGATGATAATCGTAGTCTTCATGTTGAACATCCCATTCAGTACTACCAGTAATTGGGTTCCTTTTTTGCGTAAATACTTGCATTTTTGATAGTGTAAAGGCAGTTTGTAACCTGAGAAGTAGTTTGAAATTTTCAAATCTCTTAGAACCAAAAGATGATAGTTTCACGCATAAAATTGATAGGTATTTTTTTTTATAAATTTAAAACAATAACCTTGTATACCCGGGAACCAATAAAAAACTATAAAACTTTCTAAAAGTTATCAATTTCATCAGCAGTTAATAGAGAATCATATTATAATATTTAAAAATAATGTTTTTAATTGAAAAATGAAAAAGTAAGCCTCTACATGTGCCTCATTTGACAATCAATTGAAATGACAATGACAACTTGTCATGTCATTGACATTGACAAGCTTTAATCAACAATTTTCCCTACATTTTTTTAATCATTAGATAAATGTATATAAAATTAACATCATTTAAAAGTTAATAAGTACCTATTTGTTTGAAAGCACTCAGAATAATTAAAGAGTAGAAGTCAGGCTAAAATAAAAACCGAGTTATCTATAGAGGTCAGTTAGCATCAAGCATGTCATTAGGTGTGAGTGAAACAAAACATGACTGTTTGTTTATATTATTTTTAAACGTGTCTCAAAGCATAAATGAGAAATGTCAAATGGTCACCTTTGGTCACCATATAATGCTAACAAATACAAATGTTCTATCCAAGACTTCAAAAACTTCAAGTCGGCTATCAACCTAATTTTTAGTATTATGTTTTGTTGATACATGTCGGAAGTTTGTCGAATTCACTGAATGAAAAAAGAGATATATTTATTATTTTCTGTCTAAGAACGTGGAAAGAAAGTTTATTCGTGAGGTGAACAGTGCTCTGGACAAGATGTCTTGTATAGTTAAAGGGTATAAAGCCCATAGTTCAAGAAAAGAAAATGAGGACGAATCGTCAACATATCATCGGTTAGTTTACGGATATATTGTTCAATATTAGAAATATAAAAGTGATAAACGGTAAGATAAAATAGTACTGTATGTCTTATGTCTATATACTCAAAAGAATAAACGTATTTGCTTTATTTTATGATTTTTCTGAAAAATAAATTGTGGTAAGTAGAGGTTACTAGTGATGTAAAAATGATTGTAATTATTTCAATACTGTTGCTGATTTCCTAACGGTAATGAAATGATTATTAAATGAATTCAGTGCCTCGATAGGTTCGTTTCAGTGACTTCAAAAAAGCACAGCAGAATTTATTCGAAGCAATTTACGGAAGACTCTTTTGTGCCAAATGACAGTAAAAATATTTTTTTTTTTTGCAAAAAATGGTTTGTCAATCTATCTTCCTACGACATAATACAACACATATGAAGGTTAGCTGGGTATTTGTATTTTATAATAAAATTAAATACATATTTTTCATCGACATAGACACGACGATGTCGATGATAAGCTCATCGCTATCCAAAAATTAGCTTGTAACAACCTGCATAGTAACGAAAAAGAACGGCATTATATGTCTCTTTCCTACGCACTATTAACATCGTAAGTAAAAAAAGATAAACATATACATTTCATTTCTTATTTTAGCCCCGGTTTCATGCTGTCATTGTTCCTAGGCACTGCAGCAAAAATATTTGATTTAAGATGGCAATACTAATTTAGTCGTATATGTCAGTCGATTCGTCTTTCATTACGACGTTTTACTATCATGGCGGCCGCCGTAGGTAGGATTTGTGGGGCACGACTTTTCAAAAAAATTGGGATAGTTTCACCCCAGGTATTAAATATAAGAATAAAAGCTTATTTCGGTACCTTAAAAATTATTAACTACCCCTTAAGTGACTATTGATTAAGAAAATTATAGTATCAGTAAGTTGTAATCTTTGCGGAAAACTTGTGAAATTCAGTAAATTTATCAATTATAGCAAGTAATAATGTGCTCTATTTAAAAAAGTGAATGTTCGTCATGACTGAAAGAATTGTGGCCACTCAGTGTTCTTGAAAATAATAGGGACAAAGCATAACCTTCTCAACATTATGTAACAAGTGCAAAGAAAATTAATGGTTAACATCCCTTGCAGGTTTGTCAGCTGTCCACCACTACTAAAGCATGGACAAATAATAGAAAATTGGTAAGTATTAATGGCTTTATAAGCATAAATGTTATTATTTCTATTTTTAAAGTATAAATTAAAGAAGATAAAAAAATGTTATACATAGTTCTCTAAACAAACTTTGACAATAACAAGATTATTCTTAGAATTCAGCAAGTTAAACTTTTTTTAAATCCCTCTTGTTATTTATAAATAACATTAATTCCACAACTGTTATATATCAATTCCAATTATTATAGAATTTAATTTTTATATAATTCTATTTTTTTTCAGTGGTTATCCACATTAGGTGTAGTGGGTGGGGGTGTCGGTGCCCTATTGTTTGCCCTAGAGCAATCTGTGGAGGCATCAGATGATAGAGCTCATGCATTCCACCAGCCTTGGAGTCATGATGGCTGGTTCTCATCTCTTGATCATGCCAGGTAACAACACACAAAAAACATTTCATAAATCCAATTCAATTTTTGATGCAGTTTTCTTTTATGGGTTCAAAGAGTACAAATGATCAGAACAGGTTTTGAATTGCTTATATTTGTAATGGAATAACTACTATAATAATTATTTAATTTTGTAATATTATACTTTTGTAATATGAGAAGCTAATTGTTACTTTAAAATTTTAAATGGCAATAATTATAGCTTAACTCTTTTAATACCAATGCATTAGAAAATTTTAATGCAAAAACCGAAAAAGAAAAGATGAGTTGAAGGAGAAACAGTATTATGCAGTTGGAGACATGAATATAAATTATAATATATTTTATAATGTTTGTCCCCCAACTCCATAATCATATGTTTCTTTGTGAACTTGTTTAATTTTGCTTTTGAGCAATCAGGTTTTTCTTTTTAAAATTTTATAATTTCTATAAGAGTCCAGTCATCACAAAAAATTGAAATCTATGAATAAATGCCTAAGAAATTAAATTGAATTTTGGTTGTTTAGGTCTTGTAATGTCATGAAATGTTTCTTACAAGCACAACTTTAAACATTCATAGATTTTTCAGTTTCAGTTTAGTTGAGATATTTTAATAAATTTTTTTTTTGTTATATTTTAAACATACATTTTTATAATTTAGAATGAAAAATAAGAAACTTCATAGATCTAGTTTCAGTGAAATCGGCCATGAAAGAAAGTCGCCTGAAAGCACATTATATATATTATTATACATTATTTCAATTAATTTTGTTCCACCAGCGTACGTCGTGGGTACGAAGTGTACAAGCAAGTGTGCAAGGCGTGCCACTCCCTACAATACATCGCGTTCCGTAACTTGGTCAACGTAACTCATACTGAGGATGAGGCCAAGGCGGAAGCCGCCGAGGTATGTTACGTAATAATATAAATACTACAGTTAATAAACCTTCTTGTTATCTTTTTAAATTGCTAAACAAGTTTTGATGAAAAACAAGGTATATTGATTGCATTACATTTGGAGATTATAGAGGGTAGCTTATTTATTTTTCTAAAAAAATTATTATAAAAATCTCAATATGGAAAAATATTATCCTATTTTTAAGTAGGTATTTATCGCATTACATTCGAGTTTGAGGAAATCAGATTATTAAAATTACTATACCTATTAATTTAAAAGTAAATGACAAAAGATTTAGAATCCCATAAAATTAATCATTTGGAATTTTGATTATGTATGAACATGAAAATGGTAAATAAAATGTGATAAAAAAACAAATTTACTCTAAATTCTATTTTTTGATGGATAAAACCTAATATTGAGCTTAAGTAAAAGAGCCTCTCCTGTGATCGTGATATCTGCAAAGTATTGAAAACATCTGGAACCAAAATGAAAATAAAAAGGAAAAAACCCGTTTTTTTATATATCATACTTACACTTATTACCATCAAATTAAAAATCAATTTTTCTTATTAAATTGAAGACACATTTGGCTGAGTTTGTAGTGATCCTACTTTCAGCGCCAGCGGTCGCGGGTTCGAGTCCCGCTGGAGGCATTCATTTGTTGAGTACAAATATTTGTACTCCAGTCATGCGTGTTTATATTTATAATATGTATGTATTTAAATTTGTATAATATGTGCAGTGCATCAACCATCTGAATTCTGAGGGCCTAGACAATGTAACAATCGATTCGCGAAAGCGATAGTAGAAAAGTCCAAAATTTATGGGTTTGACATATGCCTTAGATATGTCACGTGATCTGTTGTCAACGAATAGGTGATGGTAGACTATGTACATTCATTTCAATTATTAGTTATTTAAGTTCAAGATGCATACGCTGCGTTTAAGCGATGACGATTGTAGAAATCGAATCGCTTCATAACGAATGCCGGTTGTCTATAGGCCCTGGTATCCGTAACACAAGACTCTAGCTTACCACAGAACTTGATGTTGCTGTATGTAATAATGTCCCAATATATTTATGTATTTATTATAATTAATGAAAATTTTTAACAGGTGATGATAAAAGACGGCCCTGATGAGGAGGGCAACTACTTCGAAAGGCCTGGAAAGCTTTCCGACTACTTCCCATCGCCTTATCCTAATGAAAATGCTGCCAGAGCAGCCAATAATGGTATTGTCATACATTTTATTATTATTATTGTATTAATTGCTTTATAAATTAGCACCTTTGAATATTCATTTAAGTTGAATCCGTCTTCTGATTCATAGACTTCAATAAAATAAAAAACAAATTAATCAAATCTAAATTAACTTGAACAATGTTACATTAAATATACTGTAACATTGTTCAAGTTTATTTAATGTACATTCTAAATTAAAAAGTCAGTGGTAGCCCAGCTGTAACCCACTTGGATAACCAAGTGATGCGAGTTCAAATCTGGGTCTCGCTGATATTTTCATGTGCGAATCATTTCTATCCTGTGAAGGAAATTATTGTGAGGAAACCTGCATGTCTGAAAGAATCTAGCAAGTTTTCGAAAGACATGTGAAATCGGCCTACAGGCACTTGACCAGCGCGGTGGACTATGGCCTGATCCTCCTCGTATTGAAGCGAGGCCCGTATCCAGTAGTAAAACGGTAAAAAGAGCTTAATACATTAAAAACAACTTTTTGCCCCCAGGTGCCTATCCACCGGACCTGTCTCTCATAGTGTCAGGACGTAAGGGCGGAGAGGACTACATCTTCGCCCTGCTCACTGGCTACATGGACCCACCAGCAGGTGTTGTACTGAGGGAGGGTCAGAATTACAACCCCTACTTCCCTGGTGGAGCCATATCTATGGCCCAAGCGCTGTTCGATGAGGTAATATATACATTTTTAAAGTTACTTTATCAATATAAACAAACCTTCATTTAAATAACCAGTAATGTCTTTATACTTTTCTCCTGGTTATGGTATTAAGTGTTAGTTATGTCCCAAATAAGTAATTCAGAGGAAAGGTGTTGCTATTTTAAATAATAGAAGGTTCTAATAGAAGGTTATGAAAAAATATTATTTAACTCTATCCACAAATCTTATCTTTGTTGTTCAACAAACATGTTTGTCATCAATTTATTCCATAAAAAAAAATTATTGGTTTTTTTTATCTTTATTTTAAAGGGGTTTGGTCACAAAGTGATCGTGCCACTCCTATTGGAATAACTAAGTACAAATGAAACATCTTAAAGTAATCAGCCTTATAAATAATAACAAAAATTAAGAATATCTATGTCTTTAATCCGACTTGTACTACTTTTAATTCCATAATCTTTAATTGCATTAAAATTACAGTTAAACATAATCAAGACTGGTGATATATTTACTGCATAAAGAAACGATAAATATGTTCAAGAAAAAATCTTTACATTATATAATAAAATTTTAACTTATTCGAATCTGTACATTGAATATTTTTTAGAAATTCTAATTTAGTCATTATTAACGATACAGCGGTCAGATATATAGTTTTATTAAATGTTTGTCTGTCTGTCCGTGACCGCATCCCGAGAAAACCACTCGACGAATTTTCATGAAATTTTGGTGTGGTGATAGCTGGTTGTTCAATATATAGGATAGTTATAACCCTCAAAACGTACCAAGGGACGAGCCCGAGTGAAACGAGGGTGAATCGCTAATTGTAGTATAAATTACTCTTCTAGTAAAATACATTTAAATCATTCTTATATTTTTATTCTTGTAGAAGTCCCTGAGCCAGCTATTAAATTATAATTGAATTTTGAAATGTGAACACTAAAAACTACTTATACATACATAATCAAAAGCATATTCTATATCTTTGTTTTGAACTATTCATCTCATGCCGAAACTAAAAAAAATAATGTGATTCCAGGCGGCAGAGTATAGCGATGGCACCCCCGCCACAGTGTCTCAACTGGCTAAGGATGTGGCTACCTTCCTCCGGTGGTGCTCCGAACCAGAGCTGGACGACCGACGCCTCATGACCATCAAAGCTATAGGAATATTCTCCACCCTTTGCGCCATCGTATACTACTACAAACGGCACAAATGGACCTCACTCAAGTCTAGAAAACTAGCCTACATACCTGTGTCTAAGAAATAAATGCATAGTAGTAAAGCATACTAATTAGATTTTTTTTTTCAATAGGTGACACACGTTAATTGTTTATAACTATAAAAAATATATTTATTTATAATTTTTTTTTCTTCTGATAATCATGTTCACGCTTACTGACCGCAGTTACCAAACCTGGCTATGCGAGGTGGTGTTTAATGTAATGAATATATTGTTAACTTGTGCGGTGAATGCAGCACAGTATAGATCGTACAATAATCTGTGCTAGTGATGTTCCAAGAACTTTTTATTATAAATCCGTGTACAGTTCAATAAATGAGTTATTGAAAATCGTGGAAATTGTCTTTTTAATTTCTTACCCCATATTTTGTTATTATTTATTTGTACTATGCAATTTTTAAATCAGACTTAACATTCATTGCAGCAAATAGCAATCGCTTATTGGTAAGCATACACTATTTTTTAATTTTGAGTTTGTGCACAGATAAGTAACAGTAGTCTAGATCTGCGGTTTCCCGCTCTTTGGTCCATGTGTTTTATTTGAGGAACAAAATAAGACTTATATGTAGTAATATTAATTATTGTACCAAAATATATACTTTGATGAAATACTTTCACAAATTTTGTAATACAACTAATATGCTAAGGCCTCTTTATCCCTTAAAAGGTTTATTTTACTCTCCGATTGAACTCTTAACCATGCCAACCAACCATTCCATGGAAACCAATTTAGGAAACGCCGGTCTAAAGAAACAAGCAAAAATGCGGCAATATTAATAATACACTTTTAGGCTACTACTGAGAAGATCTTAAGAGATAAACTCGGTAATTAAACTTGAACCGACCCGTGATTCGAACCCAGTACCTCCGGCTCTGCAGCCGTAAAAGTTAGTACAAGTCTGTAATACCGAGTTTTACTAAAGCTACACTGGATATTGTTTTTATACATACAATTTAACTAGTGACTTGTCCCCACATCGTTCGGGTGTTTCCCTAGATACTCCAGATTTCAACTGCATCCGTAAGTTTTTACAGGAAGTGATTTACTAGCAAAAAATCAACGCCGTCATGTCATAACCAAAAAAATATATAACCTGTTACAAAATGTGACAGCCAGTATATTATCTATACTCTTTGGTGACAGCTCACAGCTGAGAAATAACACATTTTGACACTGACGTTTTAATAACAATGAAAAGTGTAAATATACTTATTTTTTAAATTATTGGCAATTCAGCATTCTATTCTTTATAAAAATGATCTAATTATATCATTAATTTTACACGAGCTAATGCGTACATTATATTTTTTTCGCTAGTGTCAATAGATGTCTTGAAAAATAACAATAAAAAAAACCAGTTTTACCAATACTGCATAATAATATTTTAATAAAAAATGAATGCTATTATTGGTTTATGTCACTTTTGTGAAGCTCATGGTCCACGTCCCTTATTCTGTACGTTCACAACAGACAATGAGGATCACACCACAGAACCTTCGAAATGCGCAGTACAATGCAGTGGGTGTACATCTATAGGTCCTGAAACTGTTTTGATGTCGAGGGATGATGATGGGACAATATTTTGTAGCAGAGAATCTGTTCCTAGCTCTGATGTGACTGCTTTTCTGAGACAAGCAGCTCTACGTAGTATTACTTGTGAAGTAAGTTATATCAATATTCCTATTTCAAGGAAGGTAGTCAACCTGAAAATAGTTGATTTTATATGTAAATCAAATTTTAGGTAAGTTGGAGTAAGGAGGGTGGTGTTGTGTATTTTAGTGATACCCAAGGTCATGTTCTCAGTCAAATGTTCCATTTAAAAGACACAAGAGCAAGAGGTCTTAAGAGATTATTCTCGATAGTAGTCCTCATGAAAGATAAGATGTTGCTTTTAAATATTACACCAATGCTTTCAGAACACATGCAGGTAGTGTTTATATAAAATACATTCAATACTATTAATACCTTAGTAATCAGTAGTAGTAGTAGTTGCATATCACTACATTGATGTTGATTTTTTATATATTTTAATAGAAAATAGCAAAAGAGCTTCAACAGTTAGCGGAAGTGGTGTATGATAATGAGCAAAGCATTTGTTCTCAAAGAGCATTGCGACTTAACACTGGGAGAAATGACTATGGTCAATACAGATCTCTTATACAATTAACAGGTATTAATACTTTCTAATAACACTAACTCAAAAGAATGTTTGTTGAATTTGCTCAACCTTAATGTTTTAAATACAATGTACTGAAATATTTTTAGGTGATGAGGAGATTTATAAAAAACTGCATTCTCACTTCACCTGGATGCTAAGAACAGGTGCTATAACATATTCGGAAACTTTATATACAAGTCAGGATTTACTTAAAAAGTTAAACCCACAAATATGCAAAGGCACAATATTTGAAGAGAATGCATGTTCAGTACAAAGTATTGAAGATAGTATGTCACTAAGGGAATTAGAAAATTTGTTAACAACTGGTATATTTAGAATACTTTTGTATTGTACATTAACTGGAGTTAATGTAAGTATTTTTTTACATTGTACAAGATTATTTTTCATTAAACCACAATATAAGCCGATATATAAATCTGTTATGCAAATAATATATAAGTTGCATGAAATCATTAGGCTTCAAGGGTGAGAAACAGACAAAGACATGCAAATATTATATTTTTTTCTAATTACATGGTCCTTTCAGATTTATATCAAATCTAAGCAAGTAAAAGCAACAAAAATAGTCAAAAGCTTGTCAATATTATTGCCCAATAAAAATTGTGAAAAGATTCACATACAAGAAACAAATGCTAAGATGTCTCCTTCACATAACATATGCATTTTGGAAGAAACAGAAAACTGTAATTTTGACTGCAAGTGGAATGGAGCATTACCAAACAAATGTAACTAGAATTCTAAGTAATAATCTCCATTATAAAGATTGTTAGTCACATGTCTATAATCAGTTATTTTACTATTATTATTGCAGGTCCTACATTAATGAATAAAATAGAAAATGCAATGAAAAATACCAATTTCAATGATGCGGTATTGCTCCAACATTTGAAAAGTGTACAACTTGAGTGGATCGGGTAAGAATCATTTTATTTTAAGTTTATTGTTGACAAATAACACTTTTAATTTTCAATTCTCTTAATCTAATCTTAATTAAATTTGATTAAAAACTTTTGATATAGTAAAATTAAAGAAGCCTTTGAAAATAAAAAGGCTAATATTAAATGAAATTAAACTATATTTAGTCTAGATTGTAAGATATGTCAAAGCAGATATTGGGGAAATAAATAGTATCTGTTGCAGAACTGTGAAAACCATTAAAATGGCAATACAATCTTCAGGGAAACCAGATGCAATCAATAAGCTGAAGCAAGTACTGGGTGTGACTCAACAAGATGAACCTTTACTTAACTATTGGTCACTACTTTTGTGTGATTGAATATACTGTGATAAGTTATGTAAGTTTAAAAAAAAATTTTCATCATATATATTTTTGTTAATAAATTATTTTTAATGTTAATGGTTTCTTTTATTCCTGCATGTGATTTGATTAAGTTGGCTTTATTTAAAAAAAATTGTAATAAGAAAAATAAAACTCAAAAGTAGATAGTACTCCTTATATTTAAAAGATTACACATTAGCACGACGGCTAGGTCTTGCACGCTCATGGCCCTTAGTGCGGACATAGGGCTTTGTATGTGAGCGTGGAGCACCTGGTGCAGGTCCGAAGTGGCGAACTGCCTCACGAGCATTCCTGCGGCCTTGAACGAGCACTGTCTTGCGGCCAGTAGGGGCACGGAGAGCAAGCTGATCGAATGTTAAAATCTCACCTGAAAAATAAACATTAAATAAATTAGCAATCCCCTTAATTTTAAGTTTTAAACATTTTTTAAATATCAATATTTAGGTAATGACTATTCAGTTTGGTTACTGATGATATGCATAAATTTTTTAAATAACATTACTTATGTAAAAGTAAATGTACAATAAAGTAATTACAGACTATAATCAATTTATACACAAACATTTTGCAGCCTTAGTTATTGTTTCTAACAGTTTTATCATTGGGCAACTCAAAATATTTTATGGGTATAAAAATGTTTTTAAGAATTCATCTTAATTTTCATTATGGAAACTATAATGTTTGATAAAATATATGTTGGGACATTATTACTACAGCACCATCTAGTGCCGTGGTAGCATACGAAGCTTGTAATACGGATACCAGATAGTTGATTTACTACACATATAAATTTTAAATACATACATATTATAAATACATATAAACATCCATGACTGGAGTACCAACATTTGTGCTCAACAAATGAATGCCTCCAGCGGGACTCGAACCTGTGACCACCGACACAGAAAGTAGGGTCACTACCAACTGAGCTCAATGTGTCATCAAATTAATTCAAAAAAACAATTAACCTAAGATTATTTCCAAACTTGCACAATTAAAAGAAAAAAAAAAAGTACTTTATTAGACTCATCCTAGTTCATATCATGATCTATCTTGTTTTTGAATTTCAAACTAAAATACAAATCTGTCCAGCTGTCACCCGAATGTGCGCCCAGGCAACATATAATATAGTTTTCCTTACAAATATAAATTATTGTTTTCATAAATTACTGTACCTAATTCAATTCAATTCTCTTGTTATTGACTTCAAAGCGTGCCACCATACTTAAATTTTGCTATACTAAAGAAAAATGTGACATTTCACTATTTAAATAATAATAAAAACTGACACTAATTAAATAATGTGTGTGCCTAAATAATAAATTTATAAACTTACGTTTTTCTATGTGAAAATTCTTTTGATTTTTCAAAATTATCTTGAATTTTTAACAATATGATTAAATTAATTGTCATCTTTAGGGAAAATATTTTTTCTTGTATTTCTGCAATTTGTGTGCAAGCACTTCACTGAATGGCACATAACCTAGCTCACTTTTGTTTATATAAATATATTCTTACCTCCAGCAGCCAAAATGCGGGCGCGCGCTTTCTCAGTTACATGAAGGGCAGCAACAGTAAGTTTGGGAACTTTGTACAACCTCACGTCGTTGGTAATGGTTCCAACCACAACGGCAATTAGACCTTCACGAGTGGGCTTCTTCATGTGACGAGCCAACCGAGACAGGGAGATAGGCGCTCGGTTGATGCGGCTCATAAAGAGACGGCGAAGGATAATCGTGTTGAACTTGGCATTTGTACGTCTGGCCAAGTATCTGTATAACTGTCAACAATGAAATAGGTTAGAATCTCAATCTCAACCAATAATGCTACGTAAAACAATGCTAGTTTTACAAATGGTAATTAGTTAAAGTATTTTAAAAAATTAATGTATATACTTACTTTGACGAGCAATCTCAGGTACACATCCTGAGATTTGACCTGGGTACGCCTAACTTTCCTGTCGTGTTTATGGTTGATGTCGACACCCTGAAATAAATATAACAACACATTTTAACTTCACTGGTTTAACTGAAAACTACTTTAATCTCTCACACCACATTGATATCACTTGGATTTTTATGGATTCATATTTATTTTCCACTGAGCGAAACTCACCATATTGACAACCGGAAGAAAAAGAAGGTCTATAGACAATAACAATATTTGACAGCAACTTCGGTGTTACCAGTGTTTACTTTTGCAACTTAACATAGACAATTTAATATTACTGGCTCATTGAGAAGTTTTTATCGATCGAATCATAATATTTTAAATATGAAACAAATGATTATTTTTCAGTCTTAAAATCTGTCTTCGTGACAGATAACAAGTTTCGACCACCGTTTTTTCTTAAGGGATGGAATTAAATACGAAACATCGAAAATTATCAAAAAACAAAAATTCTATTCGTACAACTGCATCTGTTAAGTCCCGGCTAACAAAGAAACGTATTGTTACTCGAAAAAGGAAATGCGTATGTCTTCCTGAAAATTATTCAGTAGTAGAATTTCCTGCAATATGGAATGAATTAAGATTAAATGGTCAACTGTGTGACGGTACAATTGTATGCAGGGATAAAAAGTCTATACAAGTTCATCGAGCAATTCTCTCAGCAGTTAGTCCTTATTTTAAAGCTATTTTCATTAACTCCCTAAAGAAAGGCAAATCGGAAGAAACTGAAATATTGGTCGACGTACCATCTTATTATATGGGCTTAATACTTGACTACGCTTATACAGGAACATGCATGGTCACTGCTGATAATGTTGAACATTTGTTACCATATGCTGACCAATTTGATGTTGTTGGTGTAATTCAACTATGTTGTCAATTTCTTTTACAAGAACTTCAACCACATAATTGTCTCGGCATATTTAAATTTGCTAGATGCTATTTTTGTAGCGACTTAGAAAAGAAAGGTAAATTGTACATAAGACAGAATTTCGCCAGAATATTAAAAGAATGCAATGAATTTAAATTATTAACATTCGAAGAACTAGAAGATATTTTGAGAGATGATGAATTGAATGTTAAAAATGAAGAAATTGTATTCCAAGCAATAAAAATGTGGGTGGAGCATGATTTACTGAATAGAAAAAAATATATTCCGTCATTATTATCCTGTATACGATATGGTCACATAAGTTATAAGTACTTTAAGTCAAAAATTTTACAATGGCAGCCAGTCATCGAAGATGAAGTAAGTTGGAATCAATGATATTCTAATAGACAGATATGTTATACGCTCACTAAACAACCGAAAAAAGTGTTCCGCGCAGCACACATACACACTTTTCATTCATTTTACATTTCACTACAAGTCAAAATGATAGAAAGGGGATAGTCAATAAAATCAATAAGAAAAAAAGAGACAGCTAGTGTTGTCAATTGCGCGTCAATGTAAACAAACATTAGTCTAGCGACCGATGACATATCAGAATATTAGGCAAATAATTGAAATATATTAATAAATCGAAGTATACTGCGTTCTTACATGTGGTATGAGATCCCTTGTGTTTTATTAACTTTGGTATCATAATTGGTGCATTTCCTAAATACACAGGATGGCATTTTTTTAATTTTGTAGCAGCGTACCACTCGTCGCCATGCGTGACACAGACTAAAGGAAATACGTCCCAATTAGGACGTTTTCGAGTCTTCACGATTGCGCGCTCACAACATATCTATTGTTAGAATATCATTGGTTGGAATACAAGAAGTAATAAAAGACTTTAATTTAGAGTTTAGAATAAATGCGACTAAAACCACTTTCTGTTCCTTAATAGAAATGTCAAGAAGCATTATATCCCGCAGTAATGTTTCTCACTGTTTTGGATTCAAGACCGGATACGGAAGCAGATCTAAATGACCCGCTAGCAAGACCTCGAATACCATATGAAATTCTTTTTGCCGTTGGTGGCTGGAGTGCTGGAAGCCCGACTAGTTTTGTTGAAACTTATGATACACGGTAAATATAATATATGTTTGCGAAAGGAAAGTATAATACCCGGGAATAAATATTGCATATCGATCTCTGTAAAGAAACCATCCACCTATTTCGGTATCGTAGAGCGTTATTTCATTCGCACAAAAATCTGTCAGTTCAATATGTATTAAGAGCTGTAAAACAATTATAATTTTCTGTGATTTTATTTAAATACATAAATTTTTTCTACAAGTGCTGTCTTTAAGTTGTAGAAAAATAAAAAAAAGATCATGTTTATGCAATGCAGAGGTATTCAATTCGTCGTCAAACGAGACTTATATCGTGCTTTTCCATAAGAAGTTTTCGATTGCAATATTTATTGCCGGGTACTATAGTTAGTCTTTCTCCATAATATAATTTCCTATATGACTAAATACAAATTCGCCTTTTGTGTTTAACCGATTCACACTTGGCATTTTTTCTATATATTTAAACATTATTGACGTAATAAAACAGTTAACAGATTCTTTTATTTAAAATTGAGAGTACATAGTAGCTATAAACAGATAATGTTGTTTATAGAGCAGACCGCTGGTTTCTTTCCATCCACATGGATTTATCACCGCGCGCGTACCACGGACTGTGTACTTTAAACAATCTAATCTACATGATCGGCGGGTTCGATGGAAGCGATCACTTCAACACAGTACGGTGTTATGACCCCGTAACAAATGCTTGGCACGAGCGAGCCTGCATGTATCAGGCGAGATGCTACGTCAGTGTCGTAGTTCACGGTACGTGCCTGTAACTTTGTAACATAGCCTGGTGGGTAGGGTGACCATAATTTCTGGTATTTTAGAATACTTCATTGCAAACAATTAAGCTTTAAGCATGACTCTTTATAGTAAATTACGTATTTTATTAATTTAATACCGATGGTAATAAATATACTTAGATGGTTTGATCTACGCACTGGGTGGTTATAATGGCCGCACGCGAATGTCTTCAGTAGAACGATATCATCCCGATAAAAATCAATGGGAGATGATAACGCCTATGAACAAGCAACGTTCAGACGCAAGTGCAGCTTCACTTGGAGGAAAGGCTAGTAAATGAATTTTAAGTTCAGTACTAATAATTGTGGTAACAGATTTGCATATTTTAATTTCAAAAAATCTAATATTATATAATTTTGGATATTTAAAATGGAATTTAAACTTTAGTTCATTATTGAAATAATTTACAGATCTATATAGTCGGTGGTTTTAATGGTCAAGAAGTTTTGAGTTCTGCTGAGATTTTCGATCCAGACACAAAACAATGGAGTTTTATTCGATCAATGCTAAGTCCGCGCTCAGGAGTTAGTCTGATCGCATATCGAGAATCTTTATATGCATTGGGAGGCTTTAACGGCTATAGTCGTCTCAATACCGGTAACTTTCCATTTTTTAAATACGCTCATAAATATCTTTAAAAAACCATTTACGGAAAAGCCATAGCAAATAATTATATAAAAGAAAAAAAAAATGTTATTGAGACGAAAGCTTAATTACATCATTAAAATTATTTTAACTCTTTCTCTTATAGCAAATTATAATAATTTTAGTTTAAATAAAGCTATGACTAAACCAAGAAAGTAGGATTGTCCCCTTCACGGGTGTCTATTTTTAGGGGAGCGGTTCTGTCCGCAGCGTGGCGAGTGGCAGGAAGTGACAGAAATGTTTAGCGCCAGGAGTAACTTTGCAACTGTTTTGCTAGACGATATGATTTTTGTTATTGGAGGATTTAATGGTTAGTTTGTTTAAAATTAAATATTTTTATTTTAAAAAATACACCTCACTATATATTATTAAAACAAAGTCCAATGTCGCTTCTGTCTGTTCGCGATAATCTCAAAAACGATGATTCATAAGTTTTGGGTGTTCATCAATATTTTGTTGATCAAGATTATTGTCGGATTTGTGGGAAAAAATCATGCCAACATGGAGCTTTATAGGCGTGCGCCGCGTTTACTACTAATGTTATATGAAAACAATGTATTACAGAATTATTTCTCTTAAAAAGTTCTTATTTAAACTCTAGCAACACAATGGGACGCACTCGAGCAAAGCAAGGGTTATGCCATATAGTAACTAATAAAGACGAAATTTTTTCGGAATGGATGAATGCTTGTAAACAGGCTTTCAAATAGCACAATAAATTAGTAACTTGCGTGAATTGAAAACATGAACAATAGTTAATTTGTTTATTTCAACGTGACGATTTCACAAGATGATCCGCCTGATATACAAACTGATAGAATTGATATAATTACCTGAATTTAATTGAATGCCCGTTGTCTTTCATGTAACAATAACAAGTAGAAATGAAAGATATAATTTGTTTTATTAATTAATATCTGCCAATATTCCTCAGGTTCTACGACAATACCTCACGTAGAGTGTTACGATGGTGACACCTTAGAATGGTACGACGCAGCTCCAATGAACCTAACTCGTTCAGCCTTGAGTGCGTGTGTTCTCGCCGGCCTTCCCAATGCAAGATCTTTCTCCTACTTAGCTAAAGCTGTCCCTGCAGCCGGGGCGGACCAAGCCCATTCGTAACTTACAAAAATACTAAAACTGCTACCCATTTACAGTCAAAATTTAAGTGGCTTTTGCAAAAATTGCATTTTCTTAAAAAAAAACAATAGAAATTATTATAAAATTCGCAGTAACTAAATAATAATTACCAGTCTAGTCTAAGTTACGAAAATTTTGATTTGTGTCATCCCTTGACTTATCGAAGTGCCGTCTATCCCTTCTGTGATATATTTTTAATTGTACCTAATTAATAGGTAATTGTACATAGTATTTTTTGTTTATTTTTAAATTACGGAAATCATGGTTACTTTATTTAAATCAAAGTATTATGGTTATTTAGAATATTCTTTTATATAATTAGAAATCATTAAAATAAAATACTTTAAATATTTTATTTAGAAACGTTTTAGAACATTTTAAATTAACGAGTCCTGAGTATTTTGAGATTTATAATAAATTTATTTTGGTATTTTTGTGTACAGTTCGCGACTTTTTTGATCAAGCATGTCGCATTTTTAATATTTATATTTTGTACAAATTCGATACGAAGGTAAAGAAAGCCATTGTGTCGTCCTATCTGTGATATTTTCATTAGTAAATTTAAAAATCAATAAAAATGCAAAATTTTGTATTATTATTTAGAAAAATTTATTGTACCAAAGCGAAATAAAGAGAAATTAACAAATAAAATAAACATTAGTAATGACATGTTTTATTTATCTACTCGAAGTCTTCATACTGCATAGCGCAATGGTTTACGCATTCATTCCACAAACATATGTGTGCCGTACTACGGAGCCTATTTATAGCGGTGTTCAAAGTGTCCTATGAACCGTCCATACGCGACTGAATCGACGTAGGATAGCGAGAGTGGCGTGCAATCGTGCGTATATTTACTACGGGAGGGGTATGGGGAGGACCGGGACTACGCCCCCCTACCTCCCCTTTCAACCCGAGATTCCGTCGCGATCGAAGCGCACCCACATCGAGCGTAGTGGTTGCCGCATTCGGGCGCAGTCCTCTCGGAATAGAAAATATCGAAATGGAGTTAAAAGGAAAGGTTGCTTTGATAACGGGCGCGGCGGCTGGTATCGGACTGGCGTACAGCGAAGAGCTACTCAAGCAAGGAGCCAAGGTAAGCCTTCCAACTCAACGTATCGCGTTACTAATCGTAAGTTCAAGGTAAAAGGTTAAAGTAGGCTGGATAGTAGCCAAGGATTACACACACCATATAAATAATTTACACATAAACGCATATACCAAATATGTAAGAAAACGTGTCAAGTGTCTTCACTTGCCGGCACCTATTATTTGTATTGATTTTTGCAGCGCCTTGGTCGTTGATCCTTTTCATTTACTTATGTTTACCTATTTTTATGAGGTATTGTAATTTATCGTACTCTGCGCATTAGGGCTTGTACTCATTTAATAGTGGTTTTGCAAATTTTTCATACGAGAATCTAAGAATAACTTAACTGAAGTACTGTTTTACTTTTGCGGAGACAGTTATAGATAAAATATTTTGTTAAAAAAAGGACATCTTAAATCAAACTAAAGGCTGTATAATATACTAGCGGTGCCCGCGGCTTCGCTCGCGCTAAGAGTGAATAAAATAAAAATTTTTGCTTATATACTGTTACTTATAATGTACCAAGGACTGATTCCCCATTTAAAGTTCTGGCCCTCTTTTCTGAAAACTACTGTGTAGCATCCTGCCGTGCCGCCACTGCTGCGCTTTCTAAAACTTATTTCCTATTTTTAACCAATTTTGCTACTATGTGTATCATAATTTCTTTGTGTGTTTTTCGTTAATGATAAACTGATGTACGTGGTTCATTGTCATGGACTTATGGTAAAAATTACTGTTAAATATTTCTCCTACGCAAATTGTGCCACCCCCGTTAACCCCCATAGGGGTTGATTTTCAAAAAAACGCTTAGATATGTCTCTCATAATTTGTATTGCAGAGCATTATTTCAGTTTCACGCAAAATATTTCAATAGAATTAAATTTCCCATACAAACTTAGCCACCCCCTTTAACCCCCAATGGGGGTGAATTTCGAAAAACCCTGAAATACGTGTTTCATCATTTGTACTAAAAAGCATTAATTCAAAGTTTCATGCAAAAATGTGCAATAAAAATATTTTTCTCATACAAACTGCCACCTGCCACCCCTTTTAACCCTTTTAGGGGTTGAATTTCCAAAAAATAATATGCCTATTTCCTTCTCATGAATGCAAACTATCTACATACCAAATTTCTACAAAATCGGTTGGGTGGTTTAGGCGTGAAAAGGTAACAGACAGACAGACAGACAGACAGACAGACAGACAGACAGAGTTACTTTCGCATTTATAATATTAGTATATAATATTAGTATTAGTATGGATTCATATTTTATTAGATTTGCAGGTACCTACAGCACTGTATGTAACTAAGTAGTACATATATCGTAATTAAGTTTGCGACCTAAATACCTTTCATAGTTCATAGTAGCTATGTCAGCTCTTTAAAAAGTATCTTTAATATGGCTTTGTTTAAATATTTTTTGTTTAATGTCAACCCCGATGTAAAGTAGGTACAGGTACACAGTATATTTAATTCGAAATATGCAATTACTTACGTTCATGTAAAACCTGTACTCAAATTGTTTTAAATATTTGTTCACTGCGTACGTTTTAAATATGGAAGAGTGAAAGCCATGGGCGTACCCAGGTAGGGGCAGGGGGGGGCAGCTGCCCCCCCCCTGGATTTAGTGTAATATTCACCGGTGAACCGAAACAAAAATATTTTATTATTATTTTATTTATTTATTAATTTAGTACCTCATCTAGATCATGTTAATCACATACCAAAAGACATGTGACATGTTTATGTTCTAACAATATTTGTCGTTAGAGAATGCACTATCACTACATAGTATAAAACAAAGTCGCTTCCCGCTGTCTGTCTGTCCCTATATATGCTTAAATCTTTAAAACTACGCAACGGATTTTGATGCGGTTTTTTTAATAGATAGAGTGATTCAAGAGGAAGGTTTATATGTATAATCATGCATAATATAGTAGAGAAACACTGATAATTTTAGAGGTTTCTAATGTGATGTCGTAAATAAACACATTTTTTTGCGCTTACATTGCAAACGCTCGCTGAACCTTACGAGATAGATCAAAATAATGTACTACAGTATTGTACACATTAAAAAGGTCTATAACTTACGTAACGTACGTAACTTCATTTCGAATTCTGTCCTTGAATTTGTGGACCAGTCTTACGGTGAGTGTCCACGTTTCGGCTCCGTATGTCGTTACTGGTAGGACGCACTGGTTAAATACCCTGGTCTTAAGGGATTATGGGATCGACGACTGTAGAATATGACGTAGCTTCCCAAAAGCAGCCCAGCCCAAGCGAATTCTTCGGTTGGCCTTCTTCTCAAAGTTGTGCCGGCCGAGTTGTATAGTTTGGCCAAGGTATACATATTCCTGCACAACTTTAAGAATAGCGTCATTCACGATCACTGGTCTCGGGGATACATGACAATTCGACATGATTTTGGTCTTGTCGAGATTTATCCCGAGACCCACTCGTCTTGAAGAATCATTAAGGCTGTTAAGCATTTCTTCCAAATCCATCAGAGTCTCTGCTATGACGACTATGTCATCGGCAAATCGCAGGTGTGTTATATACTCTCCATTGATGTTGATGCCTCGTCCGTTCCAATCGAACGTTTTAAAGACGTCCTCCAATGCACAGGTAAACAGTTTCGGGGAGATAACATCCCCCTGTCTTACCCCGCGGTGCAATCGGATTGGTCTTGTGCTCTGCCTTTGTACTTGGATGGTCATCGTTGCAGACTGGTATAAACACCGTAGTATTTGGAATTTGGATATACCGATAGTCAATAAGGCATCTCTGCATGGATTGTAGAACAGCCCTGAGCCCAGGTTTCGATGTTGTCGAAGGCTTTCTCATAGTCCACAAACGCTGATTATATTCCTCGGTCATTTGAATAATTTGCCTTAGTGTGTGTATGTGGTCACACAGCCTGCTCCACAGGTTGGAAGTCATCGAATTTTTGGGCGAGACGGTTCGTGATAACTCTTGAAAACAACTTATACACATGGCTCAGAAAAGACACAGGTTGGTAGTTCCTTAGGGCTTTATCCCCCTTCTTAAAGAACAATACCACTAAGCTCCTACTCCATGCCTCCGGTGTAGTGCCATTGTGAAGGACAGAATTAAAGAGATTTGAGAGCTCTGATAGAACCTGCATTCCTGCCGCTCTGAGGAGCTCTGCTGTAATTCCATCCTCACCGGAGCTTTATTGTTTCCTAGTTGTCCAAGAGCTATCCTAATCTCGCCCACGTCGATGTCGGGAAGCTCATCTGTTTGGTGTCGTACAAGTCTGGCTCATGGATCCTCCACGTGGTGGGACTCAGGTGGAAGTGTATGTGAGGAGTAAAGATCTCCGTAGATTCTTTCGACATCAGCGAGAATCTCTGGTTTGGAGGAGACGGTTGTACCTTGTGCGGTTCTAAGCTTTGTCAGGTGACAACGGGAATTGTGAGAGTTGGCAAAGACTTTCGAGCCGCTATTGAGTGCATTAGCATCTTCAATACTTCGGGTATTCGCTCGTCTTAGATCACGCCTTATTAGGTTTCTCACATTCCTGTCTAGTACCTGACGCTTAGACTGAGTGGTATTTACAGCCTCGCGTTGCTTCGCCATCTCGTTCAGAGTCTCGCTTGAGAGTTTCGACTTTTGTCTATCTCTCTTAGGTCGAAAATGTTTTTGTCCCACCTCACGGATCACACGCATCTGACTATTGGTGTTGTCATTGATATCCTGAGTGGTTTCCAACATGGCGAATCGGTTCTGTAGTTCTAGCTGGAAGCTTTCGCAGCCAGTTTTCATCTGGAGTGGTGTAGGTCTAAGAGTCGACTTCATTAGACGCGCACGTTCAATTTTGATGTTCATATTACAAGGGTTCCCCTTAGAAGTGGGTGATCACTGCCGGTTTTAACCCTGTTAATCACTGAGACATCCCTGAATATGTAGCGCTTGTTGTATATAATGAAGTCGATCTCGTTCTTTGTAGTATTATCGGGGCTTTGCCAGGTCCACTTTCTTTGAGGCTTTTTCTGGAAAAATGAGTTCACCAGAAAAAGCCCCTGGGCCTCGAGGAAGTTCTCAGTCCATAACCAAATGATCCAAACCTCGATTTGCCATCTTTTTGTACTCCCACATTGGCATTGAAGTCACCCATAACAACAGTGTAGTAGTGTAGTGGTGTTGGTACGAGATAAAGCCTTAGCTATGTCTTCGTACATACATGGCTTCGACTTCGTCGTTAGAATGTGTAGACGTAGGAGCATACACTTGTATAACCTTCAAGTAGTATCTTTCGTTTATTTTCAATACAAGGTACGCTACCCTCGCTGACACACTGCCAACCTCTACGACGTTGTTTTTGAGTGACTAATGGATTAAAAATCCAACACCACCTTGGGATGGTTGGTGCCCTTCCCGGAAGAAGAATAAGTGACCAGCATAATAATAATAATACATACACCTAATGTTGCGTGTAGTGTTTTTGTGTAGTATGTAGAGTAACACAAGTGCGGGGGCCGGTTTAATAAATTTCAGATTTGCCCCCCCCTAGGCCAAAAGCTGGGTACGCCCATGGTGAAAGCCATTCCCGTATCAATACTAGATCCTTTTTTGAAGTGAACAAATTGCGACGCGACGGTTTTAAATGTGCAAACACAATTTCGCCATACATTGTTGACCTTTACGCGCACAAAATGTACTTATATGTTAATGTAATTGATAGTACCTACTTAATATTTAATCATCATTGTGCTCCGTTTATAATAAAACTATTAATTAAAAAAAAATAACAAAATAGTTATATTATTTTAAATTTTCTAGCAAATTCACTTGTTAAATTTATGTTGGTTTATTTTGTTTCTTTGTAAACTCCTACGAACACTACAATAGTAGCGGGAATTTAAATTAATGAACAGCTAATTATAATACAGTTTTTATCAATAGATATAGAATACAATATATCATTATTTTAGTTTTGCGTTATAATTTCATTGATATAAGCATATAAAACGTTCATTATTTATTTAGCAAGGGCTGCCATAATTTTTAATATTGTTAGGACAAAAACTAATTAAAAAAATAGTACATTAATTATAGTTTCAATTATTTATTACAATAAAATAAAGTAAATGTAAAGTACATTATCGTAATTTCATTATACATAATATCATGCGTATTTACACAGGTATCGTTATGCGATATTGATTCTGAAATCGGAGAACAAGTGGCCGACGAGCTGGGCGCGAAGTATGGCCGGAAGAATGTCTTGTTTTGTCAATGTGACGTCACTGATTACCCGCAATACGAAGGTATCATCTTACTATAATTGAATGCACTTTGCCACTAATTCTTGGAATCCTTTACATTACAGTAGATAAAGTTTATCAATTTTAATTTATTGTCACTGTTTGACAGTCAACTGTGTTTTGAGAGGCGTTACTTATTGTTGGAATATTAAACATAAAGTATTTGATAGGCATGATGACTGATTTTGAAAAACTGGCCTATAATGGTTTAAAGTATCTACTATTTCCAAAAAATACATTATTTCAGCAGAAAACAAAGTTTTATTACGAAAAAAATGCTATTTAAATTTTAAGTTTTAAAATTTGCTTCAAAACGATCGACGGTGTCATGGCGTCTGCTTGTGACGTCACGACCGTATAATCTGACTGTAAACACTAGGGAGCCAAAGCAACAAATTAGATAATTTGGGTTTAAATATGAATTCAAAAGTGTACAAGTGCTGTGCGGTCCCTCAGTGCGTTAATACGTCATTAAAAACACCTAACAAATTGTTTGTTTACGTTCCACGCAATCAAAAATTGCGAAATAAGTGGCTTAATCTTGCACGGCGAGATCCAACAGTTATATCTATAAATTCTTCACTTTATTTCTGTGAAGATCATTTTGACGTAAGTTTTTACTTTATTTCATATATTGTGACATGATTTGCGACTTTGTTTAACTAAATTTAATTATAAAGTTCATTCTTTTTGAGATAACATTTCGTCTTTTAAATATGTTCTCTATTTTTATCTTTTAATGAGTACTTTATTCATTTTGCAGTTGATATTTATTAATACAGAAAAAATTATTAAAATTTTACGGGTTTGAATTTTTAAATTATTGTTTATAAAGATATAATAATGTACAACTTACATTGTAGTCTTGACATTTCTAAACTCAGCTGAACAAAAGTCTTTATTTGATGCCAAAAACTCCCCCAACATCAACAAATCAACTCTAGGCAAATTAGAGCTATTTGCCTTGGTAAATCCTTGTTCCATGTTATGAAAACACAAACTAAGCAACTAATTGATAGAAATAATGAAATACTTCACAAAAATCAAAATACAAACGCAGAATGCAGATTTTAAACGTCCTAGTTAGTACTTTATACAAAACAAAGTGACGTTTGTACGGCCGTGACGTAATTCACTCTGATTGGTGTTCAACTTATCATGGCGGACTGCTGTATTTTGTCGTTTTATTTTAATAAATAAAATATCAATCTCGCCCTAAATATGAAAATAAATACGCTTTTCAAAACCTATTAATCTTATCTCATTAGATGAACACATTATTTTAGTGGGTTTTAGTTACTGTCATCATGCCTATTGTAAACCTCCTTGTTAACTAGTGGCGGTTGTGTGCCTATAATTTCTTCTTTTTAGATACTGTCATATACCATGTCACTGTAAATATTATTACCGAGCAATAAACGTTGTTTAAACTTTATCCACATTTATTATTGCTTTTCTACAGGTTATGGGCCCAGAAAGGCTAAATAGATTTAAAGTTTAATATTTATTGCTATAAAGTATTGTACAGTCGTTGATATTAGTAATTTGGAAATATTTTATCGAACGTCACCCCGGAAAAAATGGCTACGTCTAATTTACAAATTGAGAAATTAGCTGGACGGGAAAATTATTCAACATGGAAGTTCGCGGTCAAAGCTTATCTAGAACATGAGGATTTGTGGGAATGTGTCGATCCCGGCACCGTAGTCGACATTAAAAAGGATACTAAAGCTAAGTCAAAAATCATTTTGTTAGTCGAACCAATTAACTACGTCCGGTTGCAGTTTAGAATCGTTTGGCAGGACAATGGTGGTGGTAGGTGGGGGAGGTAAAGAGGGGATGCTCCCTATTATCCCTATATAACTCCCATTACAAGGTAATTCATAGTTCCTGAGAAAATAGATTTTGAAAATAGCACTCGCCGACCGCTGCCGCGGCACGCTTCGCTCGGCTCGTGCGATGTGGTCATATATCTAACCTAACCTAACCCACCTAGAAATAATAAAAAATTCTTAAGATTAACCCGCAAAACCTATGTTATCCAAGTCGAAAGAAAGAAAGTCGGACTATGGCACTCGCCGGCCGCTGCCGCGGCACGCTTCGCTCGGCTCGTGCGTTGTGGTCATATATCTAACCTAACCTAATCCACCTAGAAAGAACTAAAAATTCTAAGGATTAACCTTCTGAACCTATGTTATCCAGATTGAAAGAAAAAAATCATCATACAACACTATTAATATCTTACAATAAAAACACATTCACACAAATCGAAAGAAAAGCGGAACTAAATTTGGCGCCATTTAACATAGATAAAACATTTTTTTTGACATAATAATCGTATGTCCTTGTCTAACATACGAAATCACATTTGTTATCCTACTCTAACAGTGATAATATTACGTTAATTTTCTCTAAAAATATAAATTACCTTCTGTTGTGATTATTATTATTGTGATCAGTGAATATACCTCTATCAAATATATAAATTTCAACCACCAACTCCTGCCAAACGATTCTAAACCCAACCCCTACGTCCATATTGAAAATGCAAAGACATCAAAAGAAGTATGGACGAACTTACAAAATGCTTTCGAAGACTCGGGGCTGTCAAGGAGAGTCGGCTTATTACGGGATTTAATAAACACATCGCTAGATAATTGCGCGAGCGTTGAAGATTACGTTAATAAAATAATGAGTACTGCATACAAATTACGGAATATTGGTTTTGATGTCGACGACCAATGGCTGGGAACACTCATGCTGGCGGGTTTACCGGATCATTATAAACCTATGATCATGGGTCTGGAAAGTTCCGGCATTAAAATTTCGGCAGATTTCGTCAAAACAAAACTTTTACAGGAAGTAAAAGTTTCCGATTCTTCTCTACTCTTCGCACAGCACAAGAATACTTCTAATAATAATGTCAAGTACAAAGGAAAGAGGCCACGCTGTTTTAATTGCAACGAATATGGACATTTTAAAAATCAATGCACAGTGAAGACAACTAATCCTAATACATTTTCAGCGGATTTTTCAGCTTTCAGTAATTTAAGTGAAGATGATTGGTATATTGACTCAGGTGCCACAATGCATATGACTAAACATTCTAACTGGATGTACGATTTACAACCATCTCCGATTGAGCAAATAAAACTTGCTAATAATGATGGAATCTCCGTGCAAAATATGGGTAAAGTTGACATTCAAACTAAATATTGCAAAGATGAGCGTCCTATCCAGGTAAGAAATGTTTTATATGTTCCGGAGCTAAGCGTAAACCTTTTATCTGTTAGTCAATTAACCAAAAATGGCTGTAAAGTGGAATTCACTGAAATTGGTTGCAATATATACAATGCTAATGAGATCTTAATAGCTAATGCAAGTCTTACCAATAACATGTACAAACTGAATACTGTTACTGGGAATTCTTATGCTGTTTCGTGTGAAAATAAGACAGACATTATTAAATCGCACAAGAGAATGGGGCATTTAAGCTTGGCTGATGTAAAGAGAGCAAAAACATTACTAGAAATAGTACATACTGATCTGTATGGTCCGATGGAGACACCGTCTGCTGGTGGTGCAAAGTACTTCATAACCTTTATAGATGACTATTCCCGTAAAATTTATGTATATTTTCTCAAGAACACATTGGATATTAAGTCAGTGTTTAAATCTTTTAAAGAAGAAGTAGAAAATGAATTAGATAAAAAAATAAAAGTATTAAGGAGTGATAACGGAAAAGAGTATGATAATAAAATTTTATCTGATTTTCTAGCAGCTTCCGGCATCAAACATCAGACCAGCACTCAATATACGCCTGAGCAGAATGGATTAGCAAAAAGGGTAAACAGGATGTTGGTGGAACATGCCAAATGCATGTTATTTGAAGCAAAGCTACATAAACAATTCTGGGCAGAGGCAGTAAGTGCTGCAGCTTATATCATCAACAGATCACCATCACGAGTTTTGGCTGAGGTAACACCCTATGAAAAATGGACTGGTAAGAGGCCAAACAATTCACATTTAAAAATGTTTGGTTCCAAGGCTATAGTGCATATTACAAAACAAAATTGTTTAAAACGGGATCGTAAGTCAAGAGAATTAGTATTAGTGGGATATTGCGATAAGACAAAAGGCTATAGATTGTATGATCCAACAAATAAAAAGATTGTTATTAGTAGGGATGTGATATTTATTGAGAAAACAATGAATAATAATGATAATATCACAGTGCAACCCATATTAGCAAAACAGCTTATCAATGTCCCTCTAAATGCAAAAAATGATGATATAACTGTTAACGATTGCCCAAAGAATGAGATTCAAGATGATGCTCTATCATACTCGAGTGCTGAAACGTTTTTTGATAGTTGGGAATTGAATAGGACGACTAGTGATGAAACATATCATTCTGGTACAAATGATGATGGTATCGATGATGATTTTAAAAGAAATATCACCTTAAGATCTCACCAGAAACACAACAATTTCATGTGTGTTCAACAGATTTTAGATCCACTGACTGTTGAAGAAGTCTCGTCAGGCACTGATCATATTGAATTTAAAATACAGGACCTGGGAGATATAATCTGTAGTATTGGTATACATGTAGAGAGAGACAGGAACAAAGCAGTTTTATATTTAGATCAAAAGAAATACAATAATATACAAGTAGTGTTAAATAAGTATGATATGTCAGATTGTAAAAGTGTTAAGACTTCAATAGATCCTAATACAAAATTTAAAGAAATCTCGAGGAATCGTGTATATTAAATAGAATCGCTTATCGAGAGAATGTTGGTTGTTAATTGTATATTTCTCTAGATTTCCAGGTCAGATATAAGCGTTGTTGTGATTTATGTTAAATATAAATAACTAGAATGCGTAAAATTGGCTTATTTGAAGATCAATCAACTCCGATTTATGTTTAAGGGAGGATGTTGGAATATTAAACATAAAGTATTTGATTGTAAACCTCCTTGTTAACTAGTGGCGGTTGTGTGCCTATAATTTCTTCTTTTTAGATACTGTCATATACCATGTCACTGTAAATATTATTACCGAGCAATAAACGTTGTTTAAACTTTATCCACATTTATTATTGCTTTTCTACACTTATGTATGATATCTATTAATAAGAATGACTTATAGAAATACGAAATGGAAGTCTATCCGTGTACTAAATTTCATCCTGATCTGTCCAGCCGCTTTAAGAATGCCGGTGTTAAGGATTAAGAACCATACAAAGTACAAACACATACTCGTATCTACAAACTTTCGCAAATTTATTAGTATTCTGTATTCTTAATATGTTATGCTTTGTGTTAGTAAAAGATCCGAGCCTACATCGACCTTCACCGAGCCGATAATAGTATAAAACTTATATTATAATAAATTTAGTATATTAGAAAATATAATAAAAATGGGTTGGCTAAAAAATCCTGAGGGCCTAGACAATGTAACAATCGATTAGCGAAAGCGCTAGTAGAAAAGTCCAAAATGTATGGGTTTGACATATGCCTTAGATATGTCACGTGATCTGTTGTCAACGAATAGATGATGGTAGACAATGTACATTCATTTCAATTATTAGTGATTTAAAGTTCAAAATGCATACGCTGCGTTTAAGCGATGACGATTGTAGAAATCGAATCGCTTCATAACGAATGCCGGTTGGCTATAGGCCCTGGACAGAATATTTTTAATAATTTTTTAAAAAAAATATTTTTCCTTAAATATTGCAACATCAAGATTATAAGAAAATTTTATCCTGACTTAAAGTATAAAACATATAGAATGTGCAGACGTTGGGTTGTCTGGTTTGCTAGGTATAAGCAGGTATGTCGATACCAGTTACTTTCACTTGATTGGATAATAGAAAAAAAATTATATCAACATAAGCGTTTTATTGCGAACGCGTTGATATGCGGTTGTCTGCAAAAAATTCGGTCCTAATAGAGGTTTGCGAATTTATAAGATTTAAATTACAACGCGTGTGAAAATGAGTGTCAGAGAGATCCAAGGTGTAAACTGTGTATTAATAGAGGACCCAACATTACATTCGTGTATGATGGGACCCTGATTATAAGAATGTGCGGCGTATACTCGGTACGTAAACTATGGAGGGTAGAGGCACCTCTACTACCCTGAGCCATATAGTAAACAATGTAATTTTGTTTTTTCAAATAAGTTTGTAATGTATATGACCTTCTTAGAAATAAAAGAAATAAAAGTCACTCGTAAAAAATTTAAACTGCGTTTTATGAAACAGTACGCGGGTGCGCACGCACTAGGCGTAACTGCACTGCAACGGACGAAACGACGGATAACATTTTCTTATTATCTTGATGTTGCAATATTTAAGGAAAACTATTTTTAAAAAATAAATATTATAAATATTCTGTCCAGGATTTTTTAGCCAACCCATTTTTATTATATTTTCTAATATACTAAATTTATTATAAAATAAGTTTTATTCTATTATCAGCTCGGTGAAGGTCGATGTAGGCTCGCATCTTAGACCATGTTTAATAATTTGAAATTGAAACAAATTTGTTTTATTACAGAGGCTTTTGAAATGACGATAAAAGTTTTTAATCGCTTGGACATAGTGATCAACAATGCTGGTGTTATGAACGATAGATTTTGGGAATTAGAAGTCGACGTTAATTTGGTAAAAACTTTGTACTAGATACTTATTAGATTTATCGCGGTTATTATTGCTCCACATTACCACCAAGGGTCATGGTATTACCGTCGACATACAAAAATATCAATAAATTACCGTAAAAAAAACTATGAATATAAGACTGGCAGTTCAAGAGATTACCTTAAAAAACATAGGTACATTTCAAGTTTTATTTTAGAGATGTCTAGATATGCACCTTCCCTTTTAAAGTATTTAGTCAACACTAACAGATTAAAGCGAGTGAGAAGAATATTAATGATTACCTAAATCTTAAAATTGTATTTAATTTCATTACTAACATTACGATTTCTCCTCAATGTTCATATTTAAATAAAGTAATGGCACGGCTTTACTTTTACTGTGCATTTCCGTCAGGATCGAACCCACACTACTCGATTGATTCACAATTCAACCGAATCCTTATTTGTTTTTTTTAATATGTTATAACTTATAATCTAATATAGTTTCTTGTATAATATAAATTTATACTTAACATCTAGAATGGGGTCATCCGAGGAACGCTTCTAGCTTACCGGTTCATGGGCAAAGACCGCGGGGGTCAAGGAGGCACCATTGTTAATACGGCATCCACTGCATTCGTTCGACCCCAAGTGTCGACCCCTATTTACACTGCAACCAACTACGCTGTAGTTGGTCTTACTAGGTCATATGGGGTAAATAAAAAAAGTCTGCTTTATTACACCTATTTATATTAATAATTGTTGGTTTCTTGAAATGTATTCTATTATTATAACTTATACTGTCTTAGGGTTTTGTGTCATTAGTGTTTTTTTTATTTTTGGCCATCATCAAAACCTATGGTTTATGAACAAGCTTTGTATAGATTTTAGAAAATGTAAAAACTAATAGCTAAATTTGTTTTTTTTTCATCAGTTCGAAAGATTGAAAGTAAACAGCTTTTTATTATACTCATATTATTATATCGAGTCATTTATTTTGAAACAAAAAGAAATTAACAACCACTGAACGGGTAATATGCGAATAAACAGATAGATATTTTGGATTGTACCTTGTCTTACCAATTATTATTGTCTATACTAACAAAATAATTTATAATCACTTAAAAAGTAATTTAAACATTACAAGTAATTTTTGGACTTTATATTTATTAATTTATAACATCAAAAAATCAGTTCGTAAATAGCAACTACCAAAATAATTGCGTAGTAAACATCTAAACTACATCTTCCTCTCTTCTCTACATCCTCCCGTCTCAATTACCTCCTCTTTTTTTAATTAGTATAATATTTTATATGAACAAATTTGATAATTATATATTAATTGTCATTGGTTTTAATAATTATGATTATTTCTAGGACCAATACCACGTAAATTTGACTGGTGTCCGGAGTATAGCTCTGTGCCCGGGACTGACAGACACAGGACTTGTGAAAGAAATCCGTAAACAGCTTATGTCCTCAGAGTACGAGGCTGCCTGGCAACGAGATAATGCTAACTGCAAGGCTCAAAGGTAACAAACAATTAATACTGTACTAACGATTACTAGTAGTTCAGTACACTACTGGTCATACTCTATGGTTGCTTAAACTTACATCAAATTCAGTCGTTTGAGCGTGAAACAGTAATAAACAATCATAAAAACGAACGATTATTGAAATAAAACGAAAATTTCACCGGCCAATCTCGAACTCCTACATTCAACGTGACATTGGCGAAATAATTTGTGCTCAACTGGCACGCATTGAAGCCAACTAACCAAAGAATTGAATTGAATTGAAATAAAACGAACGTTTTTCGAAATTAAGCCCTCATTTCATTTACTAAGTTCAATTGAGGGTTTACTATCATAATATTTTTTTAATTCAAAGAGCCTTTTTCCTGGGAAGATTAAAAAAAGATCCGCTAGGGGCAGCACCGGTGGGGGGGTACATATGTTTTGAATTTTCTATTGACAACGTTAAACATATAGAATTATTATGGAATTAACAGAAGATGATGTACCTGGGGCGAAATTGAAATTTGCAAAAGTACAAGATCATCTTGTCAGGGACTTAAAACGATGGCTTGCATGTCGTGGCTTAACCGTGTCAGGTAATAAAAATGTCCTAGTTGAAAGGTTAGTTGGTTCATAAATTTTATCGTATGTGTCATTGTGTTGTTTAAATTTTTAATATTTAAAATAAATTTTTTTTGTATATTTTTGTATATTTAAGAATCGAAGAATGCATTGCAAATGGTAATAGTAAAAAAATTTTTATTGGAATTGATGGTGGTAAATGTCTAGCGGATAAACAGCAACGCATGAAATTACTCAATCCAACTCTACCAAGTTCAAAATCCTGCACTTTTCCTACTACAAACTGGGCAAATTTTCCATCCCAAGCTATCCCGAATTTTACACCATCCTGCTTATACCGACTGTCAGACGTACAATTAGCGAATGCACAATGTTTTGTAGGCATGATAATTTTTTTTTTATTTTTTTGATCACTATTTATTTATTTTAATATTAATAAGACGTACATTTAACGTTGTTGTCAATAGAGAAATCAAAACATATGTACCCCCGCACCGGTGCTGCCCCTAGCGGATCTTCTTTTAATCTTCCCAGGAAAAAGGCTAATATGTCCAACTATTCATGAAAACTTTAATGTACATGATATTTTCATATTTATTATTTACCATGAATTATTGCATTATAACATCCACATCTGAAAAAACATCCACATTTTGAGGAGCTCTTTCTAATAATTACTTTGAATTCTCAGTCCCGAGCACGTGAGCAGGACATTGGTAGAAGTGTTGATGAAAGCTCAAAGCGGGACTGTCTGGATCGTAGAAAATGGACAACCGGCCAGGGAATGGCGTGGCTAATTTTATACCTTGATATTTTTACCATAATCGGGAATTTAATTCAGTGCCACATGCACTTTTACTTGATGTTTATAATATTTAGTTAATAATCCTTTTAAAATTTTGGTCACCCTAGTGTTAAATTACAAATTGGAGGAATATGTTGATCGAATTTCGACATTTTAAAAATACAAAGCCTTATATTTTGGATTATATTCGAATAAAATACAACATATCTGACAAATGCACTTACCTATGATCTTTTGGAATTAAATCTTGATATTTTGCCAAAATCACTCTTATTGTAGAGTAAATCAATAAATTAAAAATACTCTAAATGTAGAACCATTTACACAGTTTAATGAATTTTAAGTAACCTTTGTAATGAATTTAATGAAAAAATAAGGCTCAATAGCTAAATACTTTTTGCTTATTGCATTAAAAAGCATACAATCTAATTGTCGATAATTTTGGTACCTAATAAAAATGGATAATAAAAGCACATGCTATATAAATAAATATTCTTTCAAAGTGGTTAATTCATGTGTTGAAACCATTTTAATAATTTTAATGAAATTATTGACATAAGTTGTATGTCTAGTACTATGAGAGGTGGTTGTGTAAATATTTTCTTCTCATAGAAATAGTGTTAAGAGCGGTATTTATATTTTTTAAAGTGTTTTATAAAGTGTAAAGTAACTTAGACTAAGCTCCATGTATCGTCTTCACTCTAGTATGTAATTATTGAATTTTCTCAACACTAAATTACGATAGTATTACTCATGTGTTGGTATTTAGTTAAGTTTGCTTTTGATGTTACGAATGTGAGACATGGCATGTGTTATTTTTGATTGTATGGTATTTTACAATGATATTATAAGTAAAAAGGTGTAGATACGTTACCTAAACGACATTCTACCTTCAAAAACGGCACACTAACGCACACATGAATAACTAAAAATATTGCAATAACACTGAACACACTACATTACGATTAGTTGTCAAAATAGGATGGCATGATTCAAGTATCGCCAGTGAAAAAGAGACAAATATAATTCGCGGCAGTGCGTCGTCAACGCGTGACTATGTTCAGGTGGGCCAATTAGCCTAGTTTTGGTGTGCCGCTTTTTGAGCGCGTATGACTTATCTACACCTTTTTTCCTAGTATATCAATGGTATTTTACCATTTTACTGTAAACAACTTTGTTAGTTAGCTTGAATGATATTTAATATTTCGCAATATATTAGATACTGAAAATTTTATAGTAAATCTTTAAAGTCTATAAGTATGATATTGTTTCAGTAGTATCGAGTAGTTAATTAAGCTTTTTGATGTGTATTTGCGATATAAATGTTAAGCCATTGTTGTATGCGTGTGATATGAACCCATTAAAACTGTCGAGTGTCGCGCGAGACTCGCATCGACACTTCACTCTCCCGACATGATAATTGAACCATTATTTTATATGAGGATCTTTTGTATACTTTTGTACCTTTGTTGATATCAAGTGATATTTAAAACTGTCGCTGAGTACGTTTGTACGAGCTTAAGTTTTAATTTGCAATAAAAAGAGTATGAAAAAAATAAAGATGTTTTAATCAAATAGCCATCTGGAAGATTTGTAGTAAATGTATATTTCCGTATTAATACAATCACCAGGTACAGTTTTGAGTCAGTTACAGGTTTACAAATATATCTTATTTGTCAAAAAAATTATTTCAAACAACCGCATCATACGGAACTTTCGCCAATCGACTTTAATGTACAATATGATAGCAATTTGATATGAGAAACTAAACAATCTTTCAGAATACACTAAAAATTTGTGTGATAAACACTCAAATTTGGCTTCACTGGCAGGCACAACTATACAATATTAACAAACTCCTCATCTACTATTGAACTACCCTGCCGAGTCTGCCATAGAATCACGCCAGCAGTCCCACTATCACATTTAAATTTAATCTAAAACTAACAATAAAAAATGACAGTCAAATCACATCGGGTCATTGCAATATTTACGAAGACGAAAAACCTCGAGTGGTTCACAAATTCTACGCCTGGCCAGACTCGCCCGAAGGTATATAAGCTCGTATAACTATACTAGTAGGACTGCGGCCGCCATTGCGTCATTGCTTACGATATGAAATAAAAAGGTGCAACGACACGTTGGAAATAATAAAACGCATACATATAATCTATCATTACAACTCTTAATAGGCACAAATGCGTAAGGTGAGAAGCTAGGAAAATATATTAAGGCGTAACGTAAACGAACCAGGGAGGCGAGCCTCGCCTGTACACTATACAGGTGGGCCGCGCTAGCTACCACTACACTTATCACGAAGTTGCTTTAACAAAGTACTGGTCCGGAAGTCTTCAGTATGAGGACATACTCTGCGAATAGTGGACTGAGACACTATGTGTAGAACATCAGGACACTAAAAGTCCTGACTCAAACAAGTCTGAAGCAAACCGAAGTGCCTCTTCACACACGAATTCGTTTAATTTCGATCAACTTCGCGAGTAGAGTACTAGTAGCTTTACATATTTACGCTTACGTCTGGACGAAGATTTCTTTTCGCTTGAACGGGAACCCATCACACCTTCCATTATTGGATACAACACTATCACACCAAAACAATGTCCTTCACTTTAACTATAACATCCCGCCTGCTCCTTTACTATAGAATACATAATTAGACACTTCGATCACCGACATATACTTTTCCGTTACATTTGTGATTAGTCCTCGCGATAATAAATTAAGATTCAGTATACTCTGCATGTTGAACCACTCCTACTTGGCTGAAAGAGAAAGAAAATTATTATTATTAATACTTAAAAAAATATTTATTATGCAACAGTTGTATCTTACTTATATTAATTTTATCAACAATTAATAGTAAAAAGGATAGTTTTTTTTTTCAAAACAATATTATACATTTGTGTACTTTTGATGTTGGTAGCAAGTATGGCTACTGATTTTTTTGAGTGAATGAGTATTGGAATACCATAGGTTTGTCAGTGCTTGTTTCTAATCATGGTCCAAAAATGTATTTTGTCATGATATTCTTGTTATACTAATTTTGAAGAGTTTATATTATAACTAGTCTCGACTCACGTCAATTAAGAGGTATAAGATAATTAGGGCTAGATTAGCCTTCATGGCACTGCTGCAGATTCATGGTAAAAGTCAGATAGATCATTTTAGTTATTGAGTTTTTTTTAAGAACCTAGCGAGTAGACATGTGAAGTCCACTAACCCGCTCTAAACCAGCGTGGTGGACTATGGCCTGATCTCTCATATTGATGGGAGGCCCGTGCCCAGCAGTGGGACGTTAGAAAGGGACGTTAGAATAATAGAAAGGGATAGAGAACACAAAAAATATATTATAACGTGTGAGACGTGAACGTCACTCACCCGCGGCAGTAGCGGGCTGCGGGGGCGCGGGGGCGGAGGGCGCGGCAGGACGGCGCGGCGCGGGGCGTCCGCGGCCTCGCATCGGTCGCCAGCTCGGGAAGTACGACATGCTGTGGACAGACGTTGTTACCGTTAATATTATTATATCAGGTGTTTAATATCGTCAGCATATAGAATACTTTTTACTGTCACAAAATAGTGTAAACTCCATGTAACGTAACTCGATTTAACGACAAACTCCCTAAAGCGTTAAAATCACTTTGCTTTGGTTGGTTTAACTTGTTTTCCATACAATGATACACTCAAATACATTACAGCCACTCTCAACAACGACAACAATAAAATAATTAAATAGTACTTTTTAAGTTGTCAATATTAGTAAAAATTCCGCTGTGTATTAAAGAAGCTCTGGAAGCAGCAAAATTATTGGCAAAGTACTTTCTTTATCACCAAGATGCCTCAATATCGCACGATATGAATAAAATAAGCAAAAAATACATCAAAATTACTGGTGCAGCAAAAGACGTCAGACGAAATCAACAAACTATACGCAATAGCGTTATAATAAGGATTGTTTTTATGTATGTAATAACTAACACTTGTCTGAAATAAGCATTTCCATTTTTAGATTTTCATTTTGATACAGATTTTTCTTCGCTCTATTTAACGACAACCATCTATGACGTCAAAATATGCACGGTCCCTTGAGTGTCGTTATATAGAGTTTACACTGTATATTACTGAGAATTTTATACCAACAGTTAAAACGTATTCTCTAGCAATATATAAAATCTAAGTTTGTTTTCTAGTTCATGGCTACATAGTATAAGATGTTTATGCACGTAGGGTGCAACTCACGGGTGCATGTTATGCGGGTGCGCGTGCGGGTGCGGGTGCGACGGGTGCGGGTGCGGGCGCCACGCCGCGCGCGGCCGCCACGCGCCGCGCCGCGCCGACGCCACGCCGAACGTCTCCGAGTTCAGCTTGCGCTCCGTCCGCCAGTCCGTGCGCTGGCTGCGACCCTTTGATCTGTCACAAATTACCTTTTCATTATTAACTGTTATGATAATAAAACTCAATTAGTGTAAGTTAACTATTTTATATTTAATTTTAACTTCTCAACTTGTAAACATTAATGATATTATATACCTAATAAAAAAAAAGGAGTAGTTAAATGACTTATTGAATAATATACATTATTTTATGCCATAATATTTTCAAACATTTACATTTTAAATTTAAATAAAACTATATTTTCAGATCTTGTCAGACATTAGCTATAGCTAATAACTTTGAGATTTCCACGACAAAATCCGAAAAGTTTAATTTAGTCCAACTAACCTCTCAACTGCTTCACAAGAGATATTATCAAAGAAACTCTTCTTCTTATCATATCCAGTGAAACCGTCATCTTCTAATTCAGCTTCCCCAGCACCAGTCTCATTACCAGAGTCATCTTTTTTGTCAACTTCGCCCTAAAACGAAAGAAATAAACATAAAAAAATTGATAGAGATCTTAAAATCGAAAGAACAGAAAACGTTATTAGTTATTATTAACATGAATTTTATAATGAAATAACAAAAGTGGGGGTAGCCTAAGCAGTGATTTTTTATTGATAAGTAAATCAAATCTGATTAAAAAGAGAATTTATTTTAAAAATAGACTATTGATAAAGATAAAGTGGCTGTGTAAAAGTACAGTTCTCATGTAGTGGGGTTGAGTATAGCATAGTATAAATATTAAGGACAGTATTGTGACGTAGGAGTAGAATAAAGAACCTTATCGGGAGCGGTTGTGTTTCATCGAATCTCCCCGCTCCCCGCACATTGCACTCATACTAAAACTTATATAAGATACATTAAAAACAAGTACTATTTATATATTGGATAATTAATATAAATATACTAGCAATTCCCGCTGATCCGCCCGCGTTCTAATCACTATTAAAAATTTAGTATTATCTGTATTTTGCCAAATCATAAAAAAATATATAAATAGACAAAAAAATTCATAAAAATTGTTCAAAATGTTTCAGAGGAGTTCTATAACAAACAAGCTATGACATGATATTTTTAGTTATTAGAGATTAGAAATACATTCTTCATAATGTCATTTACAATTACGAAATACTTCATAATATTGTTATGTCTCATATAAATTGGTTTAAATTTTTACTTACAATTGCCAGTAACTATTTAAACCATTTTAAATGTGGCATAGAATTCACATAAAAGCTTCAATAATGCCATATAAATAAATAATTTTACACTTTAGTTCCCGACCAAATCAACCAATGACATGTAAGTGCTAACAAAACAAAACGCACTTCAAATACTCACTTCAACCTTCACCACCTCCGCATCAGATATCTTAGCCTTAGCCAGCTGGCTCCTCAACTCCTCAAACTCAGTGTTGGCCTGTTCAAAGTCATAGTCGTTGTCGAACTTGAGTGTATTCTTGTTGCGTGGGACGAAGCCACGGCCGCGGCCGCGTGACCTGCCTCGCCAGCCGCCACGGTTGTAGTTCTGCAGCGGGTGCTGCTGTTGGATAGCTGTAAACAATATATGTATTTATACACTATTCTTATATATTTAGAATGACTAGAATAATTTTTGTTTTGTAGATTTTTTCATCACCACTTAATTAAATACATAAATATTCCCTATCACTTAATTTGTGCTTGTTTGAGCTAAGCTCAGACAACTATACAGATTTTTAAACAATTTTCATTAATTGAAGGGTACAGGGGCAAAACATGGAATGTCCCTGCCCCTGCCCCTGTACCCTTCAATTGAAAGAGGAAGAACATAATTTACAAATACAAAATATAAAAACAAATAAAAAAATTAAAAATATAAACATTACATCCCTTCCATAAAAAAACCAAGAAAAACAAAATAAAAAAAAAAGAAAACCCCACATCCTTACATTCCGCATGCTCACCGGGCTGACCGGGCTGATGGTTGTGCTGATGCTGAGATCCGCTGGGCTGGCTGGGTCGCTGGCGGGTGCGGGACGTGGGGCGCGCGCGGGGGGCGCCCGGCTTGGCCTGGCTGCCGGCTGCCCCGGTGCTCGTGCGCCGGCTGTCGCGCTGGCCCGACCCGCTGGCACCGGAACCCGCCTGGTAACATAACCAATATTATACATTCATTACTAAACTTCTCCTTAACTTTTTCTAGGCAGTGGTAATATGATTACCACTTTTCTTACGATAAAGGAAAACATTGTAGTAAAACCTGCATGTGTTTGTCTTCAAACCTGCATAGTGATGAAGCTCTACATGACATACATGCGAAGGTCTTTGCAAGACATGTGACCTCAGCCCTTGGCCAGCATGGCGGGCTATGGCTTGATCCCCTCATACTGAGGTGGCCTGTGCCCAGCAGTGGGATGTTAAAGGCTGAATGCAAACTTTTTGTGTATAGTATCTAGTGCATAGCAATTGTGAAGCCCTTGCTATCCACTAGACACTTCCAATTATTCAAATATTAGATTTAAGCAAATTTAGCTATCGAGGTTTCTGCTAAGTATTTGCAATTAGTGATTTTCTTTCTTCTAGGAGCTCTGATGTTTTTACAATGAACTAGGTATCGTCGATACATGTTTATAAATATCGGTATCGAATAGGCAGAGTTGTTGTCGATAAATCCTTAATTATTATTGGCATCTCTTGTAAAGACCTGTCAAAGGCTCCAAGAATGTTACATCTTTTAAGTGAGTGCTCAACATCCTAGGACAATAACATGAAATAGCTTTGCAAGCATGGCATGGAGTTTTGACACTACTAATAAGCCTTTATTAGTAGATACTCATAATTTTATACTAAATGGTTTAAGCCATTCAATTTAATCAATCTCAGTATTTAAAATAAGTAATATGAACTATGGTAGGTCAATGATCCTGTTTTAAAATTATGATGCAAGATTTTAATCAAAACAATAATTTTGATAAATATTTATAACAGAAATTTAAATCACGATATAAATTATCTGAACAACTTAGTTTTTTTTACAAAATCAAGGCATGGCTCCCTCACACATTCTTTGAACTCTGTAACTCATACCTATCCAACAGAATATTTCAAGTAAGGGAAGGAGATAGTACATCTAAGTTTTATGACATACTAGCGGGCGTGCCTCTGTACTCAGGCCTGTCCTATACACGATCTTCACAGCAGACCTCCCGGAGAGGCCAGGAATCACCACAGCAACATACGCAGACGACACAGCGGTTCTAGCAAGTCACAGCAATCCAAATATAGCTTCTAAAATGGTACAGTCTAGTCTCAATCAGATACACAGATGGATGAAAAAGTGGAGAATAACTGCCAGTACAAACAAGTCCGTACAAGTTACATTCACCCTGCGACAAGGAAATTGCCCACCTATCAAGTTGGGTGAAGAAGAACTGCCCCAAAAAGACACTGTCAAGTATCTGGGCATGCACCTTGACCGGAAACTAACTTGGAGATACCACATACAGTCCAAACGAGACCAAGTCAACTTAAAAAAGAGAAAACTACAGTGGCTCATAGGGAGGAACTCTGTACTCAGTACTGACAACAAATTATTGGTGTATAAGACAATTTTAAAGCCAATATGGACCTACGGCATACAACTCTGGGGCTCTAGTGCCACCTCTAACATAAACATTCTGCAGAGAATGCAAAATGCCATCCTAAAAAGCATCTCTAATGCACCTTGGTTCATTAAAACATCAGAGATTCATGAACATCTAAAAATCAATACAGTTAAAGAGGAAGTGGCCTCATTTGCAGGGTGTTATAAACAAAGATTGGAAAGGCACCCAAACCGTCTGGCCACCAGTTTAGCCAAGCCTGCGCATAAAAATCGCCTGAAAAGACCAGCTATAATAGATCTAGCAATGACAAACTAAAAGAAACTGATACCGGTTGACGTTTAAAGGACGAGAGGCTCCCAATGGGGATCTTCCTCGACAAGCCCAAAAATTTATATAAATCATCTGCTTATAGTCTAAGGACTGATTGGAAGATATTAAATGTGAAAAAAAAAACAAAAAACAACTTAGTTTTAGTTATTAAGTTCTTTTAAGTCTACAATTATAAGCTATATATTACCTGAGTGCCTTGATCAGCAGTGGGGCTCTTCCTATGTCCTCCAGTAGCTGGAGTTGCAGACCTTGAAGCACTTTGCTGAGAGCCTCCTCCGATAAGATCCAGCATAGAACCTACAATTTTCTTACTTTAAGTAACAATACATAATAATACTTATCTATAAAGCTACTAAAGCGTTATACATTATATGATGATTTGTGCATGTCAATGATATTCTATAGAATAATGTGCTAATGCTATCTAAATAAGTAAATGCAATCTAATGAATAGAACTGATGATTATTTTAAATTCATTTCCGATGAGACATTCCAATTTCAAAAAATATGATGACATATACATAGGTATATTATGTTTAGTCAATCAATAATGTAATAAAACACCAGTGTTTCTTTAATACAATAAAAAAACATCATCCATTTTCAAGCAACAGACCAAGGCAATATGCAGATTGCGATTTTTGGCCCTTATAACTCATTACTATGATTAAAATTTTGCAATTTCCTTTAATGTAAGTATTTTTTAAATATCAGCAAAAGTTTGTTTGAAACTATTACCTACATAAAAAAAAAGTTTAAATATTCAAAAAGCAACTTTGTTACTTTGTTATTGTTTTAATAATGAAGAAATATCATCTTTACGTCATACAATGAACAGGCTACTGAAAATCTACATACATATTATATTGTAAGGAAGTGTGAAACAGTTTAAGTACTGTACATTATTTATATATTTATTTATACATATATTGGCATGAATATGCTAAAGCAAGTTAGTAGTGCAATGAAAATCACAAGCACAGCATTTATACAAGCCATAAGTTAATTGTTTCAAGAAAAACCTTGGTCTTTCATTTTGTTGCTGTGGAGCACCCCCGATCCTATTGGCGCAGCCACAGGCTGAGGTTGTTGTGTCAAATCCATGGAAGTTTGTGGGGATAACTCACTGGTTTTATTAAGTTGAGGGTGAACACTCCCAGGAAAACCAGCCATTGGATGATATTGGGCATATTGTGTTTGTCCCACAACAGGGTGGTTGTATTGTCCTGTGTATTGCCCCTGTCCACCACTGCCGAGAGATGGAGGCACTGACATCTGCACAATGGCTGGATCATTTGGTAAGGACGGCACATTGTTAAGCACTCTTATATCCTTGATATCAGAACCTCTAAATAAGATGTAATCATATACTTGGCTCTGAGGTGCTACAGGATATTGAGTCTCCCGATCCTCAGTACCAAATGATCGCACTGAAAATAAATGACATATTAATACATACAATTTAACAAGAATGTACATATCTTATCTAAAATATGATCTCTATTTCTGTAAAGTGTTCAAGACACCGTCTTTAAAATATTGCTAATAAGTAAAAAGAAAATTAGAGATAAAATGTAAAAAAAATTATGCATATTTTATGGCTAAATTAACTATAAATGACATTATTTAGAGATATTTACAATATTTAAAGACAACAGATCTGATTTCAAAACAGTAATTTCTCTACATCTTGAAAGACAGTGATTTAAGTTTTGTTCCAACTTTTCCACCATATTAGAAAACTCCTTTTGTGTCAGTACCCACCAGATGTTAAATGTAATACATAACAAAGTTACCAAACAAATAAAAATGCGAAATATAATGTAGCATAATATATTTGATTGTATTTACAAGAAATAATAATTTCCTAACAACTGTCTCATTGTTTACAAGAATAAACTACATATTATCAACGTCATCAATGTGAAACCGCGGTCACAAAGTACTTTTAAATATAAAATTTGGAGGGTAGGATCAAAAGAATGTGGTTAAAGAACATTTTATACTGCTATAACCTCATTATATTGTACAAACAACTACATTTAAATAATTGCAGTGTAATTCAAAAGTCAAACAAATATTCGAATATAAATTACATACAAGTATGCGATACTGGAGGGAAAACAGTATAACTGTCTTTAATAATGAAAATTTAGCCAGCATAAATTTTAATTTAGTTGCAAGTCCCATTTATAATAGTAAGTTCAAGAATGTTATTAGTGAAAAATAACACCCAAGAAGATAACAGCATCCATTTGTCAACTTACCGCTAGCTAAAGCGATGGTACATTCCTGAGGATCAACGGTGAAGAGTCGGCCTTCGTAGCGAATATCTGCTTTAGATATTAGGCTTATCTTGGAGCCCAATTCAGGCATTCCAGTACTCATAGTGTCACTTTGGAAATTAACTGCCGATGACAAAGATTTTTAACGATATCGTCGACCGAAAACCAACAGCCAGCTATTAAAATGACTGACGGGAAGTTGGCAACAAGCGGGGCGTTTACAAACAGCTGAGGACATAGATAAAAAATAATCTATAATAAATAAGCAATTTTATCCTATTTCTATCTTTTTATTATTCTCAAATAAATAAAAGCTATATATAGTATATTATATATAGTATATATATATTTTTACTTTTCATTTAAAAATAAAATAAATTATTAAGACATGTTTTTCCATCTGTAATATTAAAAAATATTTTTCCAATAAAATCAAAATCTGAATTTTGAACTATATTATGTAATGTACTAGATTGTGTGCCGATCGACTTGATCAACACAATATATTTGAAGTTTGATTTAAATTATTTTAAAATTATTATAGTAATATTACATAACTAGCAAAAAGCTGAGCTTTGTGAGGGCTCGTGTAATTTTTCTAATGTGTAATAATGGTGTATTAAATTTATTTTTCATCTATGGTATTAAATAATAATGTTACAGTGATGTCGACTCTATGGTTTTCTAATAGATGGCGTTAGTAGTACAATAACAATATATACAATGAAAACAAAATTGCTATGGTTCATTTTTAATGGTTATAAAATAATACTTTTTGACAGATAACACATCTAGATATGAAGTTAAATTACTACGTTGAAGCACAAAGCTATAGGCGTGATAGATTTTCAATGAAGTGTACCCCGAAATACTCATGTTGCGGGATAGCGTTAGGTCTCGCTTCGCTCGCCCTAATTACATACTTGGTACTAATCGTTATAGATTTTTGTTACTACGGTTAAACTTTGATTAACTTTGCGAGTAGTGAACTGTCGGTATTGATTGACACTCTTATAGCAAAACACGTATAATATAAAAAAAAACTATACAAATGAAAAAATAGTGAAATTTATAAGACATATTTATAAAACTAATAACCTGATTGCACATAAAGCGGCCATAAAAATGAGAAATGTTGCCGAAGAAGCATTACACTATTAATCGTTTGACTGTTTTATTTTAAGTTTTTTCAAGTAACTTATTTTCATTTATTTTTAGTTAGCTTCTAACGTAAGTTGCATTTTTATTCTACTAACGACATCTGTTAGAAAACCAAAGAGTTAATATTGCTGGTACATTATTTACCCATTAGGTTAGAAAAACTACGCGAGCCCTCACAAAGCTTAGCTTTTTGCTAGTAATAAAAGTATGTAGAGAGCACTGACCTCTATAATACCACTGGACTGGCTGTTGTCAACGTGCGTTTGTGGCTGCTTGATATTCGCCATTTTGGCGCTGTCCGCCGCTGTCGGACGTAGCGAGAGTTTGTGGTACTAAAACTAATGATGTCGATATAAAGATTTTTATTTTTTTATTTTTATTAATCAATAACCGTATCATCATAATTACTACTTATGTTATATTAACAACGAAAATGCAAAATTACTTTACAGTAAACAAACACTCTTCGCTGTCTTTTGCAATATACGTCAAAATTAGTTCTCAGGACTCTCGCTAGTGGCGCTTCAAATGGACACAAAAAAAAAGCTATCAAACGCTTGGAACAGCCAGTCCAATGGTATTATAGAGGTCAGTGTCAGAGAGGCACTTCATTTCGAGTTCGGTCAATTTCGACCCAGTACTTCTTTGAAGATACATACTTCTACGAGTATACAACACTCGCCGAACTCCGAAGTTTCTTCCGTGCAGCTGCAGTTTATATACGTAGCAATATACTCTATGAACTGCAGGCTGATGTGCATAGCAATGATGTTATACAGTATAACCACTGACCTCTATAATACTACTGGACTGGCTGTTGTCAACGTGCTTTTGTGGCTGCTTGATATTCGCCATTTTGACGCTGTCCGCCGCTGTCGCACGTAGCGAGAGTTCGTGGTACTAAAACTAATGATGTCGAATTAAAAAGATTTTTTTTTTATTTTTATTAATCAATAACCGTATCATCATAATTACTACTTATGTTATATTAACAACGAAAATGCAAAATTACTTTACAGTAAACAAACACTTCTCGCTATCTTTTGCAATAAACGTCAAAATTAGTTCTCGGGATTCTCGCTAGTGGCGCTTCAAATGGAGACAAAAAAATTGCTGTCAAACGCTTGGAACAGCCAGTCCTGAGTCCAGTGGTATTATAGAGGTCAGTGAGTATAACTCAATGATGCATAGAATATATTGCTACATATGTAATTGATGTGGTTGCTGAGTAAAAGTGTTCTGTGTGTGGTTGTGCTTTATGGTTACATGTAAAAATTAGTTCTCTATTTTTATATCATATATGTTATCTGTATTGAGTTAAGAGTTTCCGTTGACGCCTTACGTGATACTTCTGACGGTTGAATTTTAATTTTTTATTTTATAAACATTGCGTGATGTAAATTGATATTTGATAAAAATTAGAATAGTGAACTACAAATAAAATAGAAATATATTCTTCAGGTGATAACTTGATATATTTAAAGGTTTTTTAGCTTATATGCGAAGATGATAGAAAGTCCAATAACATCAACTCCCGCAAGTTTATCCAGAATAAGTCTTGGCGGGAGCAACACTTCAATTCGAAGACGTAGCTTGGTACCACAAAGCCGGGCTCATAAAATAAAAGACGAGGTAAATCTTTATTTACATTGCCAATAATATGTTGACTAAATTAAAAGAACATCAACCTAATTATATAAACATTGTAACTAACTATATAATAAATAATATGCCTACAGTTTACTAACTACTCTGAAGTGAATCTGTTTCATATGAGTTTTGTATTTAAATTTATTAATCATATATTTTTAGGAGCGTAATGATGACGATGCGGAGCGTTCATTGTTGGTGGCTTCGGAGAGGATTGCGGCAACGTCGACTCCACAAGAATCTCCTCGTCGGGGGAGGGATACCATGTCATCATCACCTCAAAAAGAACATTTTCAAGGATGCTTAAAGCTTTATGCAGAGAATGTAAATGATTTATGTAAACTTTTGTGTATAGTCCTTCAAAAATTGAACCTACAAAGGTGTTAAATATTCCTTAACTTATTTATTACAACTAATTTTTTTATAAACTTAATATTTTAGAAAATCAACAAAGACAATGCTTGGAACCTGCAACTTATTGACTTTATGTCGTCAATGCTAAGAAGACATGATGCTAGAATGGATAATTTGCAAACAGCATCTACAGTGGTAGATGCATCAGCCAGGATCTACTCCTTTAGAGTGGATGCTGTCCATTATGATGTACTTAAAATGGCTGGAGGATTGACTAAAGCTGCTCAGGTAAACTTTATATTCATTCAATTCAATTCACTTGTTAATAGCTTTAAAACTTGCCAGTTGAGCCTCAATATTCATATTTTAATAATAAACATTATTATTGGATATTTACCTCTTTCTTGGCTAATCGCATAGTATATGTCACGTAAAAGAAGAATAATTATTTGAGTATTATGTGTCACTTGTCATTCATTGATAGACTTGAAATAAAATGGTTTAACTAATTTCTCGTATTTATTAATGGCGACAATGGAAGAAGATTTGAATACACTCAAACGTTCAAGAAGTGTTATAAAAGGTCAATTAACAAAACTATCCAACTACTTACAAACCTTGAGAGAAATTTCGGATGTCGAATACAATTCACGACTTACGTCACTTCAGAAAAATGAAGAAAAGTTCGACATTTTGCAAGAGAAAATCGAAATTATCACTCAAAACCCCGAAGAAGAGATTGACCTACACTTTGAGGTAACACAAGAATTCACAAACTTAAAGATATTGTTGCACAATCTACGGCCACCAAGAACTTCAACAGCATACACTCATGATTCGGCTTCACTTGCTCCGATAGCGAGCACGAGCACTACAGAGAACAACGCACGGTACCAGGTACCTAAGGTTAACTTTCAACCATTAGAACGAAAATATTGCAAGACAACAATATAAGTACATTTAAGGAAATAGTACAGATGGCGACAGCAACAGAAATAGCTAAGGCTGACAACGACTTTATGATAAACAAACAAGATCCAAACAACGAAGTACCAGTACATTCAGTTCAGAATAAAGGCAAACCCCCGGTGAAACAATTACCAAACCAAATCACTTCATTCAAAGATATGCAAGGAAGATGCTTCCGTTGTGGGGATGCGAATCACAGAGCCAATAAGTGCAGACACGTTAACACCGATTGCATTAAATGCGGAAAGAAAGGACATTTAGCTCGTGTTTGTCTACAGGTATTAAAACAGAATACAGCACACCAGGTGGAAGAACCGAACTCAGCTGACAATGAAAACATTTGCGATATCAATGCCGTCAACTCTATTAGTTCAGACAAGTTTATGGTTGACGTAACTATTGAAGGCAAAAAAGTGCAGATGGAACTAGATACAGGTGCAGCACTTTCATCCATTTCATTGAGAGACTACAGACGCTTCCAATTGAACAAACAGATATTTAAAACAACAGTAAGAATGAGAACGTACACAGGTGAAGTTATTACGCCAGTTGGAGTTACATACGTCAAGTGCAACTATGAAAACCAATCTTTCTATGGAAAACTCTTTATTATCAGACAAAACGTCGACGCCATATTCGGAAGAGCTTGGATTAGGGAAATCAATATTAATATAGCGGACATGAAGAAAATATCATTAGAGAAGGCCAACAACTCACGATTGGACAATATTATTTCAAAATTTTCATCAGTCTTTGATGGCAAACTGGGATGCATTCCAAATTACAAAGGGCATTTAACTTTAAAGGAAAACACTACACCAATTTACGTAAAGCCCAGACGTATTCCCTACACATTAAAAGAAAAAGTTGATAAAGAAATAGATCGTCTGTGTCACGAAGGAGTGATAACGAAAATAGATAGCTCGGAATGGGGAACTCCAGTCGTACCGATCGTGAAACCTGACGGAACCATACGTCTATGTGCCGATTATAAAGTCACCCTAAATAAAGTAATTAAAGATGAACAATACCCGATTCCTATCATAGAAGATATCTTTTCAGAGATGAACGGTGGCGAATTTTACTGCACTTTAGACATTTGTCGAGCGTACCTTAATATGCAAATGGATGAAGAAAGCTCTATTCTACAGACACTCAGCACTCACCGGGGCACATTTAAGGTGAATCGCTTGATGTTTGGGGTAAAAGTGGCCCCAAGCTTGTGGCAAAAATTTATGGATAAAATTCTTCAAGATATACAGGGTGTGAAATGCTTCTTTGATGATATTATTATACAAGGATCGACAGAACTACAATTACAACAAAGATTAGAAACAGTGTTAGGAAGATTACAAGAACACAATCTCAAATTGAATAAAGATAAATGCCATTTCTTCAAAACCAGTATAAATTATTTAGGCCATACAATAGACAAACACGGATTACACAAAAATAAAGATAAAATTCGAGCCATACTTGAAGCAAAGAAACCTAACAATGTAAATGAACTAAGAAAATTTTTGGGTATGAGTAATTATTATAACAAATTCATATCTAACCTTGCGACGATTACCAATCCGCTCAACCAATTATTACAGAAAAACACGAAATTTGTGTGGTCAGAAGCCTGTGAAAATAGTTTCAAGAAAATTAAAGAAGAAATAATTAGTGAACGAGTCCTACTGCATTTCGACCAAAAGAAGCCCCTGGTCCTAGCTACAGATGCTTCACCGTGTGGCCTGGGTGCAGTGCTCTCACATCGAATGGCTGATGGGACCGACAGACCAATTGCTTTTGCATCACGTTCACTAACATCTAGCGAAAAGAAGTACAGCCAAATAGATAAAGAGGCAACAGCTATTTACTGGGGAGTGAAGAAGTTCTTTCACTATTGTTACGGAAGGAAATTCACACTGATTACGGATCACAAGCCTTTAACGACCATATTCCACCCTCACAAAACCTTACCTGCAATGAGCACGATGCGGTTGTTTCACTATGCACACTTTCTTTCGGGATTCGACTATAACATTGAATATAGAAATTCAGCGAACAACAGTAATGCAGATTATCTCTCAAGATTTCCAGTGGAACGAATTTCGGAACACCATATAGACCAACACAGTATATTTCAGCAGAACCAACTTAATGTATTTACAATTAACCGCAAAGTAATAGCGAAAGAAACAATGAACGACCCAGAATACAAAAATATAATACATAAACTAAAGAATGGACAGACTCTAAAAGCATTGGGCTACGGTGACAATGAAATAACAATTGAAGACGACTGTCTTCTTAAGGGAACTAGGGTTATGATTCCTCAAAATCTCCGAGACAATATATTGAAAGAATTACATACAAGCCATACGGGTATACTAAAAATGAAACTTTTAGCGCGGAGCTATGTATATTGGAAAAATATTGACAAAGACATCGAGGAATTGGTCAGCAAATGTCGTGAATGTCGTCTCAAGCAAAACGAACCAGAGAAAGCCCCATTACACCACTGGGAAGCACAGACAGCGCCCTGGCAGCGTATACATATTGATTTCGCAGGTCCAGTACGCGGCTATTATCTCTTTATAATAGTTGATGCAATGTCAAAATGGATAGAAATAATCCCTACTCAAACAACTACAAGTAAGTGGTGTATCTCAAAACTTAGAAATCTATTCATTGATTTTGGCTTACCGTACGTTCTTGTCTCGGACAACACGAGGCAGTTTACTTCTACAGAATTTTTGACATTTTTACGTGAGAACGGAGTGTCTCACAAAACTTCGGCTCCATATCACCCAGCCACGAACGGTCAAGCTGAACGATTCGTCCAGACAGTAAAGAAAGCTTTATATAGTATGGATAATGAACCTGGCTCAATACACGAGAAAATTTTAAAAATCAAATCCCAACTGCGAAGAACGCCTTCTAGACAAACTGGGAAAAGTCCTTACGAACAAATGTTCGGTGGGCGGTTAGTGAGAACGTTGTTCCACGCCATGTTCCAAAAACCACAGGCGCAGATAGCACAGCCTGTCTCACCCACTAACCAGACCGGACGGGATCTAAGAACATTCCGTGTAGGGCAGAGAGTCCAACTACGAAATTATAGTGGGACGAAGAAATGGGAGTTTGGCACAGTGGTCAAACGCTTGGGCCAGCTACATTATGAGGTTTTAACGGATTCTGGTGCGACGTGGAGAAGGCACATTGACCAAATGTTAAGCACCTCAATCAACGGAGCCATAACGCAATAATTAAGGGCGGAGACCTATTGGATATTTACCTCTTTCTTGGCTAATCGCATAGTATATGTCACGTAAAAGAAGAATAATTATTTGAGTATTATGTGTCACTTGTCATTCATTGATAGACTTGAAATAAAATGGTTTAACTAATTTCTCGTATTTATTAATTATCATCAGCTAAGTATTCTAAGCTGCTTATACTTAACCGATGTAATGATTTTATACATTGATTGTATTGTGAACAATTATTAATGTCATTTTAAATCTTCTTAGTCAAAAAGAGGTAAAAAAGATGATGATAATGGCAGTCAAGATGAAGGAGCAGTAGACGGTGATACTGCAGCTCCTAAAAAGAAAAAGAAAAGAACAAAAGGAGCTGTAGCTGCTAATCCTGAAATTTTTAATGGAGATTTTGATGCTAATGACTGTATTGGTAAGTAAAATAGAAATAAAATACCTAAGCATTGTTCTTCTAAAATATATATTTCATCATTTAAGTGCAAAGTAACTCTGTCTGTCTGTCTGTTGCACTTTCACGCCAAAACTACTGAATTGATTTAAATAAAATTTGGTACACAGATAGTCTAGATCCTGAAAAAGGACAGGCTATTTTTCAAGGCGAAATAAAATAGGGGAAGAAGTTTGTATGGAAATTACGTCATTTTTAAAGCTAGAAAAATTTTATACTAAAGGGGGACGAACCCAAGTGATGTGAGGGTGAGTCACTAGTTAATATTTTAGAGAACTATTTATTAGGTACTATAATCTGACAATATTTTTCACTACACTACATAAACTACAAAAATACTATTATTTGCTCACTTTTGCTTCCCCATACATACTTTTATCTACCTTTTCATCCCCTTAAAGTATGTCTTTTGGGATAAAAAATATTATGTCCTAAACTGTATACTATATTACATTTAAAATGGTTCTGCAGTTTTTAGATTTTCCCTTACAAACTAAACATGAATATTTTTTCTATATAAAAATTAGAAATTTTATTTTTATGACCTTGCTAATTAAATAATTTTCATTATTCTATTGCAGATCCCTTCTTTGAAAGGCTGGCAGCTACGACTGGAGATGTGACATCATCCAACAGAGCATTTAATGCAACTTTACCTATACATGATGACACTTTGGCATTAATATTGAGGTTTGAAACAAATATATTACACTATGATTATTGATGTCCATAGTTTCTGTTAAAGCTAGAAAAACTTGAGTGCAATTTCTTTTAGATTGTCGTGTTGGAATACAAACTATAAATTTCTTTATTTATATTATTGCTGCAAGTTAGGTTTTAGGTTGAAATAAGTATAAAATAGATTTATAGGAAAATGTACCAGTTGATGGTTTTACCTGTGGCACTATGGATATTTTGAAAAATAAAAAACGGGACTGAACGGAACTGGAACTGACTTTGGCCTCTGACTGACCTGTGAAATATTTTCACATGTGTCTGACTAGCGAAATTTTTATTACTATGAGTGTAATAAATAAAGAAAAAGTCTAAATATTATTTTAATTAGAAAATGTGAATGTCCACACCTTCAGGTACACCTCAGTTTCACCTTTCCATATATTTTCATATGCATTGAATGTAGCAACACATCTTAATGTCTTATTCACACTAGGCCAGCGTGATGGACTATGGCCGGATCCCCCTCGTATTGAAGGGAGGCCCGAGCCCAGCAGTGGGACGTTAAAAAAGACTGAATAAATAAATAAATAAATATGTTGGGACATTATTACAACAGCGCCATCTAGTTCTGTGGTAAGCTACGTTACGTGCTTGTGTTACGGATACCAGATAGTTGATATACTACACATATACATTTTAAATACATACATATTATAAATAATACCACTACATATTGTGGAATTCACTTTGAAGTACCATTTTGTTGAGTCTGAATTGCAATTTAAGAAACTACCGTGTTTATGTTTTAAACCAGAAATAATGTATGTATTACTAAGATTCCTATCTCTAATTTTCAGAACAGATGACAAATTTCTAGAACCAATTCAAGAGAATGTTTCAGAAGATTTGGATCTAAAAGAACAAATAACGTTGTCTATGAAGTTAGTCCCGGCTTTCTACGAAACTGATCAAATATGTGAACCATTTACTGGCTTTTCTATAAGTAACTGGGATCCCGAGACTGAAGAATCGTGAGTATTTATTTTGAAACTAATCAAATTCAGTTTTAAATAAGTTGTTGTTTTATCAAAATATTCTAAAAATCATTGAGTCAATTTATTGTTATACCACAAAAAATCAAAAAAAAAAAATAGGCTATTGTAATGCTTTAACCAGTTAGGTCTGGAGTTTTTTAAATCTGCGAAATTTTATCCCTTAAATAAATAGAAGGAGGATTAAATTATAACACACAATATTGCATATTTTTTAATTTTAAATGATGATATAATAGAAAATGATTACAAGATTACACAACGTTCTTTTTTTCTTATATCTATTTGTATGTATTTTAGAGAAAATCGTGTTACAAATTGGGTGGACGAAAATAGGTTGAATCTATCACAGCAGGCTCTTGCATTTGATGTGAATGCTGAAGTGGAACCTATTCCTCAGGATGAGTGTCAGAATGATTTGTATGGTGAGCAAAAGTTTTACCAGTCTAATAAATATTTACAATACTTGTGTACAAAATGTGTATATATTTTATATCTTAATTTCTTGTAAGAATGCTTTGTTATCGTGGATTGATAATAATGATTATGCTTGTTTGTCATGGACAAAAAAAAACCCCTTAAAGTGTATATCAAGTACCATTTTTTTTTCAATGTTGGGAAATGAATTTACGCATATCAGGTGCTTATGTGAGTTTTAATGCCTTCCTTCGTCTTAATGGGGCGTCGCAGGACCGCAACTGCCGAAGCAGACCACACAGCCAAGTGGGTGTCCCACAATACAATTTGTTGTCAAGTACTAGAAGTAACACCCACAAGAGTCAAGACATACCGGCCACTAAAATGGCCCGCATCCTTGCGCGTTCTTAGCTTCACGACAGACCCGATTGCCGGACGCTCCCTGGTACCACGACAAGGTGAACTCACGTTGGGGGGGACTATCTAATATCTATAGGGTCCGACCGAAACTGGTTTTTACGACCGAAACCGAAACCGAATTTCGGCAACGCTCTCAGTTTCGGCCGAAACCGAAACTTCCTTACCAGGATCATGTTTTGAGAGAAAAATAAAGAAAACGTTATTATGTTTTTGAAAGCGCCACTATCTTTTGTTTCGCGTCGATCTATTGTTGTCGCTTGTAAAATTTTATATTCAACCTAATGAACGTTTAAAGTAGAACGCGTACCGCTTTTATGGTGGGCTGAACCTCGCGTCCGTTTTATTTCTATTGGCCCCATGACGGTTCCTATAATATGGGAATCTTGTGTATTGACAGGGAACTTTAAAACTCTGAATTCACAATATTATCACCACTAGTGCACTATAGTAAGTACCAAGTACACTAATTTTTGTTTAGGTATAGCATTATCGAGAGAGTTAAATTAACCAAAAAATATTTAGATAGTTTGATTAATGTTGATTGTACTATAATCTATGTATTAGTTTGTTATATTGAATTATTTTTTGATGATTATTCTTATGATATATCACGTGATAAAACTTGCAGAAAATAAAGCACACAGAACATATAAATCGAACTGCAAACACAAGCCAGTTACGGCATGATTAGTCGCTTGGATGGAATTCAACTCGCCGAACATAACCGATCACAGCGCGAGAACTCCCGAATGCAGTTTCGGTTTCGGTCGTAGTTTCGGGAGGTTTGCCGCTGTAACCGAAACTTAACCGAAACCCGTATTTTTGCCGAAACTCGACCGAAACCGAACGTTCGGTCGGACACTAAATATCTATTATCCAGTTACCATCTCGTAACGTAACCCCCTTGGATTAAAGGAAGGCGCGTGCGCAGCAGTGGGATGTTAAAAGGAGCTGAATATAACCTTACCATAAAACTAGATGGCACTGTGTCTTAAGCCCCATTTACACGTATTAAGTAGTTAAGTAGTATTGAATCGTAGTAGTATTTCAGCAAGGTTAAATAAGACTTCTTAATAATTAAACTTGTTATTAGACACACGACTCTGGTGTTGCTAATATATTAGTATTGGTTAAGAGATTAGTAATATTGAAAGATCTACGTATTAGTAATATGACAAATTCTAGGATGCTAATATTTCATATTCACATAATATCTCTAATAACCATTCCAAAATAAGTCGGCTAATATCGTTCGTATCGGTTTCGTCAGGGGAACATCGAGCAAAAATCTCTTTTTCTCTCTCTTTTGTTCATACAAATGCTTACGTGCAAAGGAGATGGATGCCACCAACCTAATATCAGAAACACAACATTTGTTTTTATTTTCATAACATTTATTAATATTATTTATAAATGTTAAATGTTTATGTATTTATTATTTCATAAATGGTGGAAGATTAGTATACTTAATATAATAAATTAATTTTTAACATAATTATTATTACTAATTGCTAGGAATTCTATTGATTTTTAAAAAAAATGAATTTAGCACTATATTATTTAAAAATAGTTTATAATATTTTTAATAAGATTTTACATAGCAAAGGATTATATAATATTAGTAAGGATAAAAGTAATATTGAACATTGAACAGGAATAGAGTAGCGAGTGACACATAATATGCTCTAAATATTACTAATATTGAAATATTAGTTAAGATATTATAATATTGCCATACTAATATATTAATATTAGGTAATCCTTAGAAATATCGGTATTAACCCATCTATACACACGAGTATACGATACAATGGCTGACATAAGAGAGAGAATACAGGTCAGATACCACAGCGCCACAGCCCACACGCGGGCGGAAATAAAATCAATCTTAGCATTTACGAAGACTCACTTAATTTGTTTAAGCTTAAATTTACTAATCTAATAAGTAGTTAACTCACTTTTAACTTAATTTTAAGTGATTAATTGCGTGTAAACAGACAATTTAGTAGCAAGTCGCAAGTTAAAATTAAACGAACTACTTGACTTGCTACTAAATTGTCTGTTTACACGCAATTAATCACTTAAAAGTAAGTTAACAACTTGATATGTGCAAACCGGGCATTATTTGAACGTGTTGTTTCCAGAGGAGGAGCCGCTGGCGGGTATGTCGAGCGAGGAGGAGGCGGACGTGGCGGTGGCGGCGCGCGTGGCGCGGCTGGTGCCGGCGCGGCTGCGCTCGCTGCCCGACGCGCGGCCCAGCGCGCCCGCGCATGCGCGCCTCGAGTACTCCTACTGCGCCATCGTCGCCGCCTGGGCCGGCCCCGCGCACTGGCGGCTACGATGTATGCATGCTGCGCGCATCACTCACCTCTATAATACCACTGGACTGGCTGTTCCAAGCGTTTGACACCAATTTTTGTGTGTCCATTTGAAGCGCCACTAGCGAGAGTCCCGAGAACTAATTTTGACGTATATTGCAAAAGACAGCGAGAAGTGTTTGCTTACTGTATAGTAATTTTGCATTTTCGTTGTTAATAGAACATAAGTAGTAATTATGATGATACGGTTATTGAATAATAAAAATAAAAAAATAAAAATCTTTATATCGACATCATTAGTTTTAGTACCACGAACTCTCGCTACGTCCGACAGCGGCGGACAGCGCCAAAATGGCGAATATCAAGCAGCCACAAAAGCACGTTGACAACAGCCAGTCCAGTGGTATTATAGAGGTCAGTGGCGCGCATACACACGCCCACGCACACACGTTCACGCGCACCCACGTTTAAGCACACATATATGAAATATAATTATGATCAGTGTACAGTGGAACATTTTCATAAGTGTTTGCATTTAACATTTGCATAATTTTAAAAAGTAAAAATTTGACCTCTGTCTTACAAATGATTATCAATACAATTTTAATGAATTATAATTTGAATCAATTACAATTTATTATTTTATTATGTATAAATTTAATATCCAGATTTCAATCATAATACTTATAATAATATAGTAATAGATGCTTTACCTCTGACTTAGTAAAAAGTACCATATTAATAATTCCTTATTTAAAACAGCATCAAAAATGTCAGAACGATCACAATCCACTGCAAGAATCACGACCGACGGCAAGAAACCGCCTCGCACTAAAAAGCAGCTGGACTTCTTAGGCGCTGGTCTGGCCTTCGACGCCAAAACTAACAATGTACCAGACTACGAGCCCATACAACCTGCTAAGATCATGATCAGTAGGAAGACACTGGCCACCGGACACACATGGAATGAGGCTAACTTCAAAACCCCTATTGATAGGTTCGTATTATTCTTATATATTAGTCGCTGAACATTTTAGAAAGCATGTATCGCGTCGGTTCTGTAGGCAACTCTCACTGGCCTTGTTGAATTATTTTCTCATTGGGCTTTAAGAGGAAAAAGTAATAAAAAGTAAGTATTGTTTATATCGTCTAGTTGTGTCATAAAAAATATGAGTAAAATAAATAAATATGTTGGGATATTATTACAACAGCACCATCTAGTTTCGTGGTAAGCAACGAGGCTTGTATTACAGATACCAGATAGTTGATATACAATATATATAAATATTAAATATAAAGGCACTCGGCCTCTATCATCATTATTTAAACTATCCATATTCAACATTTACTATCAAAATGTGGGTAGACGTGGGTTGGCGGACGAAGAGAATAAAACGACGAACTTCACAAATCATACACAATATAATCACTAATTATAATCTCTTTTACAATAGTTCATTAGCACTTCAAAACTCTTAACAGTCCTTAAAGTTCAATTGATAATCCACACAGACACTCCACCGAACACGTAATGTAACTATGCGATGCGAATCGAATGACCGTTGACCATCGTAATGTCTTAAGTCCGCCTCGACTCACTCGCTAATACTCACTAGCGCTCGGGGTTGTGTCAGAGTGTCGAAATGACACTCTAAAAATGTCTATGCGCCGACACGGCCATACTGACAATAGCACGCCCTCGTGCCTCTCCTCCCGTCTCGCTGTTCCAGTTAATCTGCAAGGATAAAACATAATTTCTTTCCAGTACGCTCGCCCATCCCTGACTCTATATAATTACTGTCAAAATATTATGTCTCATGTCACGTGTAAATTTATCTCTCTCGTTTCACCCTACAATGGACCGGACAACTGAACATAGGCGTCCCTTCGACTATCCAACATTCGCAATGCTGACATAGACCGGACAACCCCTCAGCGTCCCTTCGACCATCTAACACAACTGAACTTCACACACACGACCAGTGATCTGATCCGAAACATCGACCTGCATAAGCCAGTTTCCTTGACCTATCACTGTCTCCAGTACAATACCACAAACACACCACAGTCTGCCTTAGAACATCGACCCACATGAGCCAGTCCTAACACCCAGACACTTCTCGAAATCGTTTCAATTTGTCACGCGTCACGGTCACGGTCATAACATTAAAAATCAATTAACTTTATAGAAAAACTACATGTGACTATCGAACACTATCAAAAAGAAATGAAACGGGCTCACCAGGTGATGTAGTTAACGTGCTCATCGATGACTAGCGCTCGCAGACGTTGACCTCTTTGACTGCCGGCGCACTGCTCCCTCCTTTTCTTTCTGGGCATGTTGACGCGAGGTGCCCCGACTGTCCACACACAAAGCATGTAATCACTCGCGTCTCATCAGATATTCGAGAAGACTGCATCGGTGTCTTCTCTGCAAAACTAGGTTTTTCGCGTTTCCTGCAGCAGTCAATAGCTCTATGTCCCGGTACGCCGCAACGGTGACATGTTTCCGTGAAGCGAGCTTCGTTAAAACGAGTTCTTTTCACTTCATTTTCTTGATTATCGTTATCATCATACCTCCGCTTTAATGTTATTCCATTTAGAATGCGAAAGAGTTGAGACCTAGTCGCAATATTATGCGAATGAAGCTCCCTACGAATCATGACATCCTTTTGACTTAATACTGATGCTACAAATCCTGTAATTATGTCTTCAGCCATTTCGGTACGTGGAATGCGTTCTATAATGCTCCATAGTCGTATCGCCGCCTCACATGCAGTTTCTTTAAGGCCTATTTGAAAACTAATCACGTCATCGAAATAATCCTGTGGTAACATAGGCTTAGCAAACTTTGCCAACAGAATTTCTTTTATTTGCAACCATGTTAGTTGAGACGCTTGTAGTTTGGTAAGGCAAGAAGCGGCCCGTCCCTTAAGAGCATGTGTAAGCAATAATAGTAACTCCGCGCCTTCTAACTTCTTGCTATCAACAATTATTTCTGTCACTTTGCACCAACCTTCTATGTCCGCATCCAGACAGTCAGGGTCATACTGAATTAACTGTGTCGGAGGATTACTCGTAGGTTGCGTTTGTGTCGCTAATAATCTAGTTAGTAACATTTCCATATTTTGTAGCAGATTGGATGCCTGCGGTGACGTTGACGCTTTGTTACCTTGTATATTCTCTTCAATTCTTTGTCCTGCATATCCCACTTCTGATAAAGGCACTCGGCCTCTATCATCATTATTTAAACTATCCATATTCAACATTTACTATCAAAATGTGGGTAGACGTGGGTTGGCGGACGAAGAGAATAAAACGACGAACTTCACAAATCATACACAATATAATCACTAATTATAATCTCTTTTACAATAGTTCATTAGCACTTCAAAACTCTTAACAGTCCTTAAAGTTCAATTGATAATCCACACAGACACTCCACCGAACACGTAATGTAACTATGCGATGCGAATCGAATGACCATTGACCATCGTAATGTCTTAAGTCCGCCTCGACTCACTCGCTAATACTCACTAGCGCTCGGGGTTGTGTCAGAGTGTCGAAATGACACTCTAAAAATGTCTATGCGCCGACAAATACATACATATTATAAATATAAACACCCATGATTGGAGTACAAAAATTCGTGCAAACAAATGAATGCCCCCAGCAGGACTCGAACCCGCGACCGCTGGCGCAGAAAGTAAGGTACTCACCAACTGAGCCAAACGTGTCGTCATTGCGCATACACTGGTGAGTACACCAATGTACGTGTATAGTGTTGTAGTGACAATATTGAATATTTCCTGCCCATCCAACCAGAAGGCTAGTCTTAATGGCCGTCGAGGCCAACATCGGTCGGAATTATATTATAATCCATACTATTAAGTAGTGGCATGCTAAAATAATATATTATATTGAAGTGAGACTTCCACAAGGTTGCGTTAAATGCAACCTTGTTGGAAGTCAGAAGGAAGGTTTAATGCAACCTTACAACACAAATCAAGTACCAGGCACTCAGAGACGGGGAAGAATTAACGTCACCACCCCTCAGACGGTCAAGATGCGCAGGTCGGGGATTTTTAATGTGTGTCGTTATGTGTAGCAAAAGTATTACAATATACAGCCTAACTTATGATGTGGCTGCTCATGCTGGTAATCGTTAGGAATTGTTTTTGAAGTGAAATTACAATATCATTAGTGTTTATACAGTGTGTAAACAGTGAGTTAAAATAAATAAAGAAGTTTCACTTCTGACATCTGTACTTTGTACACGCACTTTTTTTAAGAGCTCTCGCAAGTTTAAATTAGTTTCGCTCAAAAAAGAAGTACCTAAGAGGAACTGACCTCTATAATACCACTGGACTGGCTGTTGTCAACGTGCTTTTGTGGCTGCTTGATATTCGCCATTTTGTCGCTGTCCGCCGCTGTCGGACGTAGCGAGAGTTCGTGGTACTAAAACTAATGATGTCGATATAAAGATTTTTATTTTTTTATTTTTATTAATCAATAACCGTATCATCATAATATGTTATATTAACAACGAAAATGCAAAATTACTTTACAGTAAACAAACACTTCTCGCTGTCATTTGCAATATACGTCAAAATTAGTTCTCGAGACTCTCGCTAGTGGCGCTTCAAACAGACACAAAAAAAATTCTGTCAAACGCTTGGAACAGCCAGTCCAGTGGTATTATAGAGGTCAGTGCTAAGAGTGAAATGGTTATTTACAGAGGTCTAGACGAGTCTCACTTCCGCAAGCTGTTCCTACGTCACAACGTGCGCATGCAGCGCGCGCAGGACGCCGCGTCGCCCGCGCCCGCGCTCGCGGTGGACGACGCGAAGGAGTACGACTACAACAACGAGAACGACGCCTCCTACTGTCCCAACAACATACCAGTGTGTATACTTGTTTATGTACACCCTTTTGTAATGTGTTTCGTGGTGCCACTTGTTTTAACCGACTTCAAAAAAGGAGGTTGTTTTGTATATGTTTTTTGTGAGGCTGCACAAGATGTTTTTGCACGCGTAATCTTTTGTATACGAACGTAAATAGCATATTTTTTAATTTATCAGCTCAGAACATGAACTGGCAAAGGTTTTTTAAAAGGTAGTTACGTTTTAACTAAGGTCTAAAAGAAGGTCTTATAGTTTCTGTTAATGGGAGGTTTCTTGCCAAGCTCGGCTCAGATGGCGCTACCAGCGCATAACGTCACCAACTAAAACCTCAATGCCGCCTATTTTGACAGACGTGTTTATTATTATAGAATAGTTTAGTTAAGTTTTTTGTAAAATCAAATATAAGATGGAAAAATGCGGTGTTTTAACTATTGTTGATTTAAAAAATTTGACATAAAATAATTTGACATACACTACATACATACCTACTTGACGTTGCTTACGTTATGCGCTTGTAGCGCCATCGTTGTGTTTAAATACAGATAAAAAAATTAAAAACTTTGAATTTAATGTTAAATTTTATTTTGTTATTTTATGATCTAAAACCAATATTTTCCGAATGCTTTTTACCTAAGCTATCTTAATAATATATTTTTAGATTGGTTTTCATATGGAATAAAATACCGATTTCGATAAACGTAAAATTTTATGTTAGTTTATTACTAAAGCTAGCAAAAATATGTTTAAAAACAGGTCAAAAGGAAGTAGATAAACAATCCCATTCAAAACTCACTCACTACTACACTTTCAATGATTCTAGTTAATAATGGAAATTCAACTATAAATGCAATGCTTAAAGTTGTTTTCACAAAGCTATGTATGAAGCCAAAAAAGCCTCGGACTCCCTAACTAGATAAAACCTGTATGTCAGGAGTCAGCGCCATCTTCCGTATTTAATTACGTAAAGATTACTACAAAGAAATGTTAATAACATTTTTATGCTGATTATTTGTTAATTGGTTATGAATTTTTTAATGCAAAAAGGACGGTGATGAATGGGGCAATGAAGACGCGACGGCGGCAGGCGACCTCCACGACCAAGTGAAAGCGGCTGAGAATGAAGAACTGGGCGATATGTTAGAACCTCCTACGAAGGTATTTTATAATTTAGTTAAAAATTATTGACGCTCAGTTATTGCTCGCAATTTTATTGGCAGATTTGTTTATTCAAGAAGTTCATTTCAAAACTTTACCGATCGACCTTAATTCAAACTGTTATAATGTATTGAAGTAATAAATTCACTCATAAACTTTTGCATTTAAAAAATAGCTAGCTTTTAGATTTGTGTTAAAACAAATGTGTTATTTAATAAGTTGATGTTCCATTCTTATTCAGAACGATAAATCGATTATCGTTCTGAATAAATATTAACAGATTAAAACAAATATTGAACTGTGTTTTGTTATTAGTTTATATAAAAGCAATAATATTCTCAACAGGTGGCGAAAATCTTCATCCCATACGCAATGCGAGCGAAAAAAGTCGATATGAAACAACTCAAGCATTGTACTTGGAAAATTCTAACAGAGAAAACAATAGAAGGTGAAAAAGAAGATGTCTCGGAGACCACATTTTTCAATATATATTCTCGATTACCGAGCAAACTATCGACTAATATGCGCGAGTCACTCAGTGTGCCACTAGCTTTACTATCTGTACTTCACTTAGCTAATGAAAAAGGACTTATACTAGAGAAAAAAGATGACCTCAAAGATATTGGTATCGTAGGACTAATTAAAAACTAATTACCTATATTCTAAAAATATAAAGTCTCCACCATTAATTTTTATAGTATTTTTTTTACTATGGAGTTGCCATATTAACATACTTTCCATCACAAGTGCTGGACCGTTGTATATATTTTTGTTTTATAATTTTATTAGTAGGTAACTATGAAGTTTTGTCCTAGTTTTGTGCAGATGTGTTAGTGGTTCTTTTGTATTCTTTATTATCAATATAGAATAATATACATGATATAAAATGAGTTTTATTCAAATATCCTGTTTTAAATTTTAAGTTAACTATTTTCTACACACTTAAATCAACTCTGTTATTTAATACTACGTTACTAATTATATATTGCACACCGGACTGCCGGATGAATTGCGCAATATTTTTTTAACATCTATTATTATCAATTGAAAACAAAGTCCGAATGTCGCTCGTATTTCTTGTATGGGATGGTTCATTGTGCATGTAATATAATACTATACTAGCGACTCGCTGTTAGGCTTCTTCCCTAGATTTGTAATAATTATAGTAGTATATCAGAATTGAGATGTTGTCGCAGTAAAGAGTATCCCATATGCTGAATCAGTTATTATCATAACCAAATTTAGTTAAAATATGTTCGGTGGTTGTTTCGTGATGCAGTTACAGACAGACAAATATTCAAAACAACTACATATTGATTTGAATTCTGTATCCAGTTAAATGACTATTTCAATGATTTTTTTCAAATAATATTCAATGTATATATTTAACTATTAAAATTCTATTATATTACTGGTAAAACCCGTGGCTCCGCCCGCGCTCGAATTACAATTAATAATAGAGATTGGTGGTAGAAGGTTTAATTTATAATGAATTTAGGGGTATAAGTATATTTTGATGTCAAATATTTTATCATATAACCTATTTGGCAATTATTTATAAAAAAATATAATCATCATAGAGGAATAATAAATAGCCTACGACCTATTTTTAGACCTACCAAATATCACATCACATAAAAAACATAAAAATCGGTGTCAAACTGTTTCTGAACAGTTTGATAACAAACACTGTGACACGAGATTTGTATATATTAGAGATGTATAGATAATATTGTCATCTGTGAACTACGGCTACTATATTATCGTAAGTTTTTCTTATAAATCATCACAATCCAGTAGCTTTTTTAGTAGGGTTAACAAACTTCTGAATTCAGATTTTGCAATTGTAATATCCTGGCCTATACCATCGGGTGTCAATTGATGCCCAACAAAAATGACGTCAATTACCACCGGGCGTCAGTTGACGCCCGACTACCAGCTGTTTTGTTTTTGCTGTTAGAATTATTTTTAGCCTGTATATATTATTGATAGTTTTACTAATCTGTTCTTCATTAACTGTGGAATAGTTCTCGCGTTCTTGATCGCAAAAGTTCCATAGTGAAAAATTTAACTACACACGGACCAATGGAGTTTTTGGGGTGCGTCAAAAAAAGAGCGTGGATAACAACGGTACTTTTGTTTTTTTTTGAATTTTTTTTGAAATTTAATCGTGAATAATGACGTATGTTGTGAAAGTGACATATTGAAGGTATTCGATAAAAAAATAATAATCTAGTGACATGTTGCGGGTATTTTTATGATTTTTTTTTTTTATCGTGCGGGTAGACTCGACTTTGGTCGAAACAAAGTCCTCTTGTAAATTAAATAAACATCCACTTGATATTGTTTATGTTTCATCTTATCGTGTGTATAAGTGGCTAGCGAGAAATGTAACTCGAACACCTTATAACATAAACAAAAAGTTCTCAGAAACGAAAACATTCGATCTCAAGTGTCGCGCGCTCGTAACGTAAACACTTCGGGAAACAGCGCACGCGCAGTTTTTGTGCATTAAGAAGAGAACAGGATATAAGAAGGATGGCGTAACAATACAGTATGAAGTGTTATTACTAAAAAAATGCTATTTTACTTAAGCTTTATTTTTTATTAAACAAATAAACTTTTCAGCAAACAAATCGTGAACATATTTCAATATGTAGAAAGTTCAACAGTAGATAAAAACATTTCAAAATATTTTTAAATGCTTACAGAATAAATGATCTGGTAAGTATATGAAAATGAATGTTTTACACTTTGAATAAACTTAAACATTTTAAAGAAACCTATCTTACGCTTTCCAAGTAAACAACCTACTAATTATTACATATCTTCATATCGAAGAAACAATCACTACTAAAAATGAGTATTAAAACTATAACAACAGTATAATTAGATGAAAGACCAAATAAAGGTATCTGGCAATCAGTAAAGACAAAGTAACAAATGACAACTTAAGTCAGCTAAATCTAATATTTGAGAACAACCTAAAGCTATAATTTTAAGTAAAAAAATATATAAAAAATATCGATGAGTCCGATAAAGAACCGCACTAGCTATCATCAATACAAATCACGCAATTATAATTATCACAATGTTTCAAATGTATGTCCCGGTCACAAGTCCTACAACAAAATCTGAAGTTAACACCAATAATCAAGTTTTGGTATTGCCCGAAAAAGCGAATTATAATTTTGCATATTAAATAAAACTTTGATCTTGTTTATCCAAACATTAGCTCATTCATTCGAGTTTCACTTTATTGAGGATTCAAAAGCTAGAATATGTTAATTAATTAGATGATGGTAGTCACTCGTAAATTGGGTTATAATTATGACTATTCAGCTGCCACTGGTTTTTTTTCTTCGACGTCATTAATAGTTTTCACTGGTGAGTCTTTAGACTTGTCATTTTCACTGGTATATCCTGTGTCTGTATTTAAGGACTCCTTAGAGTCTTCTTTATGTGGAGATTTTAAGGTATCGTTTGAACCTTCCAAAGTATCTGTAGAAACTTCCGAAGCATCTTTATCTGGCGTTGATGTCGCTTCCTTTTCGATAGACTCGATACTATCATTTTTTATATCTTTTTCTTCGAATGACTTATTTTCTATTACTGTTTTAGCACTATCAAGACTTTCGTTTAACTCGTTTTGTGATGAATCCAATTCATCTGAAGGATTTTCATTTGCATTAATCTGTTCGTCATCATTTTTATTTGTTTCCTTTATTTTAGGCTCTTCAGGTTCGATCTCTTCTTGTTTTTCAATTTTTTCTTGTTCAATCTCTTCAGTCTTAAGATCTTCATTTGCATTAATCTGTTCGTCATCATTTTTATTTGTTTCCTCTATTTTAGGCTCTTCAGGTTCAATCTCTTCTTGTTTTTCAATTTTTTCTTGTTCAATCTCTTCAGTCTTAAGATCTTCATTTGCATTAATCTGTTCGTCATCATTTTTATTTGTTTCCTCTATTTGAGGCTCTTCAGGTTCAATCTCTTCTTGTTTTTCAATTTTTTCTTGTTCAATCTCTTCAGGTTTAAGATCTGGCGTATCATTTGTTAATACTGAACTCAAGTCTGTGCCATTTAAAAGCAGTCGCACTAAAGATGGCTCTTTGATACTATCTAAAAATTCTATTTGGAATGTGACCAGTTCGGCGACTAGATCTTCTAACTTAGATTTCGCTGACTCGTTAGACGGGTCGTCTGTAAAGCCTGCCAGCCGGCAGCACTTCGCCAAGGGCTCTACTACCGCAATTTCTTCTGGTAGCTGCCTAAACTCCTCACATTTTGCTTTGTTTCCATAATCTATAAACTGCACGTGATATCCGACATCACAAAATTCTAAGATCCTAGCTCTGTACCATTGTTCATCTTCCGTCCATAACGCAGCACATATGGAGCCGACTTTTAACTCCCCAATAGGTTCAAACTTTTCAGCATCCACTAATTGTTCGGTAATTTTATCGAGAGTTGGCGTCGTATCCTCCAATTGTACGTAAAACTCCTCCAAGTCGTTTACATAGCATATCTTACCGTTGCTGTGTAGATCTTGCCCTACAGGCGTCGGTCTCTCAGATGCGGGATGTTCCTCGCAAAGTCCGACTAATTCCTCAGTAACCGATTTTCCTTCCAGATAAAGTTCCACAATAGAAATATCACCTGAGGCAATAAACTGAACGTTAAATATTGTAGCACCTTCTGCTGCTAGTTCGTTGAATTTGACTTCAGACTTACGCGACCAAGATTTGATATCGCGTGGTTTTTGTAAGGCACATTTTCTCGACAGAGCAGGTTTAATTTTGAGCTCGTCTGGAAGACTACGTAATTCATTAGCTATTGATGCGTTTCCGTAATCCATAAACAGCACTTCCGTCCCTTCCGACCCATCGACAATCACTTGAGCTCTGTACCAAGCCCCATCTTCTGGATATTTGGCGGCACACAACACACCTTCTTCTTTTTCCGTCAGTTCGGGGAAGTTCTCCGCGTCGACCATAGCCGCTTCCATCGCTTGTAGCTCGGGCGCAGCCGTTTCTAACTGTATCCAAAACTCGGACGGCGAATTGACATGACTAGCAAAACAAGACGGTAAATCACCACATTCAGTCTCTTCGGATCTCGTTGCGTGTCCCTCAGACACGAGTTTATCCGTTAAGTTCTGTCCGTTAACGAATATGTCTACATAAGTAGTGATGTCTTTTAGTACAATTAGGGCATCCACTGGGTTTGAAGTGTCGCCAACTAATTGCGTGAAGTAGTCTGACGCGGGCTCAGACCACTGTCCCGTGCCTGTCGGAACCGCATTTACACTGGATTTAATTGCGAATTTTTCAATTTCTTTTAGGTTATCCGGCATAGTTTTTATTAATCCTGGCTGGTTGTCTAGCACATCGGTGTTACCATAATCGATAAATCGCACTGTTGTTATGTCAGAATCGGAATCGAGGATCTCTGCTCGATACCAGAGGTCATCAGCCGAATACTTGGCGACGCACAAAGTATTCATTTCACGGTTTTCAATATCTGGGTAGTTATCAGCATTGGCTTGTAGCTCTGCTTGTATCTCATCTATTTTGTCCACTCTATCGACCATCTGTAGCCAGAAGTGTCCGGGCGAGTCAATATGGCTGATGTATACTTGCGTACAGCCTTCGGGTAGTGAGATAGGTTCCTGTTCCTCTAGCGGCGCTTCTGTTTTGGGTTCTTCTTCAATTTCGTTCGCGATTTGCGGCGCGGCTAATTTCTCATTAACTAGTTTCATGGACAGATCCACGCCATCTAAATGCAAGTTAGCGAGCCAGCCATCGCTACCAAAGTTCAAAGTAACTTGCACTTCCTTATCATTCGTCCATTCTGTTAGTTTCGCGACCGCATCGTCTTGTAAAGCTACAAGACCTAGACTTGCAACTAATGCTAGAGCGCACGGCTCAAAGAACTTCGAGTCTAGTTTCTTTACAACTTCTTTGAGCACAGTTTCAGAATTGCCATAATCAGGGTATTGAATCTTCACCTCTGTTTCAGTTAAACTAACAATTGTAGCTCGGTACCAGTTGCCATCAGACGATTTTGCTGCGCACAAACCATCCACTTCAAATTCAGTTAATGGTTCTGGAGATCCTGGTAACAAAATAAAATACTCATAAAGTTAAGACAAGATATTTTTTAAATAGCAACACTTAGTTAATACTTTCTTAGGTTTACGCGAATATTCGACATTATAAATGAAACTACCTTTTCGGAATTTATCGCGTATTTATTTTGATTTTTAGTTCCCGGCGTTTCGAATGCTTTACAGCAATCATGGTCACGGGAGAGACTAAGGTATTTGACGTCTCAGAGGTTTATATACTTGTTACAGACAGTGCCTACCCACAACTTATACTTGATAAAAAACATAATTTATGAACAAATAACAGTACATATTAATAGAAAAACAAAACTACCTTCTTCATAGAACTTGAACAGTTCCTCCAACAGAGCGGCTATTTTATCTTCATCATTGGACTTTTGCAGGTAGACCTCGTTGAGGTTTTCTATATGCGATATGTAGGCGTTGCCAAAGTTATAGTTGAACACTGCCCTCGTACAAAGCTGAACCACTTCGTTGTAAGCACCTTCATCTGGCTCGAATATTGATATCTTTTGTCCTGTCGTCACGTCGTATAACGTTGAAATTAATCTAGAATGAATAAATGAAGATTTTCAATATAAATCAATACTTTGTTTTCTACTATAATATAATGAAATGAAATGGTATGAAAGACTTAATATGCTGATAAATAACTTGACTATATTTGAAATAATAATTTATATGATTAATATGGTATTTATTAAATTAAAAGTAGATAACAGATAAAAAATGTAAATATTAAATTATTTAAAAATAAGATATTTAATAGTAATTAATTTTTAACTAATAAAAATAACTTTAAATAACATTATAGAAAATAAAGTAAGCTTACTTGATATCTTCGACATCATTGATGTATATAATGAATTTGTTGCCAGTCAGTTTGGTTTTCAGTTCATCCAGAGATAATAATGTCTTTGACTCCGATGTATAGTTATTAAGGCTGCATTGCAAGGACTGGTAATAATACACACTTAGTTCCGTCGGTAGAATCATCAACTAAAATAAAAAAAATAATAATTTACTTATTACAACCATTCTCTTACGCCTCTGCTTGCAAATATATAATTAATTTCTTATTTTTTTCGCATTTTGTATATTATAAATATATTTCTATTAAAATCAGTGGACCAACAAATTATTAACTTTCCGAAATGTAAAATCATTTAAAAAATATACTATTCATAATTATTTACGAATTTGTAGTCAGAGTTATTACATTTGCAACTTTCAGAATAACAGTAGAAGAAAAGCATAGTAGGCAATCCTTGGAAATCCGCCATGTTGGATTTAGAATGACGTCACTTATCTAACAGTACATTGTCATCTAAATTACACATATATGTCAAATTTCAGCTTATTCAGCTGAGGATATTTTAAGAGCTGGAAGTTTTGTTCCGAGCGAACATGCAAGTTAAATAAAAGCCTGTAAAAACAGGTAGGTTATACAAAACTCACATTATCCAGCGCAGTGGTGACCGTCTCCCCGTAGTCGGGTAGCACCGCGAGCACGGCGGCGGGGTCGCTCACGTCCGTCAGTATGGCGCGGTACACGCTGCCGGCGTGCTTCAGCGTGCAGTGCACGCCGTCCGCCAGGCTGTCCGCCGCCAGCGGGGTCAGCTGTGGATTATAATAAAAAAAATGATTATTTTTTTATTGCTTTTATCTTTTTTATGTATATTAAATTATAAAATTGTCGTAAATTATGGTTATATTTTATTGTAAGTAATATAAATGCTAATATTTTTATATTCTGCTAATTTTCATTTAAGTATAGTAATATTCAGAATTTAAAAGATTTTTAGTTTTGAAACACTTTTCATTTAGGAAGAAAAAAATTATTTGCACAAAAACAAAATTGAAATACGTATAGAGCATCTGCCAGGTCCACTATGAACTAGAATAAAATAAAGTAAATAAACCACCTTAGCTTGCTCAAAGTTAGCGATAGCGCTTTCCACTAAAGCGGCCTTATCCAAATCGAGCTGGATGTAAAACTTCTCGAACGACTCTACATAAGTTACTCGGCATAGTAACTGTTGTCCCACTATTATGGTTAGGTCGATAGCTTCATCTGAAACAAATTCAAAATAAATTCAGAAAATTTATACCATGACATTCTCATGTACCAATAAACATATTTTTTATTACTTAATGAACTGCCAGGATTTGTTAAATAATATTTCTAGATATCTCTTTTGCAATATCTTAATACATAACAATTTTATTAGTATTGTAAATAAATTAAATCATCATCATCATCATCAGCCCTTTTTAACGTCCCACTGCTGGGAACGGGCCTCCCTCAGTACGAGAGGGTTCAGGCCATAGTCCACCGCGCTGGCCCAGTGCGTGTTGGCGGACTTCACATGTTTTACGAAAACTTGCTAGGTTCTCTCAGACATGCAGGTTTCCTCACGATGTTTTCCTTCACCGTAAGACAAGTGGTAATCATGATAGAAATGATTCGCACATGAAAATATCAGAGGTACGAGACCCGGATTTGAACCCGCATCACTTGGTAATACAAGCGACGCGTTATTACACTTATTAACTAAATTAAATATTTTATAGTAATTGGTTTGTTGTTTCAAATGCTTTATATCAATCGTTTCATGCTAACAGGAGAGACTAATGTTTAAGACAATAAGGCGTAAATCTAAGAAAGTATTAATTAAATGTACTATTCATATATGCTTTATATTGTATTTGATACTTATATAACATTTAAATTAGTATGCTGTACAACTCACCTTTTAGAGTCACGGACGCCTGCGTCTCAGACATAACAGCAAGCTGTTTCTCAACCAACATATCGGCCACACTCACGCCATTATTCCACAGGGACACTTTGTATTGCTCCTCGGCACATTCTTGGAATACACATTGATATCTCGGTGCGTTAAAGCATAAATCAATCTCAGGGTCGGCTTTCCATTCGCCATCTTTAGGTCCTACGCCGCTCAAAGAACAGTGGACGGCCATTTTCGGTAGTTCCAGTAATTCACTTTCCATTTGCCAAATATCTTTCGCGTCAACTAACTGTTTGTTCCCAAAATCAACGTAGCGTACGATATATTTGGAAAACGGATGGATGGATACTATAGTGGCTCGGTAAAGAACTCCGTCTGCGGGATATCGGGCTAATACTGAAGCACCGACAAATACGTTGCCAGAATAAGACTTGACCCCTTTATATAGCTCTGGAATTTTGTGCATCATTTCTAGAAATTTCGGTTGCAAAGAGAGTATTTGGGTGTAAAAGTTTTCTGGTGAAATGATCCATGTGACGGACACTTCATGTTGAGATCCTATTTCGACTGTCGGTTCTGTGAAGGGAGTTTCTAGTGGCAGTGGATTTGATAGTTCTTTGCATTGAACTTGGTTAAATCTTTTAAATGGCGGTCTACGTTCTCTGCCTTCTTGTGATCGGTAGCTTCTTTCGGATCTCTTGTCGCTATCTGATGCAAACGATCGATCGGCACGCTCACGCGGAGTGAAGTTACTTCTTCCTCTCTCACCCCTATTATCTCTATCTCCTCTTTTATCTCTATCCCCTCTATTATCTCTATCTCCTCGATTATCTCTATCTCTTCTATTTTCTCTATCTGCTCTATTGTCTCTGTCTTCCCTATTATCTCTATCGCCCCTTTCAGCTCTATTATCCCGATACTCTCGTTTTTGGTTCCAGTTTTCTTTTTTATCGCCCCAATTATCCCGCCGCTCGCCTCTCTCACGCCTATCAGGTCTGAAATTCCTATTTCCTCGATCGTCCGATTTATTGTGGTCATCATCTTGATTGAACCTATTATTTTCTCTGAAAAGACAAATAAACTTATTAAGAATTGAATAAAAAGTACTATCGATATGACGTAATTAGTTAAAAGTGAAAGTGTAATATAATAAAATTTAGTGCTGAATTTTACTTTAGACATTAAATAAATTTTTGCAGAGTGCATACTCAAGTTATTAATAGCATTAGTCGCGAAACGTTGGAATTTAATAGATGCAGCTGAAAAGAGAAAACGAGTAGCCACTGAAAATGAAATACCAAACCGAAGCTAATATCACGAATGAAACGAAATGTGCTGAAAGGATAAAAACAAAAACATAAATTTAAACAATATACAAAACGTCGATTCATACAAAAATTTAAAAAAAAAACAAATTATGTAATAGGATATGCATGTAATACCAACTTTCAGATATGATATAACGTTTTGTATACAGAATTCTGATAGCATACAGTGACTACAATCGCAAGGTGCGTGTTGAAGCGTGACGACAAGCAAATGGGGCGAGGAAACGAGTACGGTTTACGAACAACTGTTATTATTGCAATCGTGTTTTATAAGCATTTCTATTTTTCTAGAATAGTCTTCTTCTACTTTAAACATTAAGACCAATTATAACACAAATTCATATTAATTTATCTTACTTACAATATTCTTTTTCAAGTTGAAGCTATTTACAATATTATAAATCAATATAAATTATTCAAGTTTTAGAATTTTAAGGGAAAAACAATTTAGACGAATTAAATTACTTAAAACGTTAACTTAAAGTGCATAATGAGCATATTAAATAATTATTTTGGTGACATTTATATTTCAGAAAATGTATTTTACTATGATACATAATACATTTATATACTTATTTATATATTGTCTCCGTATCAATGCATTTTCTATAAAAATAGAATTTCATTAAACAAAGTCCCATTTTTTTTTTAATTTTAAAAATCAAGGAAATTCTTAAGGAAAATGAGTAATGACTTTTATTTACAATAATATGTAAATTGAAAGGTTATCTAAATGTTATATCGTTATAAACTATAAGATCTCGTACATTAATTTTAATGTTACAAGTGACGACACCATAACACAAGCGTGTACTAATAAAAATACAGTGCAAAACAGGTACACAAAGCGATAGCATATGAGAGGCTATTAGTGTAAAAGTGGCCTAACTTCAAAATTTATTTTTTATTGGTTTTATTGGGTAATATTCTCTCTCAGTATTATTCGAAAATTTAATATTTTTTAAAACATTTAAGAATTGTTAATGTAGCATTGTCCTATTTTATTGTGATTTCATTTTCTTTTTTATTTTTGTTTGCAACGTTACGAATGTTTTACAGGAAACATGTTCACGACAAACATCACAAAAGTTAATTAGTTAGTTGTTATTTACCTCTAAAAATTTTACATAGGATTTCGGAGATAAAAAAAAATGAAATCGACAAAATCCGAAAAGATAGTTTCATTTCAAATGTCAAATATACGAAAGCATGTGTTATTCGGAATTTCGAGTTAGGCCACTTTATCACTGAACCGCCGATACATTTACTATGTACCGCTTCAATCGCTCCTGTGCCTTATGCGTTTGCGCGTCGAGGGACGCCGCCTCGGCCGCCTGCCGCAGCCGCTTGCCGACTCCGCTGCCTTCCTTCTTCCAATTTCGCTTGTCTTGATTACTTTCATTTGTTTTTGGTTTTCTTCTGTTGATATTGTTTTGGGATGATATTTGGGTTCGTTCATATGCTTTTACTTTTTAGTTATTATTAAATCCGGAGGCTAATTTGTTTTAAAATGTAAATGAATAATGTGTTTCTTTGTAAACAAGGTTTAAACAAAAATGATTACCGCAGTGGCTAAATGCGGTTCAGCTAATTTTTTTTTATATAAGAGGTAGGTACCCTAAGTTTTCATGTTATAAATAAGATTCGAAATTAAAGAAACTCGTAAGGTTCAAAATTCGGAGTTTGAACCCACTTCGCCTTAGTTTCTGAAGCAAGTTTTAAATGAAAAATTCGTTTTCATCAATTTTAAATGTTAAATATTATATGTCTTATATGTAAATGAATAAGTCGAAGTCATTATAATTTATACGTGATAATGATTGATTAAATTTACATCTTCATTTATATACTTAAAGTTTCAAATTTTAATGTTTGCAATACAAACAATAAATGCCAGTTTTTAACTTGTTTCCTAACAACATTCACAATAAAAAATATATAATAAAAATTGATTATTCATCATAAGTTAAAACCTATTAAAATAACAGAAATATAAACAAACTTACATAAATTTTAAAATATTCAAACTATGTAACTACAGAAAGACTATATGGAACTAAAAACTAAGCTGATAGTATGTTAATCGATTTTCTTCATTAACATAATCGATACATAAACATTGATGTGCACAAGCTATCTATCTAATTAAAATGAAGCATCATTAAAATATTTCATTTGAAATTATCTGATACGCAAACGTTTTTGTTCTACGTACAGCGATGCATTCAAGTGTAAAATGTACAAGGCAAAATATATGTTACGATACTAAGCCATACTGACTTAGTAATTTGTTTTTGTAATAATAATTATCTAGACTTGGCAATAAGGAGTCATTTTTTCTATACCTATGTGTCGAATATATAAAAAAAGTTTTTAGAAATTATTATTACTATAGAGTTTAGATTTAGTTTTTAGAATTTTAGTCATTTTTTCTGCCTGTTACCGCATCACGCGAAAACCATTAGGCTTTTGATATAATTTAGTATGATGATTATTGATCCGGTATCATTCGGGTCGATATATTCGGGAAAACATGTCGACTTTGAGAAATGTACACTAACCGTTAAAATGTACGTAGGAATAAGCCCGAGCGAAGCGAGGCTTTGTAACTTATACATTCGATATCTGTATCGATAATATCAATAATTATTTTAATAAAATATTTCTTAAAATATTCAATGTACAGATTCGACGAAGAATTTTATAACACGCATAAATATATTTTAGATTAACTAGCTCCAATATTTAAAGGAAACGAAACCACGTTTTCGTTTTCCAAAGTATGGCAAATGGAGCTTGAATTAACGTTTGCTGCGTAACATAAAACATGGTAATGCAATACTTCCATTTAACACAAGAGAACTAAGAAGATACTAACATTATTATTTTAAATCATGGCACAATATGGACACAATCATAATTTTTCTTTTAAATATTGGCAAATTTGAAAAATTATGTTGTGTTCGTCTCTCACACTTACATACGTATTTATTTTCAGTATTACGTATTTTATTATATCTATCATTCATGTTCAAAGTTTTCTTTTTAATTTTTCTAACATCAACATTTTTGAATAAACAGAGAAAAAAATTAAAATTAAACAGAAAACCCTACTTGAGCTGTTAATCCAATGTCCATTCATAATATTATTGCTAAAATTATTGTAATAAAATTGAGTAGTATTTTTCCACACCTGCTTTCATAATACGGCTTACGAGTATATTATTATAAGTCGCTGCTGTTCACACAATAGACAACTATTACGTCCAATTTTCATGTTAATGGCTCCAAATCGTGCCAATTCAGCACAGATTACTTCGCCAATATCCCGTAGAATTATTCTACTAGAATATAGAAGACAGTACTAAAATTCTCAAAATCATATTTTGTATATCCCCATGACAATACTATAAAAATCTATTTTTAATCATATATTAAGCAATTTTTAACGTCCAAGTGCTGGGCGGCTGCCCTTCAATACTCGGGAGATCAGTACACCGCGCTGGCCACGTGCGGGCGGACTTCGCATGTCTTTCGAAAACTTGCTAGATTCTCAGTCTATGTTTCCACACAATTGTCCTTCACTGGACTTCCTGAAATGATTCGCACATGAAAATATCAGAGATGCGAGACTCGGGTTTGAACCCGAGCGCGTTACCACTGGGCTACCACTGTTTTTTTTTTATTATAAATTCTTAATTCCTTACCGTTCTCTGATATCTCTATCCCTGCTCGGGCGCGGGGGAGGCATCGAGTTTTGTTGCTGAGGGGGTGATTCTTCCCAATCGTCGTTATTTGCTACAGGAACTGATGGAGTATTGTTTTCCCAAGATTTGTTAAGGCCACGCCTGTGAAACAATTTTACTATATAGATACTAGCAATTCCCGCGGTTCCGCGTTCTAATTACATTTAAAAAAATATTGGTGGTAAAAAGTTAAAAATGGTTAAACAATAAAATATGGAGTTGGCCACCCTTATCACCGAAATGATTAAAAAAGCTTACGATATTCTCAGACCTACCAAATAAATATACACAAAAAAAATCACAAAAATCGGTCAAGTTGTTTTGGAGGAGTTCGATAACAAACACTGTGATACGAGATTTTTATAATATTAGACTAGTTTTTGCTCGCAACTCCGCTAGCACAGTACGTATTTCGAGAGAAATAACCTACTTATATATGATGCCAAGGTATATAACGTAGTAATAAATGAAATTTATTAGCTGTTACAGACTAAAAAACATAGTACGCACACATTTACTCAGAATCATTTGCATTTATAATACCTAGCATGATTATTAAGTACTTTGCAAGCTACTGATCCGATGGTCTAGTGTTAAATATATACGGCTGGGAATATTATGGTTCAGGATTCTAATCTCAAAAGATGTCAATAATGATGAGATTTTCTAGCATAAAAGTACACAAAATCAACCAAAATTGGCAATAATCATGATACTATATTTTTTGTATACATTAGATAATTTATTAATTAGTATTTCCGCGATATTGAACACAGAACAGTAGTCTAAAAGAAGAATTATTGAAAATACGATATTTTTAATCTGCCATTTTACAGTGGATACATACATGTATAATGTTTTTGAATTCACTTGCGTTGTAATTTAAGGATAGAAAACATGGAAACTCTTTAGTTTATTATATTCCGCATTACTAGCAACGAAACACTGCATTTTACGTATAACTAAAATAACAATTATAAATACATTCGAATTAGGTATATGGCGAATGGAATCTATGTTTGTTATTGTAGTTGAGCCCTTTTGACGTTCTACTGCTGGGTGCGGACCTTCACTTCACGGAAAACATCTTTTATCGTAAGAATGATTGTTTAAAACGATGGTTTCAAAAATGTGATAATGTAAATTATTCGCACAAGAAAATATCACAGATGCCCGTGATTTGAACACGCTTCCTTCGGTTTTTCAAGGGACCGCATTTCATCTGAACTATTACTAACATTCGGGAAAATAAGTATTAAAAATATGTATAGTACTCCATACAAAATAAATATATTTATATAGTGTGAGATAAACTAAATAAATCATTGAATTTTCCCACGCATGTAGCTGACCTTCATTTGTTTAAATAAACATAAAAATTTGCATCCACAGATAAAAAAGACTAACAAAATATTCGGATAAAATATAATAATTCAAAATCATGTCCAGTTAATCATAAATACAGTCCAGTTAATAAACGAGAGCACTGACTCATAAACCTGTTGAAGACGTTTTATAAACTAATTATTAAATGGTATTACTCACCGCTCGCCTCTATCGGGTCGTGCGCCATACTTGTCACTGTGACGTCCCGGTCCCGACCGTTCGAAGCCTTCCCTTTGATCCCTAACATAAAAAATTACATTTTCACAATAAAAAAAAGTAACACTTGACTTTTCACACATTATTTAAAATACGCAAAATAGCTGTAGTATTTTAAATTCATTTATTTTGCTGTAAATTATACATTATAAGGTTAAATGGCGAATTTTTACCTATACCAGTATCTGTGCATGTTGTGTGTACGAATTCTGAATTCAACTAAAAATTTCTTACAATAAGTTCAAAGACCTCGCACGAAGGCCACACAGCACACTAACCATTATTATTTTTTTGTTGCATAAGAAAAAGTTGACCGAAACTCAGTTACATTTGGACGGTATAAGCGCTCTCTTTTTCGCTTTTTAATTAAATCTTCACTTCACACACACTTCGTTAATGACGATTAACCGTTATTATTTCAAGGATTAGTATGGAGGATGAAAAGAAAGTTGAAATATGATCAAATGGGATGTACTTGTAAAATATATATTATGTAATATTAAAATTATTAGTTTATTAAAAGTAACTTATACGCTGACATTTTTATGTGTATAATATAATATTATGTTAAACGGTCTTAATGGTATAGTGGTTTGCATGTCCGATTGTATTTTGTGCGATTCTGGATTCGATCCCCGGGACAAGTTAAAATTGTTCGAGATTTTCAAATCTGAAATCCTCTTTCGTAGCTTGGAGTTAGAAAATTGGCGGTGTAACACCTCCGTGACTCATAGCCTATCTCTACCGCGACTGTCGAATTGTCGTCTGTATTTTATACATTATTTTGTCGATCAATTATTTATTTATACATTATTTTGTTGATGAAAAGTAAAGCATTTTTTATAATCATAATTTTTAGATGTTCCGTTCCTGTGAATAAATTTAGTTAATATATGATAATGAAAGCCACCAAAGAAAGAAATCTGGGTTAAGTAGTTGCATTTACAAATACAATAATGCTTAAACACGCCTCGCTTTCTGTCATATTTATATCTTTGACGTTTATTGTAGCGCTAATTCGAGTGAAAGTCAAAAGTGCAATTGTATTGTTGTCAAATAATAAAGTGTCACATTTTCGTCACAGATTGGTTTGATAGATAATATGGTTTAATGTTAAAATATGTCTTTTTTTAAACCTTGGTTTTTAATAAACAAGGTTCGTCCATTTGCGACCAGTCCTATCTCGAGAGACATCCTCCTTTTTGCGGATTAAAGTGACTTTCTATCTTCAAGCAATGAATTAAAACTCAATTATTACTACATTATAATTAGGTTGTTCACAGATCGAATCACAGACCGACATTTCATTTTATCGTATACAGTTTTTTTTTTCATTCAATTCAACCGAACAATTTATATATATCGAAATAACTGTATAAAAGATACTACGCCCCAGAGAGCTAACAACCGAAGCCGAACAGATAATGAGAATCTATAATGGACATATCTTAATATGACTTATATGAAAAAATATGACTTATTTTATCTAAAGTTTTAGAAAATATAATAATATTCAATAATATAATTTCAAACTTTGCCTTTCTAAGTAATACATGCCTATTTAAATTGCAATGAAACAAAAAAACTAACTTACCGGCCTCGAAAACTGCCTCCCCTCTGTCCGAATTCTTCCCCATCTCTTCTCCTTTCATCTTTGAAACTCTTTTCACGACGGAAACTCTTTTTCCTCTCATCGGGAACACTGCCTTCTGGCGAACTGAACGTTTCTGGCGCATCCTTACGTACTGGAGTAGTAGCAGCTTTAATCTGTTTCCATAAAATAGACTTAATTAGTCGCGATCCAAATATAATAGAAAACATCACATAAAGATAGTATAGCAAAGAAATAAATAATAACTTATGTGTCATATATTAGAAATGCCAAAAAATAATGAATTGATGATATTCAACAACAGATTATTAGATATTTTGTAATTATATATCATCAAACATAATTAAAATAATAATATAATGTATAAGTAAAAACAATTTGTATAACAATGTTTCTCTCTTTCATTCTTAACCAGATCAAGCTAAACACTTATAAGATCTAAACTGTCTTCACCTTGAAAATAATTGCCATTGAGAGACAAAAACTTAGAAGAAAATCCAATAACATACATGCAATTAAGATAATTAAATTTATCCTTACCTCTGCATTAGTTCTCGGTTGTGATAGTTGATGCATGCGTTTAGCCACGTCCAATGGCGGTGACACGGTGTCATCCACTAGTGACACTAACATGGTGTCACTTGACAATACACCAACGACATGTGCCATTAGAGTTTTCTCTAAAGCTATCATTTCCAGCTGATTGGATGTTTTTGATTCCACTGGCTTGCTTTCATAGCCCTGTTTTATAAATAATTTTATATATACCCCAATGGTCATATAATATTGTTAATTCTTAATAATCTAATCAAAATTTTAGTTCCATGGTAATCCACAAGGCTTGTATTATGGATCCAGATTAGTAATGTTATCTGTATAGTTGGGACATTATTACAACAGCGCCATCTAGTTCCGTGGTAAGCTACGTTACATGCTTGTGTTACGGATACCAGATAGTTGATATACTAGACATATAAATTTTAAATACATACATATTATAAATATAAACTTCCATGACTGGAGTACAAATATTCGTGATTAGCAAATGAATGCCCCCAGCGGGACTCGAACCCGCGACCGCTGACGCAGAAAGCAGGGTCACTACCAACTGAGCCAAATGAGTCGTTACTTAATATACACAATAATATACATATTTATTATAAATATAAACACCCATGACTGCACTACAAATATGCAGTCATGCAGATTGCATAACTGAATGCCCCAAGCAGGAGTCGAACCCACAATGAATAGCTCAGCAAATATCAGGGTCTTACAAGCTACAAGCTTAGCATGTTCTTGTGATAAAAAGAGACATATATAAAACATAGATTTTTGTTTGAAATCTTATTCACATAAGAAAGAACATTGTATGAAACATTATGCTAGAAAATTGAATAAGTTGATTCTATTTTCAGAAAGAATAGGATAGAGATATTCACTTACTTTTAATGCACATTTCATAGCTTGTGCAGGCAATTTGATGAGATCTGGTGTAATTGTCCTCAAGTCTTCAACATCAACTTCTTGTTCATTGCCATAATCTACATAAGCAACCACAATTTTTTTCCCCCGAGTATCTCTCACCATTGCTCTGTACCAGTTGTCATCATCAGGAAACCTAGCACAGCATACAGCACCCACTGGCAGCTCCCCGGGTGAAGAACTATTTTCACAGTGATTCTTTACAGCTTCCATAACAGCATTCAAATCATCAATCATATCAGATAGCTGCACATAGAATTTTATACAACTGTCAACATATGAGACTAATACTGATTGTTTACTTCCTAAAGGTAACATATCCATCCATTTAAACTGTAAGTTATCTTTCATATTTGCCATTAACAAGTCTAATACATTATTGTTATCTAAAAATAGCTCTCCATACTGAATTAATGGTGGACCCTCTGGTGCTACAACCCTTAAGGTCAACACTTTGCCATTAACCAACTGCTTGAACGCTTCATTCAAATGTGGACTTTTTTGTAATTTTTTAACACCAGAAAGACAGAATCGCATTGCAAAAACATTAGGCTTTACAAACTCTTCCGGAATATCAAATATATCATAGTATGACACCATTTCAGTATCACCAAAGTCTACAAAAAACAACTTGCATTGGGATCCAGAAAGATTCATAACAATTGCTCTGCAAATGATACGGTCTCCAGACATTCTACCAAGGCACACAGTTCCAATCATTGGTGGCTCAGCCAGACTACTATGTGGCCTCCTATTAATGTCATCCATCATTTCCTGCAATTTCTTGGCATCATATACCAGTTGCACTGCAAATAGCTCTGGACCTTCTTCAGCAAATGACACGAACACTTTGTGCTGAGAATTTACTTCCAATAGTCTACTTTTATATGTCATGGATTTCTTAGGAGAAGGTGGTTTATTTGTTGCTATTGATGTGGATGGTTGTGTAGCAGGCATCGGAACTGCAGTAGAGGGTGCGTGTTGAGGTTGACGGACAGGTGCTCTAAGATTAACCATATTTCGTGATGCCTTGTTTACTAATAATCTTTGATTCACACCAGATAGAACTGGTACTCCATTATAGGGCATTGCCACATTCTGATTGATTCGCATAGCTGAAGCTGGATTGGGAAAGTTTTGATTGATAAGAAATGGAACATGCTCAGTAAAAGATGGAGGATCAGTTAGTAGACTTGGTGACCAACTTGTTACCTGTTGATTGTCAGTCATTTGTAATAATAGAACTTCTTGCTTAGGTACAGGTATAGCTATTCCAAATCGATTAGAAACTAAATGACTTGAAAGATCGTTTCCTTTAAATTGAATTGATATTATTGGAAGAGTTCTTGTCTGAGCTTCCACTGCCGCTGGGTATTCTGCATAGCAAAGTAAACTTTGAAGTTTTAAAATAAGAGGTTCTTCCCATCTTCCAGATGGATGCATAACACGAGACAAATAATAGTCGGTTGCTTGTCCTCGTAATTGTAAAAACATTGGATCATAGCTATCTAAGAAACGTATAGTACTTAAGGATATAATATCTTTATTGCCATAATCAATGAAGTGGACTCCAACTAAGCCAGTAGCGAGATTTGTTGTGCTTATAATTTTAGCTCTATAATACGTCCCATCTTTGTATTTGGCGGCACAAATTATACCTTCATGAATAGCTGCCGGTGGCACTGCTCCCACGCCTTTTTCTAAATTTTCTTTGGCCGTTTCAAATAAACTCTCTACCATTAACGAAGATTGCTGATCGAGCTGGCCACTTATCTTTAGAAAATGTCCCTCACCATCAACATGGGTCACATAAAGTCGAAAAGGTCTTTGAGCTTCTGTTTGTAAAGCCATGGTAAACACTTATCTAATTACGAAGGTCACCAATAAAAAACTATATATTTATACACATAACTCCTATTAGAAAACAAAGTACGTCTAATATCTTGGACTACTATAGCTTTAGTCAATAAAAAATGCACTTTCTTTTCCGTTTACGTTTTCAGCTAACATGGCGATTCGTATTCATATTTTTTTAAATTAGTCTATGTATAGAAGTAAGAAGTCTATGAATCTCACATCTAAGCTATGAATCATTCACTATAAGTCATGACTGTTTGAAATTTCATGTTTTGAAATATAATAGTTAAACTGATATTTTTCATTATAATCCTTTATCACATATAATTCGTACATATTTTTATAATAAAACGTAAGTAATTCTGTACATGAAGTGTACATTATTAAAACAATTACTTTTAAACGCAAGTAATTAAAATTGTATATTTGTCTGTATGTCTGTTCAGAACTAACAAAAAAGGAGGAAGTTTTGAAAGACGTATAATAGTCCGCTCTTGGCCAGCGATGTGGACTGTGGCTTGCCACCTGAATCCTGATGGCTGATACCCTCATATTATGGGAAGGCCCATGGCCCCAGGTTAGATGTACACGTAGGTACACCTAAAAAAGCTCCCGAGTGAAGCGATGGTAAGCCATTAGTATAGAAATTCGACACTCTTTAAGAATATCGATAATGGGGTATAACATCGATTTTTTTAACGTGTCTCAATTACATTCTGTAGTGATAATACAACATTAAAAAAACACCAATTTTTTATTCAATAGATAAGTGTTATAAAATTGGATTTAAATTTTTAGATTTTCAAATTTCGCACTTCATGGGTAGAAAACGCTGAATGTAGTGGATGCCATTATTACTCTGTGTGTCAGTATGTCAGTGGATTTTGTAAACAAATGCGCTGATGATTTGTATGAAATTGATAATTGCTTATAGTTTAAAAATGAGTTATTATTCTACTTATTGTTGGTGTGCTGTTTCTGAATGCAAGAATACTAGTGTAAAAACACCGAACAAATTATTTATTTTTGTGTACACGGCGGTATGATGTAATAAAGTGACGTCTGGTGGTTTGCTGAAATATTTCTTGGATTTATTTGATTATGATATTCATAAGAAGCGTCGGCAACCAAAAATAAAAAAAAAACCTACAATAAATAAGATATAAAATTGTATAAGTAAATATCAATATGAAAAAAACTAATAAAATTAATACCCATTCATCAGGGAGATGTGGTTGTTTTCGAAGCCATTCCTTAATAGCAGTGAGATCCTGATCTCTTGTATAATATAAAATTGAACTGAGTCGATTATTTTTTGGAAAATCTTATTGTGATAGTCATTATTAATCATAATTAATGCATCATAATGCAGAGGTCGAATGTATAGTTCTTAGAATTTTGTCTGTCTGTCTGTGACCGCATCACGAGAAAACCACTGGACATCTGATGAAATTTGATACGATGATAGCTGGTTCCGGTATCCGGTTCAGGATATAGGAGACTACTTTAACTGGAAAATGGCTCTTTTCTGAAAAATCTCAACTAACCATTACAATCCGACTATAAAACATCAGACAGCGTGTCACTATGCACTGGCATGACAGTCTAAAAATTTGATTTCTGGTTTTCAGAATGAAGGCGGAGCCGCAGGAAATGCTATATTTGAATATTTGTCGCACATGTTTTTGCCGTATGCGATAAAGAGAGTTTTTACCAAATACGGTGTAAAAAATGGTGTGATTTTTAGTTGATCATTATTAACAAAAAGTCGGGCTGAAAAAAAATTTAGTTTTATTTAAAAATGTCAAATATTTGCAAAATCTAAGAAATTACTCTATTTCTGATGACGTGATGATAATAATAATAAAGTTATACTACACTCATCTTATCTATCTGATCTTTTGGACATATCATATCCAAAAGATTTTTTCTTAGCAAATAACAAGAAGTCTATGAATATAATAATTTATTTGACTGTGTCTATATGAAGTTTGTTTATTATTCATCTATGGTTTATTTGTCTGTGAATGTGTGAAATGTCAACATTATCTTGTTAAAAACCATCATAGACTAGAATTCTCCGTTGTCCGACGACCGTTGTCAGTGACAACTTGTCACTTGTCATTACCTCACGGACTATAACTTATTATTAAATATTTCATCCATGAGTTGAATGGAAAGTTGAAAACAAGACTACTTTTACTTTTAGTAATAATTCTTCCGTATAATTCACACAATATTTTTTTAACTTTGGCGCATAATAATGTAATTATTTGTATATTCATGTTGACATTAAAGCAATAAAAAGTTATTGTAAGAATCATCAGCAATTTAGTAACAAGTAATCATTACCTTTTATTTCAGTATAATATATTGTTGAAATAAAAAGCATACTAAACAATTCGAAAATGATTGAAACTTGTTCGAAACGATATATGTTACTAGGAACAATCTTATTAGGAGTGTAAGTGTATTCAGTATTTTCATGTATCAAGTCAAATTAACCAATTTTGTAGCATATTGTTGCCTCTTACTATTTAAAGGAGTTACTGTAATTATATAATTCACAGGTTAACCATTGTGATTCTTATCTTAGAATCACAATTAGCTGATACCCTCTCAGGAAGCCAAAGAATGAAAAACAAAACATTTCCTACTGAAAACAACTCAACTTGTTGGATGCACCAACCATATACAATTATAAGTGAATGTCATCCATGTTCAGGTATAGCAAATTTAATATTAATAATTTAGATGTAATATTTGTAATGCAAGCCAATACTGCTAGTGTATAAGATACCTACATGTATATCTATTGAAGAAAGTCTCTTTATTTGCTGATATAATCTAATTTTAATACTAAATGTAACTATGATATTTAGTACAATAAAAGTAAATTATGATATACTTGGGACTTTATAATCATTTAAGGTTATTAAAAAAAAATTAAATCATAAAATATTTTAGTAACATTAGACTGATATAGTATAGTATTTACAATTTTATTACTTGTAAAAAAATTATATTAACAGTAATTATTTAATGTCAAAATAATTTCAGACTTTGAAATTCGGAGTAAAAGTATTGGAGTATGCATTCATACCAGTTTTAAAGAAATACTAAAATGTGAAAATGGCGAGACAGTAACAAGAAGGTAAATATGAAATATTAGTATCATTTCTCACAATAATATGTGTATTGTAATGTATCCTGATTGCTAAGAGATTTTTTTATTTTTTTTTAATAAAATAGAACTGTTTATTTATAAATAATTAATTATTACAGCTGTGATCGAGTTGCATTTTTGGAAGAAAGGGCATACTGGAAGTTTACTATTTGGTCTTTTATTATTGGAATGGCCTCATCAGTGGCTGTTATGCTAAGAATGAGAGTTCTTAATTATAGAGCTAAAAGAAGAGCTCGCCAAGTATTAAGTAATGGTTCCATATGAAGTCTTTAATTATAACTAATACCTAAAATATTTATTGATAAAAGTAATAAATGATAGACTTTAAGATGTAAATATATACTTTATATCAAAGTTTATGGTAAATATTATTAATTTATTTATAAATGATAATATCAAAAATATTATAACTGTAAATAATATATAGATGAAAATTCTTTAGTATTACATATTTAATCAAAAAGTATTTTAAGAAGTTCACAAATAACTTTTACATTGACACTGTTTCCTAAAAGTCTGTAACATTGTTTTAAGGTAACACAATCTGGAAATGTATAACTTTGTGGAAATGACATTAAAGAAAGAACTTCAGTGGGAGTAAAAAATCTTAATTTCATTTTCTTAATTGTGGCTACAAATTCATCACTACCAACTTCATGTTTGTTAGCTTCTTTGTAACAATGTTGGGCTTCTTCAGGTGTAAGCTCTGTAAAAACAGAACCAGTACCTTCAACATAATGTGTATAAGCTTTAGTAAAACAACAGGTTCTTCTAGATTGACTAAAGCAAATATCTAATACTTTTGCTCTTTTCAACAACTTATCACTGACTGTAAAAGTTTCAGAAACATTTTTCTCCACTATTTCTTCTAAAGTCACCGGGTCTTTGTAACTTTTTGGTAGACTTCTAATCTAGAAAATAAATAATAGTTTTTTTTCCATAGCAAAATTATCAAAGTTATAAATATAGATAGACCAAAACTTACGATTTCTTCTTTTTGTTGATGGTGCCATTTATTACCATTTCTTCTTGCCAAACAATAATATCTTAGTCTAGAATTAGGTACACCAACATTTGTTGGGCATAAAAGATATTCTTGATATTCAAAATTACATTCTTTTAATTTATTTACAAATAATTTTCTTACAGTAGAACATTCAAATCCTTTAACATTTTCCATTAATATGTAATTGATTTTTTCTAAATGTACAAATAAGTTTAACAAATATATAAAAGAGTTTGTCCTAGGATCATTTTCATCTAAATATTTTCCATTTCTTGTAAAGGGCTGACATGGTGGTGACATAAGCACGGTGTCAACACCAAGTTCATTAATTTCTTTTGAAGTCAAAGATTGAATGTTTTTATTTAATAAAAGAGTATTAGGAAAATTGTGCTTATAAACCTCATTTGCTACAGTATTAATATCAACAGCCATTACTACTTCACCATTCAAGCCAGATTCTGAAATCAAAAAAATATACTTATTATTATCGATTGCATAAATTGAAAAAACTTAGTTTATAACTAGTATGGAGCACATGTCACCATTCCATGCACAATGCATGCCTCCAATTCCACTATACAATTCTAAGATTTTGTGCTTCATTCTTAGTATTAAACTTAAAAATGTAATATGTAATTTCGTGATTTTAAGTATCATTCAATAATTAAACACGCTAAAATAGTAATTTTCATTGGGACTCCGGACTTTTTTTTTGTTTACGTCAATTGTCATTTTGAAATTTGAAGAGTGAAGACATTGACGTTGACAGTTGACACCATTTACCCCTCCTATCCACGGTCAACAGTGACCGACACAATTTTAGCACCCCATCGAAGGATTTTTGAAATCAATATGGCCTGAATCGATAGGTCTACGTTCGGTCAGGATAGGTCCACTATCATTTTTGTTAGGTCGCCTGTGATTTTTTAATAAATATTTTTTTAAATTTAACTATTATTTTAAAAAATTTTAGCACCCCATTGAAACTGAAACTGATTAATCTTTATATTTCTACATTCTTTATCGTTAGGACAGTTTTGGTCTCTATACGTTTTGCTTTTATATTATCCATTTAGTTTTTTTATTAACAATTATAAATAATTGACATTGACAATGTCATAAGTCATTTGACATCTCATTTATGTTACCTTTTGAGCATTAGCTTCTTGTATTTTGGCTATACATTTTTATGTCATATTTAATATGTATTGTATAGTCTATATATAGTTATTTAATATTATTATTATTTTTGATTTGTTTTTAATTTATTGTTGTTGATTTTTGTGTTTTCTTTATTTATGTGTATCATTATTTTTTATGCCTTCATACTTTCTACTTTGTTTATATTCGTTTAACAACAATAAATTACAAACAAATCAAAAATAATAATAATATTAAATAACTATATATAGACTATACAATACATATTAAATATGACATAAAAATGTATAGCCAAAATACAAGAAGCTAATGCTCAAAAGGTAACATAAATGAGATGTCAAATGACTTATGACATTGTCAATGTCAATTATTTATAATTGTTAATAAAAAAACTAAATTGGATGAAGGTTCGACTGACCATATTTTATTTAACTGTCCAAAATTGCAATATTCCCTTCACGACATAACCCCTTCCCAAATTCACCGCCCAGTTAACTCCAAAATTTTATTATCTCTTGTGTTTAGCCCATTTGTTAAAAAATTAGTTAAATTTATAATTCATAATAAAATTCATCTATAACGTAGTGTTTATTACCATCTTCTATCATTATACCATTTTATGTCTTAAACCGATCATTCATGTATAATTTTATTATCACTCTCCATTTCTAAATTTCAAAATTACCGCTCAATCTTATTCGTGTCTTCCTCACAAAACGCGACACTGGCAGAATGTATTGCGTCTGTAAACGCAATCCCAAGCCATCTACGTTAAAAAAAAAAAAAAAAAAAAAAAAACTAAATGGATAATATAAAAGCAAAACGTATAGAGACCAAAACTGTCCTAACGATAAAGAATGTAGAAATATAAAGATTAATCAGTTTCAGTTTCAATGGGGTGCTAAAATTTTTTAAAATAATAGTTAAATTTAAAAAAATATTTATTAAAAAATCACAGGCGACCTAACAAAAATGATAGTGGACCTATCCTGACCGAACGTAGACCTATCGATTCAGGCCATATTGATTTCAAAAATCCTTCGATGGGGTGCTAAAATTGTGTCGGTTCAACAGTGGTCTTTCCGACGCAGAATAAAAAAGTACCAACCTCTAGAAATTTAAGTCAAGGTATTGCTTGTAGCTTTGAATATAATGTGTAATACCTCATTTACATTCAGCCCCTGCCGTTGCCCCTCGCGCTGCCGGCGATAATTCCCTAAATACTGCTGTAGCAGGATCGAGAGGAGTGTGTGTTTACATACTGCCCTACCACTCACTTCGCTTTCAAGTTTCGGCAATGGCAGATGTCGAAATAATTACAGCGGCCGCGCTGTCTCTTTTTGCGATACATAATTATGTTCGATATTTAAAAAGATCCAGGTGCTCGGCGAGTACTGAGCGTCGGAGCAGAATGTAAACACGCACTGCCGCTCAAGCTGCCGGTCCTTTGACTTCCGCACAAAAAAACCGCCATTTTGGGGAGCGCCGGGCAGCGCGAGTTCCCAGTATATTATCTATACTCTTTGAGCGCGAGTGGCAATGGCAGTGGCATGAGAAGTATCGCGCTTACACACTCGTCCTGCCCACTTCCCTGCCCACTTCCCTGCTCACTACGGCTGAATGTAAATGCGGTATAATATATGTAACAAGAAATAGAAACTACTTATTATTATAAATATTTGAATCAGCAGTCAAAGTGAACCATGTGCACATTAAATCCATAAAACGGTTTTTATTTTCAATATTCTATTCAATCACCTATTGGCTATTCCTTTATAAATAATATAGCTTATAACATGTTGAAGTAAAGGCAACAAATCTAATGAGGGTTATCGTGTATGAATTTGCTGCTAGGGGCGCTTGTGTAGCGTGAGGTCCATCGAGTATATTTTTTTTTTTTAACGTAGATGGCTAACAATCGAGTAATTTATAAAGTCTCCAAATTGTCAAATGTTTGTCGTTTGGTTACACAGTTTATTGCTATTTAAATTAATGTTACGAATATGTAGCAATACGTTAAATTAATTATGGCTAATATGAGTTGCGATTCGCTACTTACCACTGTTTTAAGACTGTTTTATCTTTCGGAAATTTATTTCCCGAGCGAAACGGGACTGCGCAACATTATGGCATGGACAATACGTTTATGTACGGTTCTTTTATATAAAATATGATTTAAATGTTAATTTTTGTTTTGGCTCCTATAAAAACAAATTTTGATAGCCGCACTTTAGGACCTCACTGCAATGCGCCACCAGGGGGCCTAGACAAATGCCTTTTCTGTTAGCATTAACGCCAAACGCCAGCTAAAAAATGTATGAAAATGACATTGTCTGCGGACGGACCGTTCCGCAGACAATGTCATTTTCATACATTTTTTAGCTGGCGTTTGACGTTAATGCTAACAGAAATGGCATTTGTCTAGGCCCTCTGGCACAGACAATTCAACCTAATAGACTCCGCTTTCAATAATTTTAGTACGAAAACAAAATCGCCAAAACGTGACGGGGTGCAGGGGAGGTTGTCTATTTTTCATTGGTTCGTTCAAACTCATGTCAAACTTAACAATGACTAGTGATGGACGAGACTCATTTATCGATATCGATAACTGAGTCGAATCGATTATTGTATAATAAAAAGACATGTTAATTGTTATACAAATTTGAGAGAGAACGAGATATTTGCAAAAAACTGATTTTCGCGACCTTTTGACCTTGATAACTTTTTTAGCCGGCACGATATTAATGTCGATTTTTCACATCTTCATTACAACGCCGTAATAAAGGTGTGTACAAAAATTCAGCTCACTAGGAATTTTTCCGCAGATAAATCCTAAAATGACTGGACTATATAGTAAGAATAGTAAACATCTCACTAAAGTAAAAAAAAATTAAAAGCAGTCATGAGGACTGCCAACAGAAGTGAAAACTTAACACTATACACAAACAGTTGTTATTTTTAGATAATCACATGAATTGTTATATCTTAAATTTAAATTTGTAAATTAAAACTTTTTTCATTTACCTGATTTTGACATCTATCGGCACTCTTGAGTGTTAGTGGCCGTGTCGATGACGACTTACATGAATTTACTCTACATCCAAACTTGCTTATAGAAGTTTTCACTTCAATGTCGACTATTGACCCTCAAAATGTACTAATTTTGTATAAAGTCTTCTTTGCGATTTTGATTCGGATTCTTTTTGCTAAATAAGCCAATCGGATATCAATATATTTATTATACACGCATTTTATTAAATTAAATAAATGATTTACGTTTTCATAATCAATCTGATACTGCATTAAGTCGGAAAATAATTGTTCGAAAGAATTTAATGTTTTTGAAAAAAAAATCTTGGTTTAGTTTTTTTTAAATCATTCATCCGAATGGTAACTTCACATCAGCTTCTTCAAATTAAATATTAATATATGTTTGTCGATAAACGTAATTTTTATGTTTACAATGTGTCTCATCACTAGTTGACAAGTGCTAATGACAGAACGAGATAATATTATGTTAATTTATCTACGAAAGAAAGGGATGTCAAAAAACTAAAATGACATAAGTGTCAAGAAGACGCGAGCTCTTTTTATATTTTATTTTTGGGTAATTAATGATTTTTTTGACTTCCCTGTGAAATGTAATACCATTTTTAGTGAGACTAAACGTTGTACTACACTTTCTACACCGATATACAGAACAATACGGCATTATAACTGTAACTCGGACAATGTTATCGCTGTCACTGTCGGCGGCGAACTGAGGAACGAAAAGGGGCGGGGCCGGCTGTTATGCAGTGTCACTGCCAAACCTTGGCGAAAGCATATCCCCTGTAAAGCGTCGTCTATAGGTTGAATTGTCTGTGCCCTCTGGTGAGCCAAAAAACGATAGTCCTCATTAAGATAATTGTTTTTAAATGAGTCGTACTTTTTTACGGCTTAAATTTTTCTTCTACAAAGTTACCCAAGTTCTATGTGGTATAAACCTTGGCCCCGAGGCATTTTTTTTTATTTTTAGTCAGCTGTCACTGTCATTCACAAGCAGGTTTATCACTGACCCCATGGAGATTAGAAACCAGGAGAACCAAGGCCCTAGAATGTAGTGTCTCAGAAATATTGTCAAACCAAGGAGGCGCTGCGATCGCTATGTTGTCTCAATGCCTAACTTCACGTTGTCACAATAGTGACAGTACTCATAAATAGCTAACTTGACAGATACTACTTATTGACGCCAGCGCGCTATAAACTCTACAAATTTTCAGAGACAGACGGGTAATGCTTTAGTATGTAGCGTTGGTTCTCCTGTATCTAACCTCCATGACTGACCCACTGACCTCTATAATACCACTGGACTGGCTGTTGTCAACGTGCTTTCGTGGCTGCTTGATATTCGCCTTTTTGGCGCTGTCCGCCGCTGTCGCACGTAGCGAGAGTTCGTGGTACTAAAACTAATGATGTCGATATAAAGATTTTTTTTTATTTTTAATAATCAATAACCGTATCATCATAATTACTACTTATGTTATATTAACAACGAAAATGCAAAATTACTTTACAGTAAACAAACACTTCTCGCTGTCATTTGCAATATACGACAAAATTAGTTCTCGGGACTCTCGCTAGTGGCGCTTCAAATGGATACATAAAAATTGCTGTCAAACGCTTGGAACAGCCAGTCCAGTGGTATTATCAAAGAGTATAGATAATATACTGGGGTATTATCAGAGACATGATACTTGAAGTAACATGCATAGATGAAAAATAAAGGTAACATGTCTCTGGGTATTATAGAGGTCAGTGAGGTTTATACAGTTTTATATACTATAGTTGAATGACCTTGATTTTGAATTTCGATTATGGCAATTCACAATTGGCATTTGTTTGGCAGTTATGGCGGAATCAAAATTGAGTAAGGACGTGTTTCATGTCAAAAGTGATAATAATACCGACTCCAAAGAAGATGTTTACCTCGAAGAAACATTTTATATTCTTTCTAAAAAGAAATCTGTTTTTCGTGTCAGGCTTACATCTAATGGATTATCTTTAATTAAAGAGACCGATAATAGTTCAAGAGAGCAAACAATACTTTTGCGGGATATTATCGGAAGTAAATGTATGAGAAGTAAAAGACGGCGTGTTGGGGCAAGTTCTTGTGTTTGCAGTTCGCTTGTAGGCCACCAGCAGCTTAAGGTAGTCGATGAAAACAGTGGCGACCTTGATGAAAGCGATATTAGTGCATATCTTTACATATACGCTTACAATTTAAAGCGCAGCCGCCGTAGTTTGAAACGAGAAAGAACAACAATAACATTGCGGTTCCGATCCTTTGATAAATATGAAGACAATAATAGGGAAGCACAAAAGTGGAGAACCACAATAAAATGTTTATTAGCAGATCATCCTATATCATACAGTTTACCTCACAATGAAAAAAAGTTGTTGATACTATTGAATCCTAAATCGGGCCCTGGAAAAGCTAGGGAATTATTCCAAACCAAAGCAGCACCGATATTACAAGAGGCAGAGACACCTTACGATCTTCATGTTACAAAATATGCACAATATGCTCGTGAGTTTGTCCGTACGAGGAACGTTTATGCTTGGCGAGGTATCGTGGCAGTGGGTGGTGACGGAGTTCTGTTCGAAATATTAAATGGGATGTTTGAGCGCTTGGATTGGCAACAAGCTCTTGCTGAAGTGCCACTAGCAATATTACCATGTGGTTCAGGGAATGGCTTAGCTAGGACCATCTGTCATCACTACAAGTGAGTAATGATATATATTTTTTATCATAGTTGTTCAGATATTGAAAGTAATATTTTACATATGTGCAGATAGTGTAAAAGTTATCTGATAATGGATTTTCTTAATTATAGAATATATATAGAAAAATGTAATTTGTATTATATATTTTGTATAGTAATCATAAAAAAATATTTATTTTAAAAATAATTATTTTTTTTGAAAATGTCACCAAAAATTAAAAACAATTTGACTACTGATTTACTTTGGCTAATAGTTTTTGTAAAATAAAAAAAGAATATTTTTTTTATTCACTAAAACAACCATTCTAGATATTTTCTTGATAATTCTCTGTCTGGAAATATTTTTCTTTCAAACTACTACCATAAAGGTCAGAATGAAATATTAGTCCGAGAGCCAGCTGTATGCTACACCTATGGATTGAATACACGAATAATTTTTCGCGTGTGAGTACTACTAACTATAGATCTATCAGACGACACTTATAAAATTGTCCGATTTTGGCCACATGCAAAAATATGACATCACTTCCGGTTGCGATTTTGAATTTAATATCATTTATATGCATGATTTTTGTTTAGTCATAAAACTCGACTTTTTAAGGAAAATACAGGTTGACACTATTTTTTTAATCAAATCTCCCTGTTGTCTTGGTTCCACCTACGAACGAACCATGCTACTACTCTACTCTTTTATTATCAATTATTCAATTATCAATTTTTTTTCTGAGATACATGAATAATTTTTTTTAATATTCTTAAAATATTACTTTTTCATAAAAAAATAGGTCGACATTATTTTTTTAATCGTATCTCTCTGTCGTCTTGGTTCCAACTATGAGCGAACCATGCTACTACTCTACTCTTTTATTATCAATTATTCAATTATCAACTTTTTCTGAGATACATAATTTGTTGAATGCTTATGTATTTACAAAAGAAAATGATCTTCAATAATTGATAATATTAATAATAGAATAATAAATAATTATCGTAAATATGCTCTTTCATACTTACATTTTGTACCAATTGTCGAAATTCTTCCTGATATTCCGCATTTGTAATCATAAACTTCTTCAAACACGCACTATGATAGCTAATACTTTGGTCGCAGTCTTGAGGTAACTCGATGTCATTATACTTGAACTTTTTAGTTTTCGATATTTTCGATATGCTCAGAAAAAAAGTTGATAATTGAATAATTGATAAAAAAAATTGGAGAAGAGTAGTAGCATGGTTCGCTCGTAGATGGAACCAAGACGACAGGGAGATACGATTAAAAAAATAGTGTCAACCTGTATTTTCCTTACAAAGTCGAGTTTTATGATTAATTTAAAACAAAAATCATGCATATATGCAATAAACAATTGTGGGTAAGTAGATCATAAAATATATAAATATTCTTCATTTTTAAACGCTTTTTTAATATGAACGTTCGGTCGACAATGTGTTCCGGCTGAATAAATGTTGTCGACCTATTTTTTCTAGTAATTTCGAAGTTCAACGATCAACAAAACAATTTGCGAATCGATGTATTCGATGAGTTAAGATAAATAAAAAAAATACCTTCAATGACGGTCGACACAACGTCGCGGATAGTTAGAACCTGTCGACCTCCGATATTCTTGTTGTTACATACACTTAGGTGCAAAACTGTCCCAACCATACATGAAAATCGTATTTTTAGTAAAAAAAAGAAGTGAAATAATTATTCAAAATTTTAATTATATTTTTACAATAGCAGACATGACACAAAGTTAGAAAATGAAAAATTAAATTTTTACATCTCTATTATATATTCATAAACACAAAATAATATTGGACCGCTTTTGCACCGCTTTGGGAAAAATAAAAATTCGAAGCTGTAATATTTAGTCCGGAGACCTTTTACTTTCTTCACTTCTGCCAATCTTTCTTCAAGTTTTGCACCTAAGAGTACATGAAAATCTTCAAGTTGGTATAAATTTCAGTAGTGTATCTTATCAAATGATATTAAATTCAAAATCGCAACCGGAAGTGATGTCATATTTTTGCATGCGGCTAAAATCGGACAATTTTATAAGTGTCGTATGTTAGATCTATACTTAATAGAACTCACACGCGAAAAATTATTCAAGTATTCGATCCATAGGTGTAGCATACAGCTGGCTCTCGGACTATATGTATTATGTCTTGCATTAGACTGCAACCTTACAATGATTACTTACAGATGTATAATTATGCATCTTCAATCTTCATTCATATGTCTTTTCCGGCCATGGCTCCCTCATTCTTGCAATCTCAATGGGGCCAAACTTTCAAGTTTCAACACAAGGCCTATCCCATTTTTCAAGCTACAAGCGAGCAACCATCTGGTCTCTTGCTATTATAGAAACAAAAGAATGTTAACCCTTATTAAAGAGAGCAAGAATGTCAATGGTGGCATCAGCTATTTTGATAATTTATCTTTATTAAGAATTTTGAGTTAAACTTATACAACAATTATAAAACAAAATAATACAGGCAAATTTGGTGTTTTCAAACAAAATATAATAAGAAGGTATATTATATAAAAACACAATAACTATGATAAAATAATGGATAAGCCAATTAACACTAATGGCTTACATAATGTTTTAAACAAATTATGTTTTTGTACCTGATTAAAACAAAAACAAAACACTAATTTATGTATTATGATACATAATTTTTACAGTATATTATTAAGGACATAAAACATTAAAATGACATTACTTGTTCTGGCTAATCTCTGAAACGGCTGGAGCGACTTTGACAGGACTTTCACTTGTAGATAGCTGATGTTATAAGGAGTAACTTGGCTACTTTTATTTTAGAAATTTTATTTATTTTAATTACGGGACGGATTTTTGTGCTATAAACTTTAAATTTGGAAGGGAGCACCTTGGGACGAACCTGAGCGAAGTGAGGGCGAGTCGCTAGCTTAATCTAAAGTTCTATTGTACCAATAATCTGCGGGTAAAATAGCTGTGGCGTACGACAAACAGATATGACGAGTTTAATATAAGAGTTGTTTGTACAATTTAGCCACAAAACCCTAAACAAAACACTAGTGTCCGACCGAAACTGGTTTTTACGACCGAAACCGAAACCGAAACCGAATTTCGGCAACGCTCTCAGTTTCGGCCGAAACCGAAACCGAAACCGAAACTTCCTTACCAGGATCATGTTTTGAGAGAAAAATAAAGAAAACGTTATTATGTTTTTTCTTTTTGCGCCACTATCTTTTGTTTCACATCGATCTGTTGTTGTCGCTTGTAAAATTTTATATTCAACCTATAAATGAACAAAGTTGTCAAAAGTAGTATTTCGATTGGCCACATGACGGTTCCTATATGGGAATCTTGTGTATTGACAGGGAACTTTGAAACTCTGAATTCACAATATTATCACCACTAGTGCACTATAGTAAGTACCAAGTACACTAATTTTTGTTTAGGTATAGCATTAGGGAGAGAGTTAAATTAACCAAAAAATATTTAGATAGTTAGGTTAATTTAAGACAGCGGTAGCCCAGCGGTAACGCGTTCGCTTGGATAACCCAGTGATGCGGGTTCAAATCTGGGTCTCGCACCTCTGATATTTTCATGTGCGAATCATTTCTATCATGATTACTACTTGTCTTACGGTGAAGGAAAACATCGTGAGGAAACGTGCATAGAAAACCTAGCAAAACACGCACTAGGCCACCGCGGTTGACTATGGCCTGATCCCCCTCGTACTGAGGGAGGCCCGTGCCCAGAAGTGAACGCTAAAAAGGGCTTTTGTTATATTGATTTATTTTTTGATGACTAATCTTATGCCATATCACGTGATAAAACTTACAGAAAATAAATAACACAAAAACTGACAACATACAAAATGAACGACATGATTAGTCGCTTGGATGGATATCAACTCGCCGAACATGACCGATCACAGCGCGAAAACTCCCGAATGCAGTTTCGGTTTCGGTCGCAGTTTCGGCAGGTTTGCCACCGAAACCGAAACTAAACCGAAACCCCGTTTTTTGCCGAAACTCGACCGAAACCGAAACCGAAACCGAATGTTCGGTCGGACACTACAAAACACGATCTCTTAATCAATTACACGAGGCATATAGTGCCATCAACCATCCCTACGTAACAATGAATATTTTTCTCTCTTTATCTTTATAGTAAACCTCGAACAATGTTTTGTTTGTCAAGGACGCGCTACAAACATGCAATTATTTTTCATTTCTGTAGAGATATTATTTTGCCGCAATATAATACTGTATAAATATACATTAGTATACATTCTACATTCATATTTAGTGTTAATGCAGTACCTAGCCGACTGTAAGAGTTAAACAAATTTCGCATTTTAATTTTTTTGTTGTTGAAAAATGGTTTTAATGTTACAAAGATGAAAGAATATTCAAAGTAGGTTCTGGTATTGTGTCTGAAACTTAAATCTATAAAATATAAATATTATAAAATTCTACCTTAGTCGGATCTTATACATTGATTATCTTTTGAAAAATCATATTGAAATAGTCATTATTATCGATACAGAGGCCGAATCTTAAGTTTTTAGAATTTTTGTCTGTCTGTCACCACATCACGAGAACACTACTGGACAGATTTTGATGAACTGTGGCATGATGATAGCTGGTTACTCGGGTCAGGATATTGAATACTTTTTACTGCTGGAAAATATCTCATTTACAGATCGGCTATTAAACATCGCACGATATAATATTATGTGAAATGGTTTTGGTGAAAGAATTTGGTTTCCCGTCCTTAGAACGCGGGCGGAGCCGCGAGAAATGATAGTTCTTGATTATAAATTTAATAAAAATAGTTAAAGTATCTCGAATTATAAGAAGTGCCAGTCAGACTGGGATAATAAATTTTCTGTACCACTGTAAAATAGATTACATATTTGTTATACTCATGGCCTGTTTTTATAATATTTTGTTGAACAATGTATTTGTTTTTGTTGTTGCGTTATGATTATTTTTTCGTTAGAACTCTGTATTGTTTTGCTTACCTATATAGACTAGTGCCAAACCGCTTAAAATATTGTAAAAACAAAATAATTCTTAGCAGTAGGTAGGTATATGAGTGGTCGGAAAATTTAGTTGATGATGTAAATAACGAAGGAAAAATGGAACAGACTCGGAAAAAGTTTTGGAACCCCTTCCCATTAACGCGATGTTTCCATCCTCAACCCGTAGCTGTTAATTGATTACTAAGCCAACTTTGTATTTGAAAATACACCCCATATAATGTTTTATTTTAACACAGTTGATAGGAGATAGAGGATTCAAGTGGTAGTGCCATGCTTGTTACCTTCGGGTAGCAGCCGAATGTGCCGGCACGCCCCGTATAGTAGTACCACTCTCTTACAGGAGACCGGCGTGAAGTGGCAGCTATGCTGCCGCGTTTCGTCCAGTAAGTGAGAGTCCGGGAGGCCCATTCCCCATCCCTCCTCCCGTCCTTCTCCCTCCTCCCTCCCTCCCTTTCCTAAAAGGCCGGCAACGCATCTGCAAGCCCTGTGGTGTTGCAGATGTCCATGGGCGGAGGTGATCACTTACCATCAGGTGAGCCTCCTGCTCGTTTGCCTCCTTTGTCCCATAAAAAAAAAAGAAAAGTTGATAGGACTTGCGATAACAGGTTTTTTTTTATTTTTTACTCACTATGTGGTAAATATGTAAAATATTTTTAGATACCTACACTGAAATCGAATATCAAACTTTATATGTATACTAGCAAATCCCGCAGCTCCGCCCGTGTTTTAGTCACCATTAAAAAAATAGGGATTGGCAGAAGTTGGTAGAAGGAGGAAAATTTAGAGTATTAAGTAATTTTACGCAAATCATAAAAAAAATAAATATTAAAATTTTGTCTAAAAATAATAAATCTGGAGAGGGCCACCCCTTTCGGAGAGATACCACCTAGGGAATAAAAAAGAGCCTACGTACATAAGCAAAAAATTGCAAAAGTTATTAACAATTAACTAAATATATATTTATTTTATTTTAACTGTATATAATTGCTTGCTCGTTTAAATATATAATAATAATATACCTATGTAATTTAGAAATCATTTATATTATCGTATTATCTGTCGCTATTTTATTCTAAGTTTTTATTTTTATTTCATTCATTATGCTTAATCTAAGATTTTTTAATTACACTTAAACTATACAAAGCAAGTTTCAAATTATATTTAAATTTCTTATCTTAATAATATTATACTTTTTTTTTCATTTTATTTTTTTACTATTTTTATTCATTAAATAGGTATATTTACTATTTTTATTCCTTAAATAGCCCGATTGCCTTTTTCTATTGGTAAATGTTATCATTAATGGAATACCATAGTCCTTAACCTTTAATTTAGTTTTTCATAGACCTACATTTTTAGCAGTAGACGCAAAAAACCGATTGAGAAAGAGAACAAACCATTTTGCAAACGTAATTTCTAGCAAATCAACCAAGGGAGATGATTACTTCTGAACGGGCGGGCGTGCGGCTTGGCGCTTGACTATTGAGAGCCTGAGAGGGCAAGACCTTTAATAAATAATTAATACTTAGCTTTACTATTAAATAACGTTTTATTAACATGTTTATAATATAGAAATACCTACTAAAAATGTAGAAATAAAAAACTTCATTAGTTGGTACCATCATCCTATCACTTAGAATTGTGGTTTCTGATTTGAATTCTATGGAAATTATAATGAGTTATTTGTTTTATTATATACTAGCCTATCCCGCGACTTCGCTCGCGTTCTAAAGGCTCGAAACCAAATTCTTTTCGGCGTCCCTCCCCCCTCGCTACCGCCTTCGTGCAGGCGGTGATTATTATTTTGTTGCGGAGTTATGTTAAAACTATGATATCTCGTAAGATATTCATTGAAATAAAATGATGCCAAGAGCAATTTTGTTCAAAATTAAATTCTTGTGATGAATAACTTATTTATTTGGATAAGGATTAATATAATGTTTATTAAACACCTTCGCAAATAATGCGTAATCTTAAAACAAAATTGATTACCATAAAAATAAAAAAGGTTACAGCGAGTCATCCTTAAAAGATAAACATATGCTATCACGGATTTTTTTTTAGAACTTTTAAAGAGAAACAATTCAGTCATACATGATTTTTGTATTACTTTAACCGTTTACGCAGCGCACGCAACGAAAGCTCTCGAAAGGATTATTTTTCTTCCGTTTTTGCAACATTTTTCATTGGTGCTCAGCTCCTATTGATCGTAGCGAGATGTAATATAGCCTTATAGCCTTCCTCGATAAACGCACTATCCAAAAAGAATTTTTCAAATCGAACCAGTAGTTTCCGAGATTAGCGCGTTCAACCAAACAAACAAACAAACTCTTCAGCTTTATAAATAGTAGTTATATATATGTAGGTAGCTATATAGGTACGTTTTGTTTTGAGCGAACCTGTAATTCAAACATGCGAGAGACCTTAGACCTGCTTAATTCCTCCCTGTCGCAAAATCCGTTCTTAACGGACGTCTACTAACTCTCGGCCCTGCCAAATTTTATCTTTATACATAAAGCGGTTTTTAATATTTCGTGATGAGTGAGTGAGTGAAATTTTGCTTTTATATACCTATTTAGATTTTAACAAAATTGTAATAATTCGTTTTACTTTTAGGACATAGGTATTAATCGAACGATGATTCCGAGATTTCGGTAAAAATCTGTATACAATTTAATGAATATTGTATCAAAATACCTGCATACAATATTTATAGAAAGGCTATAATTAAGTATCTAACACGTTTGTTCTTCTCTAAATGAAAAGTTTTTAGAGCAAAAACGGAAATGACTCTGTATATTATTTTTAAATAGTATTTTCCTCATATACTTACGACGACCTCATATTACGGTTACAGGACTTGTTTTGTCAAATAACACGAAATGAATGTCGTATAATATATTGATATCCTTAATTTCCGTGATATAGGTACTTAATAGTGATCTTTCTTTTATTATTAGTTTTAGAGTAACATTACAGCTAGTTTTTTTACTAGCTGTTAGTTTTTTTAATTATCACGTTTGTAACGTATATGAAGCCTTTATTTCTTTTTTGTACAATTTAATGACCGTTACGCATCGATCTAGGTATCAAATTAATAAGGTATTACATACCTTATGCGTTTTACGATTTACTCACAATGATGTTTAATTTGCTAAGACTACAGTAGAATTTTGAGATACCATTTCATATCAACCACAAAGAGATTCACACTTCGCGCTGTGGTCGTTTCGATTTAACCACGAGCGTTTTGAACACTTTTTTACCAAATGAATAATGATTGTTTTAAAACAAATAAAAAAAAAAACTTCTTTATTTCTTATTAAAGCACACTTACAATATACATATTATACAACATTGGCACACAAAATTATATAAAAAAAACAATAACACGTTCTCTGATATGTATTATATCAATAACAAGTGTACACAACATTTACAAACAAAGACATGTAAAACATTGAGAAGGAAAAAAAGATTTATTTTTCAACATAAATAGGGGCTTACCAATAAAATATGATTAGTGAGTTTTTTTTAAAAACGGCATGGGAATTGTGGAATATTTCGATATCAAGTAGAGCTCGAGATATTTCATTATATTTCGCGCATATGCGAGCCATGGGAGTTTGCTTACCAAGATGCGTTCGAGCAAAGGGTACCTAAATAAAATGTTTTTCGAGAGGAGGAACGAGGACGTCTACTTGGTACTGATAGAAGGATACGTTCTAAAAGGTTGCTACATTTCACTTTGGAATTAATTAATTTGTGTTAAGAAACATTGATCAAGTATCTCCCGCCTACTTCGAAGAGATATCATTTTAAATTCAAGCAATCTCTGATTATAGGGCTGCCTGTGTGAGGTACCAGTGGCATGAAATGCAAGGTGTCTCGTAAATGCGCGTTGCACGCTTCCGATGCGTTGGGAGTGTATGTGATAGGAAGGATTCCAAATGACTTCACTTTCACAAGCGCTTTTAAATCGGAATGTTGCATTTTTAAATTAAATGGAGTCACCAAATCCGTACGTCGATTCGCTCTGCTCTGGCTCCGCAGTCCACACGCGTTCTAAAGACCGGAAACCAAATTCTTAGCTTTAGTTTTTTATAATATATTGTTACGTACTACGGGTTCGGGATCGGAAATTATAAGCGTTCTTGCACTAAGGATGTTTTATTTCACTTTGAATACACGCACAGTCTGTACACAACACTAGTCTCTGAACACTGTATTTCTCTTCTCAGTACTCCTTTTCAATGCTTCTTCAATAATACTTCAACCAACTCTTCACCTTTCCACTATTTCGTTTCGCTTCTTAGTCTTCACTCAGCTTCGACTCGATGTCAACTGATCTCTCGACACACTGCCGGCCTTTTTATATGCATAAATATTAGAACATTCTAGTATCGAAAATTCAAAATGTTTCTAGTAATTTCGAATCCTTTCCCGAAAGTGTTTTGTCTCTCTCTAACACATTAGAATTTGTAATAAACTGTTCCTGTCATGTAATTGACATAAGTTAAAAATTGACATTCGCCGTTCTTAGGCATGGTACAGGCGTGCTATTATGACGAGTTCACACTATATTACGCGACACTACCCCCTCCTTAGTTATGCTCGTCTCGAGCATCGTTGTTGCCATGGTACTTAGCCAACCGGTCCACATGTACGATCTTAGCTGGACTTCTAGATGTTCGTTGAATTCGGAAAGTGACGTCGTTAATTTTCGTTACAACCGTATAAGGCCCCTCCCAACTGGGTTGTAGCTTTGGTGATTTACCCTTTCTTCTCACTGGGTTATGCAGCCATACCAAAGAGCCTTCCTCGAATTTCGTTCCTGTCGCCTTCCGGTCGTATCGTATCGTATCGTATCTGCTCGTGAACATCAATCATCTTCGCTCTTAGATCACTGGCATATTCGGTGATACAACTGGGGATATCTGGTGGGCAACCACTTAACAAATCCGCTGGTAACCGTAGTTCTCTTCCGAAATTGGCAAAGGCAGGTGTCATCGCAATGCTTTCGTGTAGGGCGGTCCGATAAGATAGAAGAAACAGTGATAAATACTCGTCCCAATCTTTTTGATGACTATCTACAACCTTGGCTAGATGTCGTTCTAAAGTCTGATTGAATCTCTCTACCATTCCATCGGACTGTGGGTGACAAGGCGTAGTTCTAGTTTTATGCACCCCCATGATTTTACACACTTCTTGAAACACCTGTGATTCGAAGTTTCTTCCTTGATCACTGTGCATTTCTAATGGAATACCAAATCTGCAAAATACATCTTTTACCAATTTGTTAGCAACAGTTACTGCTTCTTGATTTGGTATGGCAAATGCTTCGGGCCATTTTGTGAAATAGTCCATTACAACTAAAATGTATCGGTTCCCAGAGTTAGTAATAGGAAATGGTCCTGCCACGTCTAATGCGATTCTCTCCCAAGGTGCCCCAACGTTGTATACTTTCATTGCTCCTCGATTTCTGGTTTGCGGGCCTTTGACGGAGGTACACTGTTCGCATTTCCGACACCAGTCTTCTACATCATCTCGACAGTGCAACCAGTAAAATCGTGCCCTGATCTTGGTTAACGTTCTTCTCACCCCTAAATGTCCACCAGAGGAACCATCATGGTAGGCTCGAAGTACCTCGGATACTTTTATTTTAGGTACAACTAGTTGGAGATGGCTATCATTTCCACGTGTCGTTTCCCATTTGCGGCACAATACTCCATTGTGTAACAACAAACTGTTCCATTGTGCCCACAAACTCTTCGTAGCGGTACTGTATTGTGCTATATCAGTCCACTTAGGTTTTGGCCTACCACTCCTTAACCATTCTAGAATGGGTCGTATATCTCGATCTTCTTCTTGTGCTCTCTTCATAGCATCATCGCTCCAACGTTCATCTATCGAGTCTGTTCTAATAATTTTAATAGATTCTAGTTCCTTTGCTTCTTTTCTTTGACAATGCTTGCAATGTTCTTCGCATGGTCTTCTAGATAGAGCATCGGCGTTACTGTGTGTTTTACCCCCACGATGTTCTATTTCAAACTGAAACTCTTGCAGCTGCTCGATCCACCGCGCGACCTGTCCTTCGGGGTCCTTGAATTCCAATAACCATTTCAGAGCAGCATGATCGGTTCTTACCAAAAATTTGCGTCCTAGCAAGTATTTCTTGAAATGCTGTAAGGTTTTTACTACAGCAAGTAGCTCTCTTCGAGTAACGCAATAATTCTTCTCTGTTTTAGAAAGTGACTTACTAAAATATGCGATAACCACCTCTTGATCACCCTTCCGCTGGGACAATACACCTCCAATACCGATATTGCTGGCGTCAGTATCGACAATAAACTCTCCCTTTGTGTCTGGATACCCAAGGATCGGTGTTTGGCAAAGATGTTTCTTCAGTTCTTGAAAGGCCGATTCGCAATTATAGTCCCATACGAAAGGTCTCTTCTCTTCGGTCAGTTTATGAAGTGGTTTGGCGATGTCAGAAAAGCCTTTCACAAACCGTCGATAGTAAGAGCACAATCCTAAGAATGCTCTCACTTGTGTCTTGTCCTTAGGGGTTGGCCAATCTTTCACAGCAGTGATTTTGTTGGGGTCCGTTTCTACTCCATTTTCCGAAACAACGTGTCCAAGGTAATTTACTTGCTTCCTGAAAAATGAGCACTTTTTCGGACTTAACTTTAAATTAGCTTCCCTTAGTTTATCGAATACTTTTTCTAGTTTCTGAAGATGGTCTTCGAAATCACGTCCCACAATAATTATGTCGTCCAGATAAACAAGGCAGGCTTCTCCTAGTAATCCAGCAAGAACACGTTCCATTAATCTCTCGAATGTGGCTGGTGCATTGCATAACCCGAACGGCATAACCTTAAACTGCCACAACCCTTTTCCAGTTGAAAACGCAGTTTTCTCCTTGTCCACGGGGTCCATATCCACTTGCCAGTAGCCACTCTTCAAATCGAGATTCGAAAACCATTTCATACCGCTGAGAGTGTCTAGGGTGTCATCGATTCGAGGCAGGGGATAGCTATCCTTTTTGGTTACATCGTTGAGCCTACGGTAATCGTTGCAAAACCTTGTAGATCCATCCTTCTTCCTTACTAGTACCACTGGCGAACACCAAGGACTAGTGGAGTGTTCGATGATGTTATTCTTTCTCATATCTTGGATCATGTCGTCAACTTCCTTTTCCTTAGCCCAAGGAATTCGTCTAGGTCGTTGTCGAATAGGCGCTACGTCCCCAGTATTAATTTTATGCTTAACTAATCCGGTTCTTCCTATATCGCCATCATGTTTGGAGAACAAATCTGAATATCGGTATAGTAAATTTCCAGCTTTCGCCTTCTGTGGACTTGTGAGATCTTCCTTACAATCTTCCAAAAGTTTCATCGCTTGCTCTTTTTCCTTGTTCAACACCTTTTCTTTCGGTTGACATCTGCTTAACCAGGCTATCTCTTCACAAGTCCCCACAACTTCGCCTCTTCGAATGGTTTCAGTAGAATTACTGGTATTCAAAACCGGAACCATAGTTGTCGAAGCTTTACCTACAACAACTCTTGCCGGGATCCATGAGCTCTCATCTTCCAACTTCTCTATAATAGCACATGACCATGGACGGCCTGACTTATTCTGAGGTAAAGCGACTGGTACTAGAGTCTGCGATCTTGGTGGAAGAGCGGTGTCTTTCAAGCAACAAACTTTTCCGTGAATTCCACCACTTATCGGCACTTCTCTATTTCTGCATTGTAAAACTCCATGTTTCATGTCAATCGTACACTGGTAATTTTGAAGAAAGTCCAATCCAATAATGCAATCATCGACGATATCTGCAACTATTGCTTTATGCCAATAGATGTTGTCCCCAATTTTAATTGCAATTTTCCTTTCCCCCCAAACAGGTATGCGCTGGCCGGTGGCTGTCATAAGAGTGATGTGCCTTTTATCTTGTAAATTATTGTCCGCAATGTGTTTTAGTTTTCGGTTATTAATAACAGTTCGAGATGCTCCGGTATCCAGCGTCAGTTTACATACTACTCCATTAATTGCGCCATGTATTACTAAGGTGTTTCCATCCACTGTCTGTTTTACTTCTATTTGTGGGGTTGTAGATCCCCCGGCCAGCGCCCACCCCGCAGCCCTGGCTGGAATTAGTTTTCCTGTGGCTGGTCAGAAGTAGATACAGCCACATCCGACTGCCTCCGAACGTTCTTTATTTTAGGGCAGTTACTTCTGAGATGACCCCGCTCGCCGCACTCGTAGCATCTTGGGTTAAAAAAACGTCTCCGGGTGGATAATCCCTCCGTAGTGACCACTTCCCTCACCTTCCAAGCTCTTGTGTCATGGCGCACAGCTTCAACCTCCAAAGCATGAGCGACAGCTTCCTTGAGACTGGTATGGTGTCTTAAACGTACAGTGGCACGTACCTCCGGGTCGCGAATCCCGTCCACAAATGACTGTAGAAGAATAGCTTCTATGGTGGATGGCGAAGATTGATATGCCTTCCGTACAAGCCTCTCAATCTCCATGGACCACTGCTGCAGGGTTTCATTGGCTCGTTGTGTACGGTCTTTAATTTGAGCCCTGTACACGTGTTCCAGATGACTATCACCATACCGCGACTCTAAAGAGCTAAGTAGCTCGTTATATGTGATCTTCCTGCCAGGGTTGCTAGCACAAAGAGCCTCCAATACATTCAGAGCCTCTTCTCTAAGTGCGACGGTAAGGGCAGATCGGGCTTCGTCATCCGTCCATCCGCTTGTCTCCTTGATTGTCTCAAACTGGATCTTGAATGCGGCCCAAGAAGATTTGCCGTCGAAGTAAGGGACTTTGAAGCTCTTTGCTGGTGGTGAGCTAATGTCGACACTACGCGGTAATTTGTGAGTTTCCAAGTAGTCGACCCTCTTCTCTATTTTAGAAAGCTTTGAGTCATAGTCCTCTAAGGCCTCACCGAGTGTCGCCTTTATGCCCTCAACTTCCTTCTCAACGGCTTCCACCCTTTCCACATTTTGTTGGAGAGCAGCTATGACATCCTTGTGAATGCCCTCTTGCAGTGCGCGCAGCTGTTCTTCCTGGCGGCGGGTTTGTTCTTCTTGACGGCGCGTATTTTCTTCCTCGCGCCTAGCCTGCTCCTCTTGGAGTGCGCGCAGTTGTTCTTCCTGGCGGCGTGTTTGCTCTTCTTGGAGTGCGCGCAGCTGTTCTTCCTGGCGGCGGGTTTGCTCTTCTTGACGGCGCGTATTTTCTTCTTCGCGCCTAGCCTGCTCCTCTTGGAGTGCGCGCAGTTGTTCTTCTTGGCGGCGGGCTTGCTCTTCTTGGAGTGCGCGTATCTGTTCTTCTTGACGGCGGGCTTGCTCTTCTTGGAGTGTGCGCAGCTGTTCTTCTTGACGACGGGCTTGCTCCTCCTGGCGGCGCGATTGTTTTTGCATCATGAACGCCATTTGTTGCAGAAGGGCGTTCATGTCTGGCGTGGTGCTTGGTTGAACAGCCGACTCCCCAGTCGATGTACTAGGGCCAGAATCCTCCCTTTGCTGTTCTGCCATTGCGCGTGTAGTGACTCCTTCCTTCTCGTGCCTCGGTACTAACGGCATTTCCGATCCCACTTCTGACACCAATTGTTACGTACTACGGGTTCGGGATCGGAAATTATAAGCGTTCTTGCACTAAGGATGTTTTATTTCACTTTGAATACACGCACAGTCTGTACACAACACTAGTCTCTGAACACTGTATTTCTCTTCTCAGTACTCCTTTTCAATGCTTCTTCAATAATACTTCAACCAACTCTTCACCTTTCCACTATTTCGTTTCGCTTCTTAGTCTTCACTCAGCTTCGACTCGATGTCAACTGATCTCTCGACACACTGCCGGCCTTTTTATATGCATAAATATTAGAACATTCTAGTATCGAAAATTCAAAATGTTTCTAGTAATTTCGAATCCTTTCCCGAAAGTGTTTTGTCTCTCTCTAACACATTAGAATTTGTAATAAACTGTTCCTGTCATGTAATTGACATAAGTTAAAAATTGACATTCGCCGTTCTTAGGCATGGTACAGGCGTGCTATTATGACGAGTTCACACTATATTACGCGACAATATTACTGGAGAATACGTTATAACTGTTATAATATGGATTGATGTTTTATAGTATGGATTTCTCATAAATGCGATATACATAGTATCTTTACCGTTTGGCTAAAAGTTGAGCAAGCTGTATAAAAGTACGAGTACGTTCATGCTTTCTTTAACAATGCTCGTATGAACCCTAAATTAAAACAGAGTGGCATAAATATTATTCTCTTAAAAACTGTACGTGCTAAAATGCTAAAAAGTTACACTGTATGTAGGTACTAATACTTATGACTAATTGAGTCCAAGTTCATTAATTGATAAGCTCGGTAGTATCAAATTTTCCTGTTGTGATCCGGATTAGATGTACCTATATGTACCTATTACCTACGAAGTTTTAAATCCGTACGATAATTAGTAGTACAAAGGTTAATTGGCTACCAAGATGTGATGAGTTACACCGTAGTTAAAAAGTATACTATCTATATATCTATACTATTTATGAAGCTGAAGAGTTTATTTGTTGGTTGGGTTGAACGCGCTAATTTCAGGAACTACTGGTTCGATTTGAATTTTTTTTTGTGTTGGATAGTCCGTTCATCGAGATAGGCTATATTACATCACGCTACGACCATTAGGAGCGGAGCATCAATAAAAAATATTGCAAAAACGGGAGAAAAATATTCCTTTTGCGAGCTTCCATTGTATGCGCTGCGTAAACGATTAAAGTTATGCAAAACTCATGTATGACGGAATTGTTCTCCTTTAAAAGTTTAAAAAAAAGTCCGCGATAGCATATGACTATCTTTTAAAGTTGACTCGCTTTAACTTTTTTTTATGGTAATCAAATTTGTTTTAAGATAATGTATTATTTGCGAAGGTTAATAAATATTATATTAATCCTTATCCAAATAAATAAGTTATTCATTACAAGTATTTAATTTTGAACAAAATTGCTTTTGGTATTACTTGATTTCAATAAATGTCTTACGAGATAATAACTTCGCAACAAAATCACCGCGTGCAAGACGGGCGGACGGACAGGACAAATGAATTTGGTTTCCAGCCTTTAGAGCGCGAGCGTAGCGGCGGGAAAAGCTAGTATAGTATCTTTTTTTCGGCGGGTAGACGTGAAAGTGTGCAGACACGTTTTATAAGCCTCTAGAATATTTTATTTCAATAATATTAAAATATATATGTATTAAGTGTTAAATACCTGTGTTAACTGTAATTGTCCTCACCCACTCACTCACTAAAATGGAAACACCAATTGCACAACTCTTAAAAAGCATGAATGAGCTTTCTTCTACATTCTCTACTAGGATGGCTGAATTTGAAAAAAATCTTTCTCAGCCAGGAGCCACAGTTCCCAATTTAACAATCAAAGCACTGACTGCAGAATTCTACACATTTAAAACCTTTGTGTGGAATTCATTAAGTATATTAAAGTCGCAGGTGGAACTTGTTGCCTTTGGGCTCGACCGTTTGGAAACACATTCCCGAAGAAAAGTTCTTCTGTTTCATGGAGTCAAAGAAAGCAAAGACGAGGATGTGCTGCAGAAAATTCTAGGCATATTATCTGACCGATTAAAGTTACCAAACATAACGCCTAACACAATTGAATCCTGTCATAGGCTGGGAATTAATAAGAACTCTGCCCGGCCAATTCTTATACGTTTCACTAACGTACAACTACGCAATCAAGTCTGGCAGGCCAAAACAACATTGAAGGGCTCCAGGATAACGTTGACAGAGTTCCTGACAAAATCTCGCCAAGAAGTGTTTATAGCCGCTCGCAAGCACTTTGGAGTGAAAAGATGCTGGTCTGCAGACGGTGTCATTGTTGTCCTCCTCCCAGATAAAAGCCGCATTAAGATCACTTCTTCATCGGAGCTTAAAGAAATTATTAGTCAGCATCCCCAAAAATCTACATCTAACGACGTATAGGGTATATGTTTTGTTTACACTTTTTAAAAGTTGTTCAGATTATACCTACTTTACTTTTACTTTTACTCGTATATTTGTTTCTGTACTGTACGGTATTTAAAAAATTAATGTTTTATAGTTTGTTTTTACCTTACTTATTCATTTAAAATTCAATAAAACATTAACAAACGTTTCACTAATCATTAGCATGCCATGTCAAATATCATCTGTCATTTGTCAACATCTGTCATTTTTGCTGTGAATTGTCAACACTATGCGTGTAGTCTATATAATATGTTGTCTGTGGTATTTGTCACAGACTTCATAATTATTTTATTAACATTCATTTGAATGCGTTATTTTGTGTCGAGTTTTCTTTGTCTTTTTATTTAATTCTAATTTTGTGTTGTCAATCTAGTGTTTTCGTTGTTATCTTTTCTTACAGTTAACTTATGAACGTGGATAGTGTTCATTGCATTTTATATAGATTTTGTTATTATTATAGATATATATTTTTAATTATTTACTGATATTTTATTATATTTATTTTAAATCTTATTTATATTTTACTAGTACTTTATTATTTTATATTTTTGGCAAATATTATGGATGATAATTTTTATTCATGTTCTTCCGATGAATATGAAAGTGCTGGCAGCAACAATACTTCACTATCTGACTGTGCACCGCTTGCAGATAAGCTCAGTAATGCTTTAGACGATAGATCGGCTTCTCTTTCCTTAGTGCATATCAATGCGCAGAGTATACTTGCTCATTACACCGATCTTCTCACATCCTTTAGCACTGGCATAGTTGATTGTATACTCGTGTCTGAAACCTGGCTTAAACCTACTTTACCTTCTACTTATTGCTCTATCCCAGGTTACACTTTATTTCGTAATGACCGCACTGTCCGAGGTGGAGGTGGTGTAGGTATTTACCTGCGCTGCAACATAGCTGCCAGTGTTGTGTCTTTATCTCCTCAACATGCCACCGGATCGCTCGAGTACCTATTTCTAGAAATTATGATACACCACAAAAAAATCTTGCTCGGTGTCTTTTACTGCCCTAATGATAAAATAAACTACTTTGCAGATTTAGAATGTATATTTGATAATCTTTTAACACAATACGATGAAGTAATATGCATGGGTGATTTAAACACTTGTTTATTGAAAAATGACACAAGATCCCAAACTTTACATGCCTTAAATGAATCTTATAATCTACATATTCTTCCTCTGTCTTCGCCCACCCACTATTTTCCTAACTGTAAGCCATCTCTTATTGATATTATTTCCGTCTCTAAGCCTAATCTTGTTATTTCTCACGGCCAGATGACGGCACCTTTCTCCTATCACGACTTGATCTTTCTGGTATATAAACTGCGTTCACCTAAGGCTAGAGGCAAGATTTTTTTTCAGCGCAATTTTAAGCATATTGATCTGGAACGCTTAAGAGAGGATGTGAAAAAATGCGACTGGTCACATGTTTTTTCATCAAATAACATCGATGACATGGTTGACTCATTAACTTCCGAACTGATTAGACTTTATGATATCCACGCTCCGGTAAGACCAGTTCGCATGAAGCATAACCCAGCCCCATGGTTAACACCTCTGATCAGAAGAACAATGGCAAAACGTGATAGGGCAAAAACTAAAAATAAAAAATACCCAACCGAAGACAATCTTTCTGCATACAAAAAGCTCCGTAACATCTGCAACAGAATGTGTAGGGACGCCAAACGCCGTTATATTCACTCTACTATTCAGGATCTCTCCCAAGCGCAAGTTTGGAGATTCCTTGAGTCACTAGGTGTGGGCAAAAACCCGAATCCAGGCGAAGTCTCAGTTGACCTCAATAAACTAAATTGCCATTTTGCTACCCCACCTTTAGTACTAAACTCTCGAACCAAATCTACTACTCTTAATTACTTATCTAGTATTGTCCCACCAGACTCGTCCTCTTTCTCTTTCAAACCAGTCTCAGAAGATGTCATTAAGAAATGTATCCGATCCATCACTACTAAAGCCATCGGTAGTGACAACCTCAGCCTCGAGATGATTCTTCCTGTGCTCGACATCATCGCGCCAGTTTTCACCCACATAATAAACTTCTCACTGACCTGCAATGTTTTTCCAACACAATGGAAGAATGCTCTTGTTGTACCCTTACCCAAAACCCCAAATCCATCCAGTCTCAATGAGTATCGTCCTATATCTATCCTGCCCATTCTATCCAAAGTCCTTGAATCTATCGTCCATTATCAACTTTATTCCCACCTTACTTCATATAGTCTACTTTGTCCTTATCAGTCCGGTTTTCGTCCCTTCCATAGCACTGTTGGTGCGCTGCTGAACATCACGGAGGACATTCGGTATGCTATGGATAATACCAAGTTTACTGTAATGGTACTTCTTGACTTTAGTAGCGCATTCAACTCTGTAGACTTCGACATTCTTCTTGGCACACTTCGCGCAGTTAACATTTCCCCTGCGGCTGTAGTCTGGTTTCACTCATATCTCTTCGGGCGCCGCCAGTGTGTGAGAGCTAATGACACTTCATCGGTGTGGTTGGACCTTACGGCTGGTGTCCCCCAAGGCGGCGTTCTTTCACCACTACTCTTCTCTGTTTTTATTAATAACATTTCCCGTGTCATTTCTTCTCCCTACCACCTGTATGCAGATGATTTGCAGCTCTATCGACATTGTGCGTTGAGCGAGTTGCCTGATGCTATTGACGCCTTAAATAAAGATCTTGTCGCTATTCAAACTTGGGCCGAATCTTTCGGTCTCTTAGTAAATCCTAACAAGTCCCAAGCGATAATTATTGGTAGCAGCAGGTTAAGATGCAAATTGGATTGGAGTTCAGTACCTGCTATTATTTACTCCGGAGTTCCAATTCCATACTGTGATAAGGTAAGGAACTTGGGCCTCATTATGGACTGCACAATGACTTGGAAACCTCATATTAACGAAGTTAGTAGGCGTATGCACTTCACTTTCCACTCTCTGAAGCGTCTCCAATTCTTCCTACCCTTCAAAACCAAAATTATGCTTGCTCATTCTCTGCTACTGCCCATTCTCGACTACGCCGATGTATGCTATTTGGATGTGACTGAGGAGCTATTGAATAAGCTTGAGCGTCTCCAAAATCTCGCTATACGCTTTATCTATGGTCTGCGGAAGTATGATCATGTCTCCGATTTCCGAGCTCAATTAAAATGGCTCCCTATCCGCCTTCGCCGTGATATGCACATCCTTACTTTTCTGTTTAATATCCTTCATAATCACAATTTTCCTTCTTACCTTCGTTCCCGGTTCAACCTGCTTCCGACTCCGACACGTTCCAGGCGGCCCTGCATCACATCGATGCTTGAGATACCGAGAAGTAACACCAAGTATTTACAAAATTCATTCTCGGTACGTGCTGCAGTGTTATGGAACAAACTCCCCAAAACCTTACAAGAGAGCCCTTCTACCGCCGCGTTTAAAGCCAACATAAAAAAATTCATTCTAGCACAACATTGAAAAATACTTTTTTTCTGTTTGCATCATGTATATATATATTTATATTTGTATATATTGTATATATAATAATGTACTTTGGTATGTATTAGTCTATATTATATACTTTTATTATGTATTTATGTAATTCGTATATTATGTAGGTATATGTAGTGTATATTTTTCTATATTTAAGTATACATTTAAGTTATTCTTTTAATGTTTATAAATTGTTTACTTTTTAATTTGTCTTTGCACTTTTTCTTTCTGTCCCGCTATGCAACACTATCTCCCACGCACATGGGTTGACTGGAAGAGATCTCTTATAGAGATAAGTCCACCTTTGTCCACGTCACTTTCTATGTATTTTTTTTCTTCATGTATTTTTTTTGTGCAATAAAGAATATACTAAAATAAATATTTCTTTGCATTTTATTTTATCCTCCATACTTTAGTAAACCGTTTACTCTTATACTTTACCCACGGAGACAAGTTAATATGGCGCTTTCTCTGTCACGTAATCCTATACAAATGACAAAGGCAAAAACTCCCCTCCAAATTCGACTGCGTGTAGACACTAGGTGTTTTATTCTACTATTAAATAGCTAGTATTCTTATGCTGAACTTCATCATAGCATAGATGAAGTGCAATAAAACTGCTATGTAATAATTAAATACATACATTTGATACTACATAAATTAAATTGAATATAATGTATTTACACAAGAGATAAGACAACAAAAATATATGAATGGTTAATAATTTAGTAACGTTTTATTTTATTATATACTTACTAAAATGAATACAATATTGTGGAAGATGAACAGAAAAGAGGATGTTGGAGTGGGGAGAAAACTATAAAAGTCGATGCATAACCGGCATCAGGGGTAGCGCTAGGGTTGCCAGATTGAGAAATCAAATTTTCTGGACAATATTCTAAAATCTGGACAAAAGGATTTTAGGCTGGACAAAATAAAAATCAGCATTAATCAACCGAAACACGACATATATTTAAGTAATTTGTACTTACTTAGGTATAATTATCATAAGAAAAACGAAAATATGAACTATTGAGCTGAAAACAGCTGAAATTGGTACAAAAACAAAGGAAACTTAATCTAACAAAGTCAATGGTAGGTACCTATCAAGTCACTTTTTTGCCACATATATTTAGTATTTCCCTTAGCCGCCTTTATAATTTTAGAACCTTTGTCTGTATTTAGAAAAGATTTAAAATTAGTACAGTTTTCTTCAAAGTTTAATCGAATTATTAACTCTGATTTGATTAAATCAAAGGACATGCGATTTCTATCCTTTGTGTACAAATTGTTCAAAAGGCTAAAGACTCTTTCACAGTAAGCATTGCTTATTGGTATGGATAATACAAAACAAATCAGTTTTTTCAAATTCGTCAAATCATCGTTACAATTTTTAAAAATATGAGACCATACTTTATCATTTGTCATGTTCTTTGGAACATGTTCATATATTTGGCGAAGGCAACAGTAATCAGTGTATAAGCCATCGCTATTAATACCTTGGGAAATTTTTAACATATCTGGTAATTCAGAAAGATCTTCCCAACTGAATAAATCATTACTTTTTGGTTTATTTAGTGTCAAAATAGAAAGTTTTTTATAAATCGAAGTGTCTGCAAAATTATTTCTCTCTTCTAAATGTTGTATTGAATTTTCAGAAACTGTTCAGTATCGCTTGTAAATTGGGCTTTCTCGCTAGCGCTCATTTTTTTCAATATTTCTCTGTTTTTGCTGCCATAGAATTTATCTTCCAATCTATTCTTAAGGTGGCTCATTAGCTTTCGCATTATGTCGTCAATTTCCGTAACAGTACACGATTCATTTTCTAAGGCTGTTATTGTTGAAATAAATTCAGGCATAATATTGTGAATGAAATATAAATAAGCCTCTGAAATACCTTCACGAAATTCAATGCTATTTATATCAGTCAAATCAGATAATGTCATTCCTTTGGAAACGAATTCCCATATTTCTTTTCTGCAATAATTTTGTCCTTTTGTCAAAAAATACATTTTTACAGCAGGCCAACAGTAAACCAGTCTATCGATAGCGGGTAAGAGAGATAATCATCTTGTCGGTACGTGTCGGAGAAGGTTTTTATATTCGACATTTGCAAATTCAAAACACTCTTTTAGTTTTTCAGTTTTTGTGCTAGATGAACTGAATTCATTAAAAGTCTTAATTACTGTGCTTTCGACATCCACGGATAAAGCTTTTAGAGCGTGTTTGACGCAATTATTTATAACATGACAATTACAATTGGCCTTCATGATATGACTATTGACATCAAGAAGTTTTTGGAAAACCGAGTTATGTTTTCCATAATTGACTGATGCGTTATCTGCACTATATGATGATATTTGCTGTATTTTCAGCTCGATTTCTTCGGTGATCGACTTTATTTTATTAAATATGTCTTTCGAAGACTCATACGGATCTTCATAAAAGTCAAGTAATTTTTTGACAACGCCTTCCTCAGGTTTGAAAAATTGTACCGCATATGGATAAGTTTTTATACATCCTATATTTGAAGCGTCACTGCTTACTGAAAAGTAGTCACATGCCTTTAAATCAGAAGCAAGCAGCTGTTTTTGAGCGTACGGAGCTAGTACGTTTCGCGCTATTGCGGCTGCTTTTGTGCGTCCACATGACATGCGCTACCGTAGCGCCCATAGTTGTGGGCGGCGAAAGACCCCACGGTCAGAGGGCTATGCCCCGAAACCGTTTCCCCACTCCCCTAACAGGGAATGTGAGATGACCACGGACCATCAGGGGTAGTTGTGATTTTACACTTATCGTGGTAGCATTGTTAAGTACTCTATTTGTTTTTTTTAAATATCATTGGTGGTAGCTTAGTTGTCTTTTTGGTTAGTTTAATTGTGTTTTAGCGTTTTCAGATTCTTAAAATAAATTGAGGTCGATTTAGTAAGCTTGTTTTTTTTAAAAAAGCTCACTTCTGGTCTAAATTCACAAGAATATATTATATTAGTTAATATCCTATATAATGAAATTGAAATAAAAACAATAACAATAGATTACAGCGAGGTAACAAGTGTCCGGGTCTAAAACGTACGGGGATCGGGAGCACAAACAGAATGAAAAAATTACTGTGTAGTGTACGTACGCTACATTTGCGCTTATCTCTGACCAATCACAGACTAGCCGATATTCTTCCTATTAACTTGTCTCCGCGGATAGAGTATAGATACGCCTCACTGCATATCCTCGGGTATGCCACTAGTAATTAGAAGTCATCCTCTAACACACTTCAATGCTTACCAATACTTTAATTAATGTAATTTGATATGTTATCAAAAACATTATTAAATTCTTTCTTATGGAAGTTAATTAATCGCCGCAAACTCATTTACTGTTGCGAATTGAGATAAGAGTTTTTTATTGTAATATGATTTGTATAAATTACTATGTTAATGGACAAACCGCAAAAAAGCGAGCGATTTTTAATTCTACGAAATATTTATCTTTCGTCTGTAAAGAAGACGTGTATTACATAGTTAAAATTAAAATATCCTTAGATAAAATCATCGTGCGAAATATAGTTTAGCCTATAGGCTATAGGTATGTGTAAAATGAAGGTTAACAGCTGTTAGTTTGTAATGTGCACTAGTAGTTAATTAGTTAAATCAACAATATTCAGAAGAAAAGAGATGGCGTCATTTAAATATTATTATTATTATTATTCATTTTTTTGTACTGACTTATTATTATTTAAATATGTACATTTGAATGAGATTTTGGCCTTGGACTGAGATTTTTAAATGAAGTTGTTGCTGTTCAATAATTTAACTGTTACAATAAACAAATGTAGGGTAAATAAAAGCTACAAAATATGTTATAAGTAAATACTCAACTTGTGTTTTTTCAATTGAGTCACTTTGAATTTATTGGTTTTACGAGTATGTACATAAAAGTATCTAGTTCATGTCGAGGCTACTCGTTGCCTTAATAATATTAGCAGCAGTCGTATGTTTACAAACATGAAATATTACTTTTTATAACGAATCTCGTTTAAGGAAAAATAAGAAGAAATCAAGAAACAAGTAGACAATATAGAAAAAAATAAAATATCGACAGTGAAAAGACAAAAACAATAGTTGTTATTTCCAAGAGTGTATATATTAAGTACTTACTTAAACTAATCTTAAAATGGATGGACCAGTTAATTTTATCAAAGTAGATTAGGTAGGTAACTTACCAATGTGCGTTATCTGGCAGAACAAGCGCGTACATTTTTACAATACTTTTAAAATATTCCCTTCTTCTAGAAGAGTTGGGTTAACAATTAACAGTAATAAATCAATTGATTTCAAATTTATGACCTGACCAGTCTCAACAAATGAATTATGAAACACATTTGGACCGTGATAGGTAGTCTCATCTCAGGGTAAAATGTAAATAACACGGCGTCTATGAAAAGAGAGGCATGCTGACTGTGAAATAAGGTTTAACCTAAAAAGCCGCCACAACTTGACCTAACCTTGGCCAGGTTCAGTCAAAGCGAAACAAATAGGAAAAATATTTCTACTAATAAGTATATTAATGTAACTTGTATTTGTTTTTAAAAATATTTTATGTAATACTAGCTATTCACCCTCGCTCGACTTGGGTTCATCACTACGAAAATTTTATGGGTTCATATTATACATTTCTTAGAGATGAGAGTTTTTACCGCATCAAAAAGTTCCTGTGTGTTGATCCGGAGCTATCATCTAATTTTATCAAAATACTAGCGGACCCGACAGACGTTGTCCTGTCCGCATGCGCAAAACAACGTTGCCTAGCAACGACTTGTTTATAATTGGATATTTCATTTATTGTGTAAATGTATAAATAGCTAATTAATTCAAAAAATACATGTTGTAGTGGACCGAATTGTGAATCTAAACCATTCTCGAATGCACTCGAACACGCACAAAACATTTCATCAAAATCGGTCCAGTCGTTTAGGAGGAGTTCAGTCACATACACACGCACACAAGAAATATATATATTAAGATGTCCATGCGTCCTCTGGTTTTCTTGTGATGCGGTCACAGACAGGAAAATAATCTAAAAACATTAGATAGGGCTTTTGATTCGATAATAATAACTATTTCAATTTTTGTTTCAGTTTTTCCAATAAAATACAGGTACAGATTTAACTCTGTTAGAATTTCATAAATGTATAAAAGCAATGTGTTTTTAAATATATTAAAATTGCACTATTAAGTAAAGGAAACGATTCTGCAAAACATTGCGTGGGTCTGTTATGTCACAATTTCATAATCGACTATAATACTGTTTTGCTGTAAGCCCCCTTACAAGTTTCTTCGTTGGTTATTTTAATACTTGTACACTTTCACTTTTGCATAAACGAATCTTGCACTCAATTTAAGTTTAAAATTTTCACTACATTTATATTTAATATTGTCTTTTGAGAAGTTATACATAACTTACTTTAAGTAAAATTTGTTTTTCTTTTCAAATTAAGATTGTCACGTTTCTTACCTCATGTGACAAAGACCAGATGATCTAAAATTTTAAATTTATTTAATTTTAATACTAGAATATTAAACACCGAGGCTTAGGTAGGTAAACATTTCTTAACTCTAAAATAACCTATTGTATTATGATTAACCTTGAGGTTAATTAACTTATAAAGACAGCTGAATAATGTACTTCTTTAATTAAGATAATAACTTTTTTTATATGAAAGCTTTTTTATAAAAGACCATCAGCGACTGTAAGAGACTAAGAACTCTAAGACCGGTTGTAATATCGATTAAAAATCTGGTTTGTTTCAAATCCGACTTACCTATTACGCTATTTTTTTAAATAAGTACTACATAATTCAGCTTATCTCATGTTTTTTTCTTTTTAGCAGTGTTTGCTTATCTATCATAACCATTTTAAAACAGATAATTCATCTCTTATTAAATATTCAAATTAATAGTATATCGAGTAAATACAGAAACGTTGATTGACCTTTTTCACGTGACGTAATGTTTGATGATAAAATTATACTAGCGCCTCGCCCTCGCTCCGCACGGATTTGTCCCAAGATAAGTCTTAAAAGTTAGTGTAGATTTCTCAGCAATAAGATATTTTCCGCAGTATAAAGTATCCTATATATGTTGATCCGGAAAACCAACCAACTATTATCATACCAATATCTTTCCATTTGTTTTTTATAGCCTCGTCCTCTCTTGCGATAATAATGACTATTTCATAATACTTTCTTAGGTTTACGTAAATATTCGACATTATAAATGAAACAATCTTGTCGGATTTTGTCACGGATTTATTTTGATTTTTGGTTCTCGACTTTCGAATGCTTTACAACAATGATGGTCATGGGAGAGAGGTATATAACCTTTTAGAGGTTTATATAATACAACAAGTATAAGTAACCGACAGTGCTTACCCATCATTTGCAAAAATAATTTTATATGGTGCCATTTTGAAACTTTTTTGATAAATTGTAGGGTATTTTGACAGGTAATTTTATTATAAGATAATTAATTTGTTTCAGCGAACCGTATATCCCTCAAAATTTGACAGGACTGACTATGGCGTTGGCGAGGGGGAAAGCTGCGCATATGGATGTCGTTAGAGTTGAAACTAAAACTAAAGTAAGTACTAAATTATTATTTCATCTTGGTAACTACATTGTTATGCAGAATCACATAAATCCTTGAAATACGACTTTGTTTTACTCGACATTTCGTATTATGATGGTTTTTGGCTGTTCTATGGGTCTTCTTTATACTTGTAAGACTTGTAAGAGTACATATAAGTTGGCTATTATGTAATGTAAAGAATAAATTGGCAAGTTACTTGGACTATTCGTCTTGGATGAATATAGGACATGTTGGATGTTACAAAGCCTTTATTGAATGTAAAAATATTGTTAGTACAAGTGTTACTATAATGTATTAAAATTTAAATGAAATAGATTTTGTTTAATTTAATTTTTTGTAACAGTTAATAATTAATGTAATATCAGTACAAGGTAAAAAAAGCTATATTTATTTTAAAATCATAATATGTGTAGGTACTTACATATTATTTATATGGAGATACTGCTTGATCATTAAAATTTATATTGCTATTTTTAAGTTAAATTACTCGATGTACCTACTTACATACATATTATATTGTTATCAATAAGTACGTATTAATTTTATCTCGACTTCGTTACACGATATACCTACATGCTAAGAATCTTGACATTAGGTATTTAAAAGTGGGCAACAGGTGCGTAAAATAATAAATAAAAAGGACATATTGTTTCGACATTAATTCAATTACTATATTAATCTGTTTATAATTAGGACAATTCGTATTGATTAAGCAATTAACAGACATTTGTTATCGAAATAATGCGTTTATTTTTTATGAGGCTTAAGAACTTATTTCAACATAATAGATATCATCAGTTTATCTCTTTTTACCTTCAACTATAATATTACACTATTCAATTGACTGCGTCCGTCATAACAAACAAGGAACGGCGTAGTGCGGATACAACTCTTCCCATACTTCTATTAACATCCGTATCTACGAGATTATATTGACGCGTATTTATTGTGGACAATTCAATAGGTCCGCAATATCAACATTTGCTTGTACTACTATTGATATTGCCTATCACACGTGCTTCTTGTATTGTAACTTGTAAGCCAAGATTACGATCGCCTACACTCTAAAGAAAATCTTTTAAATGCAGTTTTAGTATAAGTAGGTATGTTTATCTAAATGATGAAACGTTACCGCGAATTGTAAATTCAACGACGCAATATTTATTATTAAATAATACATTATTTTATCACTTTCATAATCTTTTTCTTTCGGTTTTATACCTACTTATCGTCATGTTTTTTACTTTTAAATAAAATCACATCAATTATATTTTTACAGATAATGTTTTCCTTCTTATCGGTGGGTTGGGGTTTGCTATCAGATATCGATATAGAAAGCGAAAGATTAAGAGCAATTGGAGGGCAGAGGTTTACGCTGTGGGCATTGGCGAGGCTCGTCGGATTGAGAAAATATAAGGGGGTCATCAGTTACGCTAAAATTAAGGATGTCAGCAATTTGCCGAAGCCGAAACACCCGCTAACGCTAACTCACAGCGTGAGTCAAGACGGTGCTCTCGATTCGCCGGACGCGGAAGCATTTTTCGATTGCGACGAAAATTCGGAAGTTTTTACGAGTGCAGTGAACGGAAAGCAACACCAACGTGTCGATTCGTGGTACTCTGTGAACTCTCGGAGAAGTGCGTTCTACAGTACGCGAGGCTCCGAATATCATAGTGTGACTAGCACAGGGTCGGAAATGCGATCGCCCGTCCACGCGTGTATGCACGGGCCGGCTTCACATCTGCCCTCTCTAATGTCGCAATTACCCTCTCACTGGGTTCACGAGCACGGCGAATTCGTTATGGTTCACGTCTCATACCAATCGTATATAGGCGAAGATTTATTATTCGCACCCCGCTCCCAATTATCTGATGGGGTCATGTGGATGCTTATCATCAAAGCGGGCATATCGAGATCACAAGTTTTTTCATTCTTACTAGGAATGAGCCAAGGTAATCATTCCGATATAAACACGGAGTATATCAAAATGATTCCTGTAAGTGCTTTCAGAATAGTGCCAGAGGGACCAAACGGCTATCTCACGGTAGATGGCGAGCTTGTAGAATACGGTCCTATTCAAGCCGAAATATTTCCCAACATAGTTAATTTATTAGTACCAGATACGAAATAACGTTTCGTTCCACATATGATGTGTTAGCACTAATTTGACTGATTTAGTTTGAAAACAGTTACCGAGCCGATGCTTTGTGGTATAAATGGTTATAAATTTAAATAGAAATTATTCTTATATCACGAAATGGTTGTGCCAGAACACACATTTAAATTAATTAAATTTTAAGTAAGATTAAAAACGTTATTAATATACACAATAATGCCATTCCGTTATCATAGTAATTTATCTATTTATCTGTCCATTTAAAAACAGTATAAAATTCCTTAAAACAGCTGCAATTGTGATAATAATTTAAGTGAAATTGGTTTTTTCATTGTAAGAGTTATAATAAAGTCTAGTCAAAAAAATTACGAAAACAGTGCCAAATGTTCTGCACTCTAAAATGTTTGGAGGGAATTGATCAATAATAACGTATCTACTATTAATATGTTAATTATTCTAAATGATGCTCAAAAGTAGGGCATATTTCCATTCAATCAAATGAAACGCAAATCATATATTGTTTAGGTACCTATATTATATATGCGGCTTGAGCATTTAGTTTATTTAACGTTTTGCTTTTGCAATTTTCAACATCAATTCTCTTTATCGGCTCCATAATTAGTTTTTGATAAGATTATCCTAAGTAGGTAGGTATAAAATTATATTTTTAAATACAAAAATTATTTTTAAGTTATTTTAAATATTTTTTGTGAATCATTCCTGGTATGAGGTCGCATTTGGATCAATGCAATATATTTTAAAGATATGTAATTTGTACCTATAATTTATGATATATGCCTAATAGATGGTACCTCTTAGCTTTAATGGTTTGTATTTTATGAATTGTATACTTTACATAGATTATTTGCAATTTGCCTTGCCTATATATTTTATTTTTAAAATGATCCTGAAAATGCTATTATATTATGATTAATTAAAAATGTTATATTTACAGTATTTCTTAAAAAAATACTACCAGGTTTTAAGTGTGCGTGATTGTAAAATATATAATAATATTCAGTGAAATAGAATGTTTGTTATTTACTTAATATAATTAGCAGTATTAGTTTTAAACTAATTACAATAATTCTGTGATAATGTTGCTTTCCGACATATTGGTACTTCTATGTTAACCCTATTTTCTGTGCCTAATATTTTTCTAGCTTTTCTAATAACATTTTGAACTTTTATTAGTCAAATATTTACAACTTTTAACTAATTCATTAATTTTAAGTCTTCTAATGTGCACTTGTTAGTATTTTACATTAGACAACATTTTTGTAAAACCTAACAGTAGAATGCATTTTTATCAGAGCTTAAAAATTGATTAATAAATTCTGTTCTTGAAAATATAGAAGTAAAATATTAATAATTTGATTATTTATTTTTTAATTTCTATGTTATGTTCAATATATTATTATAATATAACCTAAGCATTGTGCTTTTAATATTTTTAATAATAAAAGTTGTCACCTGCATGCCTTTGTAATATTCGGTACATAACAGATGGTAACAATTTGCTCAGGTTTTTGGTAATAAGGTTTTTAGCACAAATTATTAATGAGTATTGTGTTCCTTTGTATAAAATGTTCATTTTTAAATATTTTTCGTATATTATTTATAGCATTCATACATACATTCCTTAATATTTACTTACTGTACATACAAAAAAGTTCCAAAGTTTGCTATATGGAGTAAGCATTACTTTTCTTTATTAAAATATTAAGTTTGAAACTATTAAATGATGAAGGTTGTTGTCAATAAATGAATATACATTGAATAAATTGTTTTATTTCAACTTGTGTAAAGTAGATTTAAGATATATCGGGAAGATAATATTATATCATGATAAATTTTATGAGTGAAACTATGTTGAATAGCTAAAAATGCCACAAATATGCCATAACATTTAAAAATTATTTGATCATTATTTATTAAATAGCACTATAATGCAGTAATTGACTTTTGTTTAAAATCAACAGATTTGATTACAGTTCTACACATTATTATTGCTATTATTTTATAAATTATTATTTATTAAGAAATCAAATAATGTAGTTTTAATAAATTAAGTGAATCATTTACTTTCATTTTTTGCTATTCTCTTAAGATTATAAATTTGCCTTATAAATAGAAAAAATATTTTGATTGTAAAATTCACTTTAATAAAAATAAAAGCCTTATATAAAGTAAATTACTAAATTTATTTCTATGATACTAATTAAACAATGCAATGTGTTAAATCAATTTAAGACAAATATATTTTAACACTTATGATTAGCAAACAATTTGTTTCACTATAATATACCTATTTAGTCTTAGCCTAAGTCAATATTTTATTAATAAAAATAATGTGATGACACAAATTGCTTAGAATTAGTAGTTTATACTTATTGTGAGCTCTTATATAGGCAGTAAGTTTCATATAAACAGTCTTGGAATTTTAATATTAGAAATTTTATCTTAACTTCAAAGAATCAAGACTATCGAGAAGATTTTGTACTTCAGAATCAACTTGTTCCCTTGTGCTCACATTTTCCAATCTTTCTCTTACAGATTCCAATTCTCCTGCATCAGCTTTTTGAATTTTCATATATTTTAGCATCATTTCAACAACTAAACAAATTTCACTTATAAGTTGTTTTGTCTCTTCAAAGTGTCCGGCCCCACTTGGTCTCATTTGTATCAGTTTCAATTTACTTTGGGCCAGCTGTATAGGGTTACGTCCATTCTTATCATGAGAGCTTACATCTGTTCCAGCATCGAGCAATTCAATAACAACAGGAATATGATTTGTGCAAGCTGCTAGATGAAGGGGTGTGTTTCCTAATGTGTCTTTTATGTTAGGATTGGCACCATGTCTTATCAACATTTTAACTACTTCAACATAACCTCGGCAGGCTGCCAAATGTAAAGGACTTCTTTTGTGTTCATCAGAACAATTTGGATTTGCTCCTGATAAAAGCAGCTTTTCTACAAGTTCTGTGTTATTTGTAGAAGCTGCAAAACGTAGTTTTTTATTTCTGGATGAATAAATCGAGTATCGCTCCTTCAATCTGCAATGTCTAGCTCTTGTGGAGCATTTAATTTTACCGATGTGGTCATGAGGTTCTCCTAAAAATTCTATAGGCATTGGTTGTCCTGCTAGATTGATTGGTATAGCTGGAGGATTGAATTCTAACACACAGTACGAATGGTCGAAAACAGGATTGTCGCTGCTTTCGTTCCCAGTATCAACTCCAGAGTCAGCCATAATAACTAATGTTTTGAGTTAGAACATGAAATACAAACCTAATATTACAAAAGTGCGAAAACCCACTCAATTTTTATGTGAAAAAACTGTTTCAAGAACAACAAAACTTTCTCTACATTGACAAACGTCAAATTATGTAAATTGTCATAATAATTTGATTGCGTAAATACTTAAATAGTGATGTACATAATATTTGAGTAAAATTTTAGTTTAAATAATATCTTATATTAATTATTGACAATAATAGGAATAATTAAATAAATATAAATATGTTGGGACATTATTACAACAGCGCCATCTAGTTCCGCAGTAAGCTACGTAACGTGCTTGTGTTGCGGATACCAGATAGTTGATATACTACACATATAAATTTTTAAATACATAAATATTATAAATACAAACACCCATGACTGGAGTACAAACATTCGTGATTAGCAAATTAATGCCCCCAGCGGGACTCGAACCCGCGACTGCTGGCGCAGAAAGTAGGGTCACTACCCACTGAGCCAAACGAGTCTTCAAATAATTATTATATATTCTTAGATAAAAAAAATAATTATTATATATTCTTAGATATTATGTATCTGTTCTTATAACTAATGTTACAGAAGTCAAAGATATCAATGAACCATGGTAACGAAATATAATGGATAATAAATGACAAGATATTGTACAATGTAAGTTATAAATAAAGATATTATAACTATTTTTCATTTTGCTCATAGTGTACATTAAGTATTTCTAATTTCTGTATTAAATTTGAGCTTTATAGTAGATTAAATATATTACTTATTGAATTTACCGATTAGTTTTAAATCATTTTTAGTTATCTGTTTAACATGTAACTTCGAGATTAAAAATAAATTTCTAATCTGTTTGTTTTTCATAGACATCTGACATGATTATGACAGATGTTTAACTGACAAAGACATTCACCAATCGGTTTCAGAAAATTTTTGTGATCATTTTAACAACAGTTCTGCGTAGATATCACTTAAAATGCAGCAGCTTATAATATTTATGGTAAAGATGCATAAGTTTTTATGAATTGATTTTATGTAAAATTTGAACTTTTAAGTTAAACCTATAACCTACATTTTTTTGCCGAAAGGATATAGAGAGTTCGCGTGCCTACATTGACGAGCTTTATTCGCCAAATCCTGAAAAAGTTATGAAAGCATTAGTAAAATTAAAAAACTCAGTGATAGGTAGTAATAGGCAAAAAACTTGCGTTATAGAAGAAGGGATAGTACCTAGACTGCTACAACTAATGACTGAGGATTCTCTTGATCCAGACTTACGATTGGAGGCTACAATCACACTAGGTAAGAGCTTCATAAACAAATATATGCATTTGATATTATAATGATATTATTTTATATTTTGTTAAAAACTTAGAAACTGACTTATAAAAGAGTTTTGGCAAGTATTAATTTTGCCGAAGGCAAGACTTTTGCCCTTTGCTATCAATGTCATACTATTCATAGACTTTAAGTCACAGCTACAGAATAAAAACATATATGTTGTGCACTTTTTTTGTTACCTTGATGTTATAAAATATTTATATTAACTTAATTGATAAGCAGATCTTCAATCAGACTACGTGATAAATTATCACAAGCTATGTTTTAGTATTTTTATTACTAATTATGTTAACTTATTGTGTGTGTAAGATAAATAAAAAACTAATATGTGTTTATTACATTTAGGGTCATTGGCAAAAGGCACAAAAGACAATGTAGCATCTTTAGTAGAACAGGGTGCAACTATAGTGTTGGTAGAATTGTTAAAAGTAGTCCCGACTGGTACCAGGCTAGCAGAGGCAATCCTATGTGCTTTAAAAAGTATCTTTCAACACCCTCCAGCCCCCATTAGTGCATTACCTGCTGATATGAGTCTACTGACAAGAATGACACGTAAGTAATTATTTATAATGTTATAATACAAATGTAAACTAAATATGAACAAGAAAATAAAAGTAAGTATGTTTTTGAGAGTACCTTTTGTTTTTTTAAAGGTTTTTTTATAATTTTGCTTATTTTTTTTAATTAGAATATTAATGTTTTAAAATATAATATCATTTTTTCAAATTATAATAAAAATAATTATTTGCCTAAAATAATGCAGAATATTTCACATAACTGTTTCTAATGGCAATGCGAATTTAGATTTATCTCTAACCTTCATCTATATTTGGGTGTAACACTTAAAATAAGAATACACTTAAACTTTTATATTACTGGTAAATGATAAAAGAGAAAGTATTATGTGCAACCAAATTTGCAATTAAATTAATTTATTAATTTATATGCAATGACCTTGACAAGATGTGCTAATTTTACAGTTTAATAATTAGTACATCAGTGCTCAGTACATATTGAAGTGTCTGTTTGTAATTTAAAATTAACAGCTTTTCACTAAATGCATATGAAAGTTTATATGGTTCTTACGTCAAAAAAAGTTTTTTTTTTAATTTTTCTGTCTCTTTGTATGTTTGTTCTGGCTAATTTCTGAAATGGCTGGACCAATTTTGATGAGACGTTCACTGGCATCATCATCATCATCAGCCCTTTTTAACGTCCCACTGCTGGGCACGGGCCTCCCTCAGTACGAGGGGGATCAGGCCATAGTCCACCGCGCTGGCCCAGTGCGTGTTGGCGGACTTCACATGTCTTACGAAAACTTGCTAGGTTTTCTCAGACATGCAGGTTTCCTCACGATGTTTTCCTTCACCGTAAGACAAGTGGTAATCATGATAGAAATGATTCGCACATGAAAATATCAGAGGTGCGAGACACGGATTTGAACCCGCATCACTCGGTTATACAAGCAACGCGTTACCGCTGGGCTACCACTGCCTTTTCACTGGCATATAGCTAATGTTATAAGGAATAACTTAGATATTTTGTTTGAAAATTATTTAAACCATTTATTTTTTTTAACTTACGCCCAGCGAAGCGGGCCAGGTTTGCTAGTATGCAATAAAAATGAGTAACATGTAAGAAAAAATAATATATTCTTTATTTAAAAATCTTTTGAATTGAATTTTTGCATTAAGTAAGTTTATATTTAGTTTGTTGGCTGGTGAAAAGATAAAAAAGTTACAAAATAGATTTTATTTTTGTAGTAAGAAAATTTAAAAGTCAACTTCTCTAAACAGAAATAGCGATGGACGGTTCACTGGTAGCTAGAGCGAGTGTAGTACGTATCCTCTCTATCTGGTGTGCTGGGCCCTTGGAACAGGACGCGCTAGTAGCGGCGGGCGCTTGCACCGCTATAGCGAATCTCTTAGTGAATCGAGGTCTCACTATTCCACCTCAACCGAGAGCATTACCGGCCTTAGATCTTTTGGCTGCTATGTGCTTTGAGAATGCAAATGTGTGTGAAGTTGTCATTAATACTAAGTAAGTTGCTACCTTTTATTTATATATACTTATTTTAAGAAAATTCTTACTCAAATATTCATTATTTATCCATGCAGAGGACGAACCGACACTGTTTTAGAATTTTTGTCTGACTGTCTGTGAAATTCATGAGGAAACCACTGGACAGATTTTGATGATATTTGATATGTTGATAGCAGGTTATGTGGGTGTCAGCATATACTTTTTTACTGCTGGAAAAAATCTCATCTCTGAGAAATCTACCGAACATAGCTTATAGGTTATAGTGACTAAATTCGCGTGAATGATGTGTACTTATTATGATGTTTCTTTAGAGTTTAGACTGCATTAAAATCCGTTGCGTAGTTTAAAATATCCCAACGTACAAACGGCGGGAAGCAACTTTGTTTTCAATACATGTGTAGCGTAAATATTTCAGAACGCTGTCATTTGGACAGACAAGCGCGCCTAAAAGAAAGACTAGCACTTGACAAAGAGAGAGAGAGAGAGAGATTGATACTCTGACGGCAATAACAGCGCCTTATTTTATAGTCTTTTCTTTTACTTATAGTAATGATAGCTTTTTATGTGAACTAAATAAATACATAATTAACCAAACCAGTGTTACTAGTATTCGTGAATACCTAAGTATTCCCACGCTTCATACACAACTATACATGTAAAGAACATTGCATCGAATAAGGATATTTAATGAAATAACATCATATTCATTGGGTATTTTTAAACAAATTCTTTGGGGTTTTAGACAAGACGACAAAACAATTCCTGATCTGCTCATGCTGTTAGTGGCGAGGGATAAACCATTAACAATAGCAATGGGCGCTGCAAGGTGTCTCACCTTCCTACACCGCGCCGGTGCGCTACCCGCGGATGATAACAGGTAAATTTGTCTATTTAATGTTTTAAAATGCCATAACATATAGTAATTCTAGATGTCCTTATCCTTACTAATATTATAATTGCCAAAGTAACTTTGTGTGTCTGTCGCGCCTAAAACCACTGAACCGATTTAAATGAAATTTGGTACACAGATAGTCTAAAGCCTGAGAAGGACATTCTACTTTTCAAGGCGAAAAAGGGCTGTAAGGGGTTTAAATGGGGGTTGAAAGTTTGTATGGAAATTACATCATTTATAAAGCAAGAAGCTTGAAACTTATTTTTTAGGATTTTGATAAGATACAAATAAAAAAGACATTCAAAGTTTGTAAAAAGGCAACCTAGGGACGAATCCGAGCAAAGCGAGGGTGTGTGGCTAGTAAATTATATAAGTCGTATTATATATTATACTACGGAAGTTCTCAAAAATCTTCTTTAGCTGGTACCCAGCATGATAGCGTATGCTTAATTTTGGTTTGATGGTTTGTACATTTCTTGGTGAAACCTGTATGAAAATTTGTACAGTATTTTAAATTTAGGTACTCGAAAAAACTTAGATTTAACGGCGCGCGGGGGGCTTTCATTTAATTTTTACTGATTGTTGAAGCTGTCACATCGAAGTTTGAACCAGTATCTATTTAAGGATTACATTATATACATTCACATCTTGATTTTATTATCGGATCGGTTAGACGTACGTACGATGAGTACTTTAACTAATTTAATAACATATGTGCGTCAAGTTCGCCATTTTGGTTTTAACAATAACTGCATATTTACCATTTAATCCTCAAGTTTGCATAAACGAGATGAATCTGTTTTGTAAGGGAAAATAGGATCGGAGCCGGCCATTCATATGTATATATGTACATAGATATTATATCAAGAAAAAGTTAGGAGGAGGTCGAATGAATATTATGAATTTTTCTTATTATTCCCCGCGTGAGACTGCAAGATATAATCTATACTATTTATAAAGCTGAAAAGTTTGTTTGTTTGTTTGTTTGTTTGTTTGTTTGTTTGTTTGTTTGTTAGAAAGGCTAGTTAGAAATAATACAAAAAATAATACAAAATAATAATAATAATGTTCTCCCGGCCGATTACGGCCACGGCGGCTAATCTCAATGAGACTAGCCAACGGCGCGGAACACAATTGTACGCGCAAACACAAGTGCACTCTCTGTTCCTTATCACTCTAATATTCCGGTGGGACGACACGAGACACGACCAGTGAGAGCTAAGGCGCAGGACCGACGGCTTTACGTGTTCTCCGAGGCACGGGGGTGGCACACCGCCAACTTCCGAACTCCGGGTTGTTACTGAGGCTTACGAAACAGAAAGACTCAATAACTAAACTTTGCCCGACCCGGGACTCGAACCCACGACCTCCCGGTGTGCGTCCGTACATGCTAGCCACTACAGCACCGATGTAAGCGATCGATGGCCCTTGTGATAACTTATCTCCCAGGCAACCTGAGGCGTAGGCGTGGCGTAGGCAGAGGATTTCGTGGAATCAGGATCGTTATTTGTACCTCTCGTTTGTAATATAATATATTCTTTGTTAGCGGTTTTAATATTATTTTGAAAGGAATATTAAATTTTCTGAATATTAAATTAAAATAGACAATAGCCATGCTTGACAATTTTGTGTATTTTATAATATTGTAAATAGTTTTTTTTTCCGGATTTTGTTGCGGGTTTATTTTGATCTTTTTATAAAACAAGTTTAAATTAATGTTAACAGTCTTTTTATATTTTTTTATAAAAAAACGTTTAAATAAAAAAAACACATATTGTAAAGTGCTTTGGTGCCATATTAGTATTTTTTAGAATTTATTTAGCAAATGTGCGTTGACTGTCTGTAAAAGCTATATAATGCCTTTGAGACCTCCAAAATCTTAGTTTCCCTCGTACCCATGGAAAACAAAAAGTTAAATAAATTCCCGACAAAATTCGAAAAGATACTTTTATTTAAATTGTCAAATATTCACAGAAATCTAAAGTAAGATTTTTATAATATTGTGTAACATTTTCTGTGAAGTTAAATATTTAATCACACATTACATATTTTATCAATTCTGTAGTAGAAAGGTATATAGGACTAATATTACAGGTGATAAGGTTTGATACCTCAGAGCGTGTTTTCAAGAAATACGTGTATCAAAATGCGTCATTGTATAAAAAGCGGATATTGTTTCCATCAGCGTTGAATATAAAATAGTTTTCACGTTTATTTAAATTGACTGCCACGAGTATCAACGTCGATAAAACAAGAAATTTGCAAAGTCAAAAGCTACTGCTAAATGTTTTTGCAATTTCTCATGAAGCGGTCGAGTGAAATCTCACTAAATCTCACGTGGGGAAAGAGTGTTCAGCACATATTCGTAATTTTTTCCGCAAGAAACAGTGCACAATTGCGAGAAAACGACGTCCATTACACTAACCAAGTGCGGGTTGGCGGACTTCACATATTTTCCGAAAACTTGCTCAAAAAGGTTCTCTGAGATATGTAGGTTTCTTGATAATGTTCCTCTTTAACGTAAGACAAGCCAAGAAACGCACAGGGAGGGCCCACTTCGGTAGCTGGTGTGTAATGCGGGTTGCTTCTGGTACTTCTCTGAAAATCAGACCTGCCGGGGCCGGGGCGATGTGTTGAATGCGTCAGCGATTCTTCGACACATATTTTATACCTCGCTAAGGGAGGTAGGGTGTCGAAATATCGCCAAAATTGTCTCATGTAATTTATGAATGCTCCTATTCAAAGAATTAAAAGTTACTTGAACATGTGTATCTGTGTTCTGTATATCAAATATAAAACGGTATTATTTACTATTTTAATGTTACAGAGTCGTGTTTGGGGCTTTACCATGTCTCGCGCGTCTGTGTACGAAAGATATGCCTGAAGATATTCGAGCGAAAGCCGCCGAAACCCTCGCGTATTTAGCAGAAGTAAGAATTTAAATAATAACTTTTTTATACGTCTTGAATTTTTAGTTAACCCTTTACTGACTTTCCAGGTGGATACCTCCCTCCAAAGGCTAGCAGCGATATCGAACCACCTGATGGCGTCCCTGGCGGAGATCGTGAACTGCCCGTCGGCGGCCGCCAAGCAGGGCGCCTTCAAGTGCTTCGCGTCGCTCGGCGCCAACGACGAGGACATCCGCAAGCGCATCATAGAAACCCATGGCCTCATGGTGCACATAGTCAATGGCATGACCAACCAGGAGCCTTCCGTATGTATAATTATATAAGTGACTAGTGAAAAAAACATAATAAAAAATGTATATCCGAATAATTATTTTCTTTATACCTAGAATAGAACTTAAAATTAATATTTTTATAATAAGGAACTTTATTCCTATCCTGTGTCCCACGACACCACACCTTATCTTTTTTATATATATTAATATGCCATGAAAATGGATTAGAATTATTAAACAATGGTATTAATATTTAACAAAATTTCAGGTGAGGTTAGCGGCCGTGAGATGTCTCCATTCACTGTCAAGGTCTGTGCAGCAGTTGCGGACGACATTTCAGGTACGTTGTGTTAATTTTATATTGTTATGCTTTGTTTGATATTAGTGTCATTTAGACATTGTTTGCTTATTACATGTTGTAATTGTTAGCTTCACTTAAATTATGAAGGCAAAATTTGGAAGTCTTTTTTAACAAGTAGAGACCATTTCTGTTAAGTATAGTAATTTGGATTTATAATGATAATAGTGTGATTCTTCAATGGCCATTAGTTTAAAATTCAAGGATTTTTCTTTGAAAATTGTAATACATCGGTTTTAATTTTTCGTTAAATTTTATTAACGTTGCCATGTTATATAAACGCTTGAAAAACCGATCTGAGCGAGTTCAAGTCCAGATTCTGATATCTATGTTATATCGATTATATTAATTATACTAGCTGTTACTCGCCCGCTTCGTTGGACGTTTTAAAATGTATGTAAAGTTAGTTTTTTATAATCATAATAATAATTAATATTATAAATAGAAGCCATACTTTTTATTTTGAATATATTTATTGAACATATAAGATAATAAAATAATAATTAATAGTGAAAATAATAAAATTAATAACAGGAACACCAAATTAAAAAAGAAATTGAATTTTCGCGACAAACCTTTAAGATTGAAATATCAAATATTTTAATCGGATTGAGTTTTGTAAAATGTCATTTAAATCAAATTCACTAAGGAGTATTAATATTAAATAATCCCCAAAATAACTTTCTATCCCTTTTTAACTCGATTAGGCGATGAGTTTCAATAAAATGTGAAACACGTCTTCCAACAATTGTGTTAAAGAATGTTTATGCAAAATTTGAAGCAGATTGGACCAAGGAATCACGTTGTCCCATACAAACTTTCCCCCCCTTTTTCACCCCCTTAGGGATAGATTTCGTAAAATCCGTTCTTAGCTGACCTCTACTCGGCGAAAGGAATATTTCTACCAAATTTCAAGTCTCTACGGCTTATGGTTCCAGAGATATCGTGATGAGTCAATCTATCTATAGAACAGCTCCTATATCTTAATATATAAATAAATAAATCTCGTGTCACAATGTTTGTCCTCAATGGACTCCTAAACTGCTGAACCAATTTTCATCAAATTTTGTAAGCATATGTAATTTGGTCAAACTTACGAGATAGGGTAGTTTTTATCTCAATTATTGATCTCAATATTAGTTATTACAAATTAAATATTTATTATACGACTTTAGTGTGTATTTATAGATGGCGGCTTGGCATCTAAGTTGCACAGATTATAGATGGCGCGTTTGAATATAGAATTTAGAAATAAAATAGTAAATAAAAATAAAATATTTTACTTTATCGTAATATATATTTAAATTTATATACACTTTTGTTACTTTTTTATTTTTATTGAAGTGAAACTTCTCATGCTTCATCACTTCCAACAAGGTTGCGTTAAACCAAGTACCAGGCCCTCAGGGACGGGGAAGAGTTAGCGCCACCACCCACTGACCTCTATAATACCACTGGAATGGCTGTTCCCAGCGTTTGACAGCAATTTTTTTGTGTCCATTTGAAGCGTCACTAGTGAGAGTCCCGAGAACTAATTTTGACATATACTGCAAATGACAGCGAGAAGTGTTTTTTTACTGTAAAGTAATTTTGCATTTTCGTTGTTAATATAACATAAGTAGTAATTATGATGATACGGTTATTGATTAATAAAAATAAAAAAATAAAAATCTTTAAATCGACATCATCAGTTTTAGTACCACAAACTCTCGCTACGTCTCGCTACGTCCGACAGCGCCAAAATGGCGAATATCAAGCAGCCACAAAAGCACGTTGACAACAGCCAGTCCAGTGGTATTATAGAGGTCAGTGTTAAGAACACTCTCATTCAAATATTGAGCGGGATAACAAATACAGACTAGGCTGTATGGACTATAGTCCTTTGCCTTTCCCTATTGGGGATAAATTTTAAAAACAACAATTGAGCGGGATAATGTCAATATAATAACCATACTATTACAATTTTTCGTGAAGGATTTTTATAATTGTATTGTGTTATTATTGTGCAGTGTTCAGTTTGAATATTTTTTAGAATTATAAATAATAACATAAAATTTTATTGATTACTGTTTTTGTCTATCAATTTTCATATCACCAGCTCGAAAACATGTAAGTATTTCTAGATTGCCTTTTTTTTTTTTTATTTTGATTTTATAATTTGATAGTTGTTAATTTATTCAGTCGTAAATTTTGATCCAATTTATTTATATAAATGATAAATTCTTAATTTTTTTTAATTTCAACAAACATAAGATAAGATGAATAAAATGTAAATTCAAAAAGTACATGTTGGTTTGTGCTTAATTTCAACATTTCGAATACTTTACCTGTTACTTTCAAATTTTGGCGGAACGTTTTATTTTCAATCCCATATGAATGAATCTATTTTTAATTTATTTAGAAAATATTATTTAGAAAATATTACTTTGATTGTATCAAAAGAATTAGTTAAAAAATTATTTAATCTATTATAATTACTGAGTCACAGCAACGCGTGGCTGGGTCCGCTAGTACATATATAGATGCGCAAATTATTTCAAACATATACCTCTTGTCTTACGGTGAAGGAATGCGTGAGAAAACCTGAATCTCTGAGAGAACCTTCTCTGTCTGTCAATGTTCACTTGGCTAGCACGGTGGACTATGGCCTGTTCCCCTCGTATTGAAGGGGGGCCCGTGCCCAGCAGTGGGACGATAAGAAGGGCTGAATACAATATAATAATCGTCAGATAGGTGGAGAACTAAATAACTCAAATTTCCTAGTTTCGGAATTACTGTTTTTTTTTCTCCAATTTTATTAAGCTACATTGAGTTGATATAAATTTAAACAACTTATTTTATTAAAATTATTAACTTAACTGATCACACATAATAGTTATTGATCAATGATATTATAAGTAAAAAGGTGTAGATACGTTACCTAAACGACATTCTACCTTCAAAAACGGCACACTAACGCACACATGAACATGGGCGTACCCAGCTTTTGGCCTAGGGGGGGGCAAATCTGAAATTTATCAAACCGGCCGGGCTCCCACACTTGTTTTACTCTACATACTACACAAAAACACTACACGCAAAATTAGGTGTATATATTATTATTATTATGCTGGTCATTTATTCTTCTTCCGAGAAGGGCACCAACCGGCAACCATCATCCCAAGGTGGTGTTGGATTTTTAAACCATAAGTCACTCAAAAACAACGTCGTAGAGGTTGGCAGTGTGTCGGCGAGGGTAGCGTACCTTGTATTGAAAATAACCGAAAGATAATTCTTGAAGGTTATATAAGTGTGTGCTCCTACGTCTACACATTATGACGACGAAGTCGAAGCCATGTACGAAGCTAAGGCTATGTCTCGTACCAACACCTACTAAACTGTTGTTATGGGTGACTTCAATGCCAAAGTGGGAGTACAAGAAGATGGCGAATCGAGGGTTGGATCATTTGGTTATGGACTGAGGAACCATTGAGGGCAAATGTTAGTAAACTTCCTCGAGGCCCAGGGGCTTTTTCTGATGAACTCATTTTTCCAGAAAAAGCCTCAAAGGAAGTTTACCTGGCAAAGCCCCGATAATACTACAAAGAACGAGATCGACTTCATTATATCCAACAAGCGCTACATATTCAGTGATGTCTCAGTAATTACTCAGTGATTACAGGGTTAAAACCGGCAGTGATCACCGACTTGTAAGGGGAACCCTGAATATGAACATCAAAATTGAACGTGCGCGGCTAATGAAGTCGACTCTTAGACCTACACCACTCCAGATGAAAGCTGGCTGCGAAAGCTTCCAGCTAGAACTACAGAACCGATTCGCCATGTTGGAAACCACTCAGGATATCGATGACACCACCAATAGTCTGATGCGTGTGATCCGTGAGGTGGAACAAAAACATTTTCGACCTAAGAGATAGACAAAAGTCGAAACTCTCAAGCGAGACTGAACGAGATGGCGAAGCAACGCGAGGCTGTAAATACCATTCAGTCTAAGCGTCAGGTACTAGACAGGAATGTGAGAAACCTAATAAGGCGTGATCTAAGACGAGCGAATACCCGAAGTATTAAAGATGCTATTGCACTCAATAGGGGGTAGAAAGGCTTTGCTCTCACAATTCCCGTTGTCAACTGACAAAGCTATAACCGCACAAGGTACAACCGTCTTCTCCAAACCAGAGATTCTCGCTGATGTCGAAAGATTCTACGGGGATCTGTACTCCTCACATACACTTCCACCTGAGTCCCACCACGTGGAGGATCCACGAGCCAGACTTGTACGCCACCAAACAGATGAGCTTCCCGACATCGACGTGGGCGAGATTAGGATAGCTCTTGGTCAACTAGGAAACAACAAAGCTCCGGGTGAGGATGGAATTACCACAGAGTTCCTCAAAGCGGCAGGATCACAGGTTCTATCAGAGCTCTTAAATCTCTTTAATTCTGTCCTTCACAATGGCACTGCACCGGAGGCATGGAGTAGGAGCCTAATGGTATTCTTCTTGAAGGCGGATAAAGCCCTTTTAAGGAACTACCAACCTGTGTCTCTTCTGAGCCGCCGTTTGCACCGCGGGGTAAGACAGGGGGATGTTATCTCCCCGAAACTGTTTACCTGTGCATTGGAGGACGTCTTTAAAACGCTCGATTGGAACGGACGAGGCATCAACATCAATGGAGAGTATATAACACACCTGCGATTTGCCGATGACATAGTCGTCATAGCAGAGACTCTAGCCTTAGTGATTCTTCAAGACGAGTGGGTCTCGGGATAAATCTCGACAAGACCAAAATCATGTCGAATTGTCACGTATCCCCGAGACCAGTGATCGTGAATGACGCTGTTCTTGAAGTTGTGCAGGAATATGTATACCTTGGCCAAACTATACAACTCGGCCGGCACAACTTTGAGAAGGAGGCCAACCGAAGAATTCGCTTGGGCTGGGCTGCTTTTGGGAAGCTACGTCATATTCTACAGTCGTCGATCCCACAATCCCTTAAGACCAGGGTATTTAACCAGTGCGTCCTACCAGTAATGACATACGGAGCCGTAACGTGGACACTCACCGTAAGACTGGTCCACAAATTCAAGGACAGAATTCTATTCTGGAAACTAAAGTAACCGACATCGCGTGCAAAATTAGCTCGCTGAAGTGGAAGTGGGCCGGTTATGTCTCCAGGCGAACTGATGGTCGATGGAGCCGAAAAGTGCTAGAGTGGAGACCGCGTTTAGGCAAGCGTATTGTAGGACACCCTGCAGCACGATGGACCGATGACTTAAGAAAGTGGATGGATGTGGACTGCCCAAGACCGGGATGGTTGGCGCTCATTGGGGGAGGCCTTTGTTCAGCAGTGGACGATGATAGGCTGATTGATTGAATTAATCATAGAAATTACTCACAAAAAAATTTCGTATGTCCATTTTTATTTAACGGACGCTTTTTGTTATTGTTCAACAGAATGATAAGTATTTCCATTTCATTGTTTTTTTATGAGAAATTAATACCGTATTTGTGTAAATAGCTTTTACATTACCGCCTTATAATTGCCAATTTTTTAAAGTATTAAAATGGATATAGTATGTTATCCTTAAGAGATAGATATATGCCATCGCGAAAATTTTTTATAGACCTTTTTAACACATTCAACGCCACTACTATTTTCTAAGAGTTCGTAGGGATGCCGCCCAAAAATTACTCAAGCACGCTGGGCGTGACCGCGGCACCGCTATAAGAAAATCGTAAATATGGTAATAGATTGTCATTTGGTAATAGATTGTCAACATTTTATTCATTTGTATACAGCTGTGATATAAAAATGATTATTTTTATAAGAATGATTCTTTTTAAAAAAAAAACGTTTGTATACTGTTGGTAAATCTATATAAAAAAAAGTACGTGCGTACAAAGTACACATGTCAGAAACTTCTTTATTTATAAATTTAACTCACTGTTTACACACTGTATAAATACTAATGATATTGTAATTTCACTTCAAAAACAATCCCTCACGATTACCAGCATGAGTAGCCACGTCATAAGTTAGGCAGTATATTGTAATACTTTTACTACACATAACGTCACATAAAAAAATCATCGACTTGCGGTGAGCAAGATCCCCGACCTGCCCATCTTGACCGTCTGTGGGGTGGTGACTCTAACTCTTCTCCGTCTCCGAGTGCCTGGCACTTGATTTACGTGCACGTTTAACAGTGCTTTCATACCCCCCTCCATGGTAGCGTTAAACGTTTAACGAAACCTTGTTGGAAGTCGCATAAGAAGTTTCACTTCAATAAATAAATAAATAAATAAATAAATAAATAAATAGTATTTTTTTCTGATTTGGATTTGGAGGCAACTAAAAAGTTAAAGAAATCTGGCTGTTATTTCAAATTCAATACAATATTCTTATCCTATTTCAATAAGATTTTCCAATAAATATTGATCGGTTAGCGATATACAAAAATAATTTAGCGACTTGGACAGTTATGAATATGCCGATAAAACGAATATTCATCAAGTAAGGTAAATCAGCAATCGGTAAATCATCTGATCTCTAACAAATCCCGACATCGGTACAATGTCGGGATGGCCAATAAAAGTGGGAATTGATACATATATATTATATTATATTGCTTTTTTTATTTTTACAATGTTAACCGAACAACTCAAACTGACATAATCCATAATTTCCTTTACTGTAAATAAATATGTATATCCAAGACAAATTCATAACTTAAAAAAAGGTTTTACATATTCATAAAAATAACATTGACCAGTATCAACTAATAAATACTTATTCATACTACCTTTTTGTAACTACAAAATAATAAATCTGATTTTAGCCACATTAGCCCCGTTAGGGGGTTATTGTAACTATCACTCTTAGTTTCTAAACTTAAAGAGATATTGTGCTCAAAATCACTTATTGAAGAAAATGATTTGAACATTATATCTATGTAGGAAGGCTAGTTTCTGTTAAAAAATACTTTTTTTGTAAAAGAGTAGCTTTTTTTTAAAATATTGTGTTGTGTTGGGATTATACCTGCTTAGTATGCTACGTCGATTGTCGATAATTTCTATACATATAATAAAACAGTAACTTAAAAATCTGTACATTAAATATTTTTAAAAACATGACAAACCTAATGTGTATTGAATGTAGACTCGAAAACAACAATTATTAAAATTTTTGTCTGTTTATGTGTTATCGTTAAATACGAAAAGTACTGGACTGATTTAAATCAAATTTTGTGTAGCGATAACTTATTACTCGGGGTGATGGCTTAGGATACTTTTTATTGCAGAAAATGCTAACTTTTTACTCGAAAATAAAATAATTGGTTTTATTGAGTCGTTCCTGGAAAGCTAGCATTGGCTAAATCTTAAGAGATACGTCAAAATAAAGTAGAAGGAAATGTTCAGTCTTTAACAGACTTAAAAAAAGCCTACAATATCAAATATCTATCTCCTAAGTTACACTTGCAATACCTATTTTTATCTGTAAGTATAAAAAACAGTAACTTAGCGAATCGATGTACGCGTTTACACAAAAAGTACTTAATAAATTTTAACTAAACTTCGTGCGCAAAAATAGATTCTTACTAGGGTATAAGATTTAGAATACTTTTTACTTCAGAGATGGGTTACTTCGAATGGGTTAACCCATTCGTGTCCACCGCACTACATTGCAACTAAAACGTCATGCCGCCATACATATTATGTAGTGAACCCACTAGCGGGGTCTTCGGCATGGGGTATGCGCTCTCGCTCTGCATATAACTATTACTTTAAAAACGATTTGACGAGTTTATTTACAAAAAAAAACAACTAAAACTACTTACAAAATAAAGTCTGTTTTGGGACTATTCACAAGTCATGCGGACAAACCCATATATTTTTATCCTTTATAACATAAAACGAAACAATAAAGCTATGAACCAATTTCACTTACCAGATTTCTTATATTTATGAATATCACTTCTTTTTAATATTTGTTTTTAATATTCATGCTGATATTCGGCGAATATGAATATTCGGTATTTATATTAATAAGCTATATTGTTTACAGTACTATGCATGCATGAAAACACGATCACATTGACACCTAATATTTACAAATGTGTTTGTAAACCATACAGTATACAACACATTACAATATACAACCAAATAGTTTCATCCAAATCAGTGCAGCCATTTAGAAGATAGACGACAAGCATACGCAAGTAATTGTCATATTATAAAATATAAGATTAGATATATAATTTCTTAAACACTAGTCAACCACCAAACCGCTTTCAAATCCATATTTTGAAAAAAAAACTATATATTTGAAAAACTGATGTGGCTAAGACAATTCTAAAATGCTTAGTTTCATTTTAAAAAAATGTTGAGAATCTATGATTATAATTTTTAAGTGGTCACGCTTGGTGTGCTCTCGGCATAGTATAATAACTTTTTTTTCGCACTCAAAAAAGTTCTTTATTTTCTCGAACCATTTAAAATATGCGTAGTTTATCACATAAGGATTATATACTTACAAATTTGAGTAAAAATACAGCATATTTTTCGAAATTTCACATAAACACTCAGAACACGCCTAGCGTGTCCGCGGCGTGGCTGAGAAATTTAATGTGAGCACGCTGTGCGTGACAGTGGCTCTGAATGTGTTAATGTGTACAATACTGTAGTACATTATTTTGATCTATCTCTAAAGGTTCAGTGAGCGTTTGCAATGTAAGCGCAAAAAAATGAGTTTATTTACGACATCACATTAGAAACATCTAAAATGATCAGTGTTTTTCTACTATATTATGCATGTATTATACATATAAACCTTCCTCTTGAAACACTCGATCTATTAAAAAAACCGCATCAAAATCCGTTGTGTAGTTTTAAAGATCTAAGCATATGTAGGGACAGACAGACAGCGGGAAGCGACTTTGTTTATGAGTTAGTGCATATGTTTGTTTATTAGTGATAGTGCATTCTCTAACGACAAATATTGTTAGAACCAACATAAACATTGTCTTTTGGTATATGATTAACATGATCTAGATGAGGTACTAAATAAATAAATAAATAAAATAATAATAAAATATTTTCGTTTCCGTTCACCGGTGAATATTACACTAAATCCAGGGGGGGGCAGCTGCCCCCCCCTGCCCCTACCTGGGTACGCCCATGCACATGAATAACTAAAAATATTGCAATAACACTGAACACACTACATTACGATTAGTTGTCAAAATAGGATGGCATGATTCAAGTATCGCCAGTGAAAAAGAGACAAATATAATTCGCGACAGTGCGTCGTCAACGCGTGACTATGTTCAGGTGGGCCAATTAGCCTAGTTTTGGTGTGTCACTTTTTGAGCGCGTACGACTTATCTACACCTTTTTTCCTAGTATATCAATGTTATTGATGTATTTTTTAAGTTGATTATTTTTCTATCTATTGTTGAATATTACTTTTAACATGTTTTTTTACCATTTGGGATACAAAAATGGCTATATTTCTGAAACGCGGCAAGGAATGAAAATGCTTGTTAAACTAAATTACGCGGTATGTAGTTTGGTGTTACGAAAATGATTAAATATCATTTTCTTCATAATACCAGTTATTTAGTTTTCCACGCAGGCTGCTGAATTATTCTATGTAAGATGCTAACAGTAAAAAAAAATCATAAATTTAAGCGAAGCGAGAGTAAATCGCTAGTAATACTACAAAAGCGTACAAATTCCAGGACCATGCAGTATGGCGGCCGCTGATGGAGCTGCTGACGGACGCGCCGGGCGCGGAGCTGCTCACCGTCAGCTCGTCCACGCTCTGCAACCTGCTGCTCGAGTTCTCGCCCGCCAAGGAGCCCATGCTAGACCAAGGTTTGATTCCCGGCGCTTGCAACAACTGTCACATCATCACTAGATATGGTTTTCAAAATTTCCTACTTTTGTTTAAAGCATTCAAAATGTACGACATAAAAACATAACTGCTTTTAAATTAACTCCTCTGAAACTTTAGCTTGACCAATGAATATGAAGTTTTTTGTGTATATTTTATAAGCCTGAAAATTGGGCTGAAAATCGTAGGCTATTTTTTATTCCCCTAGGTAATGCGGGTGGGTGGCGCTCTGCAGATTTTTCATTTTTTGTTATTTTTTCATTTTTTATTATTTTTTTAATTTTGTATGATTTTATCAAATCATCAAAAAAATACTTATAACCCTATATTTTCATCCTTCTACTACCAATCCCTATTTATTAATAATCGCTTGGATAACCGAGTGATGCGGGTTCTAATCCGGGTCTCGCACCTCTGATATTTTCATATGCGAATCCTTTCTATCCTGATTACCACTTGTCTTACGGTGAAGGAAAAACATCGTGAGGTAACCTGCATGTCTGAGAAAACCTAGTAAGTTTTCGTAAGACATGTGAGGTCCGCCAACACGCACCGGGCCAGCGCGGTGGACTATGGCCTGATCCCCCTCGTACTGAGGGAGGCCTGTGCCTAGCAGTGGGACGTTGAAAAGGGCTGAAGATTTTATAAATATGTATATAAATCTTAAGAATATGTGATAATATTAAAAGTGTAAATTAGATAGGATGTTCAAAATGAATACATTTTACTATGGTATTTTTTCAGTTCCTTGTAAAGTTCCTTTTTAATTTATCCAGGTGCTGTAGAAATGCTGTGTAATTTAACGAAAAGGCCAGAGGCAGCTTTGAGATTGAATGGGATTTGGGCGCTCATGAATATGGCCTTTCAAGTAAGTTTCAGAATAATTTGTGGGGTACATAAATGATTATTATCAGATATTTTCGGAGTTGGTGTCAGCTGACAATATGTGATATAAACTTTGCTTTGTTTTGTTATAATCTGTTGGCACAGACTTCTATAATATCTGGTTAGGTATCATGAAAAGTAAATTATCTCAACAAATAGAGATGGATTTTTTATTTGAAATTAAAATGAATCCAAATTTGAATTTAATGCTTTAAAAAACATATAAATGAATTGAGAACCTCTTTTTTGAAGTCGGTTGAAAAGAATTTTTACTTGTAAAAGTCTAATATACATACAAATATTTCAGGCAGAACAGAAAGTAAAACAACGTATTCTATCGTGTTTGGGCACAGAACAAATGTTCAGGCTACTAGGTGATGGGGACACGCGAGTTATAATGAAAACACTGGGCTTGCTGAGGAACTTGTTGTCAACAAGGCAGCACATAGATGCCATCATGGCGGAATACTCCTCACAGGTTATGCAGGTTAGTTGTTATATATAGAGTTTAAATGGAGTGTTTTAGTTTTTCTTTAAATATTTTTTTATAATTTTTTTATGGTAGATTACGTATAGTGTTTAATTAGTTACTTTCTATATTTTTTAAATTTCAATTTGAGACAATAAATTGAATATCACTATGTACTCCTGGTATATGGTAAAATGTAGAAACTATTGTCTATTATTTGAAGACTATATGTATTATTAATTATATAGAACGTTTTGAAAAAAATCGTTTCGAATTGTATTTCTATATTATAATTTAATATGAAAATGCGAAGGGCATCTGAAGTTGTTATATAAAATTATCATAATTCATTTAATAATTTTAAAATTTTGATATTTTGTGATTTTTACTTAATTATAATACCTGTTTATGGAGTACATCAAAATAAATTTACAGGCAGTGATAGTGGTGTTAGAGGGTTCATATCCCGCGGAGGTGAAAGAGCAAGCTCTCTGCATACTCGGCAACATCGGCGACGGGGAGAAGGCGAAAGACCTGATCATGGCCAATGAGGACGTGTTGAGGAAACTCGTTGATTACTTGGTATGAGATTTGTTATTCTACGATATAATATTATAGTTGTTTTACTTTTTTTAAGAAAATATAAAATACAAGACAAGCATTTTTGAATTTATAGCATTGTAGTTCTATATATGTCCCTATTCAAACTATATGTCGACTATTATATAAAGTAAGTGTAGTGTGAGTGTAACGTTAATTACTGGAGATGTGGCCATGATAGCAGTAAAGCATCTCAGTATACAAAAGACACTTATAATGTATGATATTATTAGAGTAAATCTAACTGAGCATTGTGTGTGTGTGTGTGCGCGCAGGCGCACCCGGAGAGCAAGCTGCAGGAGGCGGCGCTGTTCGTGGCGGGCAACCTGGTGCGGCGCGGCGAGGCGGGCGCGGCCGCGCGCCAGGCGCGCCTCGCCGAGCTGGGCGTGCTGCGCGCGCTGCGCCTGCTGCGCGCGCGCCACGACGCCGACCACCTGCACGACAAGTACGCGCCGCGCCGCACAGGCATTCGTTCATATCAAGGGTACAGGGGCAAAACAAGGAACGCCACAAAATTATTTTTTTTAAAATTAGCATTGCAATCTGTAATACGTGGCAAAATCTTAATATTCCCATACTTTTCAACTTTTTTAATTTTATGTGACATTCCTTGTCTTGCCCCTGTACCCTTCATATAATACTTTCTAAGGTTTACGCGAATATTCGACGTTATAAATGAAACTACTTTTTCGTCGTTCGGAGATACTCTGATGACCATGATTGCTGTAAAGCATTCGAAACGTCAAGAACTAAAACTCAAAATAAATCCGCGACGAAATCCGAAAAGATAGTTTCATTTATGCATTCATAGTTCATTCATTCCATTCTAGCATGGTATAGACGTGTGATGCGAAAGGAAGAAAGTCATATTATGAGGAGAATGTTAAATATGCATGTAAAGGAAAAAAGAGTAGAGGAAGACCGAAAATGAGATAGATGGATTGTGTAAAAGTGGATAGGCGTGTAAAAGGGGGTGGATGTTACGTTGACGAATGACAGAGGAGAGTGGAATAAAAAGACATATGCTGACCCCACGTAGCGTCAGCGGTCAGATAAGGGCAGGAAGAGAGAGAGTTTATTCATTCATCCATCCATCCATTCGCTAATTCATTTATTTATTAATTTAATGGAACACAAACAGTATACATATAAATATTCGTTTACCTCGTCTTGGTGGAGGAGCTCAATAGCGTCCGACAAGCCAGCCCAAGTGGCCCACTTCAGTAGGCCGTGTGCTACGCTTACCCTCATACTAAATGAGACAATATTTATTTAGTGGATATATGTTTTAATATATCAATTTGACTTTGATCCCGTCAAAATAATTCTTTAGTTGAATATGTCACAAACATAATTACATAAAACAAAATATTCTACCTTTTTTTAAATAATACTTTGTTATACAGAGTAAAAACAGCACTGGCGCAGTTCAGCGACTTCACATAAAGCGCATGGGAAGGACACGTGAGAGTGCTTCGTACTTCACTTGTGATATATTCCAGGGATAGTGATTTATCGAGTCATACCAGTTAACTAATGATAATTCTAAACGACATTTAGTGTTTAAATGTACATACTATTACATAGCTAAGAGTCTGTTGTGTCAATGATATTGATGTTATTTATTTTAGTTATCGTGTTGACTATTACATTCATTCATCATTCACTTGTTGTTTTTGTGATATCTCATTCATTCTTCACTGTTTTTTCTTATTTAGCTTTATTACGAAAATCATGTTACTGTTATATTTTTTTGGTTAGCTATAATTTTGTGTAAAATCGACTCATTAATAAATTAGCTGTATATTTTTAATAATATGTACCATTTTTGAAACATCATCATGGGTTTAAATTAGTGATGCAAAGAATACGAATACGAATATTCGTATTCGCCGAATATCATCACGAAATTAAAAAGAAATTATAAAAAAGAAGTCATAGGTATTTGGAAATATTTTGATTTGAAATCTAATAAGTTAAATTTGTACATAACTTTATTTGTTATTTTTTTGTTATAAAGAATAAAAAGATAGCGGTTTGTCCGCATAATTTGTGAACAGTTCCAAAACAAACTGATTGTTATCAAACAAACTTGTTTTGTTCAGGTCACTCAACTCATTCTAAAATAATTTTGAAATTGTTTTTAAATGATGCTGGGAATGTACAAATAGAAAATAGAAATCGCCTAACGCCTGAAAAGTTACAAATATTGTTCATTTGAACAAAAATTTGTCAGTAGTTCATTTCAATTATTAATGTTAGTAAAAAAAGAATAGTGTGTATATTTAATTGTCTTGTTGAATTATTCGTATTCGCCGAATAAGTAGGTTTGATATTTGTATTCGTATTCGTTAAAATGGTATTCGTTGCATCACTACTTTAAATGACTCAATTAATAGGTTGAAACGTTTCGTCATGATCTAGCTAAATGTAGTTTGACTACTATAGTATAAATATTAATCAATGTTCTCGGCTCATTGACTATAATGTAATGAAATACAGCACGGTACAGGAACGTGAGGTGATAATGATTGTAAGTGAATGTAGCTTTTGATATTGTTACTCGAAGGAAAGACTGTTGGTTGAGACCATTAATATGGATTGGAAAAATCATTTTCTTTTTCATTTTCACAAGTGTATACGTCTTGATTAAGCTTTATAAGCTATAAATCTTGCCATGGAGCTTTTATTTCGTAATATATATTATATTATATATAACCTGTGGTAATGGCATGTCAATATTATCTATGGTCCCACAGATTAAAAATATATATTTAATCTATATTGACGTTGATGACGGCATAGAATCTCATTGTGGCTAATAGCTTATGGAATTGCAAAATTTACAAGCTTCTACACATGAAAAGTTTGAAATTTCGTATGCTTGTTTCATTACGTGATAATTATTGTAACGTTAAATGTATTTTGATGTTCGTCAATCCTAATAAATATTTCATTTAAATATAAAACAGATATTTTGTGTCAGGATGTGTTAACGTGTCCTGCTATGGAAATGTAAGAAATTAAAAAATATAGTACCGACCGAAATTTATTAAAACTTTGCTAAATTTGATAAAAATAAGGCGATTTACAAGGTTTCACAGAATATAATTTACATTATCTGTGATAGTGGCAACACTGAAAGAGAAAGCGAGGCACTTTAACACAATATCAATAACCAATAACGTATAAATTATAAATATAATAAAAATAATAATATGGTGTATATTTTGTGTATGTTTTAAATATTATATTAAAAAAAAATACTCATTGGTGTTCAATTGTCATATTCGTGTTAGCGTTTAACCGTTCCTTATTGAGTTACTATTGAAACTAAGTGATGGATTGTCTTCTCTGGCCTAATTTTGGGACAGTTTCATAGCTAATTAAAATGTATTTATTTAAAGAAAAATAAAAAAATATATATAATTATTTAATAACCTTTCAATATTGTGGGGCTTAAACTTCTCCATGGACTTACTAGCTGATCTATTTGATAAAATAGGTCATACATTAGTGTTGTTCCCAAAAAATACCTAAAAATGATGATGTATTGATTGAAAAATTGCAATGTGGTATGTAAAAATGAATTTACGAAATTTTATCGAAATAAACTTTAAAATAATGAATTGCCAAAGCCATTGGTAAGATTATGATGTTATTAGCAAAATTTTTTGAATAAATATTTATATTCTTATTGTATTGCGTATCTCGAAAAAAGTTGATATTGTACCTTTCCAAAATGACGACTTAAATGATTGTTTCTGACGTTTATTACAATTGTATAACTTTTATTGCAATGTAACAGATTGTTCTTTTGCGCCTAATTACTCTTTTTCATTCTGTCAAATAACTATTTATACCAGTTAAGTTTCTGTTGAATGAATGGATAAAGATAAATATTGTTGTTTTATTTGTTATTGGTATTATCCTTATTCTCGTCGAAAATATTTTTTCTTTCAAAATCTGCTTAATTTTGTTGGTCTTAAAAAAATAATCGTAACCGAATATCGAATTTGCTTTTTTGTAGTACTAAAAGTTAGTTATTAGTAGAAAGTCAGCATTCAAAAAAAACTGTACCTACCACTTACCTGCCTGACTTGAAATAGTTTAGGAACGCATAAAATACAAACTCTAAGGAAAAAGAAACTCTGCATAATAATATAATAGCTTAGCAACGCATAGATTACAAACATATGAACATTCAGATTTATAGATCCGTATTTATAGAGCTTTATGTAACAAACAGTATCCTTAGGATTCCGATCGATGTACATGTTGAAGATGTCAAATATTTTACGCTCTTAAACTCTTACACTACTTAAGTATATCTAATTGTCAGTATAAAAATCATGACCTAATAATAAAGTACTACTCTTTTGCTGTTATATAGAAATAGGTATATCAAAAACATTGAAGCATTTTAAATTATTATTTTTCGTATTATTTCTGATTATTTACTAAATAATAATTAATAGTTAAACAGAATGCTAAATTACGACGCTTTTTTCTGCTCGTTTCTTAAGATTTCAACCAATTTCAACATAACTCTAATTAAGTTGAAGCAAAAATGTCTTTAACAATAGGATTGAAAATAATTTTCATTTAATATTTCATACTTATTCTAAAGTAAATTGTCTATAGTAAATATCGTCCCATCCCAAATCTACAACATTTACTCTCTTTGGATAAAAAGCGTTAAGTACTGTCTTCCATTAAAAGTACCCACAGTTTTCGCAATATATTGATCGGCAACTTGACCTTAAACTTCGCTAGTACTGGAGCCGTCAGCAATATCCGCTTAATATATTCCGAGAGCAACACTCGATATGTATGGATTTTTTCATTTTATTAACTATCTTGCAGCTTCCAAAAATGTACAAAGTATTTTCTACTTTTAAAAACAAACACTATACGTTTTAAGACAAGTAGCGTGATAATAAAGTATGTAAATATGTATGTATGTATGTATCATGTATGTATGTATGTGTAAGAATATGTATGTAACATCTTAGGTGCGAGAGGAAAATGCTGAAAGAGCTCAAATTTGTATACCTAATACTCGTATAATATTATCAAATAGAGACCTAGACATTTTACGTTTGCCATAATTTTAAACAAACCATATCAAGAACTTTAATTTGAAAATTTTATAATTTGTACAACTTTATTTTGATTGGTTTGTAGTATTGTTGGATTTCATGGACAAACGATAAAACTGATATTTGGCACGCAAAATAAAGAATGTAGACTTTGTTTAAAAGTAACATTTAAAATAGAGAAAATTATTTGTGTAAATGTCGTACTATTTTCATTTATATTTAACAAGATTTTCAATATTTCTCTTATAAATTCTTATTATTATTCAAAATAACTTGATCGAAGCCGTGAAATGTCACTAGTTCTTAATTTTCTAAGCTCTTTGTTATACAAGGTTTATTTCTATATTATCATGCTGCTATCCACTTCTTTGATCTTTTACAGCGTTGGCAAGTGTCACTTAAAAGCCAGATAGTCACATAGCTAGTGTTAGAAGTTTTAACCAGCAGTTTCTAGTATCACTCCATTAGCGCTTTGCTTACACAACTCTAAAGGCAACGTACGCTTTTCACTGGAGATTAAAGTAATATCTTCTTTATGACAACAACTTTAAAAACTATTTTCCTGTTACGATTTCTTTGAATCCTCTTTGTCGATGCTACGGATCACTGCATCTAAAACAGTGAGTGATACTGTCAAACGAACATAATCACATTTGGTAGATGGATTTCTGTCTTCACGTCGCACTTTATTTACATGCCTACCTGTACAGTGAACAATAAGTTCCGTAGTACTTGTTTTTATCATAATTATCAAGGGATGAGAGAGATGTTTAATGGAGATTCAATATTAACTTAATAAATATATTTATTTACACGTAGGTACTACGTATATTTTAACGTAGTTAGGTATATACTTATATATGACGTATGAGAGATGCATTTTCCCGCAGTAAAAAGTATCCTATATTTTAAGGCAGTTAACCAGCTATTATAATTTATAATACCACTTCAAATGTTTGATATTTGGCATGTTTGTATGAGCGATATCTTACAAGTTTGATCACTTCCAAAGTTATACAGAGTTGAAATTCTACATATTTGTTTAGTTTCGACGACAATGGTACTATTTAATAACTAGCAAAAAGCTAAGCTTTGTGAGGACTCGCGTAGTTTTGCTGACGGGTTAATGTTACAGCGATGATAACTCTTTGGTTTTCCAATAGATAGCGTTAGTCATACACTTAATATCATTCTATCCAATGATCACAAAATTGTTAAGGCTCATTTTTTTAATAGTACTTAGTAGTAGTTATAAAATAATATTTTTTTGAAAGATAACACATCTACTTAGATATGAAGTTAAATCACAAATTTATAGGCGTGATAGTTTTTCAGTAAAGTATACCACAAAATGTTCAGGTTGAACAATGTTTCCGAAAACTAAGACAATTCAGACAATTTGCCCAAAATGGCCGAAGGATTCTTGTATTAGGTATACCGTACACGCAATACTTAGCGCTTCAAAACTTTTAGGTTTTGCACAATAAACTTCGCTTGGTGAATGTTAAACATTTTCTTTGATCTTAGGTAGCTTGTTGTGAAACGAATTTCATTAACATGCTGTTGATATATTTAAAAAGTTTTGTAAAAAAAGTTTTTCTTTATAATTTATTATAATGTTTCATATAAAAGTCCATATTGATTAATTATTGTCTATAGGTGTTTCACGAATACGTAACAAACTGAAATGTAACTTGTTTTAGGGTATTACGTATTTTGTCTTTTGTCTAAACAGATAACTGAACAGATAACTGAAGCTATAGCGCATAAAATCAGAAGTCAGAACTAATTCAATATGAAGGAAGATATACCGCCTCAAGACTCAAATATGGGCATTTTGCCCAAAAGTTGTCATAGCTTCATCACGAAAATATTTTAGAACATTTGCGAAAACTTATACTTCTCTCGCTGCAAACTTATTGTAACATGTCATCTTGTTATGCAAAATTGCAGGCCGTGTGATAGTGGCATCGTTATACGTGACACGGCAAGCGCAGCGTGTGCTAGTGCATGAACATGCATTTTCCAGTTGCAATTTATGCGTGTGCGCGGATATAATAATTATGCAGTTGCTTCATGTCGACATAATTTTAACACAAAAAAAATTGTATTCTTTATTATTCTTTACATTTATTAACCGACATTTAATAATCTTTATGCATTTTTTAAAAGAGATAAGGAAAAAGAGAGGCAGAGAGAGAAAGACACAGACAGAGGAGAGAGAGAGAGAGAGAAGGATAGGCAGAGTGACGGGAACGGCTAAAGGGGATACAGCTATAAACGGATAGTCTAACAAGTCGAAGAGGAGAAGAAGATACAGTATTATATTATTATATGATTATATGTTGGGACATTATTACAACAGCGCCATCTAGTTCCGCATTAAGCTACGTAACGTGCTTGTGTTACGGATACTAGATAGTTGATATACTACACATATACATTTTAAATACATACATATTATAAATATAAACACCCATGACTGGAGTACAAACATTCGTGATTAGTAAATGAATGCCCCCAGCGGGACTCGAACCCGCGACCGCTGGCGCAGAAAGTAGGGTCACTACCAACTGAGCCAAACGAGTCGTCTGATAGTATTCATTAGGATATTATTATAATTCATGTTATAAAATGATAAGCTTAACACTTTTAAGTTCTATGTAAATATGTACTTTCGTATACAGATCCCAGTTAACTAAGATGGCCTGAAAGAGCTCGCTTTTAACGATAATGTCGCCTGATTTGGATCTCTTTTTTTAAATTTATATTTCTTGTGTGGTGTAAAATGAAGTATCTATCTATGTATCTATTTTATTTTCCATTAGTATTTGCAATAGTTACAGTTCAAGATAAAAACCCCATAGCATAAGTACTTGCGTTACGTTATTTAATATTCTGTCTCACTTGGGTTGCTTCTCGTTTGACTGTTTACGGTCCTTTGGGGCGGCATGGAGTGCCGTATAAAAAGAGTATTGTTGCTTACGATTGGATACTTACTATAGATATAAAACGCCTACTATCAGTAATATCTTTTTTTGTGTATTGTGTAACACAACATCTATCTTATTTTTTGTGTATTGTAAGGCATATAAACGTCCTTTTCTTTCTTCACTTTCATCACTTTCTATCATCTTTTTATCACTTTTTCGTGTTTTGTGTTCTTCTCTCTCTCTCTCTCTCTCTTATCTCTCTTACATGTAGCTTTCTTCTCACATGTAGCATACACGTAAGAAACATCTATTAAAATTAAATTTACCATTCATTGTGATCATAATTTCCAAAATTTATTGTAATACTATCGTCCTAAAAATAAATAACCTTGTTTTCACAAAGAAATCGATATAAGAATGACAAAAATATATACAATGACTAAGTAAATACGTAACAAAAGATTTTCCTCGAAAGAAAGCAATAGAAAATGTTGTAAAAGCGTTCTATTCTCGTCCAAGATTCCACCAAACAATCTGCCTTTCCTTGGCATTTCGGGCGATAAGTCAGAACACAAAAAGCGTCGCAGAGACAGTGTAATGGCCACCATTGAGATAACAGACGAATCTCGGGCGACAAATTGTTACGGACACAAGCAGATATTGTTGTTGTATGTACTTGAGCAGAATAGAGGGCATAAAGTAAATGAGCGAATGCGTGCTTAGGTAGAGAGGAAGCAAGTTTTATTATTACGAGTGTTCCGGTTGTTGGTTTTTGCTAACGTAGTTTTTTTATATAATGAACCGTTAACCAAAAATTTTTATACAATTTTATTAAAAAAATGCATTTTAGTAATATAAGGTAAAATTAAATAGTTATACAAGTAGGTAAATTTAAATATTAATAAATAATTTTAATAGGTTTATGCAAATATGAATTTGCATAAACCTATTAAATGGTTTGGTTGATGAATGATGAATATGTAAAAAGGAATTCCTGCTCGTTAGTCCACCAAATCTCGAAAATGGCTGGACCGATTTGTATAATTTTTTATTTGTTTTGTTGGGGGTGCATCAGGTGTTGTAGAAGCTTAGAGAAGAAAAATAGTTAAAATTGAATAATTTCGAACTATTTATATTTTAACTGAGCTATTAATTTTAAATATCATCGACTTATTTTTATAGTATTAAAGCATAACTGAAAATCTCACAAGTCACAACACGCACGCAACGTAACCCTAGTCAAAATCAAATTACCTTACGGATTATGAACTTTAAATAAAACAGAGCGTGCCAAATGTCGAGCGCCTAGATGAGGGTCTGACAAACTAATATACCGCGTTTCATACAAACTTCTATTAAAGTATACCCAATTTTGTAAGCCGTGTAAGTCTGTGGTCGGCGAAATTAAGGCGCAGATAAACGACTTTTAATGATTTTATATTGAACATCACGTCTAAACTTCTAGTCTTATTTCTTTGAAAAAAATATATGTTATACTAGACAATTCATAATTTGATATGTGAAAATGTGAAATTATATTTTAATAACATAGTGTAATTAATTTGTAAAGTAATGTCTAACGCGGACAAAAAAACGACAATCACGCAAAAACTATGGGGCGTATTTACATGAAACTTTAACCATATAAAAGACAATTTAATGACCCATATTTTAGTATACGGTTTTTATTTTTATTGTGTTTCATAAATCAAGGTGGGTTGTTTTTTCGAATAATCTTGGTGCGCGTTGAAGCGGGCGACGGGCTGCAAATGTATGCTCAAGGTCGCGGGCAGTTAATGTCGCCTTAAGCGAAGTTATGAGGATGAAAGGTTTCTACAATGGCCGTTCAGACGGTCAGAGCTTTAATATGAAAAGCGGTTAAACAGAGTAGTTCGTAGATGAATAAACAGTGCTTGTTGAATCATTTGTATTCGTAGTTTATTTGTGTTCTGGTGTTTAATTTTGACTAAATTCTATGACCATTACAAATGAGAACATAATACAAAAATTTCATTTTTTGACTACGGAACGAAGTGCTTAGTTTTGTTTTCGTCTTGAATTGTATTTTACTTTTTTTATAATAACAATTAAGATAAAAACTAAAAAGCATATTTATCTTTGAAAACATATCAACATCCAACATTTTTAATTTACATTATTGAACATCGATCGTAATATTTTGTGAGTTTTAAATTTCTAATTCAATATCTAAAGTGTAAATGGGTGTAGAGACGCCGAGTACACTATCTCTGCAGTAATTTTTCAGCTGCTCGCAGTAATATGGATTATATGACCTACTTTTCTTGCTTTATTTTATAGAAAAACTAAGACTTACATGCTGTGAAATAAATACAGGTAAGTACGCTATTTACCTACTTTTTACTTAGTAATGTTTGCAACATTTTTGCAAATTTTGTTTTGTTAACTTAACTTCATAATATGTATTGTTTTGATGTGCTAAAATCTATTAGGGATTAAAAACCGAAAAAAAGCAGCCTGTGTCACTGATCAACCTATTAATGCATATACTTATATGTAAATGCAAATAACCAAGTCTGTCCGTGGCTCAGTAAAGGAAAGACGAACCAATAAATATAATTTCGCATTATGTAGTAGTAGTAAAGTTTAGTTACTACGTAAATTTTTAAAAAAAATTATGGGACATAAACTATCTGATAAAACTTCATTTTGTCACTTCAAGATTAACTTAAGTAATTAATTTTAAAGATTTTGCACGAAGATAAATATTTAAATTAGGCATTTATATAATAAAATAGGTAAAGCTCTAAATGTAGAGTGTAAAAGCTTAACTCGCAATTTAATATGTTCTGAATAACGAGGTATTTTAGAAAGATATTTACTTTTAAATAAAATTTAAACACTGTAAAATGAAAGTCCACAAAATATCATTTAGAGTTAAAATATGTGTTTATTTTACTCTCAAGCATGGCAGAGTTAACAAGGCGACCGTTTTTCGTAACGCTATAGCGTGACCCTGCGTCTAGAAACTAGGTCATGAATTTATACCTAGCACTTACCTACGGTCAAAGGTTTAAATTTAGACGAATTTTCAAGGCTTTAAAGCTAAGGGGCTGTAGAAAGAATATAATTTTATAGACTAAGAGAATAGAAGTAGTTGTATTTATCACGTGTCGCATTGCGTGTACTAGATATTCTATTTCTCTTTTGTTTTTATTAAGTGTACCTACGTGAAATTTGAATATTTACAACATTATTAATTTTTTTTATGGTTTCTAGAGCTTCGTAGTGATCGATACCATTCTAAATGATATCAAAGTAATGAAGTAATTTAACTCACTTATTTTATTGAAATAACTGAGATGAGGAACTAAATCTGTGAAATTATTATTACACTCTATAAAATTGAAAAATACTGAACTGAGTTACTAATTTCATTGAGCATTTAACACTAATATTGGTTTTTGATAATCTTCCGCCCTTTTTAACGTCCCACATCTGGTCACGGGCCTCCCTCAGTACGAAGGGCATCAGGCCATAGTCCACCGCGCTGGCCTAGTGCGTGTTGGCGGACCTTACATTTCTTTCGAAAATTTGCTAGGTTTCCTCAGATATGCAGGTTTCCTCACGATGTTTTCTTTCACCGTAAGACAAGTGATCATGATAGAAAATGATTCACACATGAAAATATCAGAGGTGCAAGGTGTTTTGATATTATATATTCATTATATTGTGAATGTTTGTATGTAAGTATGTTCGTAAAGTTTGTTACTTCATTGCGCTTCTTTAAAAACTGGAAAAATGAAGTGGGTACAATAAGCTATTAGCAATCAATGCCGGCACTTACTGGTCATTGTTAATGTACCTAGAAAATCAGCAAAGTAGAGCGAGGTTAAGTTATAATATGAACGACAAATTACAAATATCCTTGTAAAAAAGGTTAATCGTTTTCATAATAACCATAATGAGATTAAGATGTTGGGAAAAAGGCTTTGTAGCGTTGCGTACAGGAAATTCTGGCAGGGTGTATTTTGAAACAGGTTAATTTAAATAATTCGTCGACCGCTTCCCTTTAGGGAATGCCACGTCGTTAGCCGTAATAAATACGGCCTATTTAAGTGTCGGCGAGCTAAGTTATGTATTAGTTAATGAACTTGTTGATCGTGAAAATTTTTGATAGTTAATTTGAAGACACAACGAAATTCAAGATTTTACAGGCAATATATACCGGAAATTAAATTATTTGCCCTTTTTTTTAATATTTATATTTAAAGCAAAGCTTGTTTGGCTTGAGCTTCATCACTTCATTTACCTACAGTCTATATGATACATAAATAAGTAGCTTTTTATTTTCCTTTGAAGAGCTTTTCATAAGCTTCTTTTCCATACTTATATCTAATCAAAAATTGGACCGCATGAGATGAGAAGATTATTGTTGTACTGCTTAATGTCACCAGAAAAATTAAATCGTCTGAAATAAACGCAAAGAATACCTATATATGTAGGCATATAAAAAAAGATATAAATTATACAGCCACTGCCTAGTTAAAGCATTACTATGGTATTGGAATACATTTACCCTTTCGTGTAATTTTCACAGGCGATGCTGAATTATTAGTATTTCATGGTTTAATATATTTAGTATTTAAACCAATTGGAGTGTAAATATATGATTTCCAGCTTGATAAATACTGCCTAAGCTCATCAGTGGAATATAGACTCTCTTTGTTGTCCTCGTCTAATTTGCAAGTTTTCTATTATAGCACAGCCAATAAAGATGAAAAGTTCTCAAATTCGGAAGATAAATGAGTACAGTAACTTTTACTTAGGACTACTTAACCTTTTGTGTAGCAAGAATCGTCTCATTTATTAGGATATTTAACTTAACTTTAAAGATTAGTGATAAGACGGACAAAATATACCCGTATTTAGAAAGCGACCCTTGAACAGGATAAATGAAAAATTAAAGAACTTTTCAACTATTTTTTTGACGTATCATGTTATGACGTGCAATGGTACTTCATATAATCAAGTCAAATATATACCGGGCGGTGCGAAGTAAATGTATACAACACTTAACTAGGGACGAACCCGAGCGAAGATTCTAAAATACTCCTTATAACATTAGGTATCTACGAGTGAAAGTCCCGTCAAAATCAGTTCAGCCGTTTCAGAGATTAGCCAGTTTAATTTTTTTTAATTTAAAAAAAAAATAAAAATTGTTTTGATGTTAGTACCGTATATATGTATATAACCGTACCGTATATAATAATTTAGTAAAAAGTAAAATTAGTAAAAAGCTGTTAATTTGAAATTAAAAACAGACACCTCAATTTTATTTATATGTACTGATTTAATTAGCATTGAGAAAGGTTGGTGAAGACGAGACGTAAACAATAATTACAATTAGCTCATTCCGAGGCGCTGTAATTAGACGCGATCTAAATTTAATCATCCGAAGTTTGGGAATAATTTCATTTTCATTACAGTGGCGCTTGTTCTGTGGATATTTGCAAAGCAATTTTGTTGTTAATAATTATTTTGTCTCGCTTGTTAGTGTATTTATGTAATATCTATGCGACAGATTATAAAAACAAAAAATCTTTATTTTGAATTTTATATAATCGATTTCTTCATAATTACAGAGTTATTACAAAATATGTTCGAAATACATGTGTTACCGACACAATATGGTAGGTACATAATTTTTTTCGACGTGGAATACGACACTATTGTGGTGTAACACTGCCGATCTCCTAAAAGAAATTCGACAGAAAACCTAAATCTACGTGGAAATTTCGCAAAGATTTTTATTATCTGCAGCACTAAAAATTACTTACTATGCCGAGAGGCAATCATATTCATAATAACTTATGATTATTATATACTGGTTTTATCTAAAATATTTAATGTATTACCGATACCCAATGGTTGACCGCAGTGTGTTGATCCAATCATTTGACGGACATTTAATTTGCCCCCATGTTGAATTCGAGCCCTCAGTGACATGTGCATTGTACTGCGAACAAAGCTATTTGAGACATTAGTGTCACTATAATGGAAAAGTGCAATGGATTTTTTAAATAAATAAATTTAATATATATTTTATAGGGATGTTTTGTTCATTAATTGAAAATAAAAGCAGAATATATTATACGAGTAGGTAAATCATTAAATTATTGGAAGCAAAATATCCTGTATCGTTGGAAATATTATTTACTAATTAATGCCTTTGTCTCGTCTTTTTTAACTTCTATTTTAAGCTTTCAGGGTTCTGCTGAGATGGAAGGCTTCTCGCTTGACTAGCTTGCCGGTCGTTATCAGTAACGTTTGCCTCTTTACTAAGATAAGTTCTATCCGGTTTCAGATTTGCGGTATCCAAATATACCCAAAAGCCTTTTAAATTCTATCTATATATCTACTATGAACAACCCCCATAATCTGTCTTTGTCCTTACTTGGCAAAGTATGAAGTTTATGACAAAGGACCATCTCTAGTAAGGGAAACCTCAGATAACTTATTGAGATTTGCGGTTAGGAGTAGAATTCCAAATAAATTATCGTACCTGTTCCTTATGTATAGGTTACAAAAATTTCAATCGGCTCTTTCGAGTTGTTCGGTAGGTGATGTTGGATCAATTAGGTCATGGAGCCTAATATATAGATAGTAATTAAATAAGGTTTTTTTTATTTCATTCCAATTTATGTCATTAACTAGTATAATTTAAATTTAAATTTTTAAACTATTTCTTTTATTACTTAGTATATTTATAGGTATTTTATATATTTATTTTTTATTAATTATATTTAAATTATATTATTGTCGACTATAATTTTAAAATGAAATTAAAAAATTAAAGTAAAAATATTTTACTATAATAAAGGGTTGCAATTCATAGTATCGAAATTTTAATAGTGCATATTCAGTTGCACTGAACGGTGTTCACGCCTGAACTGATTGGATCTCTGTCTGTTTTATTTATTATATCCGGATGTCTGTAGTGGATTCACAGCTTGATGTAATATTTCAGCTTAAATAGTAAAATAATTTTATCAACTTTTTAACATAGCAAATACTTGGTACATTCAAATGAAAAATTAAAAATCAAAATTATGTAATCAATTATTATAGACTAAAGTGATCCGGATAACTGAAGGAAAAAAGAGAATGCAGAGGTTATAGTTAGGTACATTAGAGTTAAGTTAAACAATATTTTAAGAGTTTGCTTTTATTAGTACCTATCTATTAAATAATTTTAATAATACCTAAAATTATTTTTGCTTGCAACGGCTTTTATCAACAATTCTATTGGCCATTTTTTTAATCAATAATGTTTCATTTAATTTAAAAGATAAGACAAATAGTTTTATGTAGTAATATACTTGTACTTATAAGATTGTTAAGAGCTGCTCCAAAGAAGATGGTATCTTGTGGCGAATGCAGAAGCGTATTTACATTGGGCGAAGTGCGGCGAAGCCTACTTTAATTTTTATTATATTTTAATTGAAATTTAAATAAAATATTCATATTGCCTTGTAATATTAAACTTTATTATTAAATTCTTGGTTTGATCGACGTTAGAATAATGAAAAGTTGGTCAAATTCGAAATAGAATTTCATGAGATCAAATAAAACAAAGGGTGACCCTTTGGACTAGCCCTTTGGACAAAAATATATTCGGCATATCCCAAATTCCATTTCGATTTTTCTACTATTCAAAAATATTTATAACACAGTCTTTTATTTACTACCAAACTTTAATTTTTTCCTCGACTTATCCAAAGCTTTTGACACTGTCTCTGTCCCAATCCTCATGGGAAAACTTGAGTGTATTGGAGTGAGAGGAATTGTCTTTGATTTATTCAAAAGCTACTTAAGTGACCGCACGCAGCAGGTTCGCATTGGCAATTATATTAGTAACGAGGTAAGTCTTTCGTTTGGCGTTCCTCAGGGTAGTGTCCTCGGACCAACATTATTCTTAATATACCTGAATGACCTGTGCAATCTAAGCCTCAAAAACGTAAAAATTTATGCCTATGCCGATGATACTGCCCTTATCTTACAGGCACCAACGTGGAATGAAGCTCGATTTCTTGCTGAGACCACGCTAAGGATAGTGATGCATTGGTTCTCAACTAATTTATTGACCGTTAATGTGAGAAAGACTACTTATATACCTTTTGCTCCTAAAGCTTTGTCCCTACCCCCGTCTAATTTTACTATTTTCGCCCATACTTGCGACCGCAATGACGACTTATGCTGTTGCACTGAACTAATAAAGTCCTGTCGCGTTAAATATCTCGGCGTATTTATAGATTCGTTACTGACGTGGAATGAGCAAGTTGAGGCGACTGTCAGCCGAATTAGGAAACTAATATATATTTTCAAGACACTTAGAACTGTTACTGATCATCAAACTCTGAAAATAGTTTACTTCTCGCTGGCACAATCTATTTTGATCTACTGCTTACCAGTTTGGGGTGGTACAGGGAAAACCAGATTTCTCCGCTTAGAAAGATCTCAAAGAGCCGTTCTCAAAGTTATGCACGGTAAACCAATCCGTTTTGCTACTTCAGACCTGTATACGATAGCTAATGTTTTATCGGTTCGACAATTATATATTCTAAAAGTAGTACTTCGTAAACACCATGAGCTACCTCTTGTTAAAAATGTTGTAAAACGACGGGCTGGCCGCATTTGTGATTTAAGACCTACTCGTATAGCCCTTGTCAAATATCATTATGATTATATTTGTGCAAAAATGTACAACAAATTAAATTCATTGATTAACATTCATTCACTATCTTACAGGGAATGCAAAAATAAAGTGACAAAGTTCTTACAAAACCGTAGTTATGATGATACTGAAAAATTTGTACATGATAACTGATTAACATAATATGTAAATTATATAGTTATTAGATTATTATTAAGTGTTGAAGATGTATGTATGGGAATATAGAAGATGAACATAGAATCCTAATTGTTACTCTTATTTTCTGAAGGTATTGTTTTCTATAACCAGATACTTTAATTACTAATATAACCGTAATCTACTTTTAATTTACTTAACTAACATCAACAATGTATTTTATTTTTTGTCGTAGAACATAACCCCTCCTATGTTCCGAGGTGGGCGTAAATAGCTGCGACACAGTTTATACTAATGCAGCTAATTACGAACTAACTGTTATTAATATGTATGTTACTATGTTCAATAAAATCTTTAAATCTTTAAAATCTTTAAAAAATTCAGCGCAACATTTAATAACAAATGAGCATCACATTGGGACACCGGAAACAGCGAGCGCGTGATTTTATTCTTAATAATTTCCTAGTATACTTATTTAAAAATAATGCAGTAACTGGTACTTTTTTATTACATGTAGGTATAGTTCTAATATCGAAAAATAATAGTTCTAGTATTTATTCAGCCCTTTTTAACAGGCACAGACCTCCCTTCAGGCCTACACTTCAGGGGGTTCAGGCCATTATCACCACACTGGACAAAAACGGGCTTGTGACCTGGTTTTTATATGTTGATACTATTCTAATATTTTATTATCATTTTATAATTCAATGGTGTATAATAATGTTCTCCGACCGATTCCGGCCATGGCGGCCAATCTCATGGAGAGTGGCCAAGTACGCAGGAGGTATTATAGTGCACAAGTGTACGCGCAGACACAAGTGCACTCTCTATTCCTATCACTCTCATACTCCGGTGGGACGACTACTCGACACGACCAGTGAGAGCTAAGGCGCAGGACCGACGGCTTTACGTGCTCTCCGAGGCACGGGGGTGAACCACCACCAACTTCCCAACTCCGGGCTGTTACTGAGGCTAACGAAACAGAAAGATTCAATAACGACCTCTCGGTGTGTGACCGTACATGCTAGCCACTACACCACCGAGGCAGTATAATAAATATTTATAAGGTAAGTAGGAAGTAATGTATATAGACTACTTATAGAAAAAAAAAAAACAATTCTTTGTAAGAGGCGGTAATAATAAATTAACATGGCTTGCTCGCTATTTGCAATAAATTAAAACAGATGTCAATTTTTATTTATCTCAGGCTGCTTACTTGATTTAACTCTGGCTTATGATCCTCAATTTTCATTTTTTACAGTTTGTAAACAGTTTATAGGCTTAAGTTCTTAAAAAATCTTTAAACATATTTAACCTGTATATTTTTTGGAGGATCGAACACTACCTACATAACCAAAGAAAGCCAAATACACACCAAATATTATATTTTAGAAATATTAAAAAAGTTGTACATTGTTTCATTTTAATTACATTACATGAACATCAAGTTTGATCTAGAATTTGACTCATGAAACTAATACGAGACCACAAGTTTAATATAAGTTACATTGTGTTCCGCATTAATTTGGTAGCTCGGATATTGTAAATGCAATGGACGTGGTCCAATCAATCTCCCCTTAAAATGCTTTCAGATATACTAGACATACGTGACAGATACTAGACATACGTGACAGACAGATTTAACAAATCAAAACCCATCAAGTGCAGAATGCACTTAATGGGTTAAATCGAAAATGTAAGTTCGATTGCCGTTTGGTGTACTTTTTTTATTATTTAAATAGTGTTTTACATAAGTATAACTATATATTGATAATTTAGATAGTATATTATTTGCGAAATACTAGTTTTGCCCGCTGATTCACTCGCGAGATAAAGGGGTCGAAATCAATGACCTAATAACAGACAGGGTAACTTTCATATTTATTAATTAGCGACTTACCTCCGTTCGAGTTCGTCCCTGTATTTGCCAGTGAGTGTACCTTTAGGAGATAGATATAAATATGATATTCCGGATATTTCTGTACGCATTTTTCTAGTACATAAAACGTAGCATTCATTGTTTATTAAAACAGTTTATGCACAGAATATGCTGTTAATATTTTTGTTATACGTGTATGGATAGAAGAGAGTGTACAACTCGCTAACAATACTTATGTAAAGTTATAACTTTGCAACAACTGTAGCAAATACAATAACTATCGTGAAATTAAAATATGCTTTACCGATGTAAGCCGCACAACTTCAATACATGCGATATGTGAAGCGTAACTACATGATAGTTGGCTCTAATTTACCCACAGTGGAAGTGACGTATAAAATGTTCAGGACCGAGCCACGCTATACATGATGCGACTGTTTCATTGTAAATACATGTCAATGTATCTTTTGTATTGCGCGCATTATACTGTACATTTTTTTTATTAAATACTTTTATATAGTCAGTCTTTTTCTGATATTATCACAGAGAACGTAACGATTCGCAGATAAAGGAATTAGCGCGCAGAACAGTATTTGGAGCCTGAAATAGTATTATAATCAACTATAACGACTGAGAAAATTTGTATAGGTAATAGGTATATTGGTTGCAGAGGTTACAAGCAATAGGAAAACCCTAAAATATATAATATTTTTTAGTCATAAATAAATAAATAAATATGTTGGGACATTATTACAACATCACCATCTAGTTCCGTGGTAAGCTACGAGGCTTGTGTTATAGATACCAGATAGTTAATATAATACACAGATATATTTTAAATACATACATATTACAAAAATAAACACCCATGACACAAACATTCGTGCCCAACAAATGAATGCCCCTAGCAGGAATCGAACCCGCGACCGCTGGCGCAGAAAGTAGGGTCACTATCAACTGAGCCAAAAGTGTCGTCGGTAGTCATGCCTAAATACTTTTATGGATTTTATTTATTCTGTTAGTTATCAGGAACTTATATTGTTTCATAGCGTTATTTTTCATGTTTCAACTATCTCAAAGGATTACGGGAGATATTATTACACGCGCTGTCAAATTTCAAGTGTCTACGGATGAACAAGGGTCTGATAAAGTAACACTGTGCGTCTCAAATCGGCTTAGAAATCTTATTTTGCGAGGATCTTATTATTGTACTATTATATCTATTATATGAAGATTTGTCTTTTTTCGTAAAGTAGAATCAGTAAGATAACGTTGGCGACACGTTTCGCTGAATTGACCCTACTTGCTGGATCAGCGGTCGTGAGTTCGAGTCCCGTTGGGGACAATCATTTATGTGATGAGCCAGAATGTTTGTACTTATAATATGCATGTATTTAAATATATGTGTATTGTGTAGTGTATCAAGTAACTGGTATTCGTAGCACAAGCCTCGTAGCTTACCTTGGAACTAGATTGTGCTGTGTGTTAATGTCCCAACATATTAAAGTACTTATTACTGTTACAATCAACTGCCTCGTTGGTGTAGTGGCTAGCATGTACGGTCACACACCAGGAGGTCCTGGGTTCGAGTCCCGGGTCGGGCCAAGTTTGGTTATTGAGTCTTTCTGTTTCGTAAGCCTCAGTAACAGCCCGGAGTTGGGAAGTTGGCGGTGTTTCACCCCCGTGCCTCGAAGAGCACGTAAAGCCGTCGGTCCTGCGCCTTAACTCTCACTGGTCGTGTCGAGCATTCGTCCCACCGGAATATGAGAGTGATGAGGAACAGAGAGTGCACTTGTGTCTGCGCATACACTCGTGCACTATAATATGTCCCGCGCCGTTGGCTAGTCTCAATGAGATTGGCCGCCATGGCCGTAATCGGCCGGGAGGACATTATTACATTACTGTTACAATACCATGAAACTCTATTATTTTGTACAAAATTGTTTTTAATGATAGTGAATGAATAAAATGGCATTTTGTGATAAAGAACAAATTAAAGTTATTAATATAAAATATTAGGGATAGTTCGTAGCACCTTGTAGCAAAGATGAATGTGCATATTAACTTTCTTGGAGGCACCTAATGATTTTTTACAGTATCGTACGAGATTAACAATAATTACTTGAATAAATAGTTTAATTTTTATGTTAACTTTTTACACATTAGAAAGTGAACATAAAAATTAAAAATAGTAATATTATGAAATGGTTAACAACTTTGAAAGCCAAAATTCATAATATTTTTTTATCTCCTACATAATTGTTATAAAATTCTAATTGATCCAGTCGAATCTGTACACTATATATTTAAGTGAAAGAAGAAGCCGAATCTACGCATCGCGAGTACTGGACAGATTTTTATGAATATGGTATTATGGTAGTTATCTGGGTCAAAATATAGGATACTTTTTACAATGGGATAATATCACACCATAAAACGTACAAAGAGACAAACCCGAGCGCTAGTTTTTTTTATATATTATATACAATATACAAACTTTGTAAAATCCATCTTTTGAGCAACAAACAGGACATAAATTAAAGCAAATAATATTTCTTTTATAAAATCTCAGACTAAATGAGTTGTAAAAAGATAATCCGAATAGCGAACGTTCATAATGAAGTCATACAAGAGTTCCTTGGAACAGGCCCGAGAGGGGCGAGTCGGGACGGAATTAAAACGAAACTCTTTACCAACGCCGTTTGTCCGCTGAATATTTCAAACCAATTTGTTAACGCGGCCCGCCGTGCATTTAAAAGCTGGTGGCACGCAAATTTTTAATGGATTACTAAATTAAACGACATTTCTATATGTTGATTTCTTAATAATAATTAATGTGATGTCAATGATACCTGTAGTAACAGTATTTAAGAGATATCCTGTTGATCTTAAGGTCTTAATATAATAAATTTATTTCATATTCATAGCATACTAATACCCCCCTTTAGTATAAAATTTTTACAAACTTTTAATGTCTTACTAATTTATATCTAAACAATAGCCTAAAAAATAAGTCTAAAGCTTCGAGCTTTAAAAATGACGTAATTTCCATACAAACTTTCATCCCCTTTTTTTTACCTTGGGAAATGCATTGACGCATACCACCTGTAGGAAACATGTGGTTATGTTTCCTACAGGTGGTAAGCTAGTACTACCCACTAAAACCCAAGTACCCATCACGTCTTAATGGGGCGTCGCAGGATCGCTTGCGCATTCTACTACGATCCCCCGACGATCCAGCAGGTTTGCCGAAGCAGACAATACAGCCAAGAGGGTTGCTCCACAGTCCACTCCGCTTACTGCTATCCAGAGAAGTACCAAGAGCAACCCGCAAAACACATCGCCCACCGAAGTAGGCCCTCCCTGCGCGTTTCTTGGCTCCTCGACCGGATTGCCGGACGCTACTGAGCCCCCCCCACCACGACAAAGTAAACGCACGTTGGGGGGAAACTTTCATCCCCTATATTGCCCTTTTACTGCCCTTACTGCCTTTTTTCTAGACTATCTGTGTACCAAATTTCATTTAAATCGGTTCAGTAGTTATGGCGTGAAAGCGCGACAAACAGCCAGACAGAGTTCCTTTCGCATTTATAATATTAGCAAGGATATTAATATGTATTCACCAAAGAACATGATATTGTGTTGAATTATAGAATTGTTTTATACTGATAAGTATTTAGTTTATTAAAAGTACATTTTTGTACAAATATACATGTAACAACGAATTCGTTAAAAACTATGATAGAAGTCATCTATTAATTTCAAAATCTTTAATGTTAAAAAAATACTATCAAACAGTACCCTTATCTGTAATTTAATATTGCAATTATCAAAATCCCTCGAATTATTCCATGAATAAAATAAGTCCAGATGAGCATATTACGACCTCTTTGGGGTCCAAGCCAGTATTTCATCTATAAAGCTACATAATTTTCAGATTTGAATGCTCAAAGTGAACCGCGATGTAATTTATTTTCTTGAGAGCAATGCAGCCGTTGTTTGGTAAACTTAGCGTTGAGTTATTTCGTCGAGCATTTTAAAACGTTTACTTTTCGGAGTTATTTTATATAAGTAGTTTTTAATTATTTAAATTCTTCCAAGTTGGAATATTATTTACCTGTTATAATTAATAGGTAGATATTTTCATAGTTATTTTCGGCGGTAGCGTAGAAGGGATTAATTAACTAACTTCAAAAAGGAGGAGGTTATATGTTCCACTGTATATATTTTTGAAGTGAAACTTCTTTAGAATCGTTGTGATTTGAAACTCGATGAAACGAAAATGCGTCACGATAAAGAAAGAAATACATAAAAGTATAGGATTAAGTCGGAGAGAATGAGATAGAATACATTCCCATGTTGCCATGGTAACCGTTGTTTATTTTTTGACATTTCTTTTTTTATATTATATTCATCTCATTCTTTTGTCGATTTACTGAAGTTTCACTTCTATCGTGTGTGAATCGCACACACACCTTTTTTTAATGATATTTTACCACACGAGGGCTGCAGGTTCAAAAATCTCCTTGGGCATATATCGCTAACTAACTATACTGATATAGATATTTGTCTTAAGCTTTAAGCTAAAGCACTACTCACTAGTCTTGCTACTGTAACCTATAATAATTCTAACAGAATGAAATCTATAACTCAACAGATAAAATTGATTAAAACTCTATATTCTCGTAATAACATACGATTAAAATTAGAATATTTAAATATATTTACTATTTATTATCCCAATATAAGTGTTAATACTTTCCAGCAGATTTTTTGTGTCAGTATGGTTCCCTCCAAGTACCAACACACTGCTTTGGGAATCGCAATTTATGCACGCACGTGCCTACAAGGTAACAAAGCAGCTAACCTATGAATAAAACAAACGTATCCACCTTGAATATTTTACACGAACCTCCTCTGAACACATGTATACATATCAAAAAGTTTGCTTGGACAATGCTGTCATGTTCTGTTTACAGTACCATAACTTTTTATTAGGGTTCCGTAGCCAAATGGCAAAAAACGGAACCTTATGGATTCGTCATGTCTGTATGTCTGTCTGTCCGTCCGTATGTCACAGCCACTTTTTTCCGAAATTATAAGAACTATACTGTTGAAACTTGGTAAATAGATGTATTCTGTGAACCGCATTAAAATTTTCACACAAAAATAGAAAAAGTAATAATAAATTTTGGGGTTCCCCGTACTTAAAACTGAAACTCAATTTTTTTTTCTGGATGTTATAGCTTCACAAGTATAGGATTTTGTTGTTCTGTTGTTTAGCTATGGAATCATAATAGCCTAGTACAAGTTACCTAATTTTACACATTTTTTACTCTGATCTTATAGGATTGTTATTGCACATAAAGTCAGGTAAGAAAACAACATAAATATAGTAATAGACAATCTGTTTTTATATCATGCCCGTTTTTTAACGTCCCAGTGTTGGTCACGGGCTTCCTTTCAATACGAGGGGATTAGGCAATAGTCCAGCACGCAGGTCTACAGGTGCGTGTTAGTGGATTTCATCTTTCGAAAAGTTGCTAGGATCCACCAGACGTGCAAGTTTCCGCACAATTCGCACATGCATATATCAGAGATACCCGGATTTTCACCTTTATTACTCGGTTTTCCAAGCGAGCGCGTTACTATTGGGCCTTTACTACATAGATAATCTAATAATTTATTTTTTTGAACGTAATTGTTTCTTGCAATAACTTATTCCAGAGTGTACAACAGTAATGATATTATTTATAAAATTCTAGAATACGAGTAACACGATTTTGAAATTATTTTTTAGTAGGTAACAACAAGTGAAAACTTTTTGTTTTGAACTACTTTGTATTCTTTTTATTCTTCTTCTGTATTATGAAAAATACACCTTACACATCCGTAGATACCATTATAATATTTTATAAATGTTCATATATTTCGTAAAAGGGGTTTGATAAAAAATAGAAGAAATCCATACCAATATGTAGGGACCGGAAAAAACAGAATAAGGGTGAATCATTGATAATGAGGTTATAAAACACTTGGCCTAGAGAATTGTCGCGGGAGAAACAAACAATATCAGGCCTTGTGTGGCTTTTATAAATAATCCCTTATAGAGGAGATTCACGGCTCCTTCAGGGTGTTTATCTTACGGGTCTACGCCGTAATACGGCAGGATATTCGAAATAAATAACGTTTGAAAAAATATTTTAAGGTGCATTTGCTTAAACTTAGATATTATGTCAATTATTGTATTTATAAACAAAAAATAAGATTTTACATTACATTTTATATACTTAACTAGCGATTCACCCTAGCTTTGTCTAGGTTTGTTTCTAAAGATAAATAAAATAAATAAATAAATATGTTGGGATATTTATACACAGCACTATCTAGTTCTATGGTAAGGTACGAGCCTTGTGATACGGAGACCAAATGGTTGACATACTACACATATATATATATATATATATATATATATATATATATATATATATATATATATATATATATATATATATATATATATATATATATATATACCTTTAAATACATACGTATTATAATTATAAACATCCATTCAGTATTCCCCTCCGCGGGACTCGAACCCGCGACCGCTTGCGCAGCAAGTAGGGTCACTACAAACTGCGCCACACGTGTCGTCAAAGTAGTACCTATACATATTAAGAGAATATAGATATAGTTATAAAGAGATTATAATATTGTAGATTATCGTGTTTCAATAATCTCTGGTACTGATAAAACTTCCAACACCATGCCAACCTTTTTGAATACTTAAAAGCCTTGTACCATTGTCTTTTCTTAATCTCATTACAGCGTTACTAGTCAGGTAAACATTGCAAGTGGGAAATCACGAGAAATTGAAATAAGTTGTAAAAATCATTTAATTTTTTGAAGAGTTTCGAGTTGTTTTGCGATGTATCGAATTTCAAAGTTTATTTCCTTAGAAATAAGGTACATCGATTTTGAAGACGGGTCAGTATTTCATAAGAAGTATGTGGAAAATTATATAGGAAGTTAAAAATTACTTCATACTCGTAAATCGTCCAATTACCTACAGATTTATTTAAGTATGTACTCGTATTATTATTATTCAGTTACAGAAGTAACTAATCTAACAGGTGGTCTAGTGGTTAGCATGTACGATTACGGATCTAGAGGACCTAGGTTACTGATTTATTTTGTTACTGAACCAAGGAATTAAGGACAGCTATTAAGGTTAGCAGTCTATTAAGAAGTGGCAGTAGCAGCCCCGACTTGGGAAGCCTCGGAGACCACGAAAAGGAGTCGTCCCTGCCTTCCATTCCATTGTACTTTGAGAATTAAATAAATAGAGAGAGCACTTATCTAAAGGTATTTGAAGTACCTATTTTACCTGTTTTTATATAACAAAGACATTTCAATTTTAGCTATAAGATAACATTTATAATTTCATTGAAAATAGCTTATATTTTCTTGAAGCAATATAATATAAGTTTTAATTACGTAGAAGACAGCTCGGTAAAAGTGCAAATATGAAACAGCGTAGTTTTCCTCATCCGGCGCGATACAATATCAAGGCATGGAGTATTTTCAAGAAAATTGCGCCAGACAACTATTTTAAGTATTTTCCCGTCTAAAATTTACAGAGAAGTTGAACGCCGTGTAAGCGCGATGATATATTGTAGAGGTTATGTTATTACTCTAGCTATGTACGCGTCGAGTGAAAATCTTATAAATGTTACACCTGTAGAACATACCTTACCTAGCGTGGATAACTGGATGCTATGTTTCTACTAAAATTCTCAAATACTTATCGATCCAAACACACTTTATTATTATTCTGCAGTGGGGGTAGTTCTCAAAAAATGATTGACTGAATGGAGACAAGATATATTTTAACAGAAGCTATAGAACTGCAATCTTTAGGTTTTCAACAAAGACAAGATGATTTATAACTCAAGAACGGCAGATCCGATTCATAACTATTTAAACATCAGAATAATTCAAGCAAAAATTACAAAACATACTGGAGCAAAGCAAGGATGAGCCTCTAGGCAACGGCAAAATAATTTAAAACCAACATCTATATTGGTCTTTTGAATCCGACTAAAACAAAAGCCTATTTCCCGGCGAACGAAACAACTGTTGAAAGGTCAGCGAATTCGGCACAAGAGTTTCCAAATTCTAGTTACAGACCAGAGTAAGATTTGTTATCAATCCGAAAAATCGTTTGTAAACCTTATAAAATCCAAATACTTATATTTTACCCACATTGATAAAAAAAGCATAAAATGTTGTTACTAATATTTTTATTTTACTAATTACGCATTTATATTTATATTTTAAAAAACTTGGAATATTTTTTCTAAAAAAAATATATTATGAAACGTTTCAGTTGTTAATGTAAAAATAAACAGCATCTATGGAAAAATACTCTAAAAATACAACAGTCTAGTTGTAAGACTTCGTAAATAATAGAAAGTTTTTTTAATTCGATAATGTTAATCGAAAATTGTTTTTTTCCACATCAGGTATTTTATTCTTCTCACATATAATACGAGTAATTTGATATGTATACTTAGATCTTAATGAGTTCAAAATCCAATGCAACTTAACAACTCTAGGCATGCATCGTTAATTTTAATCAATGCAAGAGGGAAGCCGAGGGATTACATTGCGCTGTGCTGAACGAAACCCATTAGTTTCCTTCTTTTATACCACATGCTGGTATGTGTTGTGTTGTAGTAGTACACTGTACAGTGAGGTAAAGGTAAGCAATCATATAGTACGGTTATAATTAAAAATATTAAGACAGCTTGAAAATAAATTTAATAATTTACAATTAATTATTGTGTTAAAATGTAATCATAGTTGTTATAAGTATGGTTTGTAGAGACCCTACTTGCTGCACCAGCGGTCGCGTGTTCGAGTCTCGCTGGGGGCATTCATTTGTTGAGCACGTATGTTTGTACTCTAGTCATGGGTGTTTATATTTATAATACATATGTATTTCAAAGTTATATATGTGTAGTGTATTAACTATCTGGTATCCGTAACACAAGCCTACCACTCATACCACGGAACTAGACGGCGCTGTTGTAAAAGTGTCCCAATATATACTACTATACTATACTATACTACCATAAGTATTTTAAGATTAAATATTTTGTTACGGACTAAAATTATCGTGTTTATTTAATATACTTATGCATTGTCGCTAATTTTTTTAACAGTGTACATCTAGTAGGTAGAGTAAATAGATTCAATAAAAATATGATAAGTGTTACAATTTCTATTTAATACTATTCTATTTACTTCTAAGGTATATTTTATTTGCTAGTACACTTTTTATTAAAACCTTTTTTAACACCAATTTTTAAAACTAAATTTTGAAACCAAATTTAATGAAAAACTGTCTAGTAGTTTTGTCGTGATGCGTTCCAGAATTACTATGGACATACAGACAAAAAATCTAAAAAATATCCGGCTGCCTTTATCGATAAAAAATGACTACTTCAATCAGACTTTACTAAATATATTTAAAGCACAAAATCGACTTAGATTTTCTATATTTAACATTGCTAAATATGGAAGTTTTTTTGAAATTTATTTGAACTGGTTTACTTTTTAATTGCAATGTTATTTATTATAGATAATATTCAATTTTATAAATTAAAACTAATATAGATTCCATATTTAATATTATTGTTATAACCGAAGCTACGCAATAACTCTCTCGTAGCATGTCTACGACAAAGATCCTTTTTATATTGTAAGGCACGAACTCAATCTTAGTATATTTGATTACCCCTTGTTTATTGCATGCATTTCTCCACCAAACGACGACATTCTGTTATGATTTTTTAAGTTCTGTGTTAAGGAAAAGTGTACTTAATTGAATGTATTTTATATTATTGTTATACAAGTGTATTTAAGTTTAGATAAATATATAAAGTTACTAGTGTTTGCCGAGTGGTAGAACTCGTCTATATTAACTTTTTTATGGATAATCGTGAAGCTCGTCTATATCTACCAAATCAGAAAAAAGAATATCAGACAAACATAGGGGGGACAAGGCACTGAACTACGGGCTACGGGCTGAGACGAAAACTACAACAAGATAATGATTGATTTATACTGATAGATAAATGATAATCCAAGATTAAATTAATTGTATGTCAACCGAACGAACTTAAATGATAGAATAATAGAATGATAGAACGACCCGTAACCGCGTACGACTCACGACTCACGAATACAACTGCGACTGCTTTTTGTACTTATAAGTTGAAATATATATTACCGCTACGCAGCGTGTCGAAAAGTGCTTATGAGACAAATATTATGTACGAACCTGTACAGAACTATTTTGTTTGTTTAATTTGAAAACTCTTTAAATGACGAAATGTGGAGGAACTCTATCATAAATTACAGCATAACTTATATCTCACTGGCTATACAGAAGTCAAGTTATTCATCAAATAGCCTGAACCTTTCAACATGATCAAACCAAACCTCACAAGCTCACTTTGATTAAGTTGCTGTTCACCGACGAACTTTAATGAAGGGTGTGCTTTGTAACCAACTATTGAATTCAATGGCGGTCTATTAAATATGAATTATATTATAAACTTGCGATTCACGTGGTCTTTATACAATTTCTGCCAAAAAGACTTATAAAACTTCAATACCCTATCTCAGACACGTTTTCATAAATTCAAAAATACTCTCACAGTTAATTGTTGATTTACACACTTTTTAGTTTACAGTGTAAATATAAATTCAATATAAATATCAATAGTTACTTTTGTCTACGGTTTTGTTCGCGTAGTCTATATATGTATGGTAATTGCTCCGTACCTACTTTCAGACACTGTCTGTAATGAGTATTGAGTATGAACCTCCGAAACGTCAAAAACCTAAGTCTCTCCCGTGACCATAGTTGCTGTAAAGTGTTCGAAACGTCGGGGGCCAAAAATCTTAATAAATCAGCGACAAAATCCAAAAAGATAGTTTCTTTTATAAGGCAAAGAAATATTAAATCTGACTGGGTCTTTCCAAATAAAGCAGGATATGATAAAAGGATTTATGTACCAACTTGTGCAAATATCGAAATAAGTCCTTTTATTAGTGTGTAGTATAAATATTTTAACTAGTACATTTACAAATATTAATCGTTCATTTCATTATATATAACTATTTCAGCGTAATATTATTATAACCTTGCATTTGCATTAAGAGCGACTGACTGCATTTCGATGGGCTTTTAAAAAGGTTTACGAGATGAATTTTATGTTTCGCCGTAGGAAGGGTTGAGTTTTGTATAAATTATAACTAATAGCAATGTAGAAAAATATTTTTAAAGTGCAGAAACTGCACATTAAAAATATAAAAAAAATACCTTTGCGTTACATTTTATCTTCATAGTTAATTAAATCTATTTGCCGTTTATATGTAGGCATTGAGTTATATATAACATCATTGTATGTAGGTTAATGTTTGTAGGCTGGTGTTTTTTTTTCTTATAGAGGCAGTATAGATTTGTAGATGTTTATAAAACCTGCTTTTTTACCAATTCTATAACAATATGCTGAAGAGCATATTGTTATAGAATTGGTAAAAAAGAAAAAAATATATAAAACTGTTCAATAAATTTAGACATGCTATCCTTGATAAATACTGACATATCAATGACAAATAAAAACAAATCGATTATTTTCACTTTTTTATGAACACAGGTATTATTTAATGAGTGTATATGTTATATCAGATGCGAATATATCATTTTTATAGCTTTTGTCAAAACCAAGCGGGCAAAAAGTGATGTAATTTATAAAATGTCGTAATATAAATGCAAATAAACATTTGTGGATGCTAAATGTCTTCGCATCGGCGTCGGCAATCAGGGACTAACCGTCAGAGAGCGACGCACTTAACAAAAGTCGCGGAGACGTCCGGCTTCCAATAAGCTACTTCACTCTTGAATATATTTTTCTATCTAGATTACACACAAAAATATCTTTTATTTTTAACTCAATTAAGTTCAAATTCCAAGTATATTCGTTGAAATAAAATTTCCAGTCTAGCCTGAATGGTAGGAAAATATGTATGTTATTTAAATAATTATGAAAGTCATTATACAACGGTACTCTTAATTTTGCCTCGTTAATTTAAAATTTTGTATTACCGTCTCGAAAGTTTCTTTAACTTCTAACGATTCAAATATTTGTAGGCTTAATTTACCCGATTTTGTTTACCCGATCGTTTTATTATTAACATCGTTAAGATATTATAAAGTATCGATGAAAGTTTGAATGTAATTACTGTATATAACAATAGATAATTTAAAAAACATTTAATTGGTTCATCATATTAATTTACTTGCTATGAAATTTATTAATCATACTAGACTCTCATATTAGTAAAGGTTGCATTGAATTACCTATTTTTAGAGTTATTATTACAGTGTAACTTAAATATCAAGACTCTATTATTATATTTTAATTATTTGTTAGCCACTACGTATAAAAGTCGTAGAAGCTTTTTAAAACCTACCTTCTTTAATGTACTATGACTATAATATGTATCCATTCCACACTAACTATCATTACGCACCTAGTGACACGAAATACTCGAACAAAGCAAAGGAATTTCGCTTGTATAACTAAATAAATGAAAAAACCCAGATTACAGTTTTTATCATTTTCATTTGTTGTATACATTTGTATGTCATATTAATTCTAGAAATAGATATTAGATACACAAACATGCGTGGCTATAAGCAATAGCACGTTTTAAATATAATTACTAGGCTTAGTGATATCCCCATATTGATGGCTTTTGAACTGGGAAATTTATTCGCAATAATATCGATAATCCGATGGAAATCCTGTATCTGGGCTCGGATATCGTCTGTTTAACCCAGATCGTTTTTCAGTGTTTAATTGAGATTCATTTATTTGTTCACTTGCGATTCAAGTTATAATATCGATTAAAATTAGCTCAAAAGATACATTAGAACGACACGGGATCATACTTTGTATGTAATTGTCTACTAAACGAGTTGAAACGCGGGGGGAAATCAGTAAATATTATATTCATTAATATTAAAATAATTAATTGTATACAATATACATGTATTTTATAAGCAACCAACAACTAAGATACACTATTTTGATATGTAAGATTACCTGTCTCAGTACAATAGAATCCAGGGTCGGCAGTTTCGATATACATATATATCTATTCAACGATTTATCAATTTGCACCGCTAAGACGTAATTATGGATGATTAATTGACATCGTTATCATTGATAATTACGACTTAGCGACAAGAATCGATAAAATAGCTAAAGCTAGAATGCCGGCTCAGCATAAAAAATTAAAAAATAACAACATAACAAACTCTCTCGATGTTGGTCGTCAAAACATAAAATGTTACGATGCCTATCTCTAACCTTGCTCGCGAGCCAAGCCTGGGACACGATTGACTTTAAGAACTTTGCCTGAACATTTTACAAAATTGTATATACTAGCATTTTCGCACGACTCCGCCAGCATCGTTTTTTAAAATTAATTTTGATTTTCTAAATTATTTTATTGACATTTCTTTTACATTAACTTTTTTAGTAACACCTTTTTCTACAGGTTTTGTAAGGTATGAGATTAGTTACATCTTACAGTACCAGACAAAAAGGAAGATCTAAGTTTATTACTAAATGTTATATTTGTATTTAATACTTTTTCCACTTTAATCACACACAGAGATATATTTAATATTATAAGCACGAGGGGACGAAATTATATAGCAAACCGTGGTGGTACGATAAGGAGTGCTGCGGAAGTTGTGTTTTTAACACCAAGCAAAGCGTATAAAACTACGTTTTAAAACGACTTAATCACTTATGTAAAGTAGTTTACAAGAGACACCCAATTTCTAAATTTCTGTTATTGTACACGGTTTTGTTTTTCAATTTTTGTAAAAAACCCTACTGATATCCGTTCACCTACTTCTTTCGTATTATACATCGTATTATACCTTTATGTTCGTATTGCCTATCGATAGCGTCGCAAAACCCCGCTAGTAGTATTTTGCCGTAGCAAATTAGGTCGAACCAGCGCAGGTGTGCATCTTTGACAACTTGACAAATAGCCATATCGAAAATTATTTGTGGGCATCGGACTTTATTGCTTATTGAAAAAATAACATTTTTCCTTTCCTTAATGAGATTTCTGTTTTCGTGATATATTTCTTTACTTAATATTTATTACTTTCTAAGTTGTTTGTTGTTCTGTAATAGGCATATAAATCAAAATTTAATTTAAGGCCAGAGAAGGTTGTCTACTAAGGATGTAATGACTTTAATTTCAATAAATAGGTGATTTCCTTTGTCTGGGGCTAAAAATACACGGATCCCATGTTGCAATGATTATTTTTAATATGAAGATTTTAGAGGTAAAATACAATTTAAAACTTTAGAGATTAAATCATATTCGAGGTGAAGATTGGTTCTATATGAAATAAGTGCAGGTCTCCTTTAATAACTCAAATAGTTGATATTTATAGTCTAAGAAGCTATAGGCAGTTTTTTAGTAAAATGAATACTTTTTTTAATTAAATTTATCTTTTTTGTATATTAATATGAATGAAAACGAGCGTTTTATATTGATATGGAAATTGAAGAACATTTTATTTTATATCTCTTTCATTAATTCATTTATGTTTGTTTCATAAATATTTTATATCAAACCGACGTTTTGGTTATGGTTATGGCTTATGGTTGTTGTTTTAAGCTTAAAGAAATTTCTTAACTTTACTATATTTGACCATAATGCTTAATATAAGATGTAATGACTTCTGTTTCTTGAATAATTTAAATAGAAAACAGCTTAAAAACGATTTATTCCGAGAAAAAAATGTATAAATAGAGATAATAGAGTAGACACTAGTTACGCAAAAAATTAGACATTCGAAAGTATGTTTGTTAGTAATTTTTAGGTTAAGAGGGATTTTAAGATTCAGGTCACTACATTATAATATTGGATATGACTTACCTTTCTAAAGTTGATTGAAGTGTAAATGAAAAGAGAATTTACAAAAATAAATCAATATTTATTTATTAAAAAAAAAACTAACAATAATATTATTTCTATTTTTTAATCCCTTATTAAATTAATCAAAATGTAACGTAAAAAATATATAAATATTACATTAAGTGAAATTTACATGACATTTTATATTAAAGACTTTAATTATTAGTATATCAGATAAATGTTAAACTGCAGTCAACTAGTGAGCGGGCACAGTATTGAGAGCATTTTGTATGATTGGAAAATTGATTGCAGTGATTGGTGCTGGCTGGCAGATTGCTCCGCCGTCGCGACGCCCGAATTACTGAAGCAAATTGACGATTTGAAAAAAGGAGAAACTTTTAATAACACTCCGTATAAATTTTGTTATCGCTGTCCATCTAGAAATATAATTGTATGGATATTGTATTCATATTTTATTTATTTTTGATCCTCAGTTATAACTTATAAGTGACCTTCTGTCCAGTGACATATATCGGCATGCTTGGTATCAGGAGTGCCGAATTTTTCTACTGATATTAAAAAGATAAAGCAAGAATTTATATAATAATTATTTATAAAAAAATTATAATATTCATAAGATAACAATTTTATGACTTCCGTGATATGTAAAATGATCAGGCTTAAAATATTAATAATCTTTTTTCTTAAATGGTATTTGATCAAAACATATATTTTATTTAAAAAAAAAATATGTTTTTAAATTGTGTCAGTGTAACGCGTAAATTAATTTCAATGATAATATGTATATTGTAATAACAATCTAAGCCGCCCCTGAAACAACTAGAATGAAATCTCATAACTTTATGAGTGCTTTTTAAGGGTTATTCGGTATGCTTCATAAAACTCATGTTTTCTTTTAACTCTGAACGAATGAGTGTAAAGGGTTGCCATCAGTAAAAATGGTAAAAAATATATATTGTTATAATAATCTTATAATAAATAAGTGACCGATCTTATTGATTTGTCCCTACCTAAAAGAAAATATTTTTTCCTGGTTATTTCGTTTTTTTAATGGTACAAATACTACTCTTAAGTTAAAGAAAAATTATAAGTGTGCCACAGCTATATCTCTATTCTTAACTAAGGTTACCTTAATTATATTAAATCTTAGTTCCTGAAATACATTTACAATTAATTGACATCCCTAGCCAACTCATCGATACGTAAAAATAATTTTACGGACGATATTACAGAGAGCATTCGTACGCGTTACGCGCGTGGAATATAAAGCTTTTCAACAAAACAAATATCCTAACCTGGAAACCTACTTATAAAATATTCGCAAAGGAATCTGAGTCACTTTTTACATGTTTCTAGGAAACGTTGAATACTTCATTTATATTTTAACTCACGGTTTTAACTTACGTATTGAATTTATTTTTTGGTAGTCATACAATTACATTTTTTGATAGTTATAAAGTCTACTGGGATAAAGAAAGTTTATGGTAGTTACTATAAGAAAAAAAAACCAGCAAACTAGTTTAAGTAACACGGTCAATACCTATAACAGTTATTGTTTTAGATATTATATAAAAAATCGAAAATGTTCAGTTTCTTTCGGCTTTCGTAGATCCTAACATTTTACTTGAATAGAAGCATAATACTATAAGTACATTCAAATAATATATTTTTTTTACTGTCACACAGATTAACAATGTTATTTAACGTAAAATATTGAAGCAAAATATTCATTTACTATTACAGGAGGTAAAAAGAAGGGTCATGATATCCATAGCATTTTAATACTTCAAATGTCATCAATCCTTGAAAGCCTCTTCGATAAGTCCTTTTGCTACTTAAGTATTCTAATTTGAAAGTAGTACAGGGTATTTTCTTATAAGTCAGTCGAGGACGTTTCCTTTCTTCAACTCAATCTTGGATCATAAATCTTTTTAGCAATCTTTCATCGTTCATTTTTCTTGTAGGTAAGAACGCTGGACAGATGATTAATGATTAATATTAATTAAACTCAAACGCCCTTATATTTTTTGTTTTTTGGATATTTTTTGTGGAAAGCCTAAAGCGAATGGGTTATAGAAATTTTGTCTGACCTAGAAAAATACTTAAATGTATACATAACAGCAGTGGCAGTGGTAGCCCAGCGGTAACGCGTTGCTTGTATAACCGAGTGATGCGGGTTCAAATCCGGGTCTCGCACCTCTGATATTTTCATGTGCGAATCATTTCTATCATGATTACCACTTGTCTTACGGTGAAGGAAAACATCGTGAGGAAACCTGCATGTCTGAGAAAACCTAGCAAGTTTTCGTAAGACATGTGAAGTTCGCCAACACGCACTGGGCCAGCGCGGTGAACTATGGCCTGATCCCCCTCGTACTGAGGGAGGCCCGTGCCCAGCAGTGGGACGTTAAAAAGGGCTGATGATGATGATGATGATGATGATACATAACAGTAACTATTAAAAGACATATAATAATGAATTGAAAAAAATCTTTTAAAATAAATGCTATTTTTCCTTATTAAATCATATCTGAAAATAATAATCAATAATGTAAAAATTTTACTTGTAGGTACAAATTTCGTTAGTTTATTACTTTAAATCTATCCAGCCTATTCCTTGGCTACTAAATTCGATATTGGAATTAAATTGAGTTCTTCACGGCAGCAACAGATAGATTGCTTAAAAGTAAATTGAAAGCATCGATAAATATTTAGCTAAGGTTCAATTTAAATATTCTATTCCTCTCATTTTTGCAGCTTAAGTGTAAGGAATTTAAACTTAAAGTTGAAATAAATGTATATAAAATACACATTAAGTATGTCTGTGTTCAGACGTAACCGTGTTAAGTATAAATAAAGCCGAGATTTAAATAAACTAAAATAGAGTTGAGTAAATTGCAACAAATTATGATGCTACGTATTTGAGAATAATCAGCAACGTTAAAACTTCTGAACTTACTTGCTTCTAACAAGTTACCTGCTCCATTAAAGATGAATAGGCCGGGTCAAATGTTGAATACGTTAAACTCGGTCTAACTTAGTTGCAGTTCATTGGAGAACATTAACGAGCTACATTTATGATTTAGTACAGGAGGCCTTTGAAAATGGATTGCTTTTGAAATTTTTGATATAACCTTACATTTTATAGTAGAACAAAAGAGTTTTTTATTTTATAAAATTTGAATTTGAATAAAAGTTTACATAGAAAGTACGAGTATAACTGATTACCTGTGCGAAGAGGTTTCTGACAGAGTATCATGCATACACGAAAGGTGTTGACTGTTGCGAGAGTCATTATAAATGATAACATTTATTAGCACGTTAAAAGCACCAAAAGATACCAATTTTTGGTTTATTTATGCAAAACAACCATACATATTTTCCACAAAAATAATATCCAATATACAATTACGTACATAAACCTATACTTTAAGAACCAGATAAAAATTGAGTTCTTACTTGAAAACCTATGTTTCTTATTAAAATTACATTTTATTTTTATAATATACTATAGTAGTATAGTATAGTAGATTAAAATATGTAAAGATCTGTCAAATAATCAAGAAAATTTAAGTGTCGGTTTGTAACGTCAATATACACCTTATGTATTTACTATTTAGTAGCTTTTTACTGAGTAATTATTTATTACTGTATTTATAAGAAAAACATATTTTTTGACATTTTTGTCAGTTTGTTTGTTTCGAGTAATTTTTGACGCGGTGGATTTTAGTGGGAATTTTACTAGCAGGTAACTGATGTTTTGTGGAATTATTTAGGATACTTTTATTATAGAAAAAGGATTCGCCAGGTTTCGCTAAAAAAATGTGTCTACCTAGGGACGTACTTGAGCGAAGCGAGGGTGAGATTAATATATTATTTAATTCAAAACGTGTTCATTTGTATATTCTTATTATACATGTATGAAAAATAGAAACTCTGCAGCAGTAGGTATCATATTTAAATGCTTGGCTTTCTCTACTATGTGAGAAACTTTCGTAATTTAACGATATTCTCCCGTACGATAAACTATGTGCGGTTATTCTCCTTACTCGCCACTGTATTAGTTATGGAAGTATTCGTTTGAACTTGGTTAAAGGGGAGCTAAAACGATAAAAAAGACAGAGAGAGAAAGAGGGACAGATAGAAAACTACAAAAAAGTAAAAAGGTACATATGTACCTTTACATAAACTCATTGTATAATATAACTAGTAAACCTGAAAAGTTTCGCTGGGCGTAAGTTAAAATAAAATAAACAGTTTTTTATAATTTTCTAATAAAATAAAAGTAGTATTATTTATCCTTATAACATTAGCTATCTACCAGTAAAAGTCCTGTCGGTCGGTCCAGCCGTTTCAGAGATTAGCTGGAACAAACAGACAGACAGACAGACAAAAATTTCAAAAATAGATTTTTTGATGTAAATAACGTATGTATATACTTTCATATTTTACATTAAGTGAAAAGCTGTTGAATTGAAATTAAAAACAGACACCTCAATTATATATATATATATATATATATATATATATATATATATATATATATATATATATATATATATATATATATATATATATATATATATATATATATATATATATATGTACTGATGAGGTGCAGTCAGACATTTTTGTTGTTGGCGGACAATTTAAATACATAATTTAATAAAAATATCTTTTCTGAACATTGTTCCTAGATCCTAAGGTCTGCCTTTTTGATGATATCCATCTACTACACTATAAATGTCGCGAAAGAAATCAAATCTAACGAAGTACGAATCATCACAGAAAAACATGTGATCGAACTTAAATAAAGGTAGAATACGTAGCCGTCCTTTGGCATTCACTGAAGTCAGGTAAAAATACACATAAATTGTGTATCTCTATTTCATTAAAATACATAGCAAACATGGATAGAAAACAAATTTTTAACATGCTAAAATACTTATTTACATACATATTAGACATTCGTAGTCTCTTTACTACGTGTTTTCTTAGGACATTCGTGCTGTTCAAATATTTGCTTTCAAGTACTGACGTAGAAATAGGAATAATATAATAACGTAGATATTATCATAAAAAATCTTTTATATTTTAAAGTATTATAAAATGTATATGTGTGTAAGTTTTCAAGCTGGAATTGCTGGACGAATTTTTGATGAAGCTAAATGTACGGTTTCAGAGTAATATAAAATAACTTTTCCCCATTTGTTAAACTAACATTCGGTAACTTTATTTCGTATACATTATAAATATTTTAGTTCGGTTCTGCGATTTTTTTGTTTCTTATTTTAAGTTTTTGGCTAAAAAATTTCCATAGATTAATTTTATCAATGTATTTACGACGCACATACTCAAGGCTTTTTCAATTTATACTTTTCGTGTCGGGCTGCTGCCGTATGTTTGTGCCGCTGCTAACGACTGACGTCCCACACGGGTTAGCAGTCCGATATCAAACGCCTAAATTGAAAGCGTATCAGACTGTAGTGAATAAATCAGTGATGTCCATATTTGACATCTTTATAAATACCTATTTCCTACGTTCCCAAGACAATTTTAATTAAAAAAAATATTTATATACGGAAATAATTAAAAAAATATAAATGGGTTAATTCAATCTATATTTGACTCGACGGATATATTTCTTTACATAAATAATTTCGATAACATAATTTACTCTGCAATATATTTAGTGTTTTCATGGTAATTTCCTAATCCGCAAAAAATCCTAAACATCCCGCAGTAATTCCCTCGAGATCACCCGTCAGTACTATACTACCCCTCTCGAGATATACAACTGGGTCTAATATTAAACCAAACAGAAGCTAAAAAAAGTTTTCTCGTATAAAAGTTGACATGTGCTTCAGATATATGGGAATTACGCAAAAACATACAGGATAATCTTTTAATATCAAAAAAAAGTTATTATGTGTTGATTTAGCCACTCCCCATCCCTCTTCCCGTCCTTCTCCCTCCTACCTCCCTCCCTCCCTCCTTTTCCTGAAAGGCCGGCAACGCATCTGCAAGTCCTGTGGTGTTGCAGATGTCCATGGGCGGAGGTGATCACTTACCATCAGGTGAGCCTCCTGCCCGTTTGCCCCCTTTGTCCCATAAAAAAAAATACATTTTCATTTATTGTTTTTGCTTATTGCAAGCTACCTATTTGGGGTTGTAAATATTCTTTAATGGTAAATATAATGATTCCATTTTGTACTCTTCTCTGATTCTTTATGATTCTAAAAATTATAAAACAAAGGTTTATTTGAATGTTTGATTAAATAATAAATATTCTAGGTACCTAACTTACATCTATACTAATAATATAAATGTGCATGTAAGATTGTTTGTTACGTTTTCACGCGAAAACTACTTAACCAATCATCATGAAACTTTGTACACATATTCTTGGAGGTATTGGACTTGACCATGAACGCGGGCGACGCCGCGGGTACTGCTAGTAAAGATATATTTAGGCAATTTCGATGTAGACTTAGTAAGCTTTTTTTTCTATAACATGTTTTATTATTCAACCATTCTTGAAAAAATGTCTGGGTTTGAAATTGTCTACCAAAAGTAGAAAAGTGCTTCCATCATCAGATATTATTTTAATGATCATATTATTTTGTAACATACATATTTTCTTACGATTTTTATTTTTAATATTCTAAAAGCATGCGTAGGCACGAAAATATTTTAAATAGTATGAAATAAATAATGCTCATAGCTCAACCTCTTGACAAATATTATAGTAAAACTGTTGTAACAAGAGCAGGCTTTGTTTTATGAACTAATATAAAACTTTACATGCTATGTATGTTTCATCGTAAATATTTTATATCCGCACGATGGTGCGGGGATAAATCTTAGATGAGCTAAATCTATTTACTGCTACCCGAAATGACAAATTGTTTTATGTTGGAATCTGTTCTTTCTTGTTCCTTTTTTATTACATTAAATACACGATGATTGAAAACGACGGCCTTTTAAAAATTGTGTATATTGATTTGGAATAGGTTTTAATATAAATAGAAATATTTATATATGTGTTTTTGTTTATTTTTAGCTATATCTTTAGTAATATAAACGCGGTAAGACTTTGGTGAGTTGCTATAGGTATACCTTCGTGCTTCATGAATGACGATCGTGATCCATCAATGCACAACGTGTGACGGTCAAGCCTTATGGGTTGGTATGAGATTTATTAGGCGTAACGATAAATGTATTCAGAAATATTATATAAAATATGTATATACATAATATGTACGACGTGTATAAGCATCGTGAAATTTTTAGGCGTAGCCGTGGCAAACGCTATTAGGCAATTTATAAAATAAAATTGAAAAGGAATGACAGCCTTTTAAAAAATTACAGAAAATATTGACGAAGGCTTTATTATATTTCCAAATGAAGTGGGTTTATAAACGTAATGTAGCGAAAAGCAATCTGATGTCGTAAATGAGATATTTTCATAGAGTGCGCAAATTGATAATAAAAAAAATTATTTGATTTAAGTTGTCAATATGCTTTTGTACATTGAAATTTATTTTATAAGCTTAAAATATAAGTATTTGTGAAACAAAATGGTAAATCAATATTTCCTTATTGTTTACTAGATACTCACCCTCGTTTCGCTCGGGTTCATCCCTTGCTAAGTATTCATTTTTTGAGCGGAATCTTAAATATTTTTTAAAATGAAAGTAGTCAAAGTTACCTCTTATAACATCAGCTATCTGCCAGTGAAGTCCCGTTAGAATATGTTCAGCCGTTTTCAAGATTATCGGGAACAAACAGACAGATAGACCGATGGAAATTTTTGAAAGTATGTTTTTCATAAAACTCCATATGCACTTTGTAAAAAGATGTTATTTTAGTATTACAAACAGGCACTTCAATTTTATTAATCTATACGTATAAATTAGGAGATATAAAGAATGGAATTGAAGGATGAACAAAATATATACATTGTACAGTGTACATTATATAATCCTACATTGGTCACTCTAAAGACAAGCCATATCCGTCTTTATATAACGAAAATCCTTCCAATTTCTTGAACGATAAAAAAGTTTATTGTGAAATAAAAGTTGTACTAAAAAGGATTTTTCGAAAGCAAACGCTGTGATTAGTTCCCGTGGAGTTTTTCACAAAACCGAGCTTTGAGTAAGCAGCTAATACAAAGTTAGGGTGACAACACTTTATAGATCTTAGAGATGATGTTTATTGCAATACAAAATTCATTTTTGTATACATAATTCCAATACAATAGCAGTTCTTAAATACGAAGTAGGTAGGCAGGTGTATAGTGACCGAGAGTCACATTTTCGGGACGCAAGTTCTATTCTCAATTACACAGTATATACAAGTGTTGAAAGTAATATATGTATAGTTATTCATCAAATACGAGTAGAAGTAGTTCATTAAAAATTACATGCCTTAAACTGCTTATTGAATATTATATGTCTAGTTAAGAAAAACCGTGTAACCAACTGTTCTAAAATTGATACAAAATTGGTGTAAAATTAAAAAAAGACATATACGTGTAAGGTATAACCATAGATTATACGAGCAGATCACTCTTTTGCAATATAACCCGTTTTGGTAGAATATTCAGCTCAAAGTGTGCCACCTCCTTATATAAGCCAAATGAAAGGATCACGTTTCACGGGCAGCCTGCCAGCCAAGATTGATTAGTCGCGCTTCGTCCGTAAAGTATACATAATATAATTTCTTTCTCGTCTAAAACAAGGCTGGCCTTAAAACGTGTTTCTATGAACAGAAATATGAACGTAACGAGATAATTCAATAAACTGATTGATGGAGGAAGTCTTTTGCTTTTTAACCTTAATTTAAGCATTGTTTGTACATTAAATATTAATAATCCTTACGAAAATTATAAACGTGAAAGTAACTTTGTCTGTCTGTCTGATAGACTAGAGTATGAGAAAGGACAAAAGCTACTTTTTAAGGCGAAAAGTGTAAGTGGTTTGAATAGGGGATGAAAGTTTGTATGGAAACTACGTCATGTTTAAAGCTAAAAGCTTAAAACTTTTTTTTTGCGTTTTGATTAGATATAAATAAGAAAGACATTTAAAGTTTGTTAAAATTTTATACTCAAGGGGGTGCCCAACGACGAACACGAAAGAAGCGAAGAAGCGAGGGGGAGTCGCTAGTTTAATATAAAAATTTTTACTAAGTACGTATTTCTCTTAATGAAATATGTTTATAAAGTTAAATTGCTTATTTTTAAATATAGTTTCTATAGTGAAGTTGAATAGCTTTAAGTTATTATTTAAAGGTTATATGCCTAGACTTCGAAGCTTTTTTTTTTCTCTTTATTAGGCTTACAAACAACTTTACATTTCACAATTACACAAGACATTCCATTAAAAATACAGATCTAAAAATGTAAAGCCACTTATAGGTAAACACAGCATGCATTATTTAAACTTAATAATTAGACAGTAAAAGCTCCACATAAAATTTTACATTTTTAGTGTATCTGCGACGACGAGGAAAACGTTATACCTTATATGCTATAATTACAATAAAGTTGTGCTTTCATTATTAGTTTCCTAAATTTAACCATTGACTGGTAAAAATATCCAAGCTACTAAAATATATATAATATCTAAGAAGCTTGTAGTTGTTTTTGTCTAGCTCCAAGTCGGTGGTAACTTACTCCCAGACTTACAAACTGACATTTAATTTAAATTCTATATAATAATATAAAAGTGACGATTCAAAAGTGCTTGTAAAAGTCTATTTGAATAAAGTATATTGATTTTGTTTTTGATTTTGATTTTGTAGTGTTTGTATGGTTTTTATTAATGTAGTACACTTTTACTCACAGCTATATAACTAAGCTGCATAGTAGGTTCATTTTATGTGGCACATATCAAGTTCATTTTTATGTCTTATAGAAACGAAAAAAAAAAAGAATAATTGTTATATTTTTGTAGCGTGGTCACAGTGCTATCTCAAGACGTTATTTACCAAGCAGTCTGCACCAGAGCTTCTCTTACCTGTTAGTCGGAAAATAGAGACCAATTTCACCTATCACCATAAGATCAAATATTAAATTTCTATGTAGAATTCTATTTTAAATAAGGAGTCTTAAAAAACGAAAATAAAAATTAGAATACGCTTAGGTAAGAGCTTTTGCGAAGTTTTATACGTACTTTAAATTTTAGACTTACCACATTATTTGTTTATGTTCTATGAATTATATGGATTTTATAATGGATTAGAAGTAAATATAACGTACAGAAATAATATTTTCTGTTTTTATTAACTCATAGTACTCGGCGTTAATGTTATAATGTTGTTTTTTAGTTAATAGTGAAAAAAAAAATTGAAAACCGAATTAGTTCGTAGTTTCAGAGCATGATTAAATCTTATGAGTGATAAACAAATATTTATTGTCTGTCGTGCTTAAATATGTATATATTGAATGTATTAGCCCTGGCTAAAATATATTTGTGTTTTATTACAGCGGCTTCACATTTTAATTTTTTTTGTACGACCACTGAAATAAATGAGATCAAAATTAGTGAAGAATCTACAGGTAAATTGAAAATACATAGTTATGCGGGTAGAAATGTGTAAGTCAAACCTTTTTGCATATTTCAAACGTTAGACCCCTAATAACTTCTCGATAAATTCCGTTTTATGAGTTTTATGCTTTTTATGGCACTTATACAAGAGCGTTACGCTTATTTTACATATTGAGGTCAAAGTATCAATAAGATGGGATATAAAATTTAATAAAATTTAAGTGTAAGTAATAAAGGCCATCTTTTTATTGAGGAATGACATACATACTGTACATTAAAAAGGTACAGTAAAACCATTCCGGCTGATATCATTTTCTCTGTAAATTGTGACTTCAACTCCCCTACAGGCGATTTTTCCATAGATTTCCCATTATCTATATATTAAATATATATTAGTATTTTGACGAGGTCTTTCTTGAAAAATTGAACTTAATAGTACTAGAAACTTTTACAGATCTTATGAGGTTATTTGCTGACGGATTAGAAGCATGAAAAGAAGATTCAAATAAAGAAAATATCGTGGTAACAAATGACAAATAGTAAACCTAATTCTATAATATAAAAATGAATCGCAAAATGTGTTGGTAAGCGCATAACTCAACAACGCCTGGACCAATTTGGCCAATTCTTTTTTGTTATGTTTGTTATTGTTAGGAGAAGGTTCTTATGAAAGAAAACAATAAGAAAGTTGTGCGGAAGATTAGAAAATTTAAAATAACTTTATAAAATTAACGGCGTTTGACGTATCATGTTATGACCGTTACCTTAGTGCGTGTAATGGTAATTCATATTATAATCAAGACAAATATATAGCGGGCGGTGCCAAGTAATAAATATATACAACACAAGGGACGAACCCGAGCGAAGCGAGGGTGAGCCCCTAGTAAGTAATAAATATATTTCATATAGTTTCAAATAAACTTTAAACGATAAATAGGTAATTATTATGATCCTATTAACGATATTCCCGATAAACTAACTAACGTATCTATTAGGTATTTGCTAGCTTGCCTATTAGTTTGTTGTGATTGAATGTATGTATGTATAAAATAATATACGGAATTGGAAATAATTTCGTTACAATTAATCCGGAGGGTCATTGACAGTGATATATCGCTGTCCATCGAGCGAGCTAATATCAGATTGTAATACCAGGTGACGGTTACAAGTTACCATATATTTTAACATATAAACACGGTATACGAACAAATAAACTATGTATACTAAAAAGTAAAATCCATACATAATATAATAAAAATTCTAACTTAGTCAAATCTCTACATTGAATATTTTTTGGAAATTCACATTAGAATAGTCATTATTATTGATACAGACGCCGAATCTATACTTTTTAGAATTTTTGTCTGTCTGTCTGTCTGTAACCGCATCAGGAGAAAGCTACTGGATGGAAACTAACCGTTACAAACCGGCTATAAAATATCGCACGGTATGTAAAATCTAAGAATTTGGTTTTCAGTCTTTAAATGGCGAGCGGAGCCGCGAGAAATGCTAGTTTTATATATTTCTATTCTATTTTATAACCTATATACTAAGTAGTATATCAGTGTCTGTTATATATGTTTTAAGTTGATATTTCTTTTTTCATAATATTATCTCTGTTATCCATATTGTAAGACTACAAAATGAAGACATTTTTTAAGTAAAAATAATATATAGAATACAAAATGCTTCATAGCTAATTGCAAATTGACCGCTCGATCTACATGACATGAATAGCTACTTTGAAAACGTTTTTGATATTAATTTTCTTTAGTGTGAAAAAGGGGTGGCAAAGTTCATAAGAAAATGTTTCTTTTTTGGCCAAGTTTACTTAAATTTTATAATTAATGGTACTTAACACGCTTAGTTAAATACACATTTCGTCTTTTTAAAAGTTGAAACCATTAAGAGTGAATGGGGGACACAAAATTTTCTTGAGAAATTTTAAACGAAAATGCTAATTATTTTAAGTCTATCCGCGAAAACAGGACAAATCGATTGTTTTATTACATTAGGTTTATCATTTTAGATATTCATAAAAATATATGTGGAAACTATAAATATTTCATATAATTTTAATTTACATTTAACAAAATTGTATTTCTACAACGCCCTATCGTTTGACTAACTGACGCTACGTGTTGTCCTGCCGGGTGTCAAGTTTAATTAACAAGCTCGGAGGTCCTTTGTTCTAACAGTATTGCATTTAACGGTGGATGCTTTTCCTTATTTGGACGTTATGTTACACATAATTAATACGTATAATCTAGCTTTAAAATATCCTGTTCCTCAGGGATTTAAATTGATTAGTACACGTGCAAGTGGGTTTACATTTTACAACATTATCGCGACAAAGTTTCCAATGGTTAATTTATTATTCAAATTTGTTGTACTAGATGCAAATTAAGCTACATTTACAACATACCAACTATTAATGAACACAGATTTTTTTAGATTTTTAGAGAGAAAATAGTATTCGTTACTCTTTTCTTTTTAATTGAGTCTTTAATGTTAATTAGATTTGAGGCAAAGCCGTAGCTCTATGGAAGTATTACACTACTTTAGTATTACATTTTCAAAAGAGCTTAAGATAACGCCTAAAGCTAAAGTTTTGAACTTTTTATAAAGAGAGTGGTAAATATTATGTATTGACCTTATAAGTTTTTGCGCGTGTACATGATGTATATATATATATATATACAATATTATGTATACAAGTTTATGGTTCAACCTGTTGAAATACCCCAATTACCCAAATTTAACCACATAGTGGTATCATGTCAATGGTTAATTAAGTGCGATTAAGTATTGAATGACAAACGCAGATAAATTCGCCGGCTGTAGATTTCAATATAGGAGTAAATTGTAGTAGAAAAGTAAACGTAGCTCATAAATGCTATAAGCATGGTTTTAAACGGCATTACTCGTAGAAACGGCGCGGGTAATTGATTGCGAGCTGCATTGTTGCTGACTTTTATTTTATTAGTTCAAGTTTCACTTCTATAAAATTTTCTGTTGAATATAGTACTTCAATGTTACTACTATTCTAGAAAGTATTTTATTTAACTACATTATTTGGAAAACTGACGGATTTTTTTATTTGATGTCCTATTTGACTATTTTTACATGCCTATTGTCTATCATCTATGAGGTCGCGCTATCACTATATATTATTTGTAATATCAGACGTCAGAGTGGACCATAGGAGCAAGCTATTGGCTGTATTTTGAAATACAATGCTAGATTGTGAAACTTCGTAGGCAATTTGTTTATTATTATTACCATTATTTTAGATAAGAAGAAGAAGAATTATTTTCGACATTGCATTATGTTCGTTTGATGTAAGATGACAAATTTATCTGATGTTAAGAACGAAGCTTTTGTTTCTGGAAAGAAAACCCTTAACTCTATTTTACATTACAACATTTTATAACTTGCTTTCATATTTTTCAAGCAAACCCGACTATTCTATATTGACGGGAAGTTACGATCAGTTTGAGGTATATTATGAACGGTTACTGTTCCATGAATGCAACAACAAGAATCTGTACCAAACATTGTTTTGATGTTGGTGTTAGTAATACGAGTTCGATGTTGGCAGGTGGGAACATCACAGGTGATTTATTAATTTTGAACTGCATACAAGTTGACTGCTGTTTAACTAACTTTGTTGTTCTTCCCCTGTCATAATTAATATATTATTATGGAACACAATTTTGTAAAATATAATGTTTTAATGCATATTCAATTTATTTAAAAAGACTGAATATAAAACATTTTAAACAATAATAATTATTCATAAAACTTTGGTATTATTATTTCTAGCGCATTTAAATTTAGTTACATCTTTAATTAAAACTATGATTGTGTCAATTTCGGACTTCTTCTTTAATTTCTTATAAAAAATCTATTAAATATGTACTTAATTTAAATAAAACATATAACAAAAAAGTTGAATTATAATGAAATGAAATCCCACTTTCCACTAAAATCGTATATGGAATGTAGTTAAATAAAACCAGTTAAAAATTCGTACGTATTTTTTCTCTGTACAGTAATTGAATAATGATCAATTATTTATTTGGAATATTTACAAAGTTAGCTAGTATTAAAATATATTGACCCATGAGTGAGGAAATTTCACGTTCCGTAGGTGCAAAGCCGTAAAGTGTTGGAACTAAGCCAATTTGATTTGTTTTTCCCACATTCTCTGTGAAGGCATTACGAATTCTTTTGTCTAAAAAGAATTGTGTCGAAATATGATTCTGTTGACTATTTCCTTGGTTATATTAGTTTTCACGTATTTTATTTTGATCAAGTGCAAATAAATTATTTGAACAGATTATAATACCAGCTCTTGCTTTTATGTAGTCTAATATTAAAAAAAATTACGTTGTTATGCCACAAAAATAATGTCTTACATAAATAATACTTTATTGCTTGTTTTTAAATTACTAGACATCAAGAAAATAAATTAGTTGATCCTGTATTTTAAAAACTTACAAAAAAGTTGAATTTTAATATAAAAAGGTTTAATTTCTAAGATAAACTAAGTACTATATAGTATTCACTCAAGTATTCACTAGAATTAATTTTAGCTTCCAAGTAACAATGCTTACAAAATACCTAAGCTTAGAATCCATTTGCTAATAAAAAATGTAAGATACAAAAGAAAACAAACCCTAAGCAAATAATCATTAATTTCTTCTTTTAGATGCACTTCTAAGAGAAATGTTTACGTAGTTTTACATAAAAATATATATAAAGCGACTTTCTTTAGTGTAGTGTACCGTGACGGGGTAGTCTCGGGGGAGCTGGGGCACGCACGGTGGAGCAACCCAGTCGTCGTAATTTCCTTCCCATATAAATATTACATGCCTCTTCATGGTTCTGAAATATGTTGCTGTATAAAGCTTAATTATATTAAGGTTACTTTTGGTTATTTATTATCGTCGTTAAGGTTACATTCTTATATGAATTAGGAATCCTAGTTACATACCTTAAACCTAAAAATGGATGTATAAATAAAGTTATATATTATTTTTTATTACTGAATTAGATAAGAGCTATAGATTTTACTTGTTCTCTATCCTTACTTAATTATTTAATTATAATATTATACATGCGAAAGTAACTCTGTCTGGTTGTCTGTCGCGCTTTCACGCCGAAACTACAAAACCGATTTAAATGAAATTTGGTACACAGATAGTGTAGAGCCTGAGAAAGGACATCAACTTTTCGGGCTGTAAAGGGTTGAAGTAAGAGATGAAAGTTTGTATGGAAATCACGTCATTTTTAAAGCTAAAAGCTTGAAACTTATTTTTTAGGCTATTGATTAGATATAAATAAAAAAGACAGTCAAATTTGTAAAAAAAATATCTTACAGAAGAACCCGAGCAAAGCGAGGGTGGAGGGTAAAATATTGAAGCTACAATACAATTTCATGTACACTCAAGATACTAATTTTATAAGTATGTATTTGGGTCTACACAATTGAATCAAAATAAAAATGAAATTACTGGCGCTACAAACCTCTATTGAGTGACATTGTTATGGTATCAGACTTTCCTATATGTAGAGAAATATTTAGTAGAGTAGTAATTTTTATTATCATACGCCATTGAAACTACTCAAGTTAAAAAGTTAAAAATAAGTACTTCAAGTAGTGAGAAAAAGTGGCCTTAAAAAGTGACTCCTTTTACTATTCTCTACATATTTTCATTAATACAAAAAAAAGTTGATATGTCTTCGCCTAATGCTAAGTTAGGGACACTAGTTTTTACCTCGTGTTGCTAATACGTTACAAATAGACAACGTATTAAGTATACCTATAAGCTATGTTCTTTCCAAAATTCACTCAAATCTGTTGTTTTTTATTTAAATAATATCAAAATTCGACCTCCTTATATTTTCCATATGAAACGAACATCTTTAATAAATTCAAACTGATAAAATGATGTGGTAGACCCACTCATATGGGCATATGAAATAAAGTATTATTAAAAAATTCTAGCAAGCGGGATTAAATACATATTGAGAGCGAGCGGAGATCGAGGCAATATAAGTCGACGATCAAGGTCAGAGCTTTTTACTATGTTAATAGTGACTTATGGATTCAAGCCTTTAGAAATTGTAGGAATTACGTTCGTATATGTACCTATATAAAATATTGTGCATTAGAATGTATAAGAATAAGAAAAAATATCGTTTTTAAATTTTATATATGGATCAAGTTCCTCCTGGCCACATATTGTGTAAGTATCCGAGCAAACACAAGTGCACTCTCTATTTCTGTTAAACTCATAAATACGAACGATAATTCTACGGGACCGGTGAGAGACGCAACGCGGCACTGTTGGCTTGACGTGCTTCCAGAGTCACAGTGGCGAAACACCACCAAATTGCTAAATCCAGCCTCAGAATTTCTTAACTGAAAGACTCAATAACAAAGCATTGCCCGAACTGAGACTCAACCCAAGGCTTTCAGCTATACTTGCCACTGCCCACTAGACAAACAAGGCATGCATATAAGTAGCGTATTTCTAGTCTTAAATTGTCCGAAGTTGGTTAGGAAGTCAACAAATGCAGCTAGTATAAAATTTAATACATGATAAAATCTTTTACAATTATTTATATAAATATCCGATCCGAATGGCGTAACTATTTAAAGACCTATTCCTCCTTTGAACTATAACAAAGTCCATTGACAATTATCTAAAATAAATGTGGTACTTATGGTTTACTACGTTTACCTGAACTATACAAATGTAAAACGCCTTATTAAATTATTACTCCTCGTTATTCCTATGTGGCTGAATATTATAGGGATATTCGTGGATCCCGTATTCCCATCTTTTATAATATATTCATGAAACTTCTAGGGACTAGGGTACAGATGAAAAAGGATACCATTAATTCCTTAGTGGGTAAACTAGATTATTGAGTCTTCGTTTTAGCGCTCTATATCCTATATAGATAACTAAATATATGTACAAATGGCATGTTTATAAGGCACTTTAAAGCAAGGCTCAAATACAATACAAATTACAATGCAATAAGACTCAATATTATTAGCCTGTAATATTGGCATATCTACTAACAAAAAGCTGAGCTTTGTGAGGGCTCGCAGAAGCACTTTTTCTAACGGGTAATAATGTTACAGCGATATTGACTCTTTGGTTTTCTAACAGATGGCGTAAGTAGTATAATAAAATTCTATCCAATGAACGCAAAATTGTTAATGGTATTTTTTAATGGTTATAAAATTATAACAGATAACACATATGTAGTTAAGTTACTATGTTATAGCAGAAATCGATAGGCGTAATATTTTTTCAGTAAACTGTACCACAAAATGTTTAGTTTGTGGGATAGTGTTAGCGATACATATTTGTCATAAAATCATATTTTCGTCTAAATAAAAAAAATATAACATCCATACTAATATTATAAATGCGAAAGTAACTCTGTCTTTCTGTCTGTCTGTCTGTTACCTTTTCACGCCTAAACCACCCAACCGATTTTGCTATGGTATGTAGATAGTTTGCATTCATGAGAAGGAAATAGGCATATTATTTTTTGGAAATTCAACCCCTAAAAGGGTTAAAAGGGGTGGCAAAGTTTGTATGAGAAAAATATTTTTATTGCACATTTTTGCATGAAACTTTGAATTAATGCTTTTTAGTATAAATGATGAAACACGTATTTCAGGGTTTTTCGAAATTCACCCCCATTGGGGGTTAAAGGGGGTGGCTAAGTTTGTATGGGAAATTTAATTCTATTGAAATATTTTGCGTGACACTGAAATAATGCTCTGCAATACAAATTATGAGATACATATCTAAGCGTTTTTTGAAAATCAACCCCTATGGGGGTTAACGGGGGTGGCACAATTTGCGTAGGAAAAATATTTAGCAGTAATTTTTACCATAAGTCCATAACAATGAACCACGTACATCAGTTTATCGTTAACGAAAAACACACAAAGAAATTATGATACACATAGTAGCAAAATTGGTTAAAAATAGGAAATAAGTTTTAGAAAGCGCAGCAGTGGCGGCACGGCAGGATGCTACACAGTAGTTTTCAGAAAAGAGGGCCAGAACTTTAAATGGGGAATCAGTCCTTAGTACATTATAAGTAACAGTATATAAGCAAAAATGTTTATTTTATTCACTCTTAGCGCGAGCGAAGCCGCGGGCACCGCTAGTTATGTATACGAGATGTAGTCAAAAGTTGACATGAAGTACCTTTGTAGTATCCCATCTAAAATTAGAAACCATTAAAATCTAAATTTTAAGATACAAAGCAAATGAAATAAGCGGGCGGGCTTGATATTTTCTGCTTCGACGACGTCTTTGAGACATTTTATGAAAAATTTAAAATGTTACTTGAAAGTAAATTGGTACTTTTAGCGTTATTTTCTATTATCATCCACTCAACAATATTTTGTTGAATCTAGACTATAATTGGATTTCTAAATAATTATTTTCTAAATTCTGATGTTGAAATTGGAAATTATTATATTTAATATTTTGTATTTAAATATTGAATGGTAGAATATTATTGATTGTAATGTAACTTTTAACTTTACATTGCATTACATCTATGTTAGTTATAACGTTTTAACGTTTTCAAATGAACCATAGAAAAATCTTTCGTATAGTTAATATCGATCAAATAAATAATAAAATAATGTAATATTTAATAATAAATAATATATTTATTTATATGCTATAATATTTATTATAAAGCATATGTTATTTTCAAACAATGATCAATATTTAAAGTTTATACTCAAAGTCAACGTTGTAAATCGATCGACGGTGACATATTGGCTGCCATATGTTTGACAGATGTCAATGCTTCGGATGCTATGATAAATCTATCGATATGAGCACAATTTGATTGACATATAGCGCCAAAATATTTAGTACAAGTAATTATTTGTTATATAGATTATAAATTATAGAAAAAAATAACTTTAATGAATATTTAATCGAGAAAGTCGACGGTTAAACTATGTAAGTAGTAATAAAGCACGCACTACTTTATCAAAGCAACTCTAAAGGCTAATAAGGGAAGGAAATTATCACCCCTAAATAAATATTAGCCTTAAACAGCCAGGAATTAAATTGTTAAAATAGTTTGTTCGCTGATAGCGAAAGTAAAGCATATAATATGAGCATGGCGCGGGTAAAAGCCTTTTTGAGTATCGTAATAGTATCACGAATATTTTTGTTTTATTTACCGACGTCATTCGTTTATAACGTTAAAGCTTGTGGGGGTTTTTGAAATACTATTACGTAGCTTGGGTATACGCATTATGCATGTGTATAGTTACATTTCGAGTTTTAACTTTTAACTGCATAATCGATATAGCAATTATTTAGTACGAGTGTTAAAACTAATTATTGGTTATTTTTATTTAAAAACTCCTTGCTAAATATGGGTCCAGTATCTCTAGCAGTAGCACTTAAACATCTGATCTCACTCTCATCTAGTAGAGTAGAGTAACAGAGAACGCACTCGTGTACGTGACCTACTCGTGTCCTGTAAAGTATTTTACACTTTGTTAGATTGTTTACCTTGACCTAAAGTGGCCTAGGTCCTTAGGAGGGTGTTAGTTCTAATACTTGTTATAATATGTACTTTTAATGACTTTATATCTTCGAATAGTGGTACATAAAGTGACTTGTGTTTCTTTGTTTGCTAGTTAGCCAGACAATATCAGTTGAACTGATTTGAGTGGATATTTATATGTTATTGTTAGCATTATATGAAAAAAATGCAGTTTGCAAAAACTAACAATATAATGAATCCGAATTGTAAGTTTAATTTAGTTAGTAAGTACTTACTAGTTGGTTCTATATAATCTCATTCGAGCAGGCACAAAATCTAGCTTCAATTCAAAAAAGACTTTTAATGTATAGGTATGGTAAAAATATACCAATTGAAAATTATATTTAAGTACTTCAAAATATGTAAGTATTATATAAGCAACGAAGTAACTTCTTACCTTTTCTGCGAATACTTAAAGGTATGTTCACGTTTTCCATTTCCACATTCATCGCGTGCCTTAACTTGTTTTACTTTAAAATTCAAAATGTTAATTCTGCTTTAAATATAACATTAATTTTAAGTAACAATTTTTGACTTTCAAATATTTTTTCAGTCCATTTCTGTATATCAAATCCCAATTTCGGTGCTACAAGTGGCAATCAGGCTAAGTGCTCTGGAAGATAGCGCCAATAATGTTAGAAGCTTTTACGTATAGCATTAATATAGGCCAAATGCTCATATTATGGTATTATTTTGTTTTGTGGTACATGCTTAAATAAAAATAATATAAACATGAAACTTATTTGTGAGGATGGATGGATTGATCGATGTTTGTTATTTAATCAAGGTAGAAAGGCTTAAGGGATCTGGATGAAATTTGAATGGAAAATTAGATGAAACCCGAAGTGAAGAAAGGGTGGATTATCTTTTGAAGGGCGTACAGCGGAAGTAAATAATTTTGATTTTAGGGGATGATAATAAGGCTAAGGTCAGGTAAATTGTGAATCACTTTTGCAGATCATAAACTTATTAATACCACCCCTATAATGCACAAGAATCTTTTTCACATATTACACTAGACAAATTTGCCATAAAATACAAGGCTTTTAAAGTTTTAAATTTTATATAAAGTAAAAGTTAACGTTAAAAGGTTAGATAGGTCTTTAATATTATTGTATTTTCCAAAAGCTTAAGAGCTTAATGTAGCAATCAAGTTAAGTGCTCAGTATAGACATCCAGTGATACCTTCCTATAGTCTCTAATGCATTCGGGTTCGTGTTCATAGATTGTTATATAGCTAGGAAAAGGATATCTTTAGATACGTATATATGTCTTTCGACTTAATGGGACTTCGTTACACCGAACTGTGTAAATGATAATAAATTTTAATTGTAGTTTTGTAGTTGCATTTATGTTTCTGATATTATAATAACTTATTAGTTGTGCTTTACGTTTACGTTGAGAATGTTAAATATGCATGTAGAAGAAAAAAAGAGTAGAGGAAGACCGAAATAGAGATGGATGAATTGTGTAAAAGAGGATATGAGTGTAAAAGGGGTGGATGTTACGTTGACGAATGACAGAGGAGAGTGAAAAAAGAAGACATGTTGTGCCGACCCCACATAGCGTGGTATAAAGGCAAGAAGAAGAAGAGGAATGTGCTTTACGTTGAATATTGATCAGGCGGTTTATATACGATCTTCATACAAAGGATAAAGTTAATTTAAATTTATTCGGACTATGGAACCGTACGTTCCCGAATAAAGAGTAGCCTATGTGCTACTAGCCTTGAAATTCTATCCAGAACCGTTCTTGACCATTTTTGAGTAACAAACATCCACCAAAACAATTTAAAATTTCACATTTATAATATTGGTAAGAAAAAATATCTACATAAATTTTTAAGTAGCATACTCGTTCTCCTATGGTTATTAAACTATGTCTTAAATAAGTATTTTACTAAAAATATTAAGCATTTAATTTAAAAAAATTGTAAAAATAGTAATATTTCGTCAAAAATAAATAAGCCTTATAGTTTAAATATTCATAAATAAAATAAAATACCATTAAGTTATACATCAAATTAAACTTAATATCTCTAACCAATTTTTAGTGTTCATAATGAATACGAAATTGAGACTAAAATTAGCTGTAGTGCAAAGGGCTTAGAGACTCGTGAAAAGCTTTCAGTTTATTTGCATCGAACCAGTACTGGCATTGCTTCTTTATGTGGATTGCAAAAGGAAAAATCAAATGTTTGCTGTAAGCCGTAGCAAAACGACCTAAAAGTTCGAAAGCAGTTATGCGACGTTATAATTAATGTAAAATATTAAATAAACAGCAATCAGATTGCCAGCCTTTTTCTTTGTAGGATATAATAATTGTGATACAAAATGATCTCGTTGAAGGTAGAGAGTTACTTTAAAATACAAGCAATCAATTACGAAATTGACACTACAATTAAAATCGTAGCTAAATGAAATAAGTTACGTTTATTTAGATACAATCAATTAACAACAAGTCTAAGATAACTTCCTTTCCGCTTCCCTGCTTTTGTAGAGCTAATCACAGTAAACTATACTTTAAATAATGAGAAATAGAGTCGCTTATTAAAGAAATATGATGACTTATTACAGTTTCACTCCTACCCACTTTCCAAAGGGCTCTAAAGAACATAAACAGTTGTTATGACTAGTCTGATAGTCAAAAGTTCCGCGATGTTGCCAACTTTGTATTTTATTACTTCACAGTCCCGCTTCTGCCAAAACTTTGGTACAGACGATAGAATACCAGTTTCAACTTCTCCGGTAGACTATTGGATTATAAAGAAATTTTAAAGTTTCTGAAACATCTGATTCGATTATAAGTTAATCAAAGCAATGTTAACACAAAGTCGTTTCTTTTTTGTTAGTTTTTTAAGTTGAGCAGTTATATCTATCCATTCATAATACTTTAAAACTTTCCACCTGCTGCTAACAAAAAAGTATATATAAATAACATTTTAAACTTTCGCGTTTAACTATTTATACATATTATAGTTATGATACGGTGGTCACAGACGTGGTCTGCCCGTGACACGTCGCGTTATACGATGTACATAAAAAGTATATATCTATATACTTGTATACCTGAATATATGTATGTATGTATAAAATGTATGAAGCCCTAGATCAACCCATCGTATTTTTACAGCTAAAATTTTTGACAGCTGCTATACAAAAGATAAACTATGGAAAGATTTGTTAAATCCATGCCCTAGGTCACAAGTGGTTGTAAACTTAATAACAAAAAGATGCCCATGAATCTCGGAGCTTGCTACTAGTTCGATTAATGAAAATTAAGTGAAACATCAAATAAAACTGTGTCACCAAGGAACTTCCTGGGTTCGAATTAGGACATTGTTACAAAGTCGCGTCAACTCCGTCCGCGTTAACTCAAACGAATTCTCTTCACTTGTCAGAACTTTGAAATTCAAATGCTCACAACAAGGTAAATCTTACCCATGGCCTGTTTAAAAAAAAAGAACTTTTTTGCGAGTTCCAGTTTGATTGAGGAGAAGAGTGGATTGTCGTGAAAGTTTTTTGGTCTTTGATAATTGTACAAAGAGAGAAATCATGGGTGATGGGATTCTAAGTACGTTTTTAAAAACAAGTATTTTTATTTGAAATCTCCTGCGAAATTCGTTTTAAAATATTGTTATTAATATTGAAAGAATATAAAAGACACATAATAATATGTCACAGGTAGAAAAGAAAAAAAAACTTAGGTTGTTGTTAAAAAAATGTTGAGTTTCATTGACCTAACTTTGATATAATATCATTTTTAAAATCGGACCTAACGGAACTACGAGTAAATATATCAAAAACCTTCATAGAAAGTTAAAAGGTTTAACTAACCAAATGAATTTAGAACACTTCAAATAGGGTAGCATTCCGAATCCTGTGTGGGGTCAGTTGGAGACTTTGCTCCTTTATGAATAAGTTTTGCGGCGCGGTTTTTGTATTCGAACCTTTCATCCTTCCTCTAGGATAAAAATAGACTTGAATGGAAATTATTTTTATGGACGTTTTGAAATATTTCTATAGTATAGTATTTGCATATTAATTATAATAGATTTAATAAAATATAGTTTAAGTAGTCATATGCATATTTTTACTTGTTATCGTCACTACATACACCTTTGAATACAAAACTGGAGTATTATGATAGCTTAAAAAAAAGAAATTAAATTTTACATTTTGGATATTTTTAAGAAGCTTCAAGGAGGAAAAATTTTTACCATGACTTTTTCTAAGGAAACATAATACAAAAGCTTGACTTGTTACATATTTGTATGTATGTATAATGTATATAATACGAGTAGCTTCATGCGCTACACTCTTATGAACGGAAAAATAGTTTATCGACGTAATGTTGTTGACATTTCAAGCAACGTCTGGGATAGCTCTAAGGATAATATAAGATAATTGAGAGCTTTTATGAACTTTCTTCTAGTATAATATGAACGGCGAAATTCAATTGATTTTTTGTAGTTTATATTTTTATAAAGATAATAATTATTAAATATATACCTAAATGATATTAAATTAAATTTTATAGGTACTAAAGTTAAACTTGTACTAACTTAGGTAGAGTTCGCAGTATTGTAGGTATTAAAGTAAATTTCTCTAAGATGGTTAAATCGGTGCTTATTATTATAATCATTACAAAACATTATAAGGATTTTTTTATATTAGTACACATAACATAATTAAATTGACTAATTATAATTTATACCTAAAAAAGGTCAAGACAAAGATCTAAATACCACCAAATAAAAATATTTAAATTTATTTTACGTGCTATTTATAAATGGGACCTTTTATAAATAAGACATCATATATATATATATATATATATATATATATATATATATATATATATATATATATATATAAAATAAAAAGAAATATAAAAAAATATATATAAAGCTTTTAAAGAACGACAAATAAGGAAAATATATACAAAATGTATAATTTAGGTTTACAGTGAAGTACTGTGGTGACTACGGAGTCCGCAGTAACAGCAGGACGCGACATCCAATTTCGCTCCATTTCCGCTCTCTAGGACATTTGTATGCTGTGAGATTTTATTTTTTGAGGTTCCTAGAAAAAGCGAACTACTTTACATGGAACTAACTTATACATAAAAATATTTTAAAAGATCTTTTTATAATTAAATACGGTTGGATAAAAATGATAGTGTTCCTGTAGAATTAATTACATTAATGCGTTTTTTTATTAAACAGGTAAAAAACTATATACCTAATTATAAGCAATGGTGAAATTATTGGAAAAATAAATTATCATACATACGTATATAACAAGTGTTATATATGAAGCTTGTAGCATAAAAACAAAAAAAAATGAAATCATAACGACGGTGTATTGACTAAATTAAAAGTTTGACGTATCTCTATTGCTATACAAGTCCTACTGAGAAAAATAAATACCAGTTGTATAGGTGTCTAGACCACTGTCTAATGGGGTGTCAAGTGAACAAATAAAGGTGTCGGTCGTAGAATAGAAAATTCAAGCAACGTATAAAAGAGTATAGTACTTTCACGTGATATCTTATAACTTAACTATAAATATTCCTCTCTTTTTACTTGATATTTTTTTAATTTATTTTTAATTTCAATGTAATATACTCGTAAATATTATCTACATATAATCTTAATATTACATATGTTTTATTGTTTTGTGTTTGTATGTTTTGTTTATGTAAAACCTGCATAATACTAAAACCTCATTAACTACTGGTACTAGTAAGGACCAGTAGATAATGAGATATAATTTTAACGACATCGAATAAAAACTAAGGGGAAACGAGAACAACTCTTTCTTTTTATAAGTATAAGCCCTTATCGCAACGCAACTCGTAAAAAAATAATCGCACTAAATAAGCTTCTACAAATGCCGCAGAGTAAAAGTATTCGTATTTACATAAAATAATTAAGTTAACAAGTTAAAACAGTCTCAGTGTATTTTTATGCTGTGCCCTTATTGCTCTGGGTATAAAAATTCAATAAAACAGTTTCATGGAGAATTTTATTTTACAGTGGAAAATTGTTAAAAGTAAAATAAAAACTAGGTGAATGGTTGAGATGTCGTTCAGTGAATTTTTCATTGCATATATTCTGTTACACAGTATATATACGTAATACTAGGTTCTTGATATTGCCGTGGCGCCATCCTTCGTAAATGAGTACTTTTATAAAGTCATTTGTACTGTAAATAGGTAAGTGTACACCGTGTAAAGTTACACCAAATACGTATAATGTATACTTTCATCAAGCAAACCGTATGAACTCAAATGCTATTCAGGGTGGCAATAAGAAAACTGCGAATATTTGGCTTTTACACGAATGAAAATGTGTAGTGTAAAAGTTTCTATATTTTCATATTTATCTAATATTTTCATGTTTCCATGTGAACAAAATTAAAATGTATTTTTGTAACATCGAAATATCAGTTCTTTTATAAAATGCATATGGAATTGGTATAATTCCATAAGTAATATACGGTGCTTATAAGAAAAACACAATATATTAAATTTTTGTCATACTATTCGTCTGTTTGTTGATAGAAATTGATTGTGTGTTACGTTAGTAAGTTATTACGTAGAGACGAAACAATTTTTTACAGTTAAGCAAATCTATAATATAAGTAAATAATCAAAAAAGTAATATATGCACATAGAATTTCATATAATGTTACTTATATCAAATTAATAGTGCTATTACCTACATAAAAGTTCATATCGGTATACGCATACTGTAGTATCTATTATCGTAAAGCTTTAAGTCCCAACGTGAAATTTTAGCGGCCTGAGCATTTTCCGATAGCTCATAAAATATTATTTGCATCCGGGGAGCGTCCGCTTCTCACTCCTTCACTGGCCTTTCACAGACTACTTTATTCGCACAGATCTAATATATGTTAAGGGAATAAAGTTAGATACATACTATCCGAAAAGCAAAAGCTTGAGAGTGAACTTTCAAGTTTTTGATGAACTGATTTTTGATGTTTGAAGAGAATGAAGCTTATTAATTCCAGAATGAAGAAATACAAATAGTGTAATGTGTAGTATATGTGTAGTAATTTTGACAGTGGACTATAAAATATATTGATACTCGCTATTCCCGCGACTTCGCCTGTGTTCTCATCGCTATTAAAAAACGATTGGTGGTAGAAGGCTACCCTCTATCGGTCTAGCCGTTTGGGAGGAGTTCGATAACAAACACTGTGACACGAGATTTTTATATATTAAAAAATAAGAAGAATGTGTGATTGTCAAAAAAAATTCTAACTATACATTTAATATGAAATGTATACATCGGCAGAGAAATATTTACTCTGATATTCAGAATCTTCACATTAATTATTTCTTCTGCACTGTATTTAAATAACATGTCCATGTTATTATTCTAAGGTCCACCTGATTTAAAAAGTTTTATAGTATTCTTTTTATATCACGAAAGAAAGAGAGGTTAAGGTCCTCGAAAAACTTATGGTCAGATTACATCTGCACATACAAGTTCAATCATATAAATTTCATGCGCACTCCTTTGCTCTACATTCCACTAAACTTTGGAATAAACTACTAAGTTCTATTAAGGCTTAACAACTTTAAACGTTTGTAAAGTCCCCAAAAAGCATTACCGGAGCATTTTCTTAAGTAAGACGAAGATGTAATTTTATTTATGTAATTTATGCACTAAAGTTTGAAAAATAGGTCGCCACTTAGTTTTTTTGATATTACGATACTATAATATGACCCGCACTTGGCCAGTATGAGCTATGGCCTGATCCTTCTCATATTTGAATGTGCTCAACCGTGGGACGTAAAAAAGGCCTAATTACATTATAATTATTAATATTACTACTAGGATTTACTATAATATCTATAAAATATCATATTCCTCCTCCTAAAGATTTATATTAGGTTCACTAAACCAAATACAAGACAGCACAGGGGGAAAATTTACCATTTACCACGTATCTAAATTGCCCTAGTCAATATTTGCCTTAAAGCATACAGTGAAAAACACTCCACCGACGAATTAATTTTTTAATGGTTTCTCCAATTCAAAATAAATTCAATTTGCGTAGCATATAACGAAAATGTTGGAATGTACTTATACGAAAAATATATTGAAGACAATATTTACGTAGTGAAATATAAAAAAATATTTTGACTTACAGATTAATTTTGTTACAATAAAATATTTGCTTCTTTCGGGATTCGATAATAGAAAATTGTCGATGTAAAATTTCTACCAAATGTCAAATTTAGTAACTTTTGTAATTCTTCCATAGACATGTTTTTGTAACGTGTTTCACGTATTTTCGATAAGTTTGCAGATATAATTATTATAATTAGAACGCAGAGCACGAACCATTCTAATGAAATTCTGTCTTTTCAGATGTAAACATGAGCTCAGTAATAGATTCTTCTCAGTATGCTTCGGAATCTTTAATGGGAAATTTAAAAGTCAACACACAAAATATAGCTGTTTTTCTTGTCTGATAATTTATTTTATTTATAGAAATCAGTTCTTTTTTTACCGACGTCTACACTCTCCGCATACCACTGGGTAAAATAGGATTGCTTGAGCAATTGAATACGATTCTATAACAAGTTTTAATGAAGAAGCAGTAGCAAGGACATTCAGAAGAACTATAACCAAATATAAACCTTAAAAATATATAAATGTAGGTATATATAAGTATTTATAGTGTTGATCATATTTCTTCCGAAAAATAAGTATTATTTAGTATTTAATTAGCTACACCGAAAAATATTTGAAAATAAACGAACATCTCACATATCTTTATTAAAACAGAACCAACAAAGCCAAATGTATGATGAATGTGAATATATTAAATCATATATTAAAAACGTTCCATCTGAACCCCTTACAATTCCCTTATAATTTTGTCGTACAGACAACAGAATTTGTTAAGCCTACTTACTCGTATTTTTAACCATGTTATTACAAAATATTTGACGTGAATTTTTCATACGCAAATTCTTTCGCGCCATTAATTCGGGAGGGTGCACACACGTAATACGCAATAAAAACGATTTAGTGCAGTTTTTCCACTCTTATGAGTACATATCTCATAACCCGAGGTTTGGATTGTCGCTCTCGTCGCTTCTGATATTTCACTTCAACAAAGCACTTATGGATTTGGAATGATATAGCTTAAAGCTTTACAATTTTTCTATATTATATTGTATGAAGAAATTTTGTGTTTGATATTGCTTACTTTGGGAGAGGTCATACATTTGTATAAAATTATTACATAAATAGTATTAGTAGGTAACAATTAGTTCTTTTTTCATGTTTTTTTATCAAAATATTTTCATAGTTAATTCATTTAGGTATTAATTACACTAAATATTATTATAAATCTTTTACTGATTTACGTTTATCTTTATCGGTACTATTTTTTAAAATATTATAGTGCATTAAATTTCTTTTTTAAACAGCAGCAGAACCCAAATATCGTTAATATTCTGCTGCTGTTTAAAAAAAATATTATACACTTTAATAAAGTATAATTTTATCGGATCACGGTTAAGCGGATTTTGACAAAAAATAAAGTATTCTATCAAGTACATATAACCTGCTTAACCTGAAAAAGGGCCCATTTTAATCGTAATAGGTAAAGATCAACTGTATAATAAATATGTTGGGACATTTTTACAAAAGCACCATCTAGTTCCGCGGTAAGCTACGAGGCTTGCGTTACGGATACCAGATAGTTGACATACACATATAAATTTTAAATATATACATATTATAAATATTACCCCCATGACTAGAGTACAAACATTCATGCTCAACAAATGATTGCCCCCAGCAGTACTCGAACCCGCGACCGCTGGCGCAGAAAGTAGGGTCACTACCAACTGAGCCAAATGTGCCGTCGTCGTCTGTAAAAGATATGATAGCTAAAACAACGGTAAAATAGAAACACAGTTAACAGGTTTTAACTAGTAGTTCAATAAAAAAATTATTAAGTCGGTAAATCATAATAAAAGTAAAGCTTGTAAAAACTCTTGAGTCGAGCCACGGACAATGGCCATAAGTATGAATAAACTCTCTATAACCTCTTTATAGCTAAAAAACAGCTTTATTCTTTACATTAAGCTGTTTGCTCGTATTTTCGCGTAAGCCGGAGCCTTGGAGAGGCGCTCAAACTCAGCATTAAGACTTAACACGCACTCAACGTATATGAAGCCTTTAATTATCCCGCTTTCCTTTAAATCTTGGCATACATTTACGTCTCTCACTTTGTAATTTAACATGAGATTTTTAAAAAAATGTAAAGGAAAAAGTAAGTTTCTTTATCTTAATTCTTCGATGTATAAGTAATAAAAAAATTTCAACGTCGCCTAATAATCTATTTTTAAATATTTTTCACTTTAATTTAAATCTAAATTCGCCTAATAACATAAAGGGTATTATAATTCTTTTTATATTCATATTACGTTCTAGCAACTCGTTCTGCTCTCCCTGCAGCTAAGTCTAATTCCTTAGAGATGACATATTTTACTGCAGTACACAGTATGCTTTATCTATAGTAGTACCTGGATAATCGGCTATAATCTTAACCAATTACATCAAAATCTGTCCGATTCGACATACAGACAATGATTCTAAAAACTCGACCTACGTATCCATAAAATCATAATCAACATGATTCAGTGAAAATAAAATTAATATGCAGATCCCACTGAGAATTTTATTACATGTATCTACAGATTAGCAATCCGAGACAGTTTTGCTCGCTTACGAATACTTATAGCTTTATTTGACATCCTGAAAATATATATTAAATCAAAAAGCAATAACTCTAAAATAAAAATTTGGACAGGAAAAATACAATTTTATATTAAGTATAATCACGTCCGTCTTTTTCACTCCGTGAGCTGTTAAAAATATCTCTACTTTCATGAGTAACCATGGAGATTAGTGAGTAACCTTGTTATAGATGATTGCTGTCAAAATTTTACAAATGACGAATTAAGCAGAAAATATATTTCAATAACATAGGTACTACGTAGAATATATTATCTTCTCTAATATATATAATCTAGTGTCGTATTTGTTAACGAACTTCTACGAAACAGCTTGATCGATTTCTATGATTTTTTTTGTGTAAATGTGATAGATCTGAGAATAGGTTGTAGGCTACTTTTTATTCCCCTAGGTGATAAAGGTGGCCCTCTAAAGATTTTATTTTTCATCTTTAGACCACATTTTTTTTATGCTTTGGCATCAAAAAATAACCCTCAATTTTTATCCTTCTACCACCAATCCCTATTTTTTTACCACTAGAATTGCTAGTATAATTATATATTTCATATAATAAAACTCAATGGTAAAAATGTAAAAGTTAAAAATTTAAATTGATATAGTTATCTCGTCTCAAAGGACCGAATTTCCTCAGACATACATGTTACGGGCTCTACATTCGTGATTGTGAACGTACAGCAGTGCCTTTAGAGCAAGAGCCGCAAGCATTTCATATTTCGTCGGTGCATCGATGCACGAAAAGGCGAGTCGGGATGAAAATTCTATTTTGCCATCATTATTTTCAAGTGGTTGACGTTTTGTAGAGTCCTCAATTTTATTTCCGATAGGTCTGTGAAAATTTTGATCAAATAATGTAAATTGAATTGAAATAACTAAATGTATGTTTGAAAAGAATGTAGAATTTTTAGAAAGCATTTTTATAACAAATGTGATGTATATACGAGTACATTACATCAAACAACATATTTTATTTATTACGAAAGCCATATTATACGGATCGCGAAATATTAAAGCACGTATTTAAATATATTTGAGATTTTGATTTATATTTACGTAGCTAGAAATAAGTATTTTAATTAGTTAAATGTTTGAAAAAATAGAGTTTGAAAGATGTTTAGAATAAATATACCATTAGGATAATATTTATATATCTCTGTTTATAATTTATTGTGGTGGACAGATGGACGGATCTTATTATGAGTTTAGTTTAGTGTGTAAGTTAAAAAAATATATATTTATTAGTTATTACATATGAAGAAAGTGCAAAAATAAATAATCGTTCCTACGTTGTTCAATCGATATCTACACTAGCACTTATGAATTTAAAATTGCAGTTGTACTTTAGGATATGACACATCGTTCTCTTCTTTATTAAAACATTTGTCACTAGTTTGTACGAACTACTGTTCATACCAATTTCAATTTTGAAAAAAACATTTAAATATTGGAAAAAAAAATTCCACGGCTCTGCCCGTGTTCTTATGGCCAGAATCCAAATTAGATTTTACATACCGTATGATGTTATATAGTCGGTTTATAATAGTTAGTTGAGATTTTCAGAAATTAGATATTTTGCAGCAGTAGTATATCCGCAGTATCCTATATCCTGACCCGGATTACCAGCTAACATCATACCAAATTTTATCAAAAATACGAATATACTTACCTATATCTCAAACATCACCAACTTATCTCTATCACGTCTCCTTTGATCAATGTGATTAATATAACAAAATAAGCTAGAAGTATTTTACTGCATGCAATAAACTAAAGTTTCCCGTCGTTAAGAAGTCGTAATTCTACCATATCTAAATTAAGATTTGCCTACCTACTTATATAAAGAAGTAACTGTATCCCATTTTTTGATAACACTAAAACTTATCAAAAGCAATAAAAAGGCAATCGGTTGACAACAAAGAAAAAAGATAAGAACTTTATAATTGTAGTCGTTGCCTATTAATTAATACCGGAACTTCAATAAAAATAGTAAATAAATTACATATATAAATACATTTAAAAGTTATAAGTGCGTTTTTTTAACAAAAATAATTTATTCATAAGTACTTCATGAATATATGCCTTGAAATCTATTTATGTAAAGCAATTCTGAATGATGTAAATTATTTAACAAATTGCATGAGCTTCCGGAGGTCGGCACACAGTACCGAAAGGTAAAAGTGAAATGTGACAAACAATTTTATATACAATTTTATGTTACATTTATGAATATTTTAATATTTAAGCCAGTAATACAAAGTTTGCTTGGATAGGTGTTTGTTAATCACACTAGAACACCTTAACGGAGTTTGAAGGAGCACATAGGCTTCTTTTGTCCCTGAAAAATGTACGGTTCCCGTGGGATAGATTTGTTTTTGTTTTTCACTTGGGGTAAGCCCGAGCGGAGCAAGGGCGAGCTGCTATTTTATTATTACTAACCTAGTTTCATTAATACAAGTTTGTAACAAAGTAATGCAAAGAAAAAAATTAAACCTCATAAAAATATTATTTTTTGTTTTTTTTTTTAAACTATAAGTAAGCTTCGTATGTATTCAGCTTTCTTAATGTCCTGCTGCTGGGCTCCTGGGTACGTTTACACCGATGGTAGTACGGGTTTGTTGACTACTCATGTCTTTCGAAAACTTACTAGATAGTCTCAGACATGCAGGTACCTAACGAGACTTTACTTCACCGTAAGACAAGTGTTAATAATGTTGAAAATAATTCGCACTGATGAGAAAGAAGAATCCAAGGTGAACCCGCGAGGTGAGGTGACCCGGGATTTGAACCCGCTTAACTTGGTTTCCCGAGCAAGCGCTCCGTTAACTTTATACGGAATTTAGTATATGAACATTGAACATTCATGAACACCAACCCTGATTAATAATGAAATAAGTACATCTTATATTTATATAATAAAACTGACAACTAGCAAGCGTTTTTATTGTACTGTCGACTTTGCTTTTTCGCTAATTATATTTTATCATTAATAAGTCCACCAGGTTTATTCATAATCTGTAAGCAATCTCTATCTTTTAGTACAAAATGATTGCATTCATTATAATTTAATCATTATTTTTCAACTAATAATATAGATAATAATAAAATACCAAACTTTCCTGTTTACAAGTAAATAAAAATATCGACACATTTCTCCGGTCCGGAGGCGTCAAGAGCGAAATATAGATGCAAATGAACAAATCCCTTTAGGGCTCAATCCTATTCGCGTTACGGTCGAGACAGTCTTTATCCGAATCAGAGGGGTGCAAAATGTGCAACTTGTGCTGATTGTTGTAAAGACACAAATTGAATTTCTTTTTCATGATAAAACAGAAATAATTTTAAATTATTTTTGAATAAATAACAATACGATAAATAAAAAATATAAAGGCTTATTATGAACCTGAACCACTTTACTAGTAGATAGAGATAGATAGAGATAGATACATATATCAGACATAATTAGGTAAATATTACATCCTGGATTTAAACTATTGACAATTTCTTGTATTTCACAAACATGCGCTATAAGTAAAATAAATCGTTAAGTGTATGATGTGATATTAGTTATTAAGTATAGAATCCCTTTGTAACCCGAAGTGTGAAAAATGGTGCACTCTGAGACTAAATCTACTTAGAACTGTGTATAAACTTCGTGTGTTAATGAATCGCTGTTAATCTCTTTAAATAATTATAACATCCGTAGTGAAAAAAACATGCGTTAAGTTCGATTCCCGAACTCATAGAACGTAATGTTGATGAAGATGATGATGTATTATATTTATTTTTTGGAGAATCTTCTCCCTAAGAATTGTCCGAGGTCTTTTGAATGCTCGTTTCTTTTTATATTTTTCTTCATTACATAATTATTATTTTCTTCTATTCATTATTTTTCTTTCTATAGGAATTAGGACATTTATAATTGAACCAAATTAAATAACTGGTTAGTTAAAAAACCAGCGCTAGTAAGTAGTAGCGACTAGTGTTAATAGCGCTGATGAACTTAAAAACTTTTCGAGCGCTGCAAAAACAAAATATTTATAAAGGCTAACAAGCGCTGGATAACGGTCGGAACTATCTCGTAGAATATTAAGCTTTCATTCCTACACTAGCATCAAAGAGCCAACAGGAAGCTCCCGGAAGCAGGATGTGACGGAGCCTCACTGAGCGCAATTTAGATGAAAATCTAGTCAAATCTAATTGTGTCTAGCTATCGTCTTGTAACATGTAATTGTAAAGCATCGTGAATTGAATTGAGTATTTGTTAAACTTGTATCTGTAAATTTTATTCATGTCATTGTAATCTGCAAGCTTAAAGTTAATTTTTGTTAGTTTCATTCACGGAATAGAAAATACAGGGTTTCATTCAAATTTCAACTGTATGACTTTGTATAGTACGAGTACGCAAAATAGCCTCTGGTAATAACAGTAATGATAGGAAATGAACCATATAAGTACCTAATATCCGTCGTCTTACCATTTCTTGAATATTTAAATGTAAATTAATAATTATGAAATGCTCTTCAAACATATTGTATACTACCTATATCTTATGTTACTTCTTATACCTCCAGGAATATGTGTACATAGTTTTATGATAATCGGTTAAGGAGTTTTCGCGTGAAAGCGTAACAAACAAACTTATATTCACATTTATAATAGTATAGATATAGATAACAATAGCATATACAGTACAATGTAAAAACCATTATGCTTAATTTTGGAACATGTGATATAATTTTTCATTCTACAACATTTCTTTATCATTCGTTCGTTCGCTCTACAACGTATATGTGTTAGCACGAGTATAACTATTTTTATGGAATATCCAATGAACGTACAATAAATAGTATTCAATTTTGTAATTAAACAACTCCTTAAATGTATATTTTTGTTAAAGAAACAAAATTTACCTCAAAGCAGTTTGTAAATCTGGCATCAGTCTCTATTTAAACATACAGTCACCTTCGCAATTTTAGACGCATTCCTTAACGTCGTAAAATCCTGACGATGCGACACGAATTATCCGAACCATTTAATATAGAAGTTAATGTTTCTTATGTAACCACGTTATAGGGTGTCTTAATCCGTCGAATTACTAAGGCTGCTGTGTTAAGGTTTGGTAGTGTATGAGATTAACTCATTGAAAAGTTTCCTATACAAATGTTTAAATTTATAATCCTAGAGACTACTCTCTACTACTCTAGACTACTCTAGACTACTCTAGACTAGAGGTAAAATGAATATTACATGAAGGCAATTTGAAAGTTGTAAATAAAAAAAAAATAACGATTTATGTTTTTTATTCGCACGTCTTTTCCTGCTATTTAATCTACATTTGGTTTAATCATTCACCACGCGTGGGCGAGACCGTGGGCAGCGTAAGTCAAGGGAGCGTGGACGAGGGGAGCGGGGTGGGTCTGAGACAGGCTCTGGTAAGCGACTGATTTGGAAGCAGCGATGCCAGCGACCACGGGGGCAGAGTAGGCTGAGATGGCGGGGGCAGCATAGACCGAGGTGTAGGCGGATAGGGCGGGGGCGGCCACTACAGGGGCGGAATAGGCAGCGAGGGCGGGAGCGACCACGGCGTGGCCGGCCAGCTGGCGGGCGGCCACGGGGGCGATGTTGGCGGCGGCTCCGTCCACTTGGGCGGCGGCGACTTGAGCAGAGTTCACTGCCTGCCAGGCGTGGTCCTCTGCGGCGTTGATGGCTCTGCCTTGTTGCTCACGTGCTTGGTCGTTCAGCTGCTGGACGGCGTCGACGGCGGCGCGCACGTTGTCGGACGCTTGCACGTGGGCGTCGATGGCGGCGCCCTGGATGTCACCGGGGGGGATGGTGGGCACGGCCACGGGGGCGGCGTGGGCGACGGCCACGGGGGCGTAGGCGAGACCAGCTCCGTGTGAGAGCAGCCCGCTGGAGTAGGACGTGGCCAGCAGAGTGCCCGAGGGCGCTGCTGCGGCGCAGGCGAAGACGGCTACAATCTGTAAATAATAATTTATTCTGATTAAAAATTTACATTATGTAATCGTTATTCATTTGATTCTTATATGTATTCAGATATATTAGACCTATCAACAAAATGTGATGCAAAAATCGCTATGTACATTTCACGATTGCTAAAGCACTAATAAAGCCATTTTAGATAATCATATTAAGTATCTTATGTATAACATTAAATTAAGCCTATAAAGGACAAACTAATCGAAATCACAATCCACAAATCCACATCACAAGTACACCTCTTTGTTGTTAACTAATGGATCAAATAATACGAACGACACTTGAATTTTTGAGTATACAACTAAGCCACCCACCAGAAATCTCATCGTGCACTTCTGTTAGACTGCTCGAAAGCTACTGATTGATCTCATTACGTTTCAGGTAGCTTTTATACTTGGCCTATAATGACGTGAAACGGAACTTGATATAATAACCAGCTCTCAAGGGCGTAGGGTGCAGGAAGTATGACAGATCGGCAAATTCGACGTATGATCGATTTAGTTCCTAAGAATGCGGCCAATGTCGTTAACTTTTTAATTTAGTCGGACATTTAGTAGAATCTATACACACTTCAATTGTAAATAATTAAGGTTTCTGTTATTAATATTGCTAAGGTATATCGATTGTGTCAGCTATTACGTAATATTTGAGGTCGTCTTATAATTAAAGTAAAACACGAATATCTTTGTCCATGTTCACTGGACAAAAATATTATGGTAATATAACTATGTATATTATAATTGTACTTAATTAAAAATAATTACTTCTTATTGATTTTTCTACAATTTATCAGTTTTAAGTTCCATACTCGACTTCTATTTAGCTATTGTAATATATTGACATTAAAATAATTATGATATAATAATATAATAATAATATATGATATAATGATAATAATGCATAGGTATTTAATAAATAACTAAACATATAACTGAATAAATGAGCTGAATGCGTGGCACTTGAACTTTTGACCTTTTGAACTTGAACTTGAGTTGAAACTTTTATTATTTATTTATAATACAAATTTAAATAATATTCAAAAGTAAAAAAAAAACACCAGGTGGTTTTTTTCACTTATGAGTAGTAGTTATTCTAAAACAGGTGTACATATCTCCATAGTCTTCTACTGCATAATGCTATGTTTCTTAGTCGACTTGCTCGCTTCTTTTTAGGTTCACTTCTTACACAGTCCAGTTTTTTTTATTTTTAAATATTTTTCATTTACAGCTTTTTACTTTAAAATATATCAGTATTATTTATTTTTATTTTTACATACAAAACATACCTTACATACTCGTACCTACAGGTTAAATACATTACATTCCTAGGCTTCATCGCAATCGATTTTGCTCGAGCTCGTTACTTATTTTTAAGTAAGTTACCTCGTATTGTTAAATATTACTTAACTTTGGTTTAATCTAGTTTCATTTTTATTTGATTTTAAAATATATTAGCATGCAATCAATTTGTCGAATCATAATTATGCAATTTCACCTTTTGAGCGGATAATTTACATTGTAGTTTGCATTGATTAGAAATGCTGTGGGTTTCAAATGTAACTTTAAATAAAGTTCAAGAATTAAAATGTAAGTAGTCTGAACTATTATTATATTGTCATATAATATCGCTGGGCGTAAGTTAAAATAAATGATTTTTTTTTTATAATTTTCTAATAAAATAAAGTCCCGTCAGAATCTGTCCAGCCGTTTCAGAGATTAGTTGGATTACGGACAGAACAGACAGACAGGAATCTTATAAAATATTTTTCGATGTAAGTACCGTATGTATGTACTTTCATATGCATTTAGTGAAAAGCTGTTAATTTGATTTTAAAAACAGACACTTTAATTCTATTAATATGAGCGATTAATTACGTATTTAAAAAAATATACCTACTAGAGACTCACCCTCGCTCAGCTCAAGCTTGTCCCTACGTACGTTAGTATACATTTCTCAGATATATGTCACAGTAAAAAGTAAGGCAGTGGTAGCCCAGCGGTAACGCGCTCGCTTGGATGCGGGTTCAAATCCGGGTCTCGCACCTGATATTTTCATGTGCGAATAATTTCTATCCTGATTACCACTTGTCTTACGGTGAAGGAAAACATCGTGAGGAAACCTGCATGTCTGAGAAAACTAGCAAGTTTTCATAAGACACTAGGCCAGTGAGGTGGACTATGGCCTGATCCCCCTCGTACTGAGGGAGGCCCGTGCCCAGCAGTGGGACATTAAAAAGGGCTGATGATGATGATGATGATGATGATGATGATGAAAAAGTAACCTATATGTTGATCCGGGGATAAGCAGCATGATGATAATCATAACAAATTTCATCAAAATCTGTCCAGTGGTTTTCACGTGATGCGCACACAGACAGACAAAAATTCAAAAACCTATAGATTACCTCTGTGTCAATTTTAATGACTATTTCATTAGAATTTTCCAAAAAAAGTATTTAAGTTAGAGTTTTACTATAGTATGGATAAAACACTTTCGAAATTCCTTGCATTCGCACATTGTTATTCAAGGCTATTGTGTTTTCTTTCTTTTGACATTCTTTACGGGTACAAGCGTTCGATCCGGATCTTGATCCAAGTTGTGGGTTGAAAGCTTTACAAAGTTGTCTGATTAAAATTTAAGGCCGAACGTTGTGTACCCGCATAGACACTTATTTGTATTGATGATACGGATATCTTGGTTACGATAGAACCAAGTCGTTACACAGTTGTAAGGTATACAGTACATTGTATGTACATTACTTTACTTTTAAATATTTTTTATACCTAATTTAATATAGTATTTAAGGAAATCTTTAAACCGCCGTCCCTCCATCATATAAAACATAACCTTCGATTAGATGAAATTCGTGTGTTTAACAGAAAACTAGACATTCGAGCAAGATTAAAAATTAAAGGAGCATTACACGTATTAATCAAACATTATTATAGTTTTAAAAAAATTAACGAAATTAACGGAATGGGATACAGGGTTTACCATTGGAGTTTCGAATAGTGAAGCCAATAATAACAAATCTGTGAATACATATCACATTATGAATTTTTATTTTAAAAAGCTAGTTGCTTTGTGAAATTATGACAGTCTCCTTATCTTTGTCATTTTATATTTCGTTTGTTTACTGCCCAACAGATATTAATGGTAAACCCTTAAACCACCAAGGGTAGAACAAAGGGATGTTTTATAATCGAGCATTATAACAATGCGACCCCTGTTGGTCCACAAAGGGAAGTCAGGGGCAGCGTATAACCCTTGAACTAGGTCACGCCACGCTCGCACGGACACGAAAAATTAACTCACTTATCTCTGAAATACGGAAATTTTGTGTTTCTTGGAATCCCCCACCACTCTTGGCGAGAAATACTTATGGGTAGGTACTTTACTTTTAAGTAAAGGACTTTTATTTATAGACCGCAATTTTAATTTGAGTACTTAAATTTGCATCTACTTCAAATAAACAATGATAATAAAACTTTATTAATAAAGGATTCATACTACAAATATTTAATTATTGTCTTTTTTACTATCTTAGGTCTCAAAATTTTCATGAATTTTAATAGGGTTTTTCATTAATTTATTTTAATAGGGTAAATGATAACTAATCTTAAAAAGAATATTTTTTTATTTCTTTAGGTATAAAGTATAAACTCATATTTTTTAAATGTGCGAGGCTCATATTTCAACAAAGTAATTTTATTGTTGAAACAAATTTTAAAATGAGAAGGTACAATCAAGCGACATGAACATAAACTGTCATTAACATGTCAAAAATCTTTTCTGAGTGCAAAAAAAACACTTGTGGCCTCGGACTTTATAGAAAGGTGTAAGGTAGACCACTACGTCATAGACAGCTTTAAGATTAAATGTTAAATCGAGATCAACATCATAATCGATGTATGCCCAATTGAACTTCAGCATTTAATAATAGTTTTCCTTATACGGAGATGGAGAAAATAATTTAGATTTTTTTATTTATAATAATCATAATGACAAATAGAATATTAATGCCAAATGGCTTTTAATGCTGGTAACATTTCATAACTCTTTTACTAGCATATTTTTGGTACAGCTGCTATCAACTTCACCAGTGTTATTAATATTTTGTGAACATTTAGCAATTTAGCTAAAAGTAAAATACATAAAGGACTGTACTTCTAAAAAGTAAAAAATAATATAAATAAGTAATTGAGAAACGCTTGAATCATCGTTAATATAATCTCCTTTTCGGCAAGCTCCTTGGCCTAGAGCAGGAGTGGCTTCAACCGAGTATAATTATTATGTTGTTCAACTTTCGCTTTTGAAATTGAAAAAGATATATCGTATTATTATTATAGATTGGATTGATTACAAAGTAAACGATTTCTAATGCCTTTTCTTCAGAATTACAAGGTCGTACCGTAGTTTTGAGAGTCATAAATTCACGTTATTTGTTAGCATATAGAGAAACACTGTTAAGATGAGTTTAATCTATTTCTGGTGATTGTATTATCAATTTGGAACGGGTTAAGTACAAGAAAATCGGATGATATAAAATTAATTTTATTCTATCTCAATGACGATTAAATACGACGATTAAATAAGAGTCAATTGCTTTTGTCCATTTCATTAATTATTCTGTTTTGGTGCTGCTTTGTTTAATTGAATACAATTCAAATAAAATATAGCTATAGCAAATAAACCAGTAGTCATTATTACAAAAAAAACTTAAAATTAATAATAATATAAATTAATAATTAATAATAAAATAATTTCATTATTTGAAAAAAAACAACATTTTTACGGTATATATAAAACTCCAAATTCGTCGCCAAAGAAACTATAATCGTGAAACTGAAACGATTGCACCACCACCGTAAAGTGCGAAACTTCAAAATGAAATTCTCAGATTTGATAGACTATAATAAAACTTTAAGAGAAATAAACCTACAAACCACGTTTTAAACCTTTATTAACTATAAGTGGTAAGATTACATATTAAAAAGTAGGTAGGTATATTACTGTAAACAATATCTCAACATGTAATAAGATGACGCGGCGTCATATTCTATTCCTACAAAATAACTTAGTAAAAGGCACGTACCTAAATAACACTATTAATTAAACTTGGAAGTTAAGTATGTGTAAATTGTCTGGTACCTGACCAGTCTAGTGTTTCAGAAACTTGCTAAGTTTCAAGTCTCGGTTCACAGAAAGACTTGATAACTACGTGTAAATGACGTCATGTACTTTATGTGATCTGGGATAAAATTATGATAAATTATTTTAATTGTTACATTTATTTATAAAAAGACGTGTGGCACTCGGAGACTGCCGCGGTAAAGCTATTGCATAGCTGTTTTTATCAACTTATGCATTTATAATTATTTATTTATTTTATTTATGCAGTATTTTTTTCCTTTGTTTTTTTTTCTTTGTTAATTCAAGTATATTAATGCAAGTTACACTTTTTGAGTGTGGTAACCGATAAGAAAACAATTTTTTTCTTTTATTAAATAAATGAGAAGTTAATATTGTTCATAATATTTTTATTATCTATTGAACAAAACCCGGATGTCCGCCATCTTGGATTTGAAAATGGACCTCATTTTCGCAATCAGCACCCCGAGAAACCTCGAAAATGACACCCATGTCATTATTGAAAAAAAACCGGATGTCCGCCATCTTGGATTTGAAAATAGACCTCATTTTCGCAATCAGCACCCCGAGAAACCTCGAAAATGACACCCAGTCATTATTGGAAAAAAAAGGATGTTCGCCATCTTGGATTTGAAAATGGACCTCATTTTCGCAATCAGCACCCCGAGAAACCTCGAAAATGACACCCATGTCATTATTGAAAAAAAAACCGGATGTCCGCCATCTTGGATTTGAAAATGGACTTCATTTTCGCAATCAGCACCCCGAGAAACCTAAAAATTACACCCATGTCATTATTGAAAAAAAAACCGGATGTACGCCATCTTGGATTTGAAAATGGGCCTCATTTTCGCAATTAGCACAAAATATGTTAGGTTATTTTCGTTACGGAATTTCTGGATTCGGTCTCCACGCTCAAGGCCCGCGATAGAAGCTATGCAATAGCTTAAAATTTTAGGATTTTCTATGGGTATAGTTGTATAATGTTAGTGTTAATGGACTAAATATCTTAATACAGGATTGAATGTAAGAATGAAGATTTTTATATTAAAACAAAATTTAAAATAAAAATGAAATTTAGTGGTGTAAAAAGGTCTCTATGTCGACTGTCGGCCTCTATAATTTAATATTGTAATGCACGTCACGACTCTATAGTTGTATGGTTTTTGAAAATAGGGGTATGCCTTTAACTGTCATAACTCATAGCCATAGCAAAGTGAACTATTCTTTTCACTGTGGCCATAGCATGCCTAGTCATGATGACAAGACAATATCAAAATTCGCAAACAAAGGGAAACGGAAAGGGATTCTTAATGACTCAGTCAACGATCAATTGGCAATTTCAATGACTCCTGTCTATGAGCATCAATCATAAATAAATATTAAGAATACTAGCGGTTCCCGCGGCTTCACCCGCTTTCATGGTTTCAAGCCGGCTAGAAAATAAAGTATCCTATGTCATTTCTAGTACCTCCAAGAATATGTGTACAAAATTTCATGACGATTGGTTAAGTAGTTTTCGCGTGAAAGCGTAACAAACAAACTTACATTCACATTTATAATAATACTAGGGGCTCACCCTCGCTTCGCTCGGGTTCGTCCCTAGGTACATGTTGTATATATATTTTTTACTTGGCACCGCCCGATATATATTTGTCTTGATTATAATATGAATTACCATTACACGCATCATGGCAACGGTCAGAACTGATACGTCAAACGCCGTTAATTTTATAAAGTTATTTTAAATTTTCTAATCTTCCGCAAAACTTTCTTATTGTTTTCTTTCATAAGAACCTTCTCCTAACAATAACAAACATAACAAAATAAGAATTGGTCAAATTGGTCCAGGCGTTGTTGAGTTATGCGCTTACCAACACATTTTGCGATTCATTTTTATATTATAAGAATAGATAACAACATTACGATGTGAAAATATTTTAATTTAAAAAACCTTCCAGTTTGAAGCATATTACTGTACAGGGACTGTCAAACTGGGGATGTCAATGACTCCATATAGACGTCTGCATGTCATCCTAAATATTAAACAGTAGTGGAGTTGGCTAAAGCCCTTTAGGAATTAAACGTTGTAGTTGAAGTAATTTACACGAGTGTTTTGAACATAAATTAAATAACCTTATTTGTAACGACTGCGACTCACCTTTGCTTCGCTCGGGTTCGTCCTCTTTTTCTATTTGAAAGAAAAGCACGAATTTATTTATTGTTTGCTCAATAGTTAACCTATATATGACTATTGAGCAAACACTTTAAAACAGTTAAATTGTCAAGTTTTCACAATATTTTAAGTTTCTGATTTTGATTGATATAATATGATCTGCACACTTTTATTAATTTTCTACGACTGCTGGTATAAATGAGAAAGTATATTTGTACGGATGTGAGATTGTTATTATTTCCTGCTGAAGCAGCTGGACTAGTTAAAATAAAGCTTCGTACACAGGTGGACTATGATCTGAAGTAATACATAGGGATGCACCCCAGCGAAGTTAGAATAAGTTGAAATAAAGCTAAAAATAAGAAGAATATCTCGACAGTAGTAAAATGGTAGAAAAAACTGTTAAATTTCCTAATTTTACATTTGCTATTAGCAAGAAAGATGATGGAGATAGGAACGCTAGTAATAGGCTTCCTAAACAAGTTTTGAAGTTCAATGAACGGCTACCTTCGGTAATTTTGTCCATTCATATGACATTTCATGAGCTGTGTGACGTAGTGGTCTGCCTTTACCTTTTTGTAAAGTCTAAGGTCACGTGCTCTAGTTCGCAGAAATTAAAGGTTTCGGAAATATTAACATGACGATTTGATATTATTATTAGTTTTGGAATCAACTACTTAAAAATAATGTTACTCTATGTTTTACACTTTTAAGGGTACCCTTAACATGTATTGCAAAAAAAAAAACATTTGGAACATAGCACTGTACAATATAATACTTATTAATTTATATTTTAAGCTTAATAATTTATAGCGAAAAATCATTTACTTTTGAAAATTTCATGTGATCTTATCATATTTACAAAAGGTACTATGTAAAATTAAAAAGCTGGTTTTTACATTAACTTCCGTTTCACGTCATTATAGGCCAAGTATAAAAGCTACCTGAAACGTAATGAGATCAATCAGTAGCTTTCGAGCAGTCTAACAGAAGTGCACGATGAGATTTCTGGTGGGTTGCTTTGTTGTATACTTATTATCAAAAATTTATGCGTCATTCGTATTATATGTTGTTGTATATTAGGTAATGGTAGGTCAAAGAGTGTTTAAAATTTTGATTGAATACGTGTTTTTTTACATTTTATTTTTCCTACTTGAGACTTTTATTGAGATGCAATTTATTGTACTCTTGCAAATTTTTTATAGGTATTCGATTACGATTTTAAAATTAGCTTTTGTTGACGTTTATAGACAATGTGTGAATAGATACTGAATCAGCATTAAGAAAATGAATTGTGATGAATAATGGTGAAAACCAAAAGTATAATAATTTGTGCCTTTACAGATTGTAGCCGCCGTCTTCGCCTGCGCCGCAGCAGCGCCCTCGGGCACTCTGCTGGCCACGTCCTACTCCAGCGGGCTGCTCTCGCACGGAGCTGGCCTCGCCTACGCCCCCGTGGCCGTCGCCCACGCCGCCCCCGTGGCCGTGCCCACCATCCCCCCCGGTGACATCCAGGGCGCCGCCATCGACGCCCACGTGCAAGCGTCCGACAACGTGCGCGCCGCCGTCGACGCCGTCCAGCAGCTGAACGACCAAGCACGTGAGCAACAAGGCAGAGCCATCAACGCCGCAGAGGACCACGCCTGGCAGGCAGTGAACTCTGCTCAAGTCGCCGCCGCCCAAGTGGACGGTGCCGCCGCCGGCATCGCTCCCGCAGCCGCCCGCCAGCTGGCCGGCCACGCCGTGGTCGCTCCCGCCCTCGCTGCCTACTCCGCCCCTGTAGTGGCCGCCCCCGCCCTATCAGCCTACACCTCGGTCTATGCTCCCTCCATCTCAGCCTACTCTGCCCCCGTGGTCGCTGGCATCGCTGCTTCCAAATCAGTCGCTTACCAGAGCCTGTCTCAGTCCCACCCCGCTCCCCTCGTCCACGCTCCCTTGACTTACGCCGCCCACGGTCTCGCCCACGCGTGGTGAATGATTAAACCAAATTTAGATTAAATAGCAGGAAAAGACGTGCGAAGAAAAAACTGTTGTTTTTATTTACTTTTTTATATATAACTTTCAAGTTAGTTTTTGTATTCATATTAAATATCAATATATTAGACATAATGTATATTAACACTTATCGAAATAGCGATAGCAAATACTGCATAGCTGCTTATGGAATTTCAAGATCGAAAACATTGCATTTAAAATTAATTTAAGAACCTCCGGTTCATGAATTTCGAATACTTAGTTAAAATACATATCCAATTAAATTATAATCGCATGAAAAAACATTCGCCGTTCCATTTGCACAGTTATGTACCAATTTATATCACAATGATCATACGAAGAAAATAATTGAAGTTATAATTAGTTTTTGATACTCTCGATAACAGTAACTACATAATATTTTATGACGAAGCAGGGTGAAAGTTTGTAATTTGTTCTTAACTTTTCATCTCTTCGAGTGATCCTACACATTTACCCAAAAATGGATAAGTATAAACGTAAGTAACCCAAAAGTTTTCCGATACTTTAGTAGTATTGGTGAGAATATTTTCCTTGTAACTCACTTCAAACTATCTTAGCCTCTTCGATATTGAATTTCAAGAACTTGAAACAGTACTTTCTTAGGTTTACGCGAATATTCGACATTATAAATGAAACTACCTTTTCGGATTTTGTCTCGGATTTATTTTGATTTTTAGTACCCGACGTTTCGAATACTTTACAGCAATCATGCCCTCGCCGGTGACCATGATTGCTGTAAAGCATTCGAAACGTCGGTTACTAAAAATCAAAATAAATCCGAGACAAAATCCGAAAAGGTAGTTTCATTTATAGCTTGAAACAGTTTTTTCTTCTTCTTTAAAATATAACTAATAACATTATTTAAGATGAATACTTAAATGGAACAAATCCCTATTGCTCACGATCAATCTCCTGTAGCGTCTACTTAATACATCGAGGTTTCTTCATATCAAATGCATAGATTTTGTGTTTATAATTTCATTAATTGAATCTCTCTAAAAAGACAAAAAATCGTTTTATTTTCATCCACTTTATAAAATTATGTGAATATTATGTTAGGGCAAGGCTTCACCACCATGGTTAGCTAGCTATAAGGCTTGTGTTATGGACATACATATTATAGTATGCATGTGATGGATATTAGGATAGTTGATACATTACACAAATTGGAACTTTATATATTGGTCACTAAAAATTCATATATTATTATAACATAAATATTAATACCCATGACTGGAGTACAAACATTCGAGCTTATTGCACAATTGAATGTGCTCTTGAAAAATTTTTTAGGTTTCAGAAACGTCTAACAGTAATTTAGCTATCTCAAATTTAAAAGGCGCTTTACTTATTTAAAAAAATATAATTTAATGCCCGACGCACTTTTTTATAAAGTTACTTAATATGTAATTTCTTAAGTGGATAAATATTTTTAAAATAATTTTGAAAGCCCTCTCCATTAAAATTTTGACAGCTCATTTCCAGCCAACAAAGGTTGGATCATCTCTTTAGAGATAAGTCCACCAAATATGTTAAAATGTCCGTGTATATTTTTTAAGTGCAATAAAGAATATTATATGAAGGTATAGGTACACTCTACATTCTTAAACACCTTCATGATAAGGCTTTAAGCAAGAAAAAAATTTATTGCAAAAATTTGATTATTATATATTAATTCAAAATATTAAATTGCAAATAAAATAAAACTTACAAAATATGTAGGGAACATAAATTTGAGCCGGAAGTGGAACTTACAACATTTTTTCATATAGGAATATAAAGAGATGTTAGAAAATATCTATTTCGACTGCGGCGTTGACTGTTCCTACCTGGTAGCCTAGTGGTAACGCGCTTGCTTGAATAACCAAGTGATGCGGGTTAAAATTCGGGGCTCGCACCTCTGATATTTTCATGTGCGAATCATTTCTAACATGATTACCACTTGTCTTATGGTGAAGGTAAACATCGTGAAACCTGCATGTTTGAGAAAATCTAGCAAGTTTTCGAAAGACATGTGAAGTCCGCCCACATGCACTAGGCCAGCGCGGTGGACTATGGCCTGATCCCCCTCGTACTGAGGGAGGCCCGTGCCCAGCAGTGGGATGTTAAAAAGGGCTAAAGACACATATGGTAGATATAATGTAAAGATCGCAAACATAAGACAAACTTTCAGAAAGATAGATATTTATAGGTTTGTGGTTTAAAGAAAGACATTTCAAAATAACTTTTTATAACTTATACTAATTTATGTCTAACAATTAAAAATGCGCTGGATGTTTTTATTATGAATAACATCACCCTTGTGACCCATTTGACCCCTGTTCACTATTCATTATAATTTCAGATTTTACCAGTTCCGCCTTTAATATTTTGCCTTATTTAGGTACATTGACTTGTATTTGCGCTAATTATTATTTTTGAAAGAGCAGAAATTCGAAATGTCTTAAGTCTTAACACACAGTATGTGCGAAGCAAAAATATTGTCTTTATGAAACAAACAATGTTTTTTGTTAAAAAAATAAAAAACTTATTTTTATTTTTTAATTTTAAATTAATTAAAATTAGAATAAAAGTATTTAAATTAATTTGTTCGATTAATCATTCATATTAAATGCTTACGAAATTAAATTATAATATATGCACATATTAATGCATGCGCATGTTCTAAAGCTCGAGCCCGGAGTCGTCAAAATTAAATTTCAACTGATTTTCACACACCGATAGTTCCGTAAGGCACGCCTGCTACAAACGTCTGAACGTTTACACATGATCGATCACGTCTTTGATCTGATATGTATCTCACACTAACTAGTTTTAGATGTATGCAAAAATATTTTTAAAACGTCTATTTCATTAAATTTTCTCGTATTCAATTGTTGTAAAATACTATATGACTCTACCAAAATAATATTTGTAAGTAAATATTTAACTAGACTTTGTAAGTATCTGTAGCACAATGATAGCGAAGGCATGGAATAAATAAAAAAATGCAAAGCCTCATTTTGCCAAACGTTTAACTGCTTTACTAGTTGCTCACTGATAAGGAAAATGAAGTGCTAGTTATTTCTGACTTCAACTAAAGTTATTGTGATTCCTGACAGTAAACATATTTTTGTTTAAAATAACGAGGTAGAGCCTATGGATATTAATGTAGCGTTCTTTTATTGAAGAATTTTCAGAATTTTCAGAGAGTTACAAACTTTACTTTTTTATAATATTATTGTGTGATTAAATTAAATATTTAATTTATATTTATATATAATATTATCACCTAGAATTTTATTTTAAATTTCTTTATCTATTTCTTACACAAACAACGAACTAAGATGTTTGTTAAATTGGATTACGCTTAAGCTTTAATAAGTCCTAAGATTACTCGTAGATCCTATCAAATACCTAAATCTATTATAAGATTTTTTCAGTTGCGAATAAGAGACAGTTAAAAGCGGGTTAAATTACGCAGCACTACTATACTACATAATGTTGTCTTAGGAAATTATTTGTAAAAATATTCTTACATTAACATTTTAATACACATTTTTATGTAGGTATGTCTTAACAGTCGAAATTATGTTACTTATTTAAATAGTTTTTCAAGCCTTTTTTTGTAGCTTTCTTTAGGAAACGACATAAAGAGCATAGCGAGAGAGTTATTTGACAAGCACTGTCCATTCATTTCCGGCTCAATTGAACAAAGTGACCTAAAAATGGTCAAAAGCCTCCAATTAAATAAAAGAGGATGAATTTGTTTAACAACCGTTTTGGGTCAGCAGCTCGTATAGAATTTTTCCAGAGGGTTTTTGCAGTTATCAATCGATCGATTTGCTCTCACTTATGTTTGGTCTTAACTAAACTCAACAAGCTATAAAACTTTGTCCAAATCCCGCGGGAAATCCTTCAGTTACGCGGGGTTTAAGTTGTTTGGGTTATTTTCTGTTGAATACTCCATTCGCTAATAAATGTTGTTGAATTAAAAATAATTTCGCACATATAAAACGATTGTTTATGTTTTCATATTGTTCTAATTTCCATATAAACCCAATATGGGCTATGGACTCTGGTAATTATATAGACACTTCAATTTTATTTATAAGTAAGTAAGTATATAGATTCAGACGTTTACACTTTTCTGTTTACAAAGACGCTGAAAGAGTGTTCACAAAATCGTGTGAAACTTGAAAATGGAGTTAGTATTTTTCTTGTGTAGTACTTCATCGATACTATTTAAAATTATAATATTATATACATTTTTAAAATATGTTAGTAGAGATATTTGAGGTCAGTCTACTCTGTTTTTAATCGGTTCGATATTGTCATATAATATTACAGAATCTAAATCAGAATTATATTTTATAATACTTACATCAATCATTTTTTCCTTATTGCTAAATTCCATAAGCAATTCAAAACTTCAGTGAGAAACACAAAAAATCCACTGTATTACGAAATTGTTTGGAGGATCTGGCATAAATTACTTTATAAATAAGAATATTAAAAGCAATGGGGAATTTGCACGATTTTCCACAAACGATATCTTAAGTCTTAACGCGCCGCCCGCCTTCTGAGACGCTCCGGCAAATATTTCTCTTTAATTACAGGCTTACGTAACAGAAATCTATTTCTTATCTTTTATTTTAAGGATTTGAATTAAGCTGAACACTTAATGTACATGTAAAGAAGATATTCTTACAACAGATATAGTAATAAATCGGTTTTACAATAATTTTGTCTAAATATTTACCAAATATGTATTTCTTACAAATTTTGAACCTCTTAACTGCTTTTGCTTTTTTGAATTTTTATTTCCTTTACAAATAACAAAGGATCAATTAAAAAGGTTTTTGCGATGTCATGATCCCTCTCGTCTACTCTTAAAAGCCATCGGTCTTGAAGAAAATAATAAAAGAACGCAATTAAAAGTTTTACTTTAACTTTAGCTTTGAAATGTATTTAAATTTAAATTCATCTTCCTGAATTCTTACATGAAGTTAGAAAAAGAATTTTATTATTGCACTAATTAATTGATTCTCTTTACCTTGACGTAATTATATAGGAATACTTTATTTACAGCACACACATTCAAAACACACATGTACCTATTCTCAATGCTTCTTTACTATGCACAATTTGTACCGCAGGTCATAAAAAAGACCAATTTTCTTAAGATTTTAAGTTGTACGAGTTTGTATGTATGAGAAACTGTTAATCCATTGAACATAAATGAGAAAAGACCACGAGGCCGATCACATACCTATTGTCCGACCAAATTAAAACACGAACAGAGTGGACATTACCACCACCTGAGAAAAGCCGAAGAGAGAGTGGCGTAGGAATACCTAATAAACACCTTCGTCGAGAAATTTCCCCACGGGCTCGACCTTTGAAGTAGTCTTAATTAAAGACATGTCTACATGACTTTTTTCATACACATAGTTTAGGCTTAGAACTTTTAACTTGATGCTAGTTTAAGGCAGTGGTAGGTTAGTGCTAACGTGGTTGTTTTGGTCTTTGGAAACCGAATGAAGCGGGTTCAAATCCAGGATCTCGCACGTCTGTATTGTCAATTGCGAATGATTTCTAACATGATTACCAAGTTTTTACGGAGGATCATCGTGAGGAAACTTGGCCAGCGTAGACTATGGTTTGATCCCCTTCGTATTGAAGGGACGCCCACGTCCTACAGTATAGGACGTTACCTAATTAAGTTTTTCTCATTTTTCATAGTTACTCTTATCACGGTTTTTGTTCTTAATTTAAATAATTAGCAATATTATTTAACGTACTAATTATAAAAGTACTCTCTCTCCTATAATTTATAGTATAATTTATTCTAATAATTGGCCTTATGTCCGCATTCGTACATTAGTCATTAACGATAGGCAATATCAGTTATAATAACTATAAACTAAGGTTATTTACGCCTTGGGCTTGCGGTCGCCAGCTTAATATATATGTTGCGTGTGAACAAGTAATTACGTTTAAGCGTTTCTATTTTCTCTTATTTTATACACTTATTTTTCGGTTGAGGAGTAGTACCTACTTAAAAATATTCAACTTAAAACAAATACCACCCAAAAAATAACCTTTATACTTTTCCAGTTTAATTAGTTTAGCTTAGTTTGATCCATCTTTTTGTCAATTTTTATCCAAATTCGTATAGCAGGTCTGGCGTAAAAGAGTAACAAACATCCATCTAAGTAAGTTTCACACAAACATTTGTAATATTAGTAGGAAAATAAATTGATGTATTTTGTGCTTAGTATTGTTTGCAAATAAGAACTCGGAATACACATAACCTTCCTTTTTGGCTTTATCCCAATTTGGTCGAAAGCTACTACTGCTAAAATCGTATAAAATCTTAGATACCTTCCTTGCTTGTCATTGATGATCTTGCTAACTGGAATAGTATATACTGGAAAAGAGTTTAGCTGTTCATGACGCGTTCCGACTTGATAGGTGGAGTTAAAAAGCTTTTTAAAACTTATATTTTATTGAGGATAAAAGTTATCTTCGCTTCTTAACTACCTTGTTTAGAAGAAGATAGTTTGAAGCGAAGATTCCAAATTAATTATTTTATCCATTTTATATATAATGCCATGTAATTTTAGAACCAAAACTATTTTTTATAAGCGTCCGGCAATCCAGCCGAGCTTGAAGCCAGGAGACACTGGCAGCCCACCTGTATACCAAGTGGGCTGCTCCTGGTATAGTATAGTATTCGCCAGACTATTAGAACCCATTCTATTGAATTAATTTTTTATTAAATTAAAATATATTTTACTCTTTTATCATCTCGTAATCAAATTAAAGCATAACTGATATATATCTAACTAAATCCTAATATTACCTCTAAAATGAAATCAAATAATTTCAGTCTATTTGTAACACGACGCTGATTCGTGAAGAAGCAATATAGGACCTTCAATTCCCTTAAGCAAAGTCACTTCTATTTGAGTTCTCATAAAGAGATTAGTGTTTGAGTACTTCAAACCGTAACTACTACAACTTAAACCGGCTACTAAATTAACTAAATTAACTGTGCTTTAATATTGACCCTAGACCAAATAACAGTATAAAGTTATTCTAGCCCAGTAATAAACCTATGTTAGCTTTAGAGGCCTTCACTTTGTTGTATTAAACATAATAGATACTTTGTTTCAAATATTTACACTTAAAAAATAGAATTTCTGTAATAAAAAAGTTCTAGAAAAGTTATATACTAACCTTATTTTTTAGAAAGCAATAAGTAATAAAGTTATTAAGAGTTTAATATCACGTGATACGTATTAAATGTTGTGAACTTTCAACAAAATCCATAAAGAAAAAACCGACCCTCTCCGGTGTTTGTTTAAAAACTTTTAATTAAAACAGATTATGTGAACCAAAAATTACGAGTATTTCAAAGGTTCCTAGATAATGGGCCTTTTTGGTGAATTTCTTTTTCATTTAGTATAAATAATTCACGAATTTTCTTTAATCGCAGTCAGCCTTTGTTTCTTGAGGGGAGATAATTAGCCGGCATATCAATTCGAGCTTGACTTTTGACGGATGCTAACTCCGCTTTAGAATGAACGTGGCGACGAATTTACATCCTTTGTCAGCTTTCCTTTCAATTCTCTTAACGAGACTCGTAGCAAACTAATTAATTTTGCAACATATTGTCTTTGTCACTTTTACATGAGATTTTCATATATAAGATATACATTTTTAAATAGCTAAGTCCCATATGTTATAAAAAAAACGAAGTATTTCTTGTGTAATATTCTGAAGAAATTTATTAACAACAGTAAAATATGTAGTTAAGTAACGAGATCGTACTACTATTATTAAAGCGTTATTTTCTATATTATGTGTACCTATTTGTTTGTTACTCTTCAGGGTTGAAACCGGTAGTCAGAATTGGGTGAAATGTATTAAATACATACTCTAATAATTAATTAGACGTAGATATCTAATGAAGGCCAGCAAACCGTATGGAAGTTGCTACTGCTAGTATTTTCACTTCTAAAGTATAGGTATTACCTATAAATATAACTAAATAGCGACTCACTTCGCTCGGGTTTTTCCCTACATTTAGCGCGAGCGAAGCTGCGGGTTCCGCTAGTTGTAAATAATGATGTGCTCTGCAAAGTCGTAGTACATTATTTTATTCTATATTCAATAGTTTTCGCAGCGCACGCGATGTAAAGAATATTGTAAGTATTTTTTTAAGGCTTGGGTCACATTATTGGAGTTGCAGTAATTTTTTTTTTAATAATTATAATATAGCCTATGACACTCGGGGGTAGTGTAGCTTCCCAACAGCGAAAGAATTTTTCAAATCGGTTCAGTAGTTTCGGAGGCTATTAAATGCAAACAAACAAACAAACAAACAAACAAACAAACAAACAAACAAACAAATCTTTCCTCTTCATAATGTTAGTATAGATACACTATTTTATTTATAACTGGCGACTCATCCTCGGTTCGCTCAGGTTCGTCTCTCGGTGGTTTCAAGTTTGTAGCAAAAAAATTTATATAAATAAAATTTCTATCTGCGAGTGAATGTCCCGTCAAAATCAGTCAAGACGTTTCAGAGATTAGCCGGAACAAATAACAAAACTTAAAAAACCAATCAAATTGTATATAAAAGGTTTTTCGTTGTTAGTACCGTAAATACTTACCTAAATATACATTTAGTGAAAAGCTATAAATTTCAAATTAAAAACAGACAATTTAATTTACTTATAGAAAGATAGATAAATAGATTAAAATTCTGAGTATTTTTTTTACTTATATATTAAGTTTTTCTGCCTATAAGAAACATTATATTTAAAATACATCGTATTACATTTAATTTTACAAATATGTCGTCAGCTTGTGTAAGTCACGTATTTTTCACAAACTCGATTAGCAATATCGAACTTAGTTTAGATTCTCATTTTGTGCATTTGGAGTGAAGCCAAGAATCGCTGGAAATTTCACGGTTTTCCTTCTTAGCCGGCTCCATCTCATGTAATTTTCATTTTTCGCTACAATATTGCGGGGCTTTCGACATCAAGTGTTTGATTATTTAGCCGTCGCGCATACACGATACTACAGTAATTTCTTAAAAATTTTGCGATTCGATAAATTGAATATAGCAATGAAATGTTTTCGTGACTTCAAAATAATTTTCAAAGTGATATCTTTGCCAATTGTGAAAAGATTTCCGTGAATTGTTTTTAATAGGCTCCTTATCGATTTCCGTTACTAAGCTATATAATTAACACTAGCCAGAATCAGTCCGGTGGGACATCTCGACATTACCAATTAGCAATAAGAACTAAGATTGACAGCTAAAAGTGATGTAGCTTGAAGCCTCTAAGGCACTAGAGTGTATCATTTACTACCTGCCATGCCTAGGTACCTAGCCTGTATATCGGGTAATTTATTAACTCCAGAATTCTATTTCGTAACTTTAAAACTAAGTTGTAATTGTTTCCTGAGCTGGGCCTCGAATCCTGGATAACATATGACAGCCGTACATGTTAGCCATGAGATGAGCCAGATTTATGGGGTTATTTTATATAATTAAAATTATATTAATTTCGTATTTAATAAGTACATTACTTAAATATTTATCAATCGCACAAAATTTTTATTTGGGAAAATATCCTTATATTAAATTGAATTTTTAACTTACCTTTCGTAGTAATATATTAGTCAGAGTTAATTAAATTCTCGTACGAATACTTTAAAGCTTTGAAGTCGACGAAATTAGATATTTTATCAAAGGTAATGTAAAATTCAATTCATCTTTATGATTACTCCAATTATATTCTCTTTTAAGTTGAAGTCTTTCCTTTGACGTTCCGGTAATAGGACTAAAATACATATATTAATATAATATATAATTATACTAGCAATATATATAAATAAATATACTAGCTATTCTCATGACTCCGTCCGCGTTCTAGTTACAGTGGTGGTAATAGAAGGATGAAAATTTAAGGTTATAAGTTTTAACTTTATAGGTACATATTTTTTTTACCAAAGTAAAAAAAAAATTTGGTCAAAAAATAAAAATCTGAAGAGGCATAGGCATACACAAAATATTTCATAAAAATCGGTCGTCGTTTTTTTTTTATGGTACAAAGGGGGCAAACGGGCAGGAGGCTCACCTGATGGTAAGTGATCACCTCCGCCCATGGACATCTGCAACACCACAGGGCTTGCACATGCGTTGCCGGCCTTTCAGGAAAGGGAGGGCGGGAGGAGGGAGAAGGACGGGAGGAGGTATGGGGAGTGGGCCTCCCGGACTCTCACTCACCGGACGAAACGCGACAGCATAGCTGCCACTTCACGCCGGTCTTCTATGAGAGATTGGTACTATACGGGGCGTGCAGGCCCATTCGGCTGCTACCCGAAGGTAACAAGCATGGCACTACCACTTGAAAGAGTGATAGTGCCATGCTTGAGTGGTGGAGTCGTTTCGGATGAGTTCGATAACAAAAACTGTGACACGAGTTCTTATATATTAAAAGTAATAAAATATATAATTAAATAATACTTCATTTTTTTATAGTGTGTATGAAATTGTATTCAGCCCTTTTTAACGTCCCACTGCTGGGCACGGGCCTCCCTTCAATATGAGCGGGATCAGGCCATAGTCCACCGCGTTGGCCTAATGCCGGTTGGGGAATGAGCATGTCTTTCGAAAACTTCCTAGGTTCTGAGAGACACGCAGGTTTCCTCGAGATATTTTTCGTCACCGTAAGGCAAGTGGTAATCATGTTATTGATTTTCACATGAAATCATCAGAGGTGTGATACCCGTATTTGACCACGCATCACTCGGTTTTCCAAGCGACCGCTTTTCTCTGGGCTACCACTGGCCCGTATGAAACAAAATATTTATAAAAACTAAATTTAAATAAATAAAATAGTTTATTATTAATAATTATCAGGATTAGGACACATAAAAGAGTAAACACAAGTCATCATTAAGAAATAAAATTTTTTATTATTATCAGTTCAAATATCGTATTTACATTTTTTCAAATGATTAGAAGCACATTGTTTACACAATTATAATAAATGAAATAAAACCGCCTCGTCAAATAGCAACAGTATAAATCAAGTTAATAAAATCGTAAATACTACATAATTATAACTAAAATAAATCTCATATAATTCCCATTAATGTGCGACTTTATACCTGCCAATATCTTTCTATTTAACCATAGTGCATACCACAGATTATTTATGTATTCAAATAAAATTCATAAGATTTACACCGATTATTAGGAAAATTAAATTGATTTTTATTACAGTTTTACTCGTTTTGTATACTTTCATGTAAGTATAGAACAAGATTTTTTTTCCCCTAAAGAATACATAATATGAAAAAATCAGTAGGCAGATAATATTCATATTTTTTTAAAATCACAGAAACTTGATCCGTTCATCAGCAAAAAATAATTGACATTTAAAAAATAAAAAGATTTTGACAGATATAAAATGATTCCAATAAAACGATGCAATTCATATCGCAGAAGAATATTTAGACATTAAATCTAAAAATCTTCGTAAGCAATAAAAATAACAAAGACACCTGTCCATAAGACCTTGTTAAACAAGAAAATCGGTTATTTTCTACCGAAACTATTATATTTAGATAAGATTTTCATAATTGCATCGTTCCATGAAGTCCCCGCACTATCAACAAACAGCAATGGCAACATGTGTAGGACTGGAGAGAACTAAAGTATAAAATAATTCGACTATTTACACAACATTCGCCTATTCATCAGAATTGTAACATCAGTTCTTCATTTTACAAATGCATTACGCGACAATATCGCCATCAGCTATATTACACACGTTTCGCAGCGTTTCCCGATCACAACTTAAATATAAATTCCTATACGTTCTAAAATTATATATAAATAACAATGTTTATAATCCATTAGTGATGTTTTTTTTCATTTGAATTTGTATTTATTTTTTTACTTTTTTTGTATCGATACGAAACGTGTGTAACGGGACAAGATATTCGTCACTCAATTAAATGCTCAGTAATCGAACAATATACACTTATGTTATGTTACATTACATCGCAAGATGCCGGTGCCTCACTCAACGGGTGACCTCCACTTATTACGTAGAAAAACTCAACAAATCATGTACACTGAAAAGTATTGCGTTTCTATACAATTTACTCACTAATTTGGTGTTTGGAGCCGAATTAGAGTTAACTAAGCCGAGAGAATGGGGAACGGCATCCGACGTATATCGTACTAAGTTGGTATTCATTTACGTCGAATGTTACAAATTCTGTTACACTCATTAAACTTTATAAAGAGCGGGTCTGAATAAACGTTTTGTTGTACGTAACTTTACAATACGCGACAAAATAAACGTAAATAAAAAGGGTTCGATATGAATAAATTTTCTTTGTGTGTAAAAAATTGATTGAAAAAAAGTAAATAATTTGCGTAAACGAATACCCAACTCGAATCGAATTTCCAAATCTCTACTCTAACATTCTAAATACAACAGTCTAAAATTTTGTGCTCAATCGATTGTCGTTCCCCACTCGCTGTTACGATTCTAGGATCCGTATTCTTAAACATCCCTTAAGATTATGAATATGGAAAGAAAAAAACTAAAGGTTTTGACACTAAAAATCCTGAACTAATACTTATTTTATCGAAAGTTCGACTAAATCATCTGTGAATAACCTGTTTTTGTCAATAGTTATAATCTCGTGTAATTTGTATCAACTCGAGGGACGTCTACGAATACGGATATAAAGCTCTGTATTCACTACACTACACTAATTACACGCACTATCCGCGCACACTGACAACTCGACATTACTATTCCCTATCTAGATGGTATCCGCAAAGTGGCAGTGACGATGCGACAAGTAAGGCTCAGACAACACGGACTTCATTTAACGTATCTCTTTTCAAATTACTTGTAATAATTGAAAGTGTTCCCATAAAAAATAAAATTTTATTCAAGAGACAATTTTTTGTTGAACAAAGTAACTCAGTTAACAAAACATTAAGTACAAGTAGCAGTAGTAAAAGCTAGCTTTTAAAAGTTTAAAACTTTTAAAAGCTATCAACTCCTTCAAATAACCATGTTATTACTTCGTCGATTTATATTCTGAGCGAATGAAATGGGAAAATCTAGTCGCAGACTTACATTGTCTTTGCGAGATGTTCCCGAGATTGAAAACTATAATAAATCTTTAAAAGACGACGCTTACTTTGAACATTTCTAACATTCGTTGAGAATATGAAACTGTTCAGTAAAAATATTACTTTTGGTGTATCTTTTATGATTATTGTGTCGTCAAGTGAAAATATTGTGAAAAATCTGAAAATTGAAATTCTTGGGACCAATTGACATTTTAATTTACTCACGAACTATTGAAACCTTCAATTTTTATTTAAATTCACATTTTAATCTACTAACTTCTGCCCTTCTATGTATACTGTCCCTGGTTGGACTGAATGTATTTTTCGATCGATATATTCGACCAGCTGTTACCTCTTCAGTAAGATAGAGTATTCATAATACTTCAAGTTGCCAATGTGCCGGTGTCTACGTATATTGCACCCCTAACCTTACATGTGAGGGACCACTAAAATTTCACTATACTGGAAAATTCACTAATCAGCTAGAAACCTAGCCTCACCTACGTTGTCGTACAGATTAATTAGTATATTTTAATAATCGAACCTATCATCACGTTATTTTACAAAAGGACGGTCCCACACTTAATAAACTTGAGATCTGTCATGATATTTTAAATTTAATTTAGTTGACGTCTCTATTTATTTTTAAGGGCATTTGATTGTTTAAGTTTACTCAAACACCCTTTATTTAAAACTGAAAGTATTCCATCGCTCGCTCCACACGAAGCATAGTGAAGAGAGTAACGGTTCAAATAACACGTTAAGATAGAGACATTTAACAACCTTCATCTATATAATTACAGCTCGCAATCGAAATCGAAAATCCTTAATCGAGAAAATTATAATAATCCTTATCGATAACGACGTACGATTCCGATCGCTAGTTGTAATACCGAAGTTGATCGATCCCGACATAAGCTCACCTACATCTCTATCTCGACAGATATTTTAATATAAAGTTCATATAGCACCGCAGGAATGTGCATTAAGACGCCAAATAAAAATAAAGCTCGAATACAAAATTATTGCATTTATTAAATCTTTCTTTGCATCAAATCATACTTGATTTATACAGGGTGATAATAAGATATATCCCTTATAATATAAATAAATATCTTCAAAATTTTTACCAAAATTATGAGCATTTAGCGTAAAAATCTTTTCTTTTTAAAATAACGTCTCATTTATAGATAAATGGCACACTGCTCTGTTATATTTATACAAACCCGGTACACGCGACACCTATCAGTATACCTTGTCACCATACAATAATTGAATTACATGGATGGATATATTAGAAGCTTAACAAGCGCTAATGTAACTAAGTCGAAGCGATCGACGGATTGAGGGAGACTAGGGTTGTCAGTTCGCACTATTTGAAACAAACACATTTCATTTCTAAGGAAACTTCATGATGTAAAAACTAAGCATATCAAATCATATATTTATATAATTCTTATAATGTATACAATACAATAACTTCATTGAACTAAGAAAATGATCTTGTAACGTTAGCAAATCTGTTACATTCATTAAATGAATGAGTATTTAAAACAACATTTTCCTACAAACAAATCGAGCGAATTGGCAACCCCTTCGACATTGGGCATTTGCCTTAATTTTTCCTAGGAGGGGAGAGAAGTTTGGACTATCACGAAATTTGGTCCGTCGAAACGAAAGAACCGTATTTCGACCGTACATTAAAACTATAGGAATTGAAAGGTACTAACTAATAATGTCCCGATGGGTAGGAACGAGAACAGATTCTTCGTGGGGCTAGTCTTCTGGATGTAAACTCACGCCTTCTACCGTGAAGATCGACACTTCTGCAACAATCACAAACATCATTAGTTTTTATAATAATAAGAATTTATTAACTACTATTTAGCGTTATTTTTAAGTATTTTTTTGCTTCATATGGATTACATTTTTAGTTGCATAATGAACAATTTTTTCGTATATAACATTTAATATAAAGACCCAAAGACCACTCCAACTCTCTTGATGGACTGTAGATAATGAAGTATCAGATTCGAGTTCAGGAATTAGCAATAAAAACTTCGAGCTTTTCTGTCAAAAAATTATATAAAACCATCGGTTTGCTTATTTAGTCTATAATTTGTTTCTCTTGGTTAAGGAATAGTGAACAAACCGGTATAACCTTCCAGTACTGGGGTTAGGCTTCACTTGAAAATTAAAAATCAAATCATCCTCCAAAAAAAAAATATATTGGGACATTTACACACAGGACCATCTAGTTTCATAGTAAGCTACGAGCCTTGTGTTATGGATACCAGATAGTCGATATACTACACATATAAATTTTAAATACATACATATTATAATATTAACATCCATGACTGGAGTACAAACATTCGTGCTCAACAACTCGAACCCGCCACCGCTGGCGCCGTAAGTAGGGTCACTATCAACTGAGCCACACGTCGTCGTGTCGTCAAGAACAGAGTAAATCACAACTCACCGTCCGGCAAGTGCATGAGTCGAGGCGGTAACGAGGCGAAGTATTCGTGCGCCAACGCTCTGGGCGCGGCCAGGCGGCGCGCGGGGTCCGGCTGCAGCAGGCTCGCGGCCAGGCGCTGCGCGTCGCGCCCCGCGTCCCGCAGGCGCGGGAAGGCGGCCGCCAGGGGCCGCGCGGGACACGCGCCCCAGCGGGACACGTGCGCCCGCAGCCCCGGCAGGCGCGATACGCCGCACCAGCTCTCCTCTGTCGGCGTGCCTACCACCTGTGGGGAGTTACACCTCCTTATAGCTTATGTGTGCCTAGAACTTGTGTGATGGTTCATGGGGAATTAGACCTCCTTATAGATCATGTAATGCTAGTACTTTTGTGTGGTGGTTCGTGGGTAATTAGACTTCCTCATAACTTATGTGTGCCTATTACTTTTGTTTTAAAGTCATAGAGGAATTGGAAATTTAAATACCTAATACTAGTATAGTCTATTAATCCATTTATACACTGTGAAAAGAAGACATCTAGACAGTTACAAGTATAATATGACCTTTAGGACCATACGTTAAAGAGTATTTAGTGTTGACGGATACAACTATGAGATGAAACGTGACAATTATTGCTGTAAAGCATTCGAACGAAACGTTAAGAACCAAAAATCCAAATAAATCCGCGACAAAATCCGAAAAGATAGTTTCATTTATAATGACAAATCTATATTTATTATATTATAAAGCTTAGTTTGTTTGTTTGAAAGCGTTAATCTGAGGAACTACTGGTTCCAAATAAAAATTCTTTTTGTGTTGGAAAGTCCGTGTATCGAGGCTCGAAAACGGGAGAAAAATATTTCTCTAAAAAAAGTCCATGATTGCATATGTCTATCTTTTAAGGTTGACTCGCTTTAACTTTTTTTATAGTAATCAAATTTGTTTTAAGATGAATATCTTACGAGATATCATAGCTTTAACATAACTCGGTAACAAAATAATGATGACCGCGCGCAAGACGGCGATGGCGAGGAGGGAAGGACATCGAAAAGAACTTGGTTTCCAGCCTTTAGAACGCGAGCGAAGCCGCGGGAAAGGCTATTCGAATAAACCTGAAAGTATTATGTGAGATGACATATTATTGTTCTTTAAAGCCGTTCGCCGAGAAAATCGATATTTTCGGCAATCTTTGTTGTTAACAGCATTCCATATCGTATACATTAGTTTAATATCTAAAGTCACACTAAGCTACGTTTCTCACCACGGGGTACGAGTATGAGTTGCTATGCAAAGTGCAATTAAAACTTCCCTTAACTTCTGAATACCTAATACTCTGGCTATCTGTGACTGTAAATTATTAACGACAATAATTGGAATTGCATATTTCAGACCCAAATTAAAAGCTTTACTCATAAATTAAAAGATTTTTTGATAAATGTAACATAATAGTTAAAATGAAACAAAATGAAATATTATTTACTCTTCTATACACATTTAAGAAAAGATGTAAGAACTGCAAAAAAGTGCAGAGGCTTTCAGTAACCATTAAAATACGTAAATACGAACGCAAATGTTTAAGTTAATTAATTATTAGATTTAGCAGTGCAGTAATGTAAACTTTTACAATATAATAAAATAATCATCAAATTACGGTATTACAGTAAAATAAATTACTAATGGAAATACCTTATGATTAATATCTAAATCGTTCACAGCTAAATAGGTTAATCTAAACTAAGATCATGATTATATACCAAGTCACGTTAGCTCGTCTATACTCATTAATTCACCGACTGACAGACCGACGAGTTAAAAAAAATCCGTTTTTACGTTACATTTCCTTGGTTCTAAAAACGAACTACGAATATATTATCATAAATAGCTTCAAAGTCGAATACTGAAGTATAATATTACAAATTTTATTTAGTACAAGTACAAGTCAGATATTAATCTACAAAATTCAGCATCGAAATCCTTCATACCTACATTACGAATGTTTCGCCGGCGCCACTTTACGTGAGGACTGAAAGGTCAATTGGTACACATTACCGTTTGATAAATTAAATTACGATACCTAAAGGTTTTAATATTAAGCATATTTCTCTAACAAAATTGTTACATAAAAAAGTTATTTGTCTCACCAAAAATTTGAAACGTAAAATAAACACATTATTTCTACATTTATGCGAATATTTGACATTAATTCAAATACAAATATGTTTTCAGATTTTTTCGAGGATTATTTTTGATTTTTGGTTACCAGAGTTTTAAACGCTAATGCAAATGTGTGAGCCTTATAATAATTTAATAAAAATCACCACATGCTAATGCTAATAACTTTTACCCATACAGTTTTTGTACTAAAATTTTAGCACAAAAAAATTATAACATAAGAAATGCGTTTATTATAATTATAACGATTATATAAAATCATCTCTTAAATTACCTTAAATATTTTATCGAGCTGGTCATTCGTGTCCCGCACGCCGGGGAAGGTGGGCACTCCGCACAGCATCTCCACGAATATGCACCCGACACCCCACATGTCCAACGACGTTGAATACTCTGTACTGCCTAGTAGGACATCTAGATGGGCAAACATTTATCGTTTAATTTCAATTTATACTAAATTTAATCGAATATAAATTATTATAAAAATCTCGTGTCACAGTGTTTGTTATCGAACTCCTCTGAAATGGCTTGACCTATTTTTATGATTTTTTTATGTGTATACTTGGTAGGTCTGAGAATGTGTCGTAAGCTAATTTATATTACCCTAGGTGATAAGGGTGGTCCTCTCCAGATATTTTATTTTTTTATTTTTAGACCAAATTTTTTATGATTTGGAATCAAAAAATTCTTATAATCTTAAATTTGTATCCCTCGGGCTGGAATTGCTAGTACTAGCTATATAATACTCAGCTTCCGTCCTTAAAAACAAACAAATCTGACCCACGGAAAGAATAAATTTGTTCAGACTATAAATATAATCTATCACTGATTCAAATTTCATCCAGATCTGTTCAACCATGATGAGTAAATGTAGCCATCCAAAACTTACATGTAAACTTACAGTAATATAATGGGATTGACAAAACAATTTATTATAATATTATTATGTAAAAAATCTACGACGTTATTATACAGAATAAACGTTCAAAACTCGATATGTATATCATTTAATTATCAAGTACGAGTACATTTTCTAATTACATATTTCAGTTGTATTAAAATTTCCTTCAACATTTACAGGTTTAACCTAGTTTAACTTAAGAAAACTTTTGCTGCCAACTTAGGAATTCTATGAAGCAAATTAAAGCTTTTCATCTAGAAGTCTTGAATTTCTATAGAAATAAATGCTTGAACAAATTAAAACTTGTAAGTGATCAGATTAGTGTGAAAATTTTCGTACATCAATTTTTTACAGAACTACTTTCCGTGAATAGAATTGATTAGCTGTATTATAATGCAATAGAAGTTATAGAATTTACGAATTTAAAACAAAAATAGTTTTTGAGTTAAAACAAAAATAGTTTGAGTCGATAAAACGTAATGTGATTATAATCTAGAATAATTATTGAGTAAACAAATACTATTCATCAATTATATTATTAGAGTTTATTCAGATTCAAAAATAATTCTAAATAATTAAAATGATACAAATCATACTGAAAAATACGGTAATATAATTTAAATATAACTATTTTTTTAAATGATTAGGCTTAGTTTTTAAAAATACACACAAAAATTTCATGTATATTATATTCCATTGAAATAATGACTCAACTATCTACTCGTAACTCAAAGATAACGAGTTCAGCAAGTAGGTACTTGAAAAAATTTAAGCACGACATTTGAATAGCTATCGAAAATCATGGCACCCTTGAAGAATCGATATTTTGATACTCAACCGAGTGAAAGATAATAAACCTGCATTAATCAGTGGGCCACTTTACATAGACTTCGCGATATCTCATAAAGTTAAACAAGGTTAAACATTTTTATTTATTTTATTATTTTCTTTAATATATTTTATAATATAATAATTTAATAAGCTTTTAGTATTAAGAGGATTTTTTGTTAGAACATTTCAATCGATTCTTTACATATAATCTAATGTATAAAGGCATATCTAAATCATTGTATGTATTGAGGATGATATTATTATATATTTTGTTGCTAATCAACATTTTTCTTTAAAAAAATACGGAATATTTAAATTTAACATGTTAATTAAATTTTTAAATTATATTCTTATATAGTTATTAATTACAACAAAAACAACATTTACCTGGCGGCCTGTACCAAAGTGTGACGACTTCGTGTGAATACGTGTGACTGGGGACGGACTTCGCACGGGCGAGGCCGAAATCTGCTAGTTTGAGCTCACCGTGAGAGCTTATTAATAAATTCTGTGGTTTCACATCCCTAGTGAAAGAAAAGAGAAATTCATATATACATTGTATTAAAGTAGAAATTTCTAAGTATTAAATTCTGTAATTTCACATCCTTAACAAATAAGTATACAAAATATAAAAACGAACTAATTGTTATAATAGTAGGTAGACCTAAGTATTACCTTGCAGTAAATGTGACCTTTTACATGTTGTATTAACATTTGACCTTGTACTACGTTATTCTTCTTTGTGGAATGTAAATAAAATACTTTCCATAAACATAGTTCCACTAAACTTTCTTCCTTAATTAATTAATGCTTAAGAAAAATTGGAAATGCAAACAAAAACATTAATTCTTAGATCTTCAATCGTCAAATATACTATATGTAGAGTTGATATGTCAAGTTATCTATTGACTATCAAACAAAATCCAACTAGTTTATCTATAGAAAAATAAATTCTTATACTTTTTTTATTATAATATTGTACAAATTACCCAAAAATCTGCTTTTAGTGTACTTTTACAATCCATACCTGTGTAAAACTCTCCTCCGATGGCAGTAAGCGAGCCCCCGCAGAAGCTGAAACATGAATAGCCTGACGTTGTGTCGGTTGAGGCCGCCGGGGTGCATTTCCATGTATTGTGATAAGTCCGTATCCTGCGTACAATCGAAATTGTTGTGTTATCAGTAACATTTTTAAATATATTTTTTATTTTAAATAAGTAATTTACTTAGATAGATATAAAACGCAGATGACACTTGCTGCGCGCGAGCGGTCGTGGGGTCGAGTCCCGCTGAGGCCATTCGTTTGTTGAGCACGAATGTTTCTACTCCAATCATGGGTGTTTAAAGTTTATATTTTTAATATGTATGTATTTAAAGTTATATATGTGTAGTGTATCAACTCTGGTATCCGTAACACAAGCCTTGTAGCTTAGCCTTGCATCTAGTTCTGTACTAGTTGATGGATGGTATAAAAAAAGTTTCTTATAGTCTATTTTAGTTGTGTTAAAGCAATATACCAGTTCTTTGGTACAATATTAAATTTTGTCACAAAGGTCATAGTAATGGCTCAAGGGCGTGAGCAGGTGTCAGAAAGGATCACTTTAAACTCGATATAATATAGATTATAGACTAACACATGTATAACACAGAAACAACTAGCAAGGTCAATAAAAGCTTATAAACAGCGATGTAGAATTTATAAGTACAAATTATTATCAAAGCATAATTTTAAATAATAATTTTAAGTAATAATTATTTATTTTAAGTAATAATTTTATATTAATTAAAAAAAAGACAAGTTTATACAATAAATAGTAACAAAAATTATGTGAATAAATTCAGAATAGCCCATTTGTATTTACATATTTAACGTTTTATGAATACCTATCTGATAAAAATGTACCAAAAAGCAGAATATTTATGTTGAATAATCTTAATAAGGATATTACTAATATGAGTAATACTTTTTAGGTTTTTACATTTTTATAGTGGTTTTAGTGTTAAGTCATTACAATTGTTAAAGATAAATATGGGTACCTATTTAAATTTGTGGCTACACACGAAGCGACCGCGACGTCTCATTAAAATTTAAAAGGTAACTCTGTAAAGAGTTGATTGGTGGACACCTTTATAAATTATTAAATTCGTCAACTCTTCGTTTCAAATATTTTACAACCATTATAATAGAAAAATATATAAAACTATCTTTTCGTTCTTTTTGCGGACTTATTTTGATTCCAGACGTATCGAATGCATCGTAACAATCAGTATAATTTATTCTCTCCCGTGACCATCATTACTGTAAAGCTTAACGTTGGAAACTAAAAATTAGAATGAATCTGCAATATTCGCGAAAATTGAAGTAAGTAATGACAAAATGTGAAATATTACCGCTTTAAATATTCATAAATTAATTTCTCATTAAATGTTGAATGACATTTTTTTATGCAAAATAAAATAAAGTATAAGCTACCAAAACTATCATAACACTCACCACAAACTCGAAAACAAACGTCAGAGTCTCCCGCGTGTGCACAATGTCGTGTAAAGTGACGATGTTAGCGTGCTTCAATTCTTTGAGGAGCGACGCCTCACGTATCGCCGTGAATGGTGCGCCTTCCTCCTCTTGTAGTCTTATCTCTTTTAAAGCCACCACTTGTTGTGTTAAACTGTAACAAAAAACCCTTTTAAACCAAAAAAATCTATAAAGATTGATTTCATAATTGCTATATTTTTGTAATTTTAAACTTATGAAATAATTTATCCTTAAAAACAATATTAATGTTTATTAAAATAAATTTTAAAGCAGTTTATAAACTAAATTATGTAACTAAGTTCTACTTTCTATTGTTACAGTTAGAGCTTGAACGTACTAACCTACACAAAGTCTAAACTTTCGATAATAATTAACGAAAGGTCATTGAATTCTAACTACCCTACATAAACTAAATGCAAACGACTTTCCATTGTATAAAACTAAACAATGTCAACACAGGATGCGACATCGTAACTCACGTACGTGAGTGCCAAGTTCCTTTAACGCCACCTTGTAATGGGGAGTTAATTATTCAATCTCAAGTATTCGTAAACTAATTTGTCGAGGGTGAGAGACACCTACAAGTTGCACTTAGTTCCAAGGCTACTTTAAATTTCAAAGTTATCTATCAATTAGCTTGAAACTTTCTTAGGAAAATCGAAACCACTAATGCATTTTGTATATAATTTTACAAGGCAATGTTACGAAAGAAGTACTTATCTAATATATGCATTGATTGCGATCTATACTTTCATTTGACCTTTATAATATGTATAGTGTTGTATATTTAAACAGATATAATAATTGAGTTCTTAACAAATAATACGTGCTTGTGTACTCTCATAGATTTTGCAAGAAATCCTATTCCACGTACAAAAGTGCTAGGTTCCAGTTTATCTAATACTATTTAACTTCGAACTCGCCGCACTAACTAACTAACGCTATCGAAAACTTTTACATTAATTGGAATTACCCAAACATTTCTAATTACGGTTCAGAAACTCCGTAGGTAAGTGGTATAATATTTGTCATATCTGTAAATGCGGCAATTAAAAGGTCATAGTTGTGAATCGATTTTATCGATTCTTCTATATTATTATTATTTGTAACAATTGAGCTGACTTGTAACATCTATATGCTTACTTTCTATAAAAATAAATATGTTTGTCACCGATGCGTTCCATTGAACCATTCATCCGATTATGATGAAAATTTACAATGTGTTTAAAATTTGATATATAGCAACCAATTGTAAACATTCCTCATATTTCAGTAGCTATACCGTATCGATAACTCGGAAGCACTACAAATGCATACCGCACAGCGGCGCGGCGCGGCGGCGTTACGAGAATTATGCAAGCCGGCGCGGCGTCAACAATTTCACGTAACATTCAACAAAGCAACTATATTCATTTGAATATTTCAGATCTCAGAGAAATGAGAAGTCCGTAAAAAGTACAGATTCGAAACGAAGTAGACTAAAAGCATTTCGTTAGATATACCAAAGTGAAAGTTTACTAAATGTACTCGTACATTTACATTACTCGTATATTAACATATGTGAAAAAAGTATGCACTATGCATAGTTAAAATATATATACACCTTCATTTCTGTATAACGATACAAAATTATAGAATGTAAAAGCTGTAGACCTCTCCAAAGTAATAAAAATAGTGTATATACATACGTACACATTCAAAACACATAAACCTCCGTTTGATTTTGTCAAGTTAAAGGGTCTCCATTACTCCTATAACGTATTTATTAATACCTATATGTAACAATCAACCAGTGTGTTTAACATAACATACGTGTTATATTATACAATAATATATAACATAAATTATCAAATTATGGTGCGAACATTTCTGTGCATCCTTATTAACATACATTCACGTAAATCCGCCCCAAAATTACAATCAGGAATATTATATAAAATCTACGTGCGTGGCGTATTAAAACATATTTTAGCGCGTGTTTTACAGTATTCCTAGATACTCGAATTTAAACAATTCTACATTTAAATGTAATACAGCTTTTCATTAAAATAGGAACTATGTATAAAACTAGTAACCTTTTTACATATTATTTATGTACAATATTTCCAACGTTAATCTTCATCATCCAATATCGTATAGTAGAAAATTTAATGAAACAACTTTAGGACGAAGTTTAATACTTATTAGTACTTGCGAACAAAAATTTAAAATCTACAATATCTAACTAATGAAATCCTCCACGCAATTGTCCAGAAGTTAAATGTAGCAAAGTTTCAGAAGGAAAGGAAGTTTTCTGAAAGTTTGCCTAAGAACTGAATTTAAACTTAAACATTTGAATTAAATCTGCATTGAAATCGTCTCATACTAGTAGGAACTAAAACGACGATATGAAAATACGTTTTTTAATATCGAAAAAGCGGTGGTGTTAGAAAATAAAAATATATTAATAGACATACATAACTCATAGGTACTTAGAAATTAACCTATCTTTTAGTATCTTTTCGCGGATTTATTTCGATTTTTGGTAAGCACAATTTTATAAAATGCACTTGTTGCGCTGTCTGTAACATGTACTTATATAATGACTTTGACTCTCTCGTAACCATGATTGCTTTAAGGCATTCAAAACTACGAACGAAATAATCAAAATAAACCTCTGAAAAAAAATCTTACGTTATACATATTTAAAATGTCTTCAGATCCTGACATAAGGGGTCATCCATAAAGTACGTCACACATTAAGAGGTAGGGAGGGGGTCGATGAAGTGTGACATTGTGTGACAAGGGGATGGGAGGGGTCATAAGTATCGTGACGTTACATTTAAAAATCTTATACCTAAGTGTTAAAATATCAATTATTTTGTTAGCGAGTTCACATTTGCTCTACTGGTATCGTGCGCCGCTAAGTTTCTAACATCCATTAATATACCTAATTAATAATCTATAGTTTAGTTATTTTTTTTTCAAAAGGTTGACTTAATATTGATAATTTTTTAATTTTTTATTGGAAATAGAACTAATTTGGAACTGTTGTTTAATTTAATATTTATGGACGTATTATTGCAAAATATGTGACGTCACACCAGGGAGGGAGGTGGTCTCACAAATGTGACAAACTGTGACAAGGACGGGGGAGGGGTCAAAAAATCATGAAATTAGTGTGACGTAATTTATGGATGACCCCTAAAATACCTAGATAGACAATATGTATGAAACTTGGGACTCCATAAAGTCCGAGTAAGATAAAATACCCGACTCTTTGACAGCTGATAATCAATTCCAATTCTAAAATAAACAAAGACCCTGTTACTTTCAGACCGACTTTATAGTAGGAGCTGCTGACACGCTTTAGAAAAACATTTATGTATATTTTTATTTATGAACTTCTATTATATTAATGTTAGTAGTATATTTTAACATAAAATTGCTACTTATAACTTATAATGCATATTATTGTTTGATTTAAAAACAATTTACTTACTTGCTATAACCCTTATATACTGTAGCATATGAGCCCTCGCCGAGTTGCTCCAGCTTTATATACGCTTCGGACTTGCCGAACGGGGAATCACCCTGCCAACAATAGATACAACAGATATTAATAATAAAATATATTCATAATGAGCTACTGGTATAAAAGATAAAACAGAACCACTTAAGACCACACTTAACCGCAAACTGTATGATTTCTTTTTTATTGCAGATGCAAAATGCAGATGACGTGCTTCTGTGATAAAAATATAAAGTAAAAATCGTGCAAAAGCAACGGCAGTTCGTTGCTCCGTTGTGTGCATTGAAAAGATTATAAAATTAGTTTTATATCCTTTAATGAAGATATATTAGGCATATATTAAAATTTTTAATAAAAGTACCTATTACATAAAATATGTCAGGGTGTGACAAACAATTGTTTTTATGCTTAGAACTTTTTAGTATGAATGATCCCACAACGTGAATATTTTAACTTTATTTAGATTTAGAGTAAATAATGAATTCATAGTATTCAATATTTTTAATACTGAAATTACATATACCGTCTCCGTTCCGTCGTGGGTAATGAAATAATATTTCCTTAAATTAAACTTTTGAAAAATATTTCTGTATAAGTAAATAAAAAAAACATGTAACTACAAAATTAAAATTATGGTAATGGCAACTTAATTATATCTAGAATTAACACTAGATATCTACTCAGGAGAAGCCACGGTGCACAAGTTCGTTCTTATTCATTTCATATATTATGTATAATAAGTTAAATTATTTATATTTTCTTATCCAGGATTTACTCCATCTGTTTTAGTTTCTTATTCGTCCTTCAGAGAACAATAAATATCAATCAATAGGTCGTATATTTCGAGAGCACAAAGAGAGAAAATATAAAGGCACAGAGTCCGTGCGGAACGTAGCGGCACTTTATTATCGCGTGGTGTATCCAGTATCCACAGCAGTTGTTTATAACGATTAGCGTCTATCGTGGAGCACTCTACAATACCAGACCATTGTGTGCGAAAAAAATGTATCGAAACTACAAGATTAACAGATTCGTTTATTTAGAATAAAATATTTCAATATACTAAGAAAATGTAGAAATTATCATTCTTTTATATTTCAGTGTAACTCCAAATTAGTGTTATGTAAAATACTGTAGGTAGCTTTTTGTAACAAGTAGACTATGTGGAGGGCTCTTAAAGATTGGCCCTCTGAGCAATAAATAAAACAATTAATAGTTTTTGAGTCGTATTGCTTATGCTGTAACGAAATGGATATTTTCCTCGAATTAACAGGATACTTGTAGGTACTATGCATTATTTATATACGACAGACATAGAGCAGAGATAGAGCATACTATTTTTATCACAAAGAAAAGTATAAAATTGTTGTATTTCTGTTGATTTTTTTTTAGTTTTCTAAGGGGTTGAAATAAAACCTAGTTCACTGATCGCTTAAAAAAGTAAAACGAAATTAGTAATTTTTGAACTTTGTAATCAATATCAAAAAATAATTTATACTAATATTCATTTAAGAAAAATTAACAACTCAAGAATACAAAGTTCCTTTAAATTCATTTAAAAATAAGATCAAATTCATGACAAAACCTACTTGTGCGTGCTTAGTTTTATCTTCAACGAATTATTTAACTGCCGCTTACATCGTTTCGCTTTCTTCCAGCGCCTGTCTAAATATTTGACTTAACTAATGTTATACGGTTTGTTACGGCAGTTGGCATGCGGGATCTGGCGCTATGTGGAAATAGCTGTTCTATACCTTTCTCTCAGTAAATAATTATACTATGACGAGAAAACATCTAAGTTGAATTTCTTTGTTTAACTCTTTCAGGTTTGGTGGTCAGTTTTCTAACCACTTATTCTCGGTGGTTTAAAATATATTTACATGCCATCTATTGATAATGTGCTTTTATATTATATTTTTAAAAGTCATTGGTAACAGTGTGTTGCGAAACTTTGAGGGTTAGGCGCGACAGTTATGTATTTTCAACAATTTGAAAAAGTAGTGGAGTGTTATTTTTTCAACTAAACATTTTAAAATTCGATAAAAAAGGTAAGAGTGTTTATTATGATATGAGTTCTGCATTTTACTATTATTTAGCATTACTTCAATTGATTTATGATAAAAAATAAACTTTATCTGTAACATTTTTTTGTCAATAACCTAAACAATATGGTGGTTAGTTAACTAACCACCGTGGCTGTAGTAGGTATTATTTTAATCGTTTTATAGATGAAATAGTTAGATGTAATTATAAGTTATTCTTCAGAATGTCGCGGGTGCTGAATGAGTATAACATATACGAAGACCTTTTAGAAAATACTCCTTCAGATGGTGAGAGCGTATGTAGACTGGAACCAGATGAAGAATACAATGATGGACCACAAACTGTTATGGTGCTCGGTGACACACCCTCAAAACTAAAGACGGAACTTGATGATGAATTTGCCTCGGATGAGACGTACCTTTATCAAATTTTGCTAGTTCTTCAGATAGTCAGCCTATTACGACTGTTTCAACAACATCAAATGAAACGGTTGTAGCGGAACTGAAGTGGAAGAAGAATTTCAGAATGGAAGAACCTAGTGAGTTTACAGGAGGTGAAGATATTCCAAATCATATAATAGATTTTGATAATGTCACGCCTACACAGCTATTTTGCTTTTTTCGGTCAGAGGATCTAATTGAAATACTTTTCTTTCAAACGAAACTGTATTATATCTGGAACCCCCACTACGACTGAAGAAATAGAAACATTTCTTGCTCTGAATCGCGGTTCTAAAGTGAAATAATAAAAGATCAGTTTATATTCTTACTGGAATTATTTAGATTTGACAAAAATGGGTGTTGTTTCTCGTAGAGAACGCAATGGAGACACGATTGAAGAAACTTGTCCTGAAGCATGATTGAAGAATGTGATGCGGTACAGAAGGAAGAATTGTACTTGTGCCATAGACACAAAGCCTCATAAATGGTGGCATCGAATTTTGTATTTTCTGGACTGTTCTGTTATATTCTCCTTTTTATTGCATGAAGAACTCCAGAAAAACATTAAAGACTCGTAGAAGTGCGTACCAAGGAATTCTAGCACCAATTCAGGCGAAATACCGCAAGCCAAACTCTATACATTCCCTAAATAGCTCTGCATCATCTTCCCTTCCCCTAGTTGTAATAAAACACCATAAGCTATCAATTCCATCAGAATTACTCACGGAAATCAATATGCATCACCCATAGCGATCTACTTCACAAAGATGCGTGAAATACAGCACTAAAAAAGTCCAGCACCTACTGTATGGCAACCTGTAAAGTGTATCTTTGCATCCGTGAAGATAAAAAAAATTTTGACTTTCAGAGGAAACAAGTAATTTATATATTTAGCATGTAATAATTTTTTTCTTTTTCATTCTTGTTTCGGTTATTTTACGTGTCCATCGTCACGGTGGTTAGCAAACTAACCACCTAATACCCTAAAAGCCTTATGACGGATTTTCGTCAAATATTTTTTTTCTTAATATTTAAACCCTCACTAAGCAAATTTACCAATTGTTTTATTTATAACGTCAGCGTTATAAAAGTGTGCCTGAAAGAGTTAAACGCTTTATTTTCTTGTCAATATAATATTATATATTATACATAAATGTACTACGTGAGTAAAGCCGTAGTAATAGTTGGCGATAAAATAAATACTACGTTGTTCTTATCGCTTAAAACCCGTCATTTTACAATTTATTTTTTCGGTTTAACTTCAGTTGTCGACGACAATGACTACGGCTAAATCGATTTTATGGGCGGCAGTTTTATTTTCCAAATAGTCTGTAAATGGCGATTTAAAATGTTTAAAATATTTGCTATTGTCACTGAAAGGATTGCTCTTATTTACTTACTTTAGAAATCTTTAAACATTTAATCGTTTAAGAAAAACTCACAAATGGGTTAGTACGTTTTTTAAATTTTCGTATTATTTTTAACTATGGGACACAATAAAAATAAAAACTTCATACTTTGACACAAGCACAACAAAGTGATGATAAACATTATCAAATTATTACAACGCGTAAATATTACAATACCAGAATATTGCTTTATGGTGTCTTTTACAGACTTCGAATACTTACAAGATTGTGTAATTAAAATAGCAGGACCGTGCCAACTTGTATTGATTGTTACACTTCTATTTTATATTTTATACATTACACATACTTCATTAAATAAGCCAACCAATTTCTAAGATATGATCAATTTAGTCGTAAATAGTTAATATATTTAGAAATACGTACAATGTACATAGATATATTAGGTTTGTATATATAGTAGAAGTTATTATTTTTAGAAAATATATAACAACTCACGGTTGACAAGTCAAATCTATCAAAATATATACACACTAGCAATACCCACGGCTCCGCCCGCGTTCTAAGGACGCAAGTGTGGTTTCATTTCTAACCTTCTTTTCGTATTTTTTCAGAGATGAGTTATTTTCCTGCAGTAAAAAATATCCTATATATTGGCCGGGTAACCAGCTAACATCATACCAAATTTCATCCAAATCCGTCCAGTTTTCTCGTGATATGGTCACAGACAGACAGACAGACAAGAATTCTAAAAATAATAGATTTGGCCTCTATTTCGATTATAATGTCTATTTCAATTAGATTTTCCAAAAAATATTCAATGTTCAGAATCGAATACGTTAGAAGTTTATTATATGTATGCAAGATGATATACATTATACGAGTACATATTATATGGTTAGCTTTGGCATGTTGGTGGAGGCGAGCACTTCCCACGATTAAGAATTTGCATTCAGTATAAAATTGCAAAAATATGGTACATAGAGCAGGTATTTTGTACATTAGCACACAATGCATAATGGTCACATTCGTGTTTCACTTTCCGACGTCCTATGCGAAGTGGTATCAGAGATTTCATTGTGTACATACTATTTACGCGATTTTAATAAGACACTTCGCACCTTATAAGGGTTTATGCTAAAGCAATGCTTCTTTATATGCAAATATTTTTTGAATGCCTTTAAATGACCGACGCGTTTGCTACTGAATACACAGATGAAAAATTTAGGTCGTATTCATACTTCAAGCCTTTGGATCGTTTGTAGCTTTTATTTTATCAAAGCACACAAATAAATAACTCTTAACGTTATAAATATGATAAGACAGTAAATCTTTATAATCTTATATATCGCTCGGCATCGATCAAAGTCAATTTTTGTTTCTTTTTGTATTCATCCTTATGGCTTCATCGAGCGAACAGAAGCGTCATTATTCTTATACCTCTCACGGGACCTTTACGAGTGACCGCGCTGGCACATGCCTTGCTAAATGATCCACGAACATCTCGGCAGCTACGTGGTTTATACGACAGAAAAGTGTACTAAGAAAAGCCATATTTTCTTCTAGATATTTTTATGTGAAACATGTGATTTTACTTTATTCATGTTTTTTTCTTAATGTGAGTTAATAAATGTTATAGTAAATCAAAATGCTTTAAAAGCTTAGTAATAAATAAATTAGTTAAACTCACCCCAAAGGCACTAAACCGTTTGGTTCGTCTGCTAGAATGGTCGTGTGGTCCAAGGAATGCCTCAGATTTGGGCCTGGGAGGTCGTTTCGGCCTCATCACCACCCTCGCGTCCTCCCTCGCTCCTTCGTCTAAAAGCTTCGAATCTGAAGACACTGATAGCTGTCTCCTGACACGGTACTCCCCGTTACCGGCACCGCCACTCCACTCTAAAACAATATTGGATATGATATACCGTACTTAAATATATTCTGTAATAGCATTCCCAAGGCGCGCGAGCACTTAGGGATATTAAAGTTTTTAATTTCTGTATTTTCTTTACTAGGTTTCGGTTATTTAATGAAAAGAACTTTATGATGTTAGCTAATATTTAAAATGAATTAATTAAATGTATGATATTTCTATTTCATTTATTCGCAGTTACTTTTCAAGTTAAAAGTTGTCGAATGATATTAAATTTTACGTAATCACTTTACAGCTTGAAAGATCACTTTGAAAGCTTCCATCGAAGCTTACGGTTTAAATCTCTTTTATGGATACCTAAATCAACAGTAAAAAATGAGTAGCTAAGCGATTATAGTCGAACTTATTTTCTCAGCGTCGTCAATATCTTGAGTGCTACCCGTTAACGTCACAAAGGCGCTATCACTCGTTGTAAGCACAGAGTGTATAAATCATTGAAATCGGTTGTATCATACAAATCGATTATGAAGACAATCGATCAAATCGGATAAAAATGGGGGATTTGGTCGGAGAAATGTTTTGATTTATAGGTAGCAATTTTTTGCCACGTCCTGGGAAATTGCGTTATTATTCCTAAAAGTAATGAACATTAAGGTTTTATGTATGTAAGTATTCATGTTATTTACTGATAACAAAAGAAAACGTTCATTTTATATATTTATTTAAAACGTACAATAGTCAATAGTATTATCAATTGAAACTAATTTAACAAACGAAATATAAATATTTTAAATTTTGTAAGACATATTTCTCATTATATTTATTATCTGTAAACATTTGAATTAAAAATATTAATAAATCGTTTGTTGCTAAAATATATTCATTTAGATAGTACTTAACTAATAATTTAGACAAAAGCTGTTCTAGTTAAACCATTATATAGTTAACATACAAATTATATTTTAGGGCATTTTTTTTTAGTTTACTATATAACCATTATATAGTAAACTAAAAAAATATCCTAAAATAAATTATACAACTATGGACCATACAAATATGCAAATTATTTTTAATGAATTATAGCTTTTTAGCTCAAAGTTATTCTGGATGTAAAGCAGCATTATATAAAATGTATCAAGGTCTTTTCTGTAGAAACATGAGTATTACTAAAAGTTACTTCTACAATATTTTAGAATAAAAATAATATATGAATAAAAACCTCATTTAATTAAAGCTGCCGTTACTTAAAACCCAGAACACGCAATAATCTATGTCATAATATAAGTAGGTCACAGGAATATAGTACGGGTGTGGCTGACAACCAATAGGGGGGATGTGGGAATTCCGCACCTTTTCAAAGGATATAATTTGTAATACCGACTCAACATAAAGTGCTATTACTTATTATTAATGCGTGTTATACACAGCGCACAAAGTGATTAAAAGTTATTGTTCTGTTCTGGCATATTGGAATAGACTCTCAGAATTATAATATTTTACAAAGGATCTATAATATGTTTGTATATAATAATTTATAAACAAGTATGAAACTGAGTTATTTATTAATTTAAACAGATAAAGCGGTCAAAAGAGTTGTATAGATTAAATAAAGGTCTTATCGTATTATAAGCTCTTTTTTAATAAAACATTTTAGTTTAAACTTTTTAGTTTCACTTACACTTTTAGTTGGAAAATTTGACTGATATTTTACTCGATCAAAGAGTTTCCCTAAATACCTATTACAACAGTTAAGTACAAAACAATGAAAGAAGTAATTATTAATTTAAAATAATTCGTCAGCTTTGTAAATGATTCACGCCACTTATATCGTCAACATAACGGCGTTTTACAAGAAATGCCGAACGGATTATAATTATACTTTACAGTTACATAACTAAGGAAAGCTATTTTTAGTTGCAGTCATATGTTCATAAAAGTTGAGTTTTAAATATGTAGCTTTTGTACCAAGAAGACCTATCATAAAATAAGACTCATTTAGTACCATTCATACGAGCATTTCGTGTATAGAAGCATGTTTTACGATCACGGTCTTTGGCATTCGTTTTGATGCGCATGTCATACTGACTTGCGGGTTCGGTGGTATATCATAATTCATAACAGAAAATAAAAATGTTTATAGAGCCCTAAAGTCCCCGTCAATTTTATCGCCTCATTCGTTTTTGGTATTTCCATAATTAAAATGGACGTCAGGACATTGAGGTGTCATTTGTCAATTCATCTATAATTGAGGGCTGAAAGCTTTTGTTATTAAATAACGACAGTAATTGTGTTACTAAATTTAAAAAATAGAATATTTTTAGAGCTTTATTATATTTTTCTAGCGACTGGTGTCTACCGAATGGCTTGCTGCAAGAGTGCTCCCTGCCTTTAAAGTTTGTAGCACAAAAAATGAAGGACTTTCATACGAACTTGCGAGAGCCCAATTTCATCTTTGTATGTCAAGCGGTTTTCGATACTTTGTGATGAGTAACCTTTCGCTTTCATACATTAAGTTTTTCGTATAAGAAAAAAAAGATAAGCACAATTAATTAGTTAAATTTCAAAATTAGATATATACTTTTTAAGTTTTTACAAAAAAATAATCTAAATCCCTAAACATCAATATTTTGAACCACAGTCCATCTTACAATTAGTGTTCGTACTATATCAACAGCGTTCTACATAGGTATTTACATATTTCAAGGCAGTTTATAGCAACAGATTAGGTACATTAGCATAACAAGATCCCAATTAGTATTAAATAGTAGATACACAGCTGTACCTTTAGTTATCGTTCAATTTCATAATTCGATATCCCGAGTTTCGCACCTTACGTAATTTAATTAAGAGCTCAATTATCTCCGAGTAGAAACTGAATTACTAGTGAGACTCACTTCCTGAAACTACTCGGGAAGGTAAATAGCTGCATTATTAGTTTGTTTGTTAAAATTAAAATATTTAATTAAAATATTCTGATTCAATCTCTACATTATATATTTATTAGAAAATCTTATTAAAATAGTCATTAATCGATACATAGCCGAATCTATGGTTTTAGAACTTTTGTCTGTCTGTTTGTCTGTAACCGCGTCAAGACAAAGTTTTGAATAAAATTTGGTATGATGATAGATACCCCTGTCAAAATATAGGATGTTGCTATTGCAAGAAAATATCTCATTTTTAAGAAACTCTTACTAAATGCAAAAACGTACTTAGTAGGTACATAATTTAAAAAACTATAAAAATAAATAGTAAAATTATTAAGGATAGTTTAATTTCATAACGTTCTTCCCTATTTTAAAGCAAACATTGTCTCAAACGCAGACAAAAGATAAACCGAGTTCGTAACCAAGGGTGGTGACATGTAGACTTGTAGAGTTCTGTCCGAAACATAAATACACTTCATATCTCTTGTTTATTCACAGTACTTTGATACTCCCTTCCCGTTACAGATGATATTTACTCATCGTAAGTAGAATGAGATAATAGACATCAAAATAGTTAATTTGGTTAATGATAAAACAAACTGTGACAGTCTCAATTGAAACTTGTATCTCAAGTTCCGTATCAGGAATTATATACGTTTAGTAATTTTAATCTTAATTTACGTTTTGGTTGGTATGAACACCAACTTCTTAATTAGGCATAAATATTTATAATATGTATAGTTGTGCAAAACAAACGAAATATTAATTTGATAAACAAATAAGAAGTTATTCATAGAAAAACTACAACAATCAGAATGTGGTTATTATATTTTAATACTAAAAACTTACACGAAGGTCTTGATAGTACTGATCAAATACATTGCGATAACATCATAATTAAGATGATTATGCTATAAAGAAAAATATAAATCTGTAATTAAAAAATATATTTAAATCTCGACAAAATAGGACATGTTATTAATCGTTCAATCATTAAAGTGAATTACTTTTTTATACGCAAACTCCCTTTCTACTTTCCTGTGAGCCCTGACTTTATAAATTACAAAAAATATAAGCTTAATTGAATTTATGTGACAAACATCTTTATAAAAGTTTGGATTTCACTGAAGCTTTACTTTCAACTCCTTTGTTAACGAACAAAAAAACCCAGGAGAACTAAGAGCTGTTACCGCCAACTGCTAAGAACCGACAATCCGATTAAAAACTGAAGTAGTTTTAAAATTCAACTCTCGCCGAGCTTTACGATGGTGTATAAATATTTATATAGACGGTTTATTTACATGTGTCAAGCCCATAGCTGATGTAAGCAAAGACAGCGTGGTCGCGACATTGTTTGTATACACAGTACATCTGAACAATTAAATATCTTGTTTTACATTTCCATTTTAAATCTCACTTAAATTGTATTTTATAATTTAATGTAGTCTAGAAGATCATCACAACTAGATGTGAGTGAAAATCATCTTCGGAACTTTTTACCCAAGTAGTATTTTAATACTCTTGCAGCCTCAATAGCTATCATTTAAGCACCATTTTTCCACCATATGACTGCTTTAGTAAGTAATAAAAATATAGGAATTGTCTGAATATCATTTTACTATTGTCTGTATATACTTATTCTTTATTTCCGGTCTGGTCGTTCCATATCCTGGTTTATCCTATATTTTGGTATGATGAAAATTTTCTTAATTTTTTATCCTCTTTAAATTCAGTATAAAATAATTCGTTCGAATTCTATCTTCCATCATAACATATTCTTGATTGCACAAAAAATGATATAAAGAATGAAAAAAAATTAAAATTTATGTTCAGATGAACTTATAGCGAGATAGTATAAACGTAATCAACAGTTATCATTGGATTCTCAGATACATTTAACTTTTAAGCCTATTATCCCGATAATGATCATTCAACATGCAAATTGCAGTCCCGCAGTATGTTTGCTTACATTGGATAACAATTGAAGCAATTAACTAAGAACTATTGACATCGTTATATCATATTGCATAATACTAACATAATTTTTTTTGCTCTATCTGTCAAAGTGTGATAATCGATCATAATATTGTAATATTAGTACGCTCTAAATCTAGAAGATAAGATAGCAAAGGAACTGATTACGCCACCATTGGCAGACTCCGCGCTACGTAATGGATTTTACTGAAGCCTTCTAATTAGTTAGGCAAGAGCTTACAGTGCTGCATTACGTTTGCGTTCTTTCGAGGATAAATACTATCATCTACTACTATCTAGGATTGGCTATTTGACAATACGTTAAAAATAGAAATTAATCATAATATCTGTGTTAGTGGTTTAGTGCTAACATGTTTAGATGCAGATCCGGAGGTCCTGAGTTCGAGGCAAGTTTAGCTATTAAGTTATTCTCTAAAGTCTCAATAAATTCGCAGTAACAGTCCAAAATTAGGAAGTTGTGCTTGTGGATAAAGTTTAATTAAATATTACCCCCGTGACTCAGAGAGCATTTAAATCGTCGTGAATGATTCGCCTTATCTCTTACCAGTCGTGTTGAATTGTCATCTCAGTTGTAGTGAGATTGATCACCGTGGCCGAAGTCGGTCAGGTGGACATTATAATATTTTCATGTACAATTTAGTCCACATAATATATTATATTTTATTTGCGATTTCGTTTAGCTTCCATGTAGATATGGGTGAGGAGTATACCCAAAATACAATAAATCCATCAAAACATGTTCGTAGATAAGGTTTTTGCAGTATTACAGTATAATACATAATGCTATAAATCCTAATGCGACGAACATACCTATTTTACTATTTAGCCGAGAACAATTTTACTTTATTGATGGGCAATTATTATGTTTTGCAATAACAATCTCAGTTAAAGTCATCAATATAATGGGGCACTAACTTTACGAGTAAGTACCGCGTTACTATCCAATTAAATCTGTCTGAGCCCAGTGCTATTCGGTAAGGAATTTCACTAACTAGATCCTAATTATAATTAAAATTTTCAAACGAAATGCTATAAATTCAATGCTGAATCACACGTTAATAAAATACAGATCAATAAAAAGAATCAAAAGAAAACTAGGAAACTATAACAAATACGAGGAAGTTTAGTATAAAGCAATATTAATATTTAACATACAATCATTCTAGTCATAATTATATGAAAGAGAAACAATATATTTTACTTATTGAACGATATTTCCTAGAAGTAATAATTGTACATTCTCAATACAGCTCTCAGCGAAACAAGCTTAATGACACTACCGTTTCGAATACCTGTGGGATTCTCCTTTGCAATTTTCCTGGCAAAAGGTTTAGATTGCAACACGGAGTTATTTAAGGAATTATATGTGGAGCCTGCGATACATCATAACTAAGTTTATCAGCGTGCTGCGGTTAGTAAGTACGAAGGTCGGGGTGTTTAATATCACACATGTTGTGGTACATAGTTCGCTCGTTAGAGTTATGCATGACAAACTACTTAAACCTGTTATGTCAACCTTATACTACGAAAGGTATTTTTTTTTTTTTCAATTGACTTACATTTCACGGATGTAACTTTATGTAACGAGATCAACAAATAATATATTGGGGAAGAAATCATGTCAATCTTTGTTGTTGGAAGGACTAAACAAGAAACAAAACTATTACAATGTTAAAAAATAGTCTTGAAACTACTACACATTTTTAATTATAAATGTTGATAATTTTGTCAAACACTTAAACGAATTTTAACTAACCACCAAACAAAGGAAATTTTCCGCGTGACGCGGATAATTCTTATATTATATTTTGGCAAACTTTTCATCTTGTTTCCTGCATTTAACTTCATAAATACTACGTGGCAAAAAATAACAAATACACTATATATAGCAAAACAATAGTTAGCTATAAATATATTTTATCCTAACAAAGCGGAAACAAAAAGTTGGGCAGTTCAATGTCTGATTGCAAACTTTTATTTCCACTTCACACAAGAACTTCAGCAGTTATAAGTGCTCTCACCATAATGGGATTCCTTATCGTTAGGTATGTTGCCGTTGGGCTCTAGTCGGTCGAGACACTCCTCGGAGTATCCGTTGTAGGGTAGTTTGCCGCGCGCGCCGCCGCCACCGTTTTGCCGACCTCGACACTCCCCTTCAACTTCTGATTCGTCTTTTGTTGCTGTAACAAATATTTTTAGTTATTTTAATATCTATCGAAGCTTTTACCTACTTCAATCTTTATACTATTATTTTTCACATTTTTATATAAGACTAGCGCGAGAAGGTTTAAAAGGTACTTCATCTTTTAAGCCTTCTCTGGACTTCCACAAATAATTCAAGATCAAAATTAGCCAAATCGGTCCAGCCGTTCTCGAGTTTTAGCGAGACTAACGAACAGCAATTCATTTTTATATATAAGATAAAAATCCTTCCTAATCTGGGGGGAATATTTACTTTTAAAAGGTTATTGTAGTCTGTACCGATATCTTTTTATTAAAAATAACAGTTATAAACGTTAAATAAATTTAAATATTCGTTTTTATGAAACGAACCTAGGTATTTTAAGATTTAAGATGGCACAAAGCACTTAAGGAATAATAGACCTCTCCATTGTGCACAAAGTTATAGAAAGCGCCTATAAAATCCAGACATATCTGACAATAAAACCCATCAAATGCATATCGTTGTGGGTATAGAGTATAGACCCCATTTGAAAGGTGTACTATTATTCAACATCCATTTTTCTACCATAGATAAAATTATTTCTAGTTCTTTGATAAATACAACTATATTTTGATAAAAAAGATTAAATTATATTGCAGAGGTGAAACAACGCGCATAAGAAGAATAATATGAACATATTATATGTATATCTAAATGCAAGTTCTTACTGAAAGTTTGGACACTTTAAGCAAAGAAAATCAACTGAGAACCTCAAAGTAAACGCAAGTGAATTCAGATTGTCTACGAATTTCACAACACAATTCGAGACAAATTGCGCAGCTTATCTTTTGTACCCGAGTGTCGCTCGTCTGACATTGGACAACCGATTTTCTGAAACACAACGGATATCATGAAGGCAGCTGACGTTGTCAGCTGCAATTAGAACCCAGTTCAAAAGAAGTCTTCGCTATTCACCTGATATAATTCTCTCTCCGACACATTAATTAAGTATAGCGAACACGAGTAAACTGCCACTCCCAATGGACTAGTGGGAAACAGATTGCTTTATTAAAATATCCCAGTGTCAACACAAGCGATAATTTGTGCAAACATTTTTCGAGTAAATATGGTTAAAAAACAATAGAGTATGGATATTTTCCGGGTGGGATTATGGGATTAGAGTCGAATCGTGCTAAGGCACGTGCGCAGTGGACGCGATAAGACTGTCTTACCGTGTGGGAGAACAATGGGCGTGTATGTATGCGTGCCAATAATACTAGTTCCGTTCTGACGAGAATCGAGATGCAATTAGATAGATTTCATTGTTTCCTTATATTCAAGCCGCTCCCGATCTCGGAACAGATTTTATCATTGCAGCTGATGAATATTGGTTTCCTTGTGTCATATTTAACGTATTAATTACAACCGCCTGTAAATTCAAGCTGTTACTTAATAGGGTTTCTTTTATTAATAAGCACCAGAAACAGGTTTACAGTAATAAATAATTTTGAACGAATATTTTGACATGGGTACGTATTCATACATGTTACGTAAATACTTGTTTAGTGTAACAGACGACAAAGCTTATTATTTTCTTGGTAGATTAAAAAACTATTTATAGGCACATATCTATAAAATAAAATGACGTTTTGTCTTGTCAACTGTCAGTACATATATTTAAACTTGCTTACTCAGAGCTCCTTATTCCGATTTCGCTAATTCTTTTTTTGTTGTGTTTGTTATTGTCAGGAGAAGGTTCTTATAAAAGAAAAAATAAGAAAGTTGTGCGGAAAATTAAAAAATCAACGGCGTTTGACGTATCATGTTATGACCGTTGCCATGGTGCGTGTAATGGTGATTCATATTATAATCAAGTCATATATATAGAGGGCGGTGCAAAGTAAATATATACAACACTAGGCTAGGGACGAACCCGAGCGAAGCGAGGGTGAGCTCCTAGTTTGTGTTATAAATTATAATACTAACTATTGAATAAAGATTGAAAAACATAACTAAAATATTAAAAAAAAACTTATACTTATTATTATTTTTTTTTCCAACATATAAACAAACAAAACAAATAGTAATACGTTATTTCTCAATGAGAAATATTCTAATATTGACTCACTCTGTGGTGTTGTGGCTATACGTGACTCACAAACTCGGAAACTATTTGATCTAAGGTCAAAACACATAATGTTAATGGTTTACTGCTGCAAGTATTTCACACACTTTATTACTATTTATAAACATTTAAGAGTCGTATATAAATTCTAGATACCACAATGTAAATTGCATCCATCAAATTCAATGACGACACATTTGGCTCAGTTGGTAGTGACCCTATTTTCTGCGCCAGCGGTCGCGGGTTCGAGTCCCGCTGGGGGCATTCATTTGTAGAGCACGAATATTTGTAATCTAATCATGGATGTTTACTGTTTATATATTTATAATATGTATGAATTTAAAATTTATATATGTGTAGTATATCAACTATCTGGTATCCGTAACACAAGCCTCGTAGCTTACCACGGAACTTGATGGCGCTGCTGTAATAATGTCCCCAGCATATTTATTTATTCAAATATCTACACATGTACAAAACAAATCATCACTTTGTTTTTTAATTATCTAGGTTCTATTAGGTTTTATGGTTCTGAAAGAAGTTGAATGTAAATATTTTTTTCAATTTTATTATTATTTTCTATGTTCTATGTATGTAATAAGAAGAAGTTTACAAATTAGAAGACCATATATTTAGTTCACAATGTCTCCTATTTCAAACTAAAAAGCTATTTAATTGCGTTAATAAAATATTATCTTTACGAATGAATCTAATCCAAGACCCTCTGTGGAAATAAATTTATAGTCCAATAAACTAGAAACAATCGTTAAATCTGATATTAGAAAGGCAATATAGAGAGTCAAAATCGACCAATAGCTGTCTAATAATATAAAATGTGTAAGAAATACAGCGTTGTGCATAAGGTGTCTTGTTGCGGAAATGAATCGCATGACCAACGACCTTGCAACGACGATGGTTTCGCTCGTAAATATCAAAATACAATCTGTTATACTGTATACTTTACATTACTGTAATTCTACACGCTACTTTTAATGAATCGAAGTTTACTTATGAGTCACATTGAAGCTGTCTAAGTTACAGTTTTCAACTTTTTATTTTGAAATCATTTTTAAGATGCAATATATTTTTAGACATATCTGTATATTAATTTGTTTAAGTTTTAAGTCTTTGTCTAATGTTATGATAAAATTTATTCGGAATAAGATTATAAAATATCAGGCATCATGAAATCTAAGGAAAAGTAAAAATTAGTGAAGAATGTTAAAAAAAGTCTTGATAAAAATAATATTAACATGAAAGAGGTTATATTAAAATTTAACAATACGTAATTTCATTAGTTTTACGTAAAAAGTATTTATTGAGGCTAAAATATGTATTCATTCATTCATACATCGATCCATTCAAGTTATTCGGCATAATAATGAGATTTAGCACGGCCATAAATTTCGTGATTCATCAAACGTGTAAATTACGTACACTTGAGAAGAATTTATCATTATATTTCACACAATTTATCATTCGAACATTCATTCTATGGGCTCGCATCATGTTGTTGTTTAACGTCATTTGCGATTATGTCTATAAGAATAAACTTTTTTGATAGGCCTAGTAGGTATATTTCAGTTTCAGTAAAATTTATTATTTTGCCTGTATTTATTACGTATTACGGTATTTTGGTAGCGATATTAGTCATTTAACATCGTGACCTGCATTTAGCTTTGTATCTAAAACCCAATAGGGACCTACTTACAAGAGCTTTCATGAACAGTGCAATTGAACAGTGCAGAAACTTATGCAGTACCTAATGCATCGACAAGTCAGCACTTCGAAATGGTAAGAAGTAGTCCTTGCTTTTGACCTCATCTAGGAGGTGGTGTGATTTTTTCACGATATCGGTTACAGTGTGTAGGTAAAATCTTTACAATGCTTATAATCATACATAGGTATATGAAACGGTTATTCTTTAATCGGTATGATTATATCAGCTAATTTTATGTAATAAGCTGTAATTATTAATGTTATAAATAATACCAAGACCGTATCGATAATAATATTAATATTATATTTCAGGTTTTGCGTCAATCACTACACAATGTTCCTAGGTATAACACCTACATACATTTCATAATGTCGAACAGATACATATATATGTGTTAGGTACACAATAAGAAAATTACATTAATATAGTAAAGTATCACGTATCCCAGATCAACATAAATTTAACCTAATCTATTAACATATTCTCTATCATAGTTAACTCTAATACACTCGACCACAAGTTATTATATTAGCGTAACTGAAATTGTCTGTAGTGTTTGCATATATCGTAATCCGTCACAGGCAAACTGACGTGCAAATAATGATAATTTAACTTAGAATACTAGTCCAATGAATGTTAGACGTAAAGCTCCTCATTCTATCACTCAACATACTATATATTATTTAATATTTTATTTTTAAATGTTTCTATAATCTTCATAACATGGCGAAAACATTTATTAATATAACATATGTATTTATTAATTAGTAGCGCTATATTTTCCATGGAAAACTAGGCTAAAGCTCTCTGTAACAGACGTTTACATTACAATCTGCGGTTACGCCCGCTGGGGTATCATACATAAGTTTAGTAATTATGTCCTATTAGAGAAAACAAAGCGTTGTTGAATTATCTTCTAAAGCAATCTTTATCTACTACCAAGAAAAAGATACCAAGAAATAAGTTATATTATTCTACTGTAACGTGGAGATAAAATGTTGTAGCTAGTAGATTCATTGTCTATCTTATACACTAATATGAGTGTCAAATACTCTTGCCACCTTCAAAATTTGACAATTATTTACACAAATCAATAATAATTCAACCAATAATTTACCTTTGCTTGCTAACAGCTAAAAGTAAAGCCGATAACACTATAGAAAAAAATATAAAAGTAAAGAACTGTTCCGCAACTCATTAGCGTCGAGTTAAAGAAAAAGTGCAAAGCACGGAAACATAAATGAATGAATGATGAAGGTATAAAAAGGGGTGAAAAATTCTCTACGGTGTATTTTACTTACATAGGTATCTAACTTTTCCTCTTGCGGGGTTATAGAGGCAAGAGCAATTGCATTTCACAAGACCACTTGCAGTACTATTTTATGCAAAACTGGTATATGAGTTAAAATCATATGAACTAATGAATGTTGGAAAAAATACAATAAAATTAATAATATTTTAAATAAGTGTACAATTTTTACGACATAAGTCATTTAATAATAAAATATGAATTTAAAAATACGTTTGATAAATTTATTTTAATGTCACGAATATTGCGAACATTTTAATAACCGAAATCAAGTTCAAAGGGACGTCGAGATTCTGTCAGAGTTGAGAAGGGTTGTAACTTGTGGTCAGCGTTTAACGATACCGATTTGGGGACAATGTTTGATCACTTGGCGTTGGCTCTTTTGATTTTTGACAAACATTAAAATGTATTACTATTATATTACTAGCGACTCACCCTCACTTTGCCCAGGTTTGTTTTCTAGTTTCTTTTTTTTTGCGGAACCCTAATTATTTTTCTAAAAAGTAGCCTATGCTTCTTCTGGTAACATTATAAATCTGCCAGTTAAAGTCCCGTTAAAATCTGTGCAGCCCTTTCAGAGATTAGGAACAAACAGTATAGACAAACAAAATGTTTAAGACTGTGTTTTACTGATAAGTACCGTAAATAATTACTACATAATATGCATTTAGTTACAAGCAGACACTTCAATTTTATTTATCTGTATAGTTATAGATATACATTCGACTCAATTGGCACGTGTAAATTATAATAACACTATTGTTGGTTGTATTATTTCACCGGCTATGAATAAATAAGTATCATATAATGAGACCTTTTAATTAAACTCGACGTTTTATCTTAATAACAAAATTAAAATTATATCTTTTTTTTCTATTTTTGACGCATCATTATATGGTATGGTACAAAACATTTAAGCAGCTTCTGTGTATCCAGACTTTAACATTTTTATTATAATAAAAAGGTTGCGAACACGAAAAAACGCTAATAAAGATAATGTTACGTTTTCATTTTTGTCGCATCATGACTTTGATATAAATAGGCACGCGTTTTGCGATACTTTTCCTGCTATCATTAATATAGGTCACAAGGTAAAATTATTTTTGTCTCAGAGGTTCACGAAGTTTTATAATAGGTTCAGGAATTTGATGGAGTTTTATATTAGCTGTTTCCAATCGAACTTTTCAATTGGAAAATAGATTATACTGATTTTAATTCTTTATGTTGGTAAAATAAATCAATCGGTTTTTAAAAAAAAATCGCATCGCAGAATCCACATTTCCTTAAATCGATAGTATTTTTAGGATAGTTAAGATAGTTGATAAAAGTGAGAAACATTGGGTATGATAAAATCGTCCGCACAAGTATTTTCAGACAGTAACTAGATCCAGATAAGTTGGACTGCGTAATGTTTAACCTTTTCACCATGATTTCGGTCGCGGCCCGTCCTCGTAGAAATAGGTCGGCGATATCCCGTGATGTATTTCACTGCTCTAAGTTTTGGGATTACTCTCGCGGTTTGTGTAATAGAGATAATCTTAACAACCCTAAATGCCCTAATGAATGGTGGTGTTTAAGTTTAATTTATATTTATTTATATAATTATAAAATGACAGTAACGCCCGTTACAAGTGTTCATACTTGACTAGATCTGAAACACAAGCCTCAAAACGTACAGATCTACAGTTGCACATGGTAGCATGGCACAGCTAGACCAACAAGTTAGTTTAACTATCTTGGTGTCTAGTGGCTAGCATGTAGGTTCACTATCTAGATGTTCTAGGTTCAAGTCTCGGATCGGGCCAAGTAATAAACTTATATTTCGAGTATTTGCGTCAAGAAAGTTGGGAAGTCGGCGGAGGTCCACCCTCGTGCCTTTGAAAACACAAAGCACGATAGCTTTTCAATGAGATGGGCTGAAATCGAATGGGAGACGGGACATAAATATTACATACAGACATAAATGTTACAAATTCCCACATAAATGAGTAACTACCCTTGTATTCAGCCCTTTTACCCTTATTTGGCCTTATGACCTTATTCTGTGCTTTCTATTTACAGTCGATAAAAATCAAACAATCATTATATCATTAATGTCCAACGTAACACAGTTGATTTACTTAATATAAGTAGCTTTTATTAAGCCAGACCGACAAGTATCGATTCTTGCAAAAGGTCAGGTTAGATTGCCAGTTGTTAGCAGGTAGACCACAGCGTTTTATTTCAACTTTTATAATTTTAGGTATTTGTTGAACGCTGTATTGACTTACTTAGAAACTATATAGTAACATTTTTGTAGAGCAAAAATCGAGCGAACTATTTGAACTAGTGTGACATATTCACTGCATGGGGTCTAATACATATTTAGTAATATCGTTTCATGTATTATTTCATATAGTCAATATTTACTTCAAACGCTAAGCAGACTGGGACCGTCAGTAGCTTAATAAGTAATAACTAAGGGAATCGTGCTTACAACCTTTCCCAGAAGGCTTGGGGAGTCAGGGCCAGTCATTAACCCGTTAACAATCCAAGCCACACTCGTTTAAACAAACGAACTGACGATACGTCAGAAGCAGACGCGTGACTCATTATACAGTGTGTTAAGGCACACGTCATCACCATGTTTAACTGAACTTTAAGTGGTTTTAAGAACTTTGGCCTTATTGTGTAACTGTTGACAACACTCGTAATCGTGAGTGATTATTTCTTTGGAATATGATTAATTCTGAATGAAAGCTTGTTTCATATCATTATTGTTGTCATAATATAACTTAATAAATGTAAGTAAGCGCATAAAATATTATTTGTTAAATTTACGTGTACAACAATATTCAAATAAATTATTACGGCATTGAAAAGAAAAGCTCGTAAATTATTAATCACTAAAAATAAAATATTAGAAATTTATCTTGGCAATGAACATTATATTTTAAAATAAATGATAGTGGCTGATTTGCCAAACGCATGTCACGAATAAAGCGTAACATAAGTTCGTTGAACCACTGCACTGTTTTTATCAGTCACTCGCGAGCAAAACTAGTATTAATAGAATAGGATAAATAATTCATTGCAAACCGCCAATAAATTATTCAAAGCCATATAACTCAAGTGCGAAGTGTAAGTTATGACGCCAATAAGCGGTGATAATAATCGTAATAGCCTGCAGCGATCATGCACATACCGAGAGTATCATTACGATTGCAAGTTATTTAGTTTTTAATAATTCCTAGTTATTATAAAACAAAGACCTTATTAGTTTTTTTTTTTCATATATTATGTATGTATGAGGAGATCTATGATAGTATCAAAACTAGATACAAATAATTAATTTTTATTTGATATAATTTATAATTTCCGTAATATTAAGACTTGATGAGATTATTATAAAAACAAATTTAGATTCGTCTCGCTCACGTGAATAAACTTAATAAAATAATACAACTTCCTACATCTTTAAAATAATATGGATTCGTATGTACCTCACGCACTGCTTTTTGTTATATCGACGAGACGGCGACCGTAGTAAATAAATTAGGAGGAAATAACAAAGGCCGTGCGTACGATATCACATGAGTTTAAAACCATGTGATAAACAAAACAATACAAGTGCACCGAACTTTGAACGTCACAACAAGACTTGCGCAACTGCCGGTGGGCAACAAATTATAATTGAAGCTACGGAGGCTAAACATGAGAATCTATTAAAACAACATTAGGGGCATCACTTGTACGACATCTGTGAATGCGAGTATTCTTGTAAAACAAAATCAACGAGCAAGTTAAACCGTCTAGAATTTGTTTAATGGCGAAAAAGCTTGTCTTTGTTTGTGTAGGTTAAACAATGGGAAGTCGACAAAAGGCCGTCCAGGTTTCACGGCTGTGATGGAGGGAAACAATACAACGTTTCTGTGCGGCCGAGTGACTCAACATACCCGCTTGGGGCGTTTATTAAATGGAAACTTAATATAGCATCTGAATGATTTTAACATGTTGTTAGAGCTATCGAATAACATTTGAAGAATGTTAGAAATTTGATATAATAGATTCTTAGAAGTGTTTAAACAATTGTAACTTTTCATCGATGGGTATAGCAAGTGGGACACACACCCATGAATACACGGAAGTCTCTCATCAATCAACGGCTAGATAATGGAGATGTTGAACCCCCCATGATTCGTGCCGGAAGACACCGATTCTACTAATGTGTCAAGGAAACATGTTTATTGAAAGATAATTACTTTTTTTTTTTTTTTTTTTTCTCTTTATTTGAAGGAGCTTTATCAATCAATGATTATGTCGCCCCCGTAATAAATTTACATATTTTATACAAGACTTTTGAGTTACAATTTTCACTTAACCTATTAGTGACGTTGTATCACAAATAACAATGTGCAAAGCATCTTTGCTTGCTCCGATAAGGGGTAAGACAAGATACTGTTGCACAGTCCTACCTCATAATTGTTAACAATTATGTTTCGACGTTCATTCGAGTTCCGTTCACACTCCATCAAAACATGTTGAATATCATCCACTGTTCCACATATTTCACAATTTGGGGATTCCGCTAAACCCATTAAATATTTAAATTTGTTTGATGGAATATGACCCGACCTCAACCTCAATAACGCCACCACATATCTTCTTTCCATAGTGTCAAACCATGGGCAACGAAGAGGCTCACTCTGCAACGTCCTATACCAAATACCCTTTGTAAGTGACCGTTCGTCAAAATACTCATGCCATGTTTGTCTGCATAAAACCTTAACATTACCGAGAAAGTCTGAAGGTAAAGGTAAACAAGTATAAGGTACACCATCATATGCTGCCTGACGAGCCGCGTAGTCAGCCTCCTCGTTTCCCCTTATTCCTATATGCGAAGGTATCCACTGAATAACCACATTTTTATTTACATCACGTAATCTACAAATTTTGTCTATGATAATTATGGCTAACGGGATGCCTCGACAACTCGAGGGTATCTGAGCCAAATGTTGAAGACTGCTTTTTGAGTCTGTAAAAATAACAAAATTTTCTGCTTCTATATCCATTAAATATGAGAGTGCCTCAGCAATAGCTATAAGTTCACAATTCATTATAGAAATATTAACATTAATTTTAAATTTTTTGGAAATCATGTTCTGAGGATCATAAAAAGCAGCTCCAGTGCATTTTTCATCTTTAGACCCATCTGTATACAATTTATAGTGTGAACAGTATTTATAATTCATAAATTCCAAACATAACCTTCTAAGTTCCATGACATGAGATAGTCTTTTAGCAGTTAGAATACCAGGGACTTCGTTATATATTACAGTTGATAAATCAATATTATTAGGCCAGGTCTTTAAAGTAAAAACATGTGGAATATGACTTGAATACATATCGACTTGCTTATAAGTTCTATGTACATTGACTAGTAAAGGTATGTTCTTATTTCTCCAGTAATTTCCCTGACATAAATCAGACAGTTCATCTAAAATACTGATAGTTACGTTGTTACTTATAATATTAGATTTTAAATAAAATTTTTCCGCAAGAAATCGTCTTCGAATTGACAGAGGCTGGATACAAAGCTCACTCTCCATTATGTGAACTGGAGTGCTTTTAATAAATCCTCCGATCACCCTTAATGCTTGGTTCTGCACTCGATCTAACTTAATTACGTGAGTCTTAGCGCTTGAATGATATAAAAAACTACCATAGTCAATCCTACTACGAATGATGCTTATGTATAATCTACGAAGATGTTTAGGATGAACACCCCAACTAGAACCCGCAAGAATTTTGAAAAGATTAAAATATTTATTGACTTTATCCCGGATTTCATTAATATGTTTAGACCATTTAAGTGAACAATCCAGCCACATGCCAAGGTATTTTATACAGTTAACTTGTTCAATCATCCTATTATTTATATTTAAACAAACGCTTCTCCTAGTTCTACCCCTACTGAATACGCATACTTTTGTTTTCTTGTCTGAGATGGTTAAACCGAGTTCAGTAATTACTGTCTGAAAGATGTCAAGGGCACTTTGCAGAAGCGTAACAGAATCAATTAATATTCTCTGAGTACAATATATAATAAAATCGTCTGCGTATTGGGAAATAAATACTTCTTCAATGTTTTGACAAATTTTGATAGTTACTGCATTAAACAAAAGAGGTGATAATGGATCACCCTGGGCTATACCTATTCCTGTAGTCCTACTGATAGTTCTATTATCACTAGTTTGTATTGACAACTTCCTCTCGTGTAAATACTGCCACAAGTAATTACATAGAACAGATCCAATTCCAAGATTATCTAAAGTCATTACTAGCACAGAGAGGTCTACATTGTTGTATGCATTATCTATATCTATGAAACACGCAGTTGTTGTATAATTTTTCGAAAAACCAATCTGGATCATAGACACCAATCTAGCTAAGCCGTCATAACAAGACCTAAATCGTCTAAAACCAAAGGTATTTTGTGAAAAGCAGTTGTGTTTTTCGAGAAACCATTCAAGTCTATGTTTTATAATCGTATGAAAAATTTTACAGAGACAAGAAATTAACGCAATTGGCCTGAAACTTCTGTTCAAATTATTGTTCGAATCGGGTTTAGGAATAGGTACAATCCTTATGTTCCTCCATTGCTCCGGAACAAACCCAGATATTAAAAATTGATTATACAATGAAGTCAATATACTAATACCAGCAAATGGAAGGTGTTTAATCATAGAGTACGATATATTGTCTAAACCCGGTGCAGTGTCTTTACTTTTAGTAGAATTAAAAACTTCTTGTACTGAGACTAGGCCACATAACTGAGTATTAACAGAACGAAAACTAGGAGTAGGCGGAATTACATAATCTGGTGTCAATTTCATTAGCATGACTTTAGCTTTTTCGTAATCTATATTACATCTAAATGTCCTATGACCTTTAACCCACTTCATTTGTGTCCACATGTCACTTGCGTTTGTTACACTGTCAATTCTACTACAAAACTCTTGGAATGATTTGTTACTACTACGCCGAATATCTCTCTGAGCTATACTAATTTTATTCTGCAACCTTTCGAGATTTTGCGGTGTAGGATTACGTCTGAAGACAGCCAAGGCAAGCCGTCGCTGTGCAACCGCACGTGATAAGCTGGGATTCCAATAAGGCTTAGGTTTAAATTTTTGTTGACGCAGAGGATTTTCACAGACTTTAATAATTGGTATGTATTCTTCTGCCGCTTTATTAATAACGTCTATGAATTTGTTGTACGCTGTTTGCGGATCTGAAGGAAAAGTAAAGTTCGCAAGGTCCGATTCAATTTTATTCCTGTATGACGGCCAGTTTGCCCTTTTATAATTTCTTCTTTCAGTATACCTTCTAGGACATTCAATTTCAGCACTTATTTTAATTATCAAATGGTCACTACCCAAATTCTCGTTCATAACCTCCCAGTTAAATTTAAACGCCAAATCTGTAGTAACACAAGTCACATCAGGAGAAGTTTTTTGAATAAGCCCATTAACTAATTTAACTCGGGTGTCTGTTCCATCATTTATCGTTATGAGATTATTTTCTAGTAAAGAATCAAATATTTGATTACCTCTAATGTCTATTTTTGAAGACCAGTTAGTATGATGCCCATTAAAATCACCTGCTATTATTGTTTTTTGGTTGAACAAAGAAAAAAAAACATCCCAATCACTTTTTGACGTACGTACTGATGATGGGCAATATATTGAAATTATGTTTTCAATTTCTGCACAATTAAGCAGACTTACATGTACAGCTTGTATTTCGGCATTTGTAGTAACCAAATTACCTAAAGTTGCCTTTAAAGACTTGTGGGTTAATATTGCTGTTCCTCCATAGCCATCAATGCGATCTGCTCTAAAAATATTATAGCCATTAATTCTAAAAGCACGCTCAGGATCTAACCACGTCTCACTGAGAATAGCTATATGAATTTTGTGCTGACTTAGTAATAGCTCCAATTCTCTTTTCTTTGGTATTAAGCTATGACAGTTCCACTGTATAACGTTAATTTTTATGTATTCGCGTCTGCTATCCATTGTCTAAATTTAGTGAAGAGAGATAGTTGAGATATATAGTTCAAAGCAAAATATGTAATAGACTCAAAAATTATTTTAACACAGATTTTTATTTTTTCTTTTAGGTTTAACGTACTATCACATATTTTTTCCTGCAATTGTTTTAAGATTTTCTTCCAACTAATTCTATTCTTGTCTTGTCTAGCATTTTCTTCTTCTGTTTTTTTAGAATTTTCGGACTCGCTCTCTGAGGGGAGATTGAAAATGTCTTGTTCTGCCTTTTCTTTGTCGACTTCGTTTCTACTCTTCTTGTGCTTCTTCGACTTAAAGCGTGCCTTGTTTTCTGGCTTCTTCAGTATTTCTGCATATGTCTTGTCCCTCTCTATAGCACAACAGCTGTCTTCTTTATCTATGTTTAGTTCGAAGATGTCTTCTTTGTCCTTAGCACATTCAGTGTTATTATAAAAGGATGTAGTTTCTGGTGGTACATAAATAGTTTGTGCTCGTTTATATGAGCAGTTAAATTCTGCCATCAACTCTCTAATCCTCTTCTCTTTCTTATATACAGGACAAATTCGAGCTAATGCCATGTGTTTCCCCTGACAATTATTACATTTGAATATCATTGTATCGCAATTAGCATGGTGGCCGGTACACTTAGGGCAGATAATTTTGTTCGATGGACATACTCTGACGGAGTGGCCGTATCTCCAACATCGCGCACATTGTGTCACAGGATACAAGTAAGGGGAGACATTACATATTGTATCAAAAACGTATACCTTTGATGGCAGTGACGAACCCTTAAAACAAACTCTTACAACCTCTGAAGGTTCCCATTGGCCATTAATACTGTTTCGTCGTTTTAATCTTTTAACCGCTATTATGTCTATGTCACACTTTAAACTTTCTAGTATTTCTTCTTCTGTTGAATCTAAATCAATATTTTTTATAACTCCAAAAGTTTCTTTGATGTCGAAAGTCCTTTGGCACTTAAATCCATTTTCTTGGAAATATTTCGACTCCATTAACTTGTCTGCACTGTCTTCATTGCTGAATCTTATTATAACTTTATATGCACTAATAAACTTAACTTTCGTAATATCTTGTATATTTTCAGCTTTTAATATTTTTGCTAATTTAAACTGCTTAGGTATTTTCTCCAAAGATTTACTTGTGATATTAACTTCTATATTATCTTTCGTACTCCCGGTATACTCAATATCACGGTGTATCCGAGCCATCCGTTTGCCACGTCTAGTTACATTCGTCCATAATTCCTCATCATCTACAGGTCTATCTCTCTTAGCTGGTCTTGATATATCACTATACATTTCATTCTCCATATTCCCACATATTATCTCAACACTGTTACTGTTACTCCTCCGTTCACAACTTCTCATTCTCTCATAGTAATCATAAGAACAACTCGCAGATGTCTCCTCGCCTATTATTTCGCTAACGCGCTCATTATTATCCATCGTATAGTAGCATTTTAATGTGAAATTGCAACGGCAAGATAACGCGAGACAAGGTCAAACCGGTTTACGATCGAACAACAAGCGCGTACTGCAATAGCAAGCGACAGATCGCGACTGGATAATTACTTATAACTTAAATATTTGATTTTATAGAGTAAAGGAATTTATGTTTTATATAGAATTTACGGTAATGAGATTATTAAAAAAATGTAGGTATAAAAAACGGTTAAGACATAATGTTTCTCGACTTCAAATCGCTATAGGAAGTAAATCAAGTAATATCAATCGTTACATATTTACATGCATACATACATCATTAGTACTATGTAAGAAAGCTCCGTATAAGGTCCACGTTGGTCATTATATTAATTAGCTGATTCATGCGTCGAAGGCTACACCTACGTCCAGACATGTACATCAATTTAACCTAAGAACATCCGTAGACTATGATAATGGTTTGGTTTATTGTTGACTGGTTGGTTGGTGGTTTGGCTGGTTCGAATTATAAAAAACTTTTAGTGTTGGATAGTATTTATCGAGAAAAGCTATAGTCTATATAACATCACAATTTATGTTATAGTAATATGTACCTATGCTTTCCGATCTTTAGAATACGAGTGGAGCCGCGGAAAATGCTAGTGTTGTATGAACTTAAACTATGTTAACTGTTAAGTGAGGCCATCTAAAGTGGTTTAAGCAATGATATTTTAACTATAGATATGTTATGAGCGCGCAATCGTGAAAACTCGAAAACGTCCTAATTAGGACGTATTGCCTTTAGTCTGTGTCATCGCATGGCGACGAGTGGTACGCTGCTACAAAATTTAAAAAAATGCCATCCTGTGTATTTAGGAAATGCACCAATTATGATACCAAAGTTAATAAAACACAAGGGATCTCATACCACATGTAAGAACGCAGAATACTTCGATTTATTAATATATTTCAATTATTTGCCTAATATTCTGATGTGTCATCGGTCGCTAGACTAATGTTTGTTTACATTGACGCGCAATTGACAACTTTAGCTGTCTCTTTTTTTCTTATTGATTTTATCAACTATCCTCTTTCTATCATTTTGACATGTACCTTGAATGAAAAGTGTGTATGTGTGCAGCGCGGAACACTTTTTTCGGTTGTTTAGTGAGCGTATGACATATCTGTAGTTAAAATATCATTGGGTTTAAGCAAGTTTGCCTTATTTCATAGCTATTGTGTTTAACAAATATTGTCACATGCATAAACAAAAGATATGAATACATTATGTATTGTTATAACTTATAATATGCTAAGATGACCGTGATGACACTACGCTGTTATTATTTTAATAAGTACTATGAATCACTGTGTTTTGATTACAATTCCCGGCAAAAAATGTACGAAGAGATAAGAAACTACAGCTACAAAACATTAGCATTATCAATATTCATTTAAACAGTTATATACAAAAAATAAATACGTCACTAGCAACAAAAACAATAAAAAATCCTTGAGTAATATAAAATATACATATATTTAATACATATTTTATACATCATATATTCTATATTACTATTATATAGAGAAAAAAATAGTTGTTTGTATGTTGGTATGCTTATATGTAATGGATAAACTGGTTTAGACGAATTTGGTATGAAGGTATGTAGTTTTAGATCCTACGAAAGACATAGGATAGTTTTTATCCCGGAAACCATCCCTTATGGGAGTGAAATTAATCAATCTTGTACAAATAATTGAGAAATGATTGGGAAATCAATCATTTATCAAATAAATGATATAAAACTTTTTTACCTTTGTATTTATAGGTACTATTATTTAAAGCCTATCTATTCCCCATTAACCAGTTTAAACGCTAGCTCTATTATAACATTCTCAGTTCATAATATGACTCATATAATAATATGCCAAAATTAGAAAGTACCTACCAGCTACCTATATTATTTCACGATACAATATTGACAAATGCTGCTTTGGAACGTTAAAATCTTTCTGAAAAAAATAAATAAACTTTTATTTTTCACTTTTAACATACTATATTGTCACAAACCATTATATATTTAGAACAAAACAACGATAAGCACTAAGCAATTAGCATTTTTCCATTATATAACAAAGATGCGAGCAAAAAATATAACAAAAATTGTAGAGACTGGTACGAATAGTAAATAGAGTTCATTATAAAGTAAGTTTTATGGCTATTCACAAACAATGTCAGACGAATCTCTTTAACTATCCAAACAAATAGCGTAACAAGTTGTTAAATGATGTAAACACTGATGCATTCAAGGTTCCTCGTAGAACTTACTCATTGTTTCGATATCATAAAGTAGTACTTCACTTTATTGTATTACTATTGTTGAGTAGGAGTGTAAGTACCAAAACAATACATGTTTTATTGATTTTTAATAATAAATTTGAAAGCGATTAGCGACCAAATCAAGACATGTAAGGTGGCGCCGTGGTCTATTAGAATATTGTATAACATATAACGTATATGCTAGAATAGATACAAACATTTACTTTGCTCCATAATTTTGTTTAATCTAGATTAATTATCTTTAAATATTTATTAATATTATCTAAGTGTGTCAGTATAAAGTACAGAACTTCACGATATCTAACACACTATATACAGTTGTATTTGACGAAGCAACGTTGTGAAAACATCAATATACGGTTATCAACGCGTGAAGCGGCTGCTACATTTTAGGGCGAGACGATTTGTAAACAAACGTTTTAAATAAGTTTAAGTGGAACACGTAAATAAATAAGAAATAAATGAGAGAAATTAACCGATCATTATAAAGTCTAAACTGTATAATCAAAGCTTTTCTTTTAACAGCTTAATCATAGCGGTACATTGCAGCACCATAATTACTGTAAGATTATAAGAAGATAAAAATCGAAAATAAAAGGAACACGGTTAAATATAAAATATTTTTAGCTAACTGTCATACTTAGCTATTTAAATTTAAAAGAAAGTAAAAGGAAAGTGTGCATTCATTTAAATTAGAATGTATGTGAACATATAAATCTATTTACATAGTTCAATGATCACTTCCTAATAAAATAATACATAGAGAAGCAGGAAACAATATGTAATTTATATATTAAATCAAAAAATCAATATTTTTTCTATTAATTATTTTTCCGGCTGGACCGATTTAGACGGGACTTTCACTCGGAGATACAGAATAAAATTACATAAAAAAGCACTTTTATTGAGTTACGTATGTGGGAGATAGTGTTACGTAGCGGGACAAAAGTATATAAATAAATTAACTTTAGCTAATGTTATAAGTAGTAACTTAGGCTACTTTTATTTTGTTAGAAAATTATAAAAAGTACTTCATTTATTTTGACTTTAACCCAATGAAGCGGGCCGGGTTTGCTCGTAGTTAATAATACATAATTATTGTTAAGCACACAACTAATATTTATTGCTTTTACGCCCAAACAAAAACTTGAATAAAGAATGACGCCCTCTATATTATCACCATGTTAGATAAACAATTGTATTTAACCAATATTGTGTCATCCGCCTAGCCGTTAACAACGCCGTAGTCACTGACTGATAAGAACCAATTAAAGAGGGCTTCACTTAAATCGATGAATCACTTCCTATTTAACATCGAAGCATCAAATGAATATTATAATTGTAATTGTCGGCTGACACCGACTTCGAACATATTATCTGATTAGGTATCTCCAGTAAATGAAAACTACTAATCAGTTAGTTTTTTTTCGTTGGTGTTTTTGAAATCTGTTTTTACTTTTACATATTTAGTGTAGACAAACATACATAACAGATTTTTATTTTTTTAATTCAGTAGGTGAAAATACATAAGAAACTAGAGTAAACATCTCTTTTGTTTTACACTGAAGGGTGGATCTATATTTTACAATTTAAATGAGACGAAAGAAGAAGTACACTTTCAAACAATAAAAGTTCCTAAGCGGTCAATAAATTACTGAATTTTTAAGGTAACATGAAAAAATCCTCCTCATTTGTGAAGTCGGTAGACTATAACGTGTATTTGTTTTAAAATAAGCATCAGCTAAACTAGAACAATGTATATTATATATTTACCTATTTGATAGCTTTTTTCTACAAATAATAAGAGCAACAAATAAAACCATCAACAAAATAGCTCAAACTAAAAAATCGAGAACATATGAAAAATAAACAATACTTATCTCTACAGCCTTAATCTCTCAACCCACATTTCACGATAGTACTCGTAATTTTTATACAAACTTCGGCGCCTGGCATTGCTAGTAGTGTAAACATGTCATGATTTATGACACGTATCTCTTGCTCGTATGGAATAGTTACTAGAATTAAAATAACGTGATTATGTAAGTCAAAGTCATTTTACTAGGACTTCACATACTTTGACTAACTCTTATGCCTCTACACTAATAACGGTTTGCTCTTAAGTCTCAACTGACAATAATAGACTTTTGAATCATACCCTGTCAATAAATATAGTTGCTATAATTTCTCTTGCTATAACACTATGAATATACAATTTATTTATACACTACTTATTTCCCCTTTTCAAAAAAAACAAAACAAAATTGTAATGAATCAAATTAAAATTTCACTTACCTTAAATATAAAACATCGAAATAGAAAATAGCACTGAGATACGATAAAGACGTGCTTAAATCTGTTACGAGGTAAACTTCCCTTTTGAGGAAAATGGCTCAATCGAGGGGAGCAAAGCATCAGGGATTATGGCAAGAACTAAGCAGTAAGTACCATTTTAACAGTAAGGCAAATAAGTCAATAACTGTTAAATCGTAGATAATATCTCATCATATTATCATTGTATTACTGCTGTTCTTCAAGCCTTGATATGTATGATAAAATAAAATGAACGTAATTATATACGAGTACCTCATAGTTACAATGATTCTAAACCACATGTACCTACTACCTAGTAAAATATATATGTGAAAGCATATTTTTCAGTTATGAAAATGTGAAGCGGATCTCGAAAGATGCATTTATTTTTGGCAGTAATAAAGCAATAGTGAGTAAATATCATTTGGCAGTGAAGAAATGGGGAAAATACAGTAGAAATATGATCTCTTACAAATGAGGCGCGTCAGTTTAGTTAATCTTATACGCAAGGATCCCTTCATTATGTGGTACGGTAACTTAAAGTTACAGTTTATATGTGAGTGTAATAATAAATAAAAAAATGCTTTGATTATTTCGATACTTACAAAGTATAAATAACAAACGAATATTCAACCAAATACGTACCTAGATGTATAGAGAATGATGTCTGGTGAGAAAGATTACATTAGACGAAGCGAAAGGTATGGAAAAGAGCGTCTTTAACTATACCGCAAGGGATATATTGTTAAATCGTCTATGTATGTATGACGTGTGTACGATGATGAGTATGATGTGTAAAAAATTACAGTAATTTAAGCGTTTATTTAACACATATTGTTTTTATTAAGGAAAGGACCTATAAATTTTGATATTGTTAAGAAACAACTGAATTAAAATTGACGAATTCTATGTTACATATCCTGCTAGAGTGGTTTTGAATATAAAATAGGTAAATGTTTAGAAGTATTTGTACAATAAATAAGTAGGATGTTGTTAGCATACATACCTACTTAATAGATGGAGCGTGTAGAAAAAGACGGGCAAATCTCCAAAAATCTCTTTACGGATTGGTACAAAACAGCGTGTGTTATAAAAATAAACATTTTACCTTTAAATGGTTCGCTGTATCCAATGATAATACGTGGGTTCTAAATATATAACGCACGTGTTCTGTATAACAAGGGTCGTCTGCAGACTGCGCATACCCAGGACAGTCGTAAAAAGAGAATTTTATTTCATACTGAGTCGCAAGAGAGCATTACAAATTCAAAGTATAGTCTAACATAGGTGACGATAGATATATACATATAAATTCCAAACTGAAATTTAATCGAATGATGTAGGTTTTACGATGCTAAAAAATCCTATTACCTAAATAATATAATATTCTAGTCACATTATATTCGTCAGAAAATGTAAAATGTAAGAAATTGATAAAATCTAATCTCAATCTATGAACTTAGTACTAAAAATCTAACATAAAAAAGTATAGTATTAAATAAACCTTTACATAAATGTCCTTATAAAAAGTCATTGCCAAAACTTGATTGTTATTCGTGCGTCAACGTTCTTTTGGCATGCACTATCAGTTGTTATCATATGACTGTAGCGAGCAAATGATTACTGATGAGATGGACGTGCCCATTGCAACGTTAATTGAGTTTGTTTCCACGCCGTCTGATGCGGGTCGGAATTTACATTGTTAGAGTTGTAGTAACTTTATACAAATTCTGCCTTAGTTATTTCAAGTTATATCTCCTCGTGTAGTTATTTAAATGATCCAAGTTGACATCGTTAGGTCTTAGAAATGTGGTGTAGTGAATTTCTTACGCTACTTAGGTACATTGTAAGTAGATTTGTTATGTATGTACAATGTACATGATTGGAACTCGCGTAGGTAGATCCAATTATATAAATAGCTTACAAGTAAATGCATCGTCAACTTTCATTTTATTTTTGTCCACATGGATTATTATTTGTTATATAACGGACACCCACATCACATGATTATAGAAAAATATTATGACATTTATTACTTTATGTCCAAATAAAAAATATGTTCTATTTATAAATGTGTTTATTGACTTAAATGCAATAAAACCTGTTAGTCAAATTACTTATTAAAGTGTTAAAAGTTCAATAGCATTCTTTAATACTTACATAATCTACCGAAGCTTAGGGACAGACGCTTCCTGAGCTTTTGCATTTTACTCATAGCACCTCCCCTTTTTTCTCTCATTGTCACGCCTGTGAACAAAGAAAAATAATGGATAAAGTAAGTGTCATCTATTCAGAAAAAATCTAATATTCTAAATACACTTTGTTTATTCTAGTTATCTTAGAAATGAAACTATAGCTTTTTAATATTAAAATTAAGCTTACAAAGGTATAAAAAGTTCAAACAATTTTAATTTATTTTGCAATTAGATAAATACATATACGTAACTAGCAAAGCCTTGTAACAGTTATTAACTCTCACTACTGATGTATTTCCACTAACCTTGCGGTCATCAATGCACACGTTAATCCAATGATATATTATGCGCTATACACGCAAGAATTTCTAACAGTTATATATTTGGATTAATGGTAACTAATAATAACTTAAGATACACTATGCATCTCTATGTTTAATCTATCTGTATAGAACTACCAAGGTCACGATTTCGATTATACACATATTTGTCTATTTTGATGATACCGATACAGTAGTAGGTACTGAGATATTAACAATTAAAAAGTGCATTTTGGGCCACAAGGTATAAAATAATATAAAATAATTTTTGATTCAGTAATCAGTATACATCAAGTGATCACTGTCCGTCAGTTTCTAAAATGTACTAGAGATCAGTGGCGAAGGGTGAAATTTTAGCAGAGGTAAGCTGTCCAAAAAAATGACAAAAACTAAATAAATACATGCGATGCAAAAGTACCCAGTATCTACTAGTACCTCGTAAGTATCCGTTATGTTGTAGTGAAGATTTTTTTTCGTAATAATAAAAAGTAAAAAAGTGTTCATAAAGTCTTATGTCATTGTTTATTTTTTTAATTTATGTAAAGTTATAGCAAAATAGTCAATATATTTAATATTTACTAAAATAATATAAAAATATTAATGACGCCATCTATGAGAAATCATTACGCATCATTTAAAAAGTGAAAGTACGGCGATTTGATTTAAGGCCGCATTATTTTATTTTGTATTCATTATAAATATAATTAATTTCAACCTAAACATAATTTAGTGAGATTTAAATATTCGTTTTTCCCTTCTGTTAATTTTACTTAATATATAAATCATTATTTTAACACATTCAGAGCCACCGTCACGCACAGCGTGCTCACATTAAATTTCTCAGCCACGCCGCGGACACGCTAGGCGTGTTCTGAGTGTTTATGTGATATTTCGAAAAATATGCTGTATTTTTACTCAAATTTGTAAGTATATAATCCTTATGTGATAAACTACGCATATTTTAAATGGTTCGAGAAAATAAAGAACTTTTTTGAGTGCGAAAAAAAAGTTATTATACTATGCCGAGAGCATCAATATGTAATATGTATCAATTCCCACTTTTATTGGCCATCCCGACATTGTACCGATGTCGGGATTTGTTAGAGATCAGATGATTTACCGATTGCCGATTTACCTTACTTGATGAATATTCGTTTTATCGGCATATTCATAACTGTCCAAGTCGGTAAATTATTTTTGTACATCGCTAACCGATCAATATTTATTGGAAAATCTTATTGAAATAGGATAAGAATATTGTATTGAATTTGAAATAACAGCCAGATTTCTTTAACTTTTTAGTTGCCTCCAAATCCAAATCAGAAAAAAATACTATTTATTTATTTATTTATTGAAGTGAAACTTCTTATGCGACTTCCAACAAGGTTTCGTTAAACGTTTAACGCTACCATGGAGGGGGTATGAAAGCACTGTTAAACGTGCACGTAAATCAAGTACCAGGCACTCAGAGACGGAGAAGAGTTAGAGCCACCACCCCACAGACGGTCAAGATGCGCAGGTCGGGGATCTTGCCCACCGCAAGTCGATGATTTTTATGTGAAGTTATGTGTAGTAAAAGTATTACAATATACAGCCTAACTTATGACGTGGCTGCTCATGCTGGTAATCGTGAGGGATTGTTTTTGAAGTGAAATTACAATATCATTAGTATTTATACAGTGTGTAAACAGTGAGTTAAATTTATAAATAAAGAAGTTTCTGACATGTGTACTTTGTACGTACGTACATTTTTTTATATAGGTTTACCAACAGTATACAAACGTTTTTTTTTAAAAAGAATCATTCTTATAAAAATAATCATTTTTATATCACAGCTGTATACAAATGAATAAAATGTTGACAATCTATTACCAAATGTCAATATTTACGATTTTCTTATAGCGGTGCCGCGGTCACGCCCAGCGTGCTTGAGTAATTTTTGGGCGGCATCCCTACGAACTCTTAGAAAATAGTAGTGGCGTTGAATGTGTTAATAAATATCGCCATCTAGCATTGAGTTATTATTACTACGTAAACTCAATGCCATCTAGTGACAAGTGTTTGAAAAACTTCGTAGTTAGTTTGCTATCTTATGGAAGAGATTGATTTATTTTTTATTTATCAAAGTTAAATTAAAATTTTGAAATATGAAGATGATTTTACTGGTTTTAAAATTTAATTACAATATCCTACAGCATTACTTGATATTTCTTCCAGTCCGAATAAACTGTTTAAGCTAATACGCGTAAAATAATTTTGTCAAGGAAACACATATAAAATAACTTAAAAACATTTTCACTGCAACATAAATGAAAACAAACACAATATTTTTCTAATTTAGCACTTACACACAATTTCAATAGAAAGTTTTATTACAAATTACTTGACTTAAGCAAGTTTCGAAAACAAAGTTGCATACAATCCAACTTCAATAAAATACGCAAATTTAATAATGGCTTATAGAACTCACCGCAATTAAAACATATATGAACCATACACTATACAGACTCAACACAAAATATCAATATTAGTTATTACGCTAAAATCGAGTAAAAACTCAATAAAACGAAAGAAAAACACAAATAATGCACTAAGCACTTGTAAACAGAATCTCCAGACGCCATCGGCCATATTAATTTGTTTAAATACTTGTCGCTTGTCATTGGTCAATCATAGTGACGTTTTGTACTTTCCACCAATTACATGCAAAATAAGCTGCTCGGGAGCGTCTTAACCGCGACCAAAAATCTGAGTAATTATGAATGAAATCACTTGAAAATGTTCCAATACAAAAGTATGAATGAAACACGATTCGTATGGAAAAGGTAAGCCGAGTTACTACGTCTTACCGCGCTGTCCGCGGCATTTCTATGAAGGCGCATTTTAGCAAAGTATACATTTTTGTTGATTTTGACTTATTATAGGCGTTATGTTATTTTTAAAAAAGGATTATTACTATAAATTATTATTTTAATTAGTAATCATGTAAATTTAAAAAATAAATATTATGTAGTATAATTAAAACTTTATTGGATTTTTAAAAGGTAAGACGGTGGGAATCGTCTTGTATGGACCCTTCGCCACTACTAGAGATGCATACGTACGAAACAAGAACGTAATGCTAATGTAAATAAATATCGATTTAAATTAAACAATAAGTAGTCACATTCGTCGTACAGAAGTTGATTTAAGCGTGTCTACTGTCCATAATATTCATAAAGCCTGTCGTGGAACTCCTTAGAAACCACGGAGACAACAAATTAATTACTGTTGAAAGAAAATTAGTATTAATTAATATATCCACTAATAGATATACTAACTAAATATTAAAAAAGTTAATAATAAAGCCACGCTTTTTTCTAGTTTGTAACGCAATTAAATGTGTCTTCCTAGTTCGCAGTAGTACCTAGTATGTTAGAAAAAAAAATAGTTTTTACATAGACAGCTAGCTGTGAGTTACAAGTTAATCTCGGCGATGTGTATGCTTGCGTGTGAAAATTCCACGTACTCGTTACACTATACTTTTTCTTTTAACGCGTATGATATAGTGCATGAATTCTTAGGATTATAATAACAAATTTCTAAGACGTATTACAAAAAACTACTACTACTCATATCAAATTATTTTACTTTTCCCGTCCAATAATTTACATGCATATCTTTTTATTTAAGATAAGACAGTTCGACAGACTGACAATGAGGATCAGTACAGTTATAGCAAATTACATAGAACTAGTATGTACGTTATTTATTTTGACATAAGAATGATATATCTTTTTGAATTATCCAAATCGGACCATAACTTACGAAGATATTAAGTAATAAACATTGCGCTGTTTTTCCGGCAACGCGGGTCGTGTGACGTCACTATGATGGAACGAACACAGCCGGTATTTATTTGCGATTACTCCTGTATTTTTTTGCGATTACTCCTAAGATATTCGTTTAAATTAAATGGTGTAAAAGAGTAAAATAATGTGCATGAAATGCTTAAAGCCTCTAACTTATTTCAAATGATAAGAATTAATACCGTATTTGTGTAAATAGCTTTCCAATTACCGCTTTATAATTGCCCATTTTTTACTATTAAAAGGGATATAGTACGTTATCCTTAAGAGATAGACATATGCCATCGCGGACTTTTTTATAGACCTATATAAGTTACACAATTCCACCATATATCATTTTGTTATATGTCAAAGGGTTTAGGCAGCGTTTTCGTTGAACGCTTCCAGACGGTTTATTTTTTTCCGACACCTCCAACAGATATTATTATATTTTAGCCAATGTATACAAAAACTTGACAAATGATATACGAAAACCGTCCTGGAGAGTTATTCTATCCATTGGTGAAAACTGCATGAAAATCGGTGCAGTAGTTTTTGAGTTTATCGCGAACAGACAGACAGACAGACAGGCAGACAGCCGCGGTGGAGGACTTTTGTTTTATAATATGTATAGATTAGTGAAAAAATTTTTTTACGATTTCTACAAAAATTACCATATTTACTTATAAAAGAAACGACTGTAGACACGATAAAAACTTTAATTTAAAACCTGTAGAATATTAAATGTCCCACAAAAATTGTCTTTAAACTATTTAGTAAAATGCGTTACATCTATATTCATCAGATATCAAATTTATAATCAAGGCAAGTCATTTTGAAGATCTTGAAGAGTGCCTAAAATACTATAATTTCGGACTAAAATGAAAACAGAAACATAAAAAAATAATAATATGGAAGGACTGAATTTTAACATTTCTTATTGTTCGTTCTTATCATTTAAAATAGTGCAACGAAATTGTTTAGGGGCCGTTTTGACTTTTTTTTATGTTGGAAAACGCATACCGCCTGTAAGTGACAGCTGGTTATGTAGGGCCCACCAGTTAAAAAGGCCAGGTTAGGTTAGGTCGGACCGTTTCCGGAGTCATCTGAACACGTCCCCCCAGTGCAGATGGCTCCTCCAACTTCCGCTGAGGTAATGCAAGATATTCCCTCAATATCCAGACCAAGACTCTGGGCTCTGAGACTGAATGGTATTCCAGGGCGAGTTCTGGGCATCACCCTGAAATACCTGTTCAACGCATGTCTTCGTGCTCCTGAAGATTTAAAAGAAAGGGAAATTGTGCATGTTGCTCCTCCAGGAGGGTCGTCCTCTATTCTCTCCTTTTTCTTACAAGCCAATCGTGATGCTGAGTAAGATGGGCAAGCTCTTTTAGTGCATTCTTGGGGCCGGCCCTTTCAGAGGCTCAGTTTGGGTTAATGGCAGGTCGGTAGACCGTTGAACGCCTTGAACGCTCTGAAGGTTGGGTCTTTGGCAGCAGTGGAGGAGGGAAGCGTGCTTTTAACTGTCGCATTTTTCAACTCCCTGCTTTCGAGACGTTACGAGAGCCATTTTATTATCATGAGGTGCCTCTCTATCTTAGGCGGGCGTTGGACACGTTCCTCCGCGACAGGCTGATCGTGTGAAAGGGGATCAACAGTGTGGTTGGTGGACGACGCGGCTACTGCGGCGTTCCACATGGAGCAATTCTAGGTCCGATCCTGAGGAATCTCGGCTATGACTGGCTCTTGTGGTGTCTATTTCTTCCCGGGCCCAGTCGGCACCAATAAGTTGTCGATCGGATCGGAATGCTGGGCCTGAGGGTTTCCAACGAAAGGAAGAAAACGGAGACCCTCCTCTCCCACGGACCACACAAGGGACCACCCCGCAACGTCTACCTGTGCGTCCAGGGAAGGATTATTGTGGAGACTTGAGTTCATACGTCACTGAACGTTCCGTGTCCACTTCTCCCAGTTCTGCGCAAAACTCAATGCTCGCCGAGGTGTTTCAAATTCGGGCGAGTAAGCGTGCTCGTAGGAATCCTTCAGTGAGGAAGGGTATCGCTCATATTAGGTACCTCGCTGACGAGGCTCTGCTCTGGCCATGGGAGGAAGACTTTAGGGACTTCGGTGGCTGGCCTAGTGACGGTGGGTGCGGTTCGTCCGTACCCATCTCACTGGGTCAGGAGACCACACGGCATCCTGACACTGCGGCGAAAAGTTGACGAACCTACAGGACCAAATGAGGGTTTCCTCAGCGATACAAAAAAAAGGTCAAAACGTGCGCTCAGTAGCGTCCGGCAATCCGACTAGGCGTGACGCGAAGAAACGCGCAGAGCAATCTCTTGACTGTGTTGTGTCTTGGTTTGCTTCGGCAGAACTGCCGGGCCATCGGGGCGACGTAGTTAAATACTTAGGCGGTACTGCGTTGCCTCATTAAAACTTTATTGGGTAGTACTGGATTCTTTTAAGCTGGTGAGTCCCATATAACCACTTGATGGTATGCGTTAATGCATTTCCAACGATAAACAGACCAGTCTAGGTTAGGTCAAGCCCCTTCCAAAAGATAATTAATCTTGTGTCCGCCACTGTGTAGGTATGTAGGTTTATCCACAAAACTAATTAAAAAGTTAAAAGTAGGTAAATACATAAATATATAATCAATACAGTTGCCTTAAAATAGAGAGAGAGAATACATAGGTACTCTTACACTACACGTAATAATAGGTACCAGCTTATATCAACTATTTACTTGAGTTAAGTACCTACAAAACTATACCTATCATTTAATGTGTTTAGTTATGTAGGTAAGTACAACAAAATGATCTTCACATCAATGTCTTGTAGCCTGACCTGGTGGAGTTTAATCATCTCTTTTTATAACAGAAAACCATTTACTACGAAGTTTTGAGCCTAAAAAAATAGTTTTTCTGGCGTTTTTAATGAAGTGTTTGTATATTTCGGTACTGTCAAATATTTATACACAGTTAAGAAAGTTAAATTATACACAAATCGGACACTTAATTAGTTTCAAAGTCACTAAAACACTGCGCGTCTTATCGTTCCCAACGGCTAACTAGCGGCGACAGTCACTATGACGTCACAGCTACAGCGGCAGTCGCGCAGTAACTTCGCTAGTAATTTCTTCGTAACTTCGTCAATTTTTGTCGTAGAACAAAAATTTTTGCACTGTACGTTAAGGATTTCATAGCTCTATAAATCTGCATTCTCAGCTTAAAACGTTACGGATCCTCATTTATATCCGGAAGAAAAGTAGGTGACCGAAATTCAATTCGCTAATGAAACAAGGTTCAAAACAACGTTTCACTAGTCATCGTTAGTAAACGTAAATTAAAAGGCCAATTGCAGGCGTAAGGCAATTTGAAAGTGGCAAGAAAATTTTCTATTTCATTTGAAAATCTCTTAAGTAGGCCATTACTAAAATGAGATTCGTTAAAATAAAAATAAATTGAACTTTCTGAAATATATTTTCTGGTTTGAGGAGTATATTCTTAATCGTTTGTTATTTTAGAAAAAGTACACATGTCGAAAGTGAAACTTCTATAGCAAACTAATTTTTAAATCTCGTTTTTATTTATACTCATCTAAAGCTTAAGATTTCCGAGACTTAGAGGGAGGGAAAAAGGAAGATATGTTAGGAATTTAATTTTATTAAAATAATAAAAGTGTCGAATTTTAATACAAATGTCCTTTCTCACTCTCTCTCAATCGGTCTCAATCTTCTCAGATAAAAACGCTCCACATTTTCGTGTCACTAATATTATTATTATTAAAAGTAAAAAATTTTCCCTTAAGCGCGCAAAGAAGTTTCACTTCAAAAACATTAGTAAAATTTAAGGGCGTAAACGCCATAAGTCGTAACCAAACATTTCAACATGATACTACTTTGCTAGGAACTCTGCTCACGAGAGATGCACCCTCATATTGGCAACTAATTTGCCGATATAAGATATTTATCTATAATATAAAAATGAATCGCAAAATGTGTTGGTAAGCGCATAACTTAACAACGCCTGGACCAATTTGACCAATTCTTTTTTTGTTATGTTTGTTATTGTTAGGAGAAGGTTCTTATGAAAGAAAAAAATAAGAAAGTTGTGCGGAAGATTAGAAAATTAAAAAAAAAACTTTATAAAATTAACGGCGTTTGACATATTAGTTATGATCGTTGCCATGGTGCGTGCAATGGTAATTCATATTATAATCAAGACAAATATATAGCGGGCGGTGCGAAGTAAAAAATATATACAACACGTACCCGGGACGAACCCGAGCGAAGCGAGGGTGAGTCGCTAGTTATTTATAATAATTTGAGGATTTCTTATATGATTTATTAAATCGTTTTATCACTATTTTCAAAGATTAAGTAATATTTTGGTAAAAACAATTTCCAAATTTCACTACATAACATTATAAATTAATAAGACATAGGTACGTATGTAAAGCCTTGTGTTTTCGTTTTTCTATCCTAAACTGACAGTTCTTACTTTTTATATATTTTGAAACTTTGATCAAACGCATCGTATTATACCATATCGATAGGAGTGCGTATCGACTAACGATGCATTTCTGCTTTAAAGGCCAAAAGTAAATGTTATTATAATTTTTTCTTCAAGAAAAACTACACGATATTCTACTAAATTAAAAAACTATTGCCTTTTTATAATACTTTGTAATGTTTACCAGATTCTCAGCAAATGCGACAGATGCTGTCAATTTCATCTCTGTTTACCATTAAACTTCTTGTATGACGCACAATGAAGAGACATTTTATACTTTGTTCGCTTTTTAACTTCACTTGTAAGAATATCTTAGAAGTTGATTTTACCCTACTTTTAATAATAGTATCGACTGAAGCTTCTGAGCACGCGAAATGTGAATTATTTTGTTTGTTTCGACGACCATTCATCTATATCTTTTTTTAAAATGTTGTACCTATACATGAACTTTTATACAAAATATCAAAATTTTTACAGCATATTATCTTTTATTAAAGTTCTGTGAAGTTTTTATCGATTGAATTAACGGCCTAACAAATCCTCAAAAGGCCTGCGAGTTGACCTACATATTTCCGAGTTGACGCAGTTGGCAGCATTAAAGAACTCATAAACAACTCTCGAGAAAAAATGAGAAATACGCCAATTAAGCGATAAAACGGTTTCACATCGACTGGTTCTCTTAAAGTTTGGCACGCATCGGAGAAGATACTGCGGTCTGCAGCCATTGAGACCGCTTATCACGAATTGCATTGAATTCGATTGCAGTGACCCAGAAAACGAATTGCCGTTTAGAATTACCTTTTCTCGTGTCTCATCTGATCAGCTGATGGAGCTGACATTAAAGTTTACTCAATATAAATACGTAACATAGGGTTACGCTCCTATTCTACTATGTAAGTTTATATTCTACTATCCTATATCTAGTAAATCTGAAAAAATCTAAATGACAGTTTATTTATTATTATTTTTTATTTTAATAGTATGAACATATGTATTTTTTATCATATTTCACACATGGACATACACTATAAGGTTCATAGCACCAAATTACTAGGTTCAATATTGAATACGCTCCAAATTCTGCTTCGATATGGTGCGTCTGTCAACACGCCTAGGGCTTATACAAACACGGCCACCATTGACAAACAATCACGATGTCAGCGCTATCTAATCTGAAAAGCGACAGGAACAATATTCGTTTTCGTATGTATACGAAGATATTATAAAAATAACTTTGCTGAACGCTTGAGAACAAGTCGAAAAAGAAACTTTGACGTAATATTACATAAATAAACATGAATTTCTATTGCATAACTATCATACTTATATTATTATAAAATATAAAGTTAATTTAGTATTCAATAACAAAGAAATACATTTGTCCATAGAAAAGTACAATAATTTTTAAATCACATTATTTTAAACGTGATTAATTACGCTTACGTGTCTTGTAATTGAAATAATAAGTTAATACATTATGCCATATTTAGGCTTATCATGCAACATTCACAATCATTAGAAAATGTTAATGACAAAAGGATATCATAAGAATGCGTTTCCGTATCAGTTGTATCAGTTATTTAGTCATGCTTCTTCCGGATAAGTTATATAGTAATGTTTTAAAATACACTGTGAATAATATGAAGAACATAATTATAATAACATCGACTTCTATATAAGTCAATTCCTAATCTTATCTGGTTCGTGAAATATGCAAGGATAATGAAGTAATCAATTATAATCCAAGTCACATCTCTTATAAAAAATGGTGAAATTTGAAAAAAATTGGGTTCAAATATCAGAAATACATTTTGATCTGCTCAATACCGAGAGCTTCAGACATGAGGTTTTTATGCAAATAAGCTTCCTCGTGTTTTCTCTTTACACAGGTAATAAATGTGGTCGTAAAGTTATCCTCTCTCCGCATCCCCAGGGAAACAGTTTAACTGCCAATTTAAGACCGTTATCCATGATTAATGATGTAAAACATGAAACGGTCTTATTTAGGTTAGGTTAGATAGCTTTATGATTCTCATACCGCAAACTTATTTAAAATTAGATAATTAAGGTTAACATTATATTTTTTTTAACGTCTGGCTACACATTTTTTATCTAGTTAAAGAATGTATTTAAAAATGTAATAAATTTTTGGACTGTTATTTAAAAGATGAATTAAGCTAATCTCACAGATAAAAAAAACTTCATGCATAGTATACCTTCATAATTAATACATACACAATGATGACAATTAATCTTTGATATTTTAAAATACTTTTATAAAAGCACAGTAAAATCCTGAAAAGGTAAGAACAATAAAGACGAACTGAATACTTGCTTGTAGATACCTTTCCAAGCCCAAAAGTTTTAATGGATTTCCGCGCATTTGTTACAAACTTGTTTAGAATTATTGGCAAACTAAATGCTATATAGATGAAACCACAAATGGACGTTGTAAATTTAAATCTTTTAAAAATACTTCAGTAATCGGATAAGCTATAAACAAATTATTTACTTTGAGCGAATTGTTATATAAATCCAGCCGTAAACGTAAACAAATATCCAAGGGTACATATATTTCGTACTTATATTAGTAATCCACTATTAAAAAAAATAAGTAACGTATTTATAATATTACGAGGAGAATTCGCCTAACTAACAATCAAGTGCAGTGGTGACAATAAATCGGATAGCAGACGAGCCAGATACTCAGTTCCGCATACCGGGAATGTCCGTTGAACCCAATGTTCACGTCTCGCCCACGCCGAGCATCCACTCGAAATTAATCCAGCTAAATGTAAGTGTTTTATGTGCCAAATTGATATACTGAATTCGATATTTAAGAATCTTAGGAGTGAAAACTTTAAAACAAAACTAACTAGAAAAGAATGAAAGATAAGTAATAAGCATGAAATGAAATATACGTCACTATGCGTCACTTGCGTGTAAGAAGTCGTATTCAAAGGTTAGTAGTAGTAGTAGGTAGTTAGTCATTTAATAACAAATTAGGTAGGTTATAAGAAAGTAGTAGAACGTCACTTATTTAGCTAAGTAAATTATTTTAAATGTATTTTAAAGTATTTGCACGGAAATATTATTTAATTAAAAGTGTAATACCTAGAAAAATTAAAGTAAAAGCGAATAAATTACATGATATGCCGTAACGAACAAAGGCGATGATCCGAGCGAGTCCATACAAATTAGAAATTTCGAATGATCGTAAATGGCTATATTTATAAAGAAATAGACACGACCAAGACGCAAGCCAAAAGCTTTGGTAGCATAATACACTAGGGTTTATTATACTTACTACCTAGGTAGCAAGCTCTCTTCACAAGTATCACGCAGGCTTACTTAAATGTTTGTTTTTAATTTCACTTGTTGTTTGTTTGTTTTTAACTTCAATTAACAGCTTGTATATAGGTACGGTCTACTAACATCAAAAAAAATTTTTTTTTAATTAACTATCTGTCTGTTCCCACTAATCTCTGAAACGGCTGGACCGATTTGGACGTGACTTTCACTCGCAGATAGCTAATGTTATAAGGAGTAATTTAGGCTACTTTTATTTTACATATTTTATTTTAAACGGAACCTGCGGCTTCGCTTACTCTCAATCTAGGGACGAACCCGAGCGAAGCGAGGATGAGTCGCTAGTTATAATATAATCCAATAAGTTTTATCTACTCCATCTCGAAAACATGATGTAGAAACTCATCAACTGTTTTATTGCCTCATCTAATCTGTACGTACTACTCGAAGGAGCTATAAAGGAGATCGACTACAGATTTAAATTACAGCATCGGACTTCGCTGTACTTCTTAAGAAGACATTAAACATGTATTCGAAAATAGAATAAGTTGAGCAAACTAACTTGTCTTGGTAATAGTAAGCAGTTATTTCATAACATATGAAATTGGGCAATTTATACTTGTGGGTGGTGCCGTCTATCTCCCACATGTAGTCCTTGATATCCGGTTTAGACGCATTCACATCTATATTAAATTTTGACTGACTTCAAAGTAAAGGAAATATTCATATTATAGCTGTTATTTTATAAAATTTGTGCATGTTACGTGAGACCATCATCTGGTCTGCAAAGAAATTCTCCTTTAATTAAAATTATCACTACTACGAAGATGTTGATGTCCGTTTTTTGCTGCATCTAAATTCTAAATGTTGTTATACCTATTAGATTTTATCAAATTATTCAAAATTAAACTTTCATTGAATATCTCATAAGCTTCTTATACTATATAAAACAGGTCACGGGAAAGCTGGTTGCCACCATGATTGCTGTAAAGTATTTGAAACGGCGGGAACCAAAAATCTATATAAATCCGCGAAATAATCGAAAAGCATACGTTTATTTAAAATGTCAAATATTATTAAATCTTAGAAAAAATTAATACCTACGAAGTTAAATAAAAGAGAAAAATGGGATTGGCCATTGGCAAAATGAACATGACTAAAGGTTTCAGGGTACATGTTGGGGCAAGTCAAAGGCATAGAGAATGCATGTTCATGCTTTGTTGGACGTAAAACTCGAAATGAAGAAAATTAAACTTAGCCTATGTACTTAAATTAAATTATTATAAATCGTAAGATATAAGGAATTTCATTTAATTTAAACTAAGATAAACACTTACATAACAGCAATTTTTCTTTCGAGATTAAAATGAGAAATTACTTAAGTTCTTTTGTTTCACTTGTTCAAATAATGTTGTTTTAAAGCGAGAGTAGAATTCCGCAATTATTTTGCAGTTGAATTAACATTGCATACTGCATGTGCATTTTAAATGCAATTAACAACATGCCCAAATTACCGCTGAATATTTTGAATAGAAACATCAAGGTCCTCTCTTTGTTTTGGAGCAATTTTTAGAGCGTGACATAATAAACTACATACTTATTTTTCGAAATATTACTATAAATCTACTATTATTCTGGTTACTATAACAGTCAAATAAATATGAGTTATTATAAATCTCTATTTAATGACAAATGATGGACTTGTCCTAATGAATTAAATAAAACTAATGCATATAATCAGTCAGTCACGCACTCCAGCCTCGACACACACTGTCTCTAACATATTGACAAGAACCGAAAGTAAAGTCAAATTACTCTATCTGCCACTACTCGGAAACAGCATTAAATAATAAACACTGAAATGAATACTCTGAAATATCCTACTGGTAATCATTGTATAGCAAATGCACGTCTAAGCAAAGTAAGCAATCGCTAGCGTGTTTTGAACGTGCGAAAGTCGTTCGTCGACCTTGCGCGACCGGCGTGCCATTCCACCCACTGTTGCGCCCGCGCCGCTGCAGTTAAACTGGCTGGTGCATACACGACGTGATCACAAACTCGTTGATCATGCTGCTATAAAAACTATTTAGAACATAATTCGGGAGACCTAATAAAAGTTGCATTGTATAACCGAAATCTTTACTAAACCTTTTATATTATATATAAGTCACATAATATATAACATTAAATTAGAAAAATATGTCATATTTGATAAGTAATAATCCAACCCAGCGGTAACGCGTCGCTTGTATAACCGAGTGATGCGGGTTCAAATCCGGGTCTTGCACCTCTGATATTTTCATGTGCGAATCATTTATATCCTGATTACCACTTGTCTTACGGTGAAGGAAAACATCGTGAGGAAACCTGCATGTCTGAGAAAACCTAGCAAGTTTTCGTAAGACATGTGAAGTCCGCCAACACGCACTGGGCCAGCGCGGTGGACTACGGCCTAATCCCCCTCGTACTGAGGGAGGCCCGTGCCCAGCAGTGGGACGTTAAAAAGGGCTGATGATGAAAAATCCAAGAGCAGGATAATAAACGTAAAATATATAAAAAACGATATATCTTAATTATTGTGATAACTAAAATATTATTGTTTAAAATAAATCAATAAATGATGACATGACTGGCGCCTTACTATGAGTCTCATAACATATTTGAATGCCAGCCAAAATGTTTCATATGCTCTAATTTTCATACTTATAAATTGGAATATCCACCTGAACAACATTTCTTAGTAAATTATAAACAAAATACCTATTTATCAATACTATAAAATATATAAATAACACAAGTTAACTAGTGGAGCAACAATAAAGGAAAGTCAAATGATTGCGTTTGGGCATAGTTAACCTAAGGAATATTGGAAAAACTCATTCATATGACACTCTTCTAAAGCTAGCTTCCACTGCTAAGTTTTAGTACGACGGTAAAGAAAAATCGTTTTGTAATAGAATCATAATTTACTACAATGAATAAAAATATCTGTTACAAATAGAAAGCCTATGCAAGAAGGCTAAAAGCTATAGTTCATGTCAAACTCAAATTTCATATATCTTGTAGTCTTATGCATTATGCATATTGTTATTTATGTTTTAGTGTAACAAGAAACAGAATGATACCCGTTTTAGATGAGTCAGTCGGTAATGAGTGGTATTGTTAAAACAACCACTAACAAGTGCGTTGGCGGTGATGGACTTGATTAGAGTGTTTTGCTTCTACCATTTTACACTCGTAGTCAATTTAGAAACGTCTATAAAATATAAACAAATGTTTTTGACATTAATGAAGCCACAATTATTTTAATGATTCAATTCAATTCCTTTATTTCTTTTAATGGCTTGATATCACCCATTGATATTCTAATAGACAGATATGTTATACGCTCACTAAACAACCGAAAAAAGTGTTCCGCGCAGCACACATACACACTTTTCAGTGAAGGTACATTTCACTACAAGTCAAAATGATAGAAAGGGGATAGTCGATAAAATCAATAAGAAAAAAAGAGACAGCTAGTGTTGTCAATTGCGCGTCAATGTAAACAAACATTAGTCTAGCGACCGATGACATATCAGAATATTAGGCAAATAATTGAAATATATTAATAAATCGAAGTATACTGCGTTCTTACATGTGGTATGAGATCCCTTGTGTTTTATTAACTTTGGTATCATAATTGGTGCATTTCCTAAATACACAGGATGGCATTTTTTTTAATTTTGTAGCAGCGTACCACTCGTCGCCATGCGTGACACAGACTAAAGGCAATACGTCCCAATTAAGACGTTTTCGAGTCTTCACGATTGTGCGCTCACAACATATCTATTTAGAATATCATTGGTATCACCTATAATAAATAATAAACAAATAAGCTTTTATTTCTTGCGCCTTAATTACGGAGTTTACAGTTTTATATTTGTTTACTTAAATATTTGTTCCATTTTTTGATGTCATTTTTATTTTTATTATTATTATTATTTTTTTAATTATTATTATTTTTCTTTTTTGTTTTTTGTTCTCATTCTATTTATTTTGTTTTGGCCTATACATACATTTAATTCTAACTTAGTCGAAACTGTACATTGATTATTTTTTGGAAAATATAATTGAAATAGTCATTATTAACGATACAGAGGTTTTTTTGAATTTTTGTCTGTCTGTCTGTCTGTGATAGCATCACGAGTAAACTGTTGGACAAAGTTTGATGATATTTGGTATGATGAAACATTTTACTGCAGTTAAAACATATTATCTTGGCAGTAGGGACTAACTCGAGCAGAGCATGTGTGAGTTATTGGTAGGTACACGTAACATAAATTAATAACAATAATTATTACAAGGCTTTCCTTTCATTAAATTCACCTAATTTTCACTCTCCATATAACTTTCACAAAGCATCTATTTTGGTGAAGATTAAAATATGCAAATTAAAAAAGTTATATTAATTTAACTTCAACAACAACATAGGAGTCATTAATCTAGTCTGAACTCTCTCCACTTCGAACTTCGAAACGAGTGTTGTCCGCTACAATAAATCTATGCACATTGCACATATACGGCAATTGCGTCAGCACTTACAAACAATTTAGAGCAATACACACAGATCAAAATTTAACAATGATTTACGTATTTAGAATCATTTTCATTTTATAAGTATTTTTGCTATTTCGTATATGTGCAAGAATAACGCAGTCCCGCCTATACCGTGTTCTAAATTAACGTTTTCCTCTATAATAAATCTGAGTGTTCTTCCACTCCAATTACTAACACATGTAGTCGGAATTTAAAGATAAGTAAGCATTTATTCTCGGTATAAGTAGTTATTCAGCATTTAAAGAAACATAATTTGCGGAAACAACAACAATTGTATTACTTTATTATGAATTCCTGTTACGTGATATCTATGAAGCCTCAACTACAGTAAGTATGAGCATTAGTATTATTAGATAAGTAATACAGTTTAGATACAATTATGTAACATAAAAATCATAATATTTTAACTAACTGATATGGTATGAAATTAAAAATATTTAATCTTTCTTTCTTTCTTAATGGCTAACTTTGAAAAAACATTCGAAGACCCCGTAAAAGAATATAAGATGTATGCATAAAGAACAAGTTTAATAATAATTTAGACTGGAGTCCAAGAGACGAAAACCTACGGCGCCTCTTCTTCCGTACATGACGCCATGCAGCACGCCTTGAATTGTGGTCATTAAAATTTGTAGCTATGCTGCCTTGTGTTGAATATTAAATACTACTTATTTTTATATTCACTAATAAAAAAAATACTTTTTTGTGTTTGTCAAACCAGTAACAAGAAAATTGAATTGAATACGTCTGTGATGATCAATCGATTGTCCATTCTATAGGTATTGAAACATTTATTTATATATATTTACATATAATTATGAAAATAAATTACTTCTTTCTTAATTTGTAATCGGTTGCTCAGTTAATATGCTTTGGAATGTTACAGTCATATGACATAATTATCAAACCAAGGCTCGCTTTAGTCATCTACAAACAAACTCTGTTTACAATTGAGTTTAATTATCTCGTATTTATTTACTGTTTCTAATTTGAAAGTGAATACTTAAACCACTAACAAAGGTTAAACCATGATTACATTTAAAATGTAACAAAATGATTCCTTTATGTAATTTATCGTCATTTATATTTCAATACCACAAGAACCACCAATGTGTACAACTCTTCTCTTACCCAGTTATAATAAAATTACTCTGAGAAAATAAATATCGTTTAAAAAATAGGCACAAGCTAAAGTCATTTGCAATTATTAAACTAATACATATTAAATACTCCAATAGTAGGTGTTTAAAAAAAATATTATAAAAATAAAACATCCGACTGCATAAAAGCTAACTAAAAAGTAAAATGATGAAAACACGTTGACAAAGGAATATAGTATTATGCATTCGGAGACATACACGTTTCATGTAGGTACATATTTATAGTTTTTTAGTTATTGCCAATTAAACATTTGAAGTAATATTTAGTAATTTTTTATCCTAAATTACTTTTCAACCGACTTCCAAAAGGAGGAGGTTATCAATTCGTCTGTATTTTTTTTTTTATGTTTGTTAGCTCATAACTTTGAGCTGGGTGAACCGATTTTGATGATTCTTTTTTTATATTTTCTAGTTCTGATAATGGCATCCATGAGAAAACCATAAAAGTCTAATATTTGCATTAAGCATTTGCGCGACAAATGGACGAATAACTCAATATCACGCCAACCGATTTCGATGATTCTTTTTTTAATGGAAAGGATATGCTTCAAGGGTAGTTCGATGAGAGTTTGGTAAGGTTCTGATGATGGGATCCATGACAAAGTATTGGAACTCTTCAATTCTTAGGAGCAAATTAACGATGCTCGGCCGAATCTTTTATAGGCTATATGGATATTTGCTGCTCTCTTAATTTTTATTACAGGAACTTATTATTATAAGTTAAAATGTTTTTAGTTTTATTTAATAAATGAAACAAATTCTTTTTAGATAGTAAACATACCCTAGAAAAGAAAAGTGACGTCTTGTGCGGATATTATAAAAAACTGTGAAAGGCACACGACACACGGCCTCGAACCTGTAACCCTCACAATATAAACTATTGTTAAGTATATGAATTGTGCTATGCAAGTACATATTTCTGTTCCATTTATAAATACATGAATAGAATAGATGGAGAAACAAGCTGAGATGATTGATAACCTTTATGATGATACCGTATTGTGTTAAATATTGCATTTGACAGGGAAATGTCAATTAGGTGAACTACCTTTTTCCTTGCTTGAGATAAACATAATACGCACGTCTAGACTAGTTATTTTTTGTTATAATTCATATGGTTTACAAATCGTCATATAATATTCACACAATAAAATAAAAAAAGATAAGTGCAAAGTATTAAGCCACTACGTCTAAGTATATAAATAAATACTTGTTAATGTTGACATGAAAATCACGTTACCAAAGCGAAATATTTCCACTTTAAATTAGATAATACTTAAACGTTAAGTAGATCGCTAAACATGTTATACATCTTTACGGATCACGAGATTTATATTCTTCATCCAAACGAATACGTGTTCTTTTAATGACTTAAGTATTAACAAGTCGAGCTATAGACATTATACTGCAGCAAAGCATATGATGAGATTTATAAGTCGGCGAGTGGAGCCCTGACCTAACGACGCGGTCAACCGATTGTTCTCTCCACTTAGTGAGAAACAACAAGTTTCTAACTAATTTTAATAAAGATAGGATAGCGTAAATCTAATTTTATCACTAATTCAATGTTAGATGAATAGCTAATATATTGCAAGATGAAAGATAACTTCAATTCTGAAAATGAAGTAGTATTTACCGCAGAAAAAGAGATAGACTAGAATAATACTATGGGACTTTCCCAAAATCGTCTTGGGAGATTTCGGCAGTAAATAAAACACCGAGATAGCAAGTTAAATATTTACTTTTCGCGTTCATTTTAGATTCATTAAGACTTTGAAGGAGAGGAAGACGGTTTTTACAGCGTTATAAAGTATAATGTCGGCTGAACTGATTAATTTATACGATGCGATAAAATCTGAATACTCTCAACCCATACATTAGGTCCTGTCAGCGACTCCAGGTAAAGAACGTCTCTTCAAACTTAGAAATTAAGGTTCGTGTTAATTTGGCCGCTAAAAAATTTTACTATTCTGTACTTTTTAAAAATGCAGACGGGCATTTTATTAATCGTTTGAAAGGAATAAATAATAAAACGAATAATATGAGGTATGCTTAAATAAATTGAAAACAAAATATAATACCCATAGTACTATTCTTGTTATGCTTTCGCGCAGAACGTCAAGCCAAATAGGATATAAAAAGTAGCAATATTCATAACATAGTAATAACGCCACAATCCTCTCCGAAACTATTTAAGTCACGCGACTAAGTAGCAATTATTCTTCTACAAATTATACAGTAGTTAGCTCTATCTACGTTTTAAAACAGCATAATCTGTTAAGAAATAGTGCTTTTTAGAACATAGTAATATAGAAAAGAAACCTTCAAGTTGGGAAAATGAAAACCATTAAAATAAACTAAGTAGGTATAATAACAGATATATTATACGAAAATAGACAAACAGATTTATATAATACGACTAATGTTTAACAAGAATATAACAAAGTTTTGATTTTATTACGAATCCATTCAAAAATCGTGAAACAAGCAGTTCTAATAATAGAATCGATTGGCTAGACAAGGCCTTCCTTTGACCATTACATATTATCAGTTAGTCAATGCTACGTCTTTTAAATGACACTTTTTAAGAAAATTATTTATATCAGCCTAAATGGTAAACTTTAAAAAGAATATAGGAAACATTTCGAAAATGTGCAACTGTAAATGAATAAGGGTGTATTTCAAAAACAAAGCAATGAAAACAAGATCAGTCAAATTTTACTTATATTAAATTACTTAGGTCCGATTTCACCAATGGTGTCGTTATCGAAGAATAGCTATGCCAGGTATAAAATTATTCGCTGCATTTATTCTCAGAATAACTTATAGTACGTTTCACCACTTTGTAAGGACAAAAAGTTACTCCTAGTATTACTATTCTTAGATAAGTGAATGCAGACAAATTAAATAGGCTTGTCATGGTCTCAGTACAGTATAGCATAACAGGACATTTCTAATTTAGTCGTCACTTTGAACTTGTGTCAATGTGTCAACTGTCAGTGCTATTTTTCAAACAAACTATCTGTAAAGTCACGCTGCCTGGTGTTTAAATTTCATTTAGTTTGCTTTGTGTTGTGTTTACTGTTTTAAAAAAAATATCTTAAGGGAAACGAAGTGCTAACTTATATGCTTATTTATATTTATTTATTTATGTAATGGTCGCTCAGTAATAATGTACTCTAAGCGCTCAGGTGACATAATTTTGACACCATTTTGATTTTATCTGAGGAATAAGCCGGTTATTCCTTCAAAATTGGTGGTATAAGAGTTACTCTCGTATAACTTTGTAATGCTTAGGATAAGTAGTTGGTGAAATGAAAGTATGGTTATCTGTGAGTAAATAACAGCTTTAACCTAGGAATAAAATTTATTCTACTTTGGTGAAATCGGACCTTAATGTATTTTAGCGATTAATAATTGTAGTTAAGGTTTCTACATTATTAATTCTAAAGAATGTATAATGTAGAAACTACAACTTTCATACAATCTTTAGCAAATATTGAAACGTAGGTCAAAAATGCTATAATATTTTATGTTTTAAATAATGTAAACAACAATTTACTAACTAACTAAGCAGTACTGTAATAGATAATATACTAAATAGTTACAAATTTACGGAAATGATGGGTGACAAGGACAACACAAACAAAATTTTCAATAACCTATTAGTATCTAAAATTGGGACTTATAATTTTTCATATCCAATCTATTTACATCCGGTAGAGTCGATGACCTGATCGAGGAGGCACCTGCCTCTTCGATTAACATCTGACGCCTAGCGGATGCGTTGTCAAGGTTGGGTTGTCGAGTTTCAATCAATTACTGTCCTGTGATTTCCGACAGAGAGTCAAGCTTAGCACCTGGCCCTTAGTTCCTAATTGTAACTTAATTCATGCAAAAGAGAAATATAAAAATAGATTTATTGAAGTTGATCACAGTTAAGATAAAATGTTGGAAAAAGCAGCAAATACAACTTAAAGCCTTAAAAAACTGTGCAAGACGATATACAATTCGCGGCATCTGCTCATTCTAAAACTATAGACGACCAGACGCTGTATAAATTCATGAGTCAGTTCCTTATTTCTGACCTTCGCTTTATTCATCTTTGGATATAAAATGAAGTTTAAAATGTAAAAGATTTATTTACAAGTGTTTAACATAACTTGTTAGGTAGAGAATGTTACCAATAGGCTGTACCAGTTTCAAAAGGACATAAAGAGTGGTTTCAATTATATACATTATTACATTAAATAGGCCTCTATACAAAGAAGGCTGCTTAAATTCGTTAAACATTATTACCAATATAGCGACTAGTTATCTGGTTACACTACTTAATAAGTAGGTATGATTTCTCTTTGAAATTTCATTATCATTTCAAATAACATTACAACTTTTTACAAAATATATATTATATACTGCTATTAAAAAAAAAATTATTCGGTTTCAAAGTAATATTATATCAGGTAAATTTCAACATACATTATAGCATGATTTTAATAAGTTACCTAAGCAAACCTTCAATTGCACTTGATGTATAGTATCGAGTTTATGTAACTAACAAGATAGAACACGCGCAGAGGGTTAGAAACACCTTAAGTGCAGTTTTCTGCGTCGGAGTGTAAGATATACCCATATTTTAATTAAGAAATCGGAACCCCAAATGAAGTTCATTGATTAGACTCTACATTTTAGGTGGTAGGTTCAAACAAATTTGTATTTGTCGAACATAATAAGATAAAATTCTAAGTATAAATTACACAAAGAATGGTGAAAGATATATCGCTTATATTACCTTCTGAGATCGTAGGCAGCACGTTGACGAAGTTAACAATCCCGACGCCTGTTAGCTGACTCATTCACAAAATCAATTCAGCACTTCTTAGAAACGTCTGCGGACTGTATCCGCTACGAATACAACAAAGCCTCAATAGTGGTAGCACTTCAATATATCACATAGCCCACATAGATAAATCCGCCATTTTTCGGCACTTCAAATTTATATATTCACACTTGCGTATCAAGAAAACTGCGAGACGTGAAACCGTTACAATAAAAACGTGGTGCGGTCACTGAGCACTTTTTCTCATAAGCAAGAGAAATGTGAACTATCACATGAGTGCGACCTAGATTATGTATATAAAAGATGCGCGCGCGCCGTCCTCTCGCAATGAAGCGCAGGGGCCTACTGAACTGAGTACTGGACAAACGAGTCGGCAAACGCCCGCTCGCTAGTTTACCTACTCTTATCTCTCGATGACAGTGTGTTCGCCTGGTTACTCGACACTGCACTTACTCAACTGGTTCCCTACATACTGCAACTACCATATAGAAATATACGTAGACACCCTAGAATATATATTTAAAATTTATTTTTAGGAAGAATTCTGCGGACAAAATGGAATCTTTATTCACACATCTGTCAGTGACTGAGTACAAAATCTTGTTTTTATATTAAAATATGAAATATTAAAGAACATTTATAAACAATCATTTGAATTCCACCATTTATAGGCATTTTTATCATTAAAGGCTCGAATTGAAATTCTCTCAAAAAATTTCAAGTAGGTAACTGCCTGAAGTAGGGAAGTTTATTTTGTTTGTGTTTGTTTGTTTGTTGTTGTTTGTTATTACAGTGCCTCGTAAAGTCATCGGTCCTGCTCCGGAACTCAAGTTCTGTCAAATTGCCTTATCAAACAATGAGAGTAACGAATATTTATACTAGCAAAAATTGACGGATCTCAAAAATAATAGTCGTTCTATCTAAGCTTCTAGGAGCCAAGAGATACTAACAAGGTTTATGAATAAAATCGTAAGTTCTTAAAATTCAACGCGAATGTTCAGAATTAAGTTCATCTAACACATAATATACACACCGGCATATTTAGCGGAACATAAAATAAAGGTTTAATATCAGTATCATATAAGGTTGCTGGCTGGTTTATACGTCATTTAATTTAAAAAGCAATATTTTCAAATTAAGAAAACAACTGAACATATCATTTTATGCAATTGTTTTAATATTATTCAAATACACCTTATCTGGAGCGAACTACAAGTATTACTTCCTTCTGAGTTTGATTTAAAATTTCATTGAAATACTGTTTTGTGAGTTTTTTTTAATCGCGTATCTTTTTGGAGTTGAGGACTAAATTATGCCTGACTTAGTCCCAACGGAGATTGCCAGGGCACTCAAAATGCGAAGAAATGGTCAAACCTACAGAGTGATATCCAGAGATCTTCGTCGACCAGTTTCAACGATCCATCGCTGTATCCAACGGTTCAGGGAGACCGGTACTTATGTGAGAAGAGCAGGGCAAGGCAGAAAAAGACGCACTTCGAGTAGGGATGATCGTTTCATTCGGCTTCGTGTACGTAGGAACCCTCGTTTGACAGCCGTCCAAGCCCGACATGAGTTAGAAGCAGTGCTGGGTGTAACCATAAGTGAGCGTACGGTACGAAGAAGGTTCGAAGAAGCTGGTTTGGGTTCATTTGTGCCCGCCAAGGCTCCAAGGCTCGAGGTAAATCATCGTCGAAACAGGTTAACTTTTCATCAGGAACATCGATTTTGGAACGCGGACCAATAGAGTAAGGTATTGTTTAGTGATGAGTGCAGAATTCTCTTAAATCAAATTGACGGCAGGCAAAGAATATACAGACGCAAAGGAGAACGATACATTCAGACAAACTTTGAAACTACAGTTGCATACGGTGGTGGATCAATAATGGTTTGGGCGGGCATTTGTTTGGGAGCTCGCACAGACTTGGTAGTGATTGACAGAGGGAGTTTGACTGCAGTTTTTATGCAAGGTAATGCTCGGCCGCATACCGCTCGGGTAACTCAAGCTTATCTGAATGATATGAATATCACTCTTATGGAGTGGCCGGCGAGATCACCAGATATGAACCCAATAGAGCACGTTTGGGACTTTCTGAAAAGAAAAGTTAAGTCCAGAATTCCAGCTCCTGCCAACGTGGGTGAACTGCGAATCGCCGTAGTTGAGGAATGGCGGAGACTATCCCAGGAGACCATCGATAACATCATTCTCAGTATGCCTAGACGGGTAGAAACTTTAATAAGAGCACGTGGAGGAAATACGCGCTATTAATCACCATTTTTCTAATTTAATTAATTTTCTAATTTTTTTAATTATGGACCTTTTTTTGTGTTCCGCTAAATATGCCGGCCGCCGTAGTTCTCAAACATAATTTTCAAAAAATCTTGCCTTAAATCATAAATGATAAATTATAACTAAGTAGAATTTGAACTTAATTTCAGCAAATCTTTTCAGACACCATTTTCTATTAGTTGGTAAAATTATAAAGTATCAATAATATTTATAGAAATTAATTTGGTTGCACGTAAAAGACAAAATAAACGTGCGAATTCCAAAACAAAATTTAAACCTATTAGCTTACCCTCACTTCGCTCAAGTACAGATTTTAATAATAAAAATATTAGATATCTATTATTCATACTTCTTCCAAGTCCAAATTTGGACGAAATATAGCGCACAGAAAGAAAACGGTTGAACCGTTTCAGCATGAAGGAGCAACAAACACACGCAAACTTTTGTTTTTATAAATGTAGTGTCATGTCGTTTCGTTATTGTTAAAATTAAATTTCAAAATTAGTTTCTTTATTTTTATATAAGAATTTTAGTATATTATTATAATTGCTGCCAGTTAACATTCAATACTTTGACAAGTTTATTGTTATTAAATAAGTTAACCCAAATTTGTAATTATTAATCAGGCCACTTTCATATGAAAACAAAACTATATGCAATCAATATACGGTATAAATACGATATAATAAATATTATGATTATTGATCCAATTTACGTCAAGTTGCGAAAAATAAAATGTGTTTACAAAATATTGCAATAACAAAATATCATTTGCCTCAAAACTACATATACATATTTTTATATCAAGATTTAATTTTTACGTCATATTCATGTTTTTAATTTTGACTCACTCCAATGTACGTAACATTGACAAAGTAAACTGTGCTCAATTTTCCAGGCGAAAAACAAAGGATGAAATTCTGTTTTGACTACAAACACTAGTGTTTGCCTGACTCTTTAGGCTAGATTATTGTTCACATAATATAATCCGCTTTTAGGTATCACAGTATTATATTTGATAACCTTTTGAAATAATAAATATACTATAAAATAAAAAAAATATTTTTGAAACTTGTCTCTCTCTGCTTCTTCTGTCTCCTCTGCTTTCTTTGAAGGTTTGATAGTTACTAAACAAATCTGGTAGACTCAAAGTGAAAACAAATTATTATTTAATTTATTTATGAATACCTCGAAATATTAGCTAAACTTTTGTGTTACTTTTTTGTAATGGATTTACAAATAAATGTTTTACATAAGATAACACACCTTGTGATCGCCTCCAAGGTGTTTTGATGTTGGATTATTAAAAATTTATAAGTTAACCTATGTTCGACATTTTTGGTTGAGACGAATATTATTTACAAGTTACAACACGGGCATAAAGAGATGATTTAAAAAGTATTCCAATTTATACATAATTGTATCTACGAATATTTCTTCATCTTATTACTAGATAGAGTTAATTACAGTAATGTTTATAAATAGCGCCAAATTTTATGTCATATACATACATAGTCTCGTTCTTTCTAAAGAACTGTAGTAAGAGTAGTGAGTAATCCGTCAATAATAATGCAAATGTGGTAGAGTCACATTATTGTATTTAGAAAGTGGACATTTTTTACAATACAATAAATATTTTTATTAAATAATAACCAGCACTTAAATTATCGTGTTTTACTTTCACATACCTAAGTGCTATAAAAATTAATGGACTCAAAACAGAAATGAATAAATATAAATAACAATAACCAAAATATTATACGAGTTTAATTATAAAACACTGTGTCTTCCGTAGTGTCATTTTTTAAAGTTCAGAAACTATGATCGGACGGAATAACTTGTTAAACAAAATTAATTATTATAATGTCCATTGCGTTCTGGTTTACGTAAAGTAACTGCGGTCACAATAAATGCTGTATAATTACAAAAGAGAGCACCTCAGTGTTTTTAATATGCCATTTATCGTTACATTTAAAATGAAAACGCTATCAACGTTTTAAATTGACATGGGAATCGATCAATATGGCCGACTGATTAATTATTGCACTGAATATCTAATTGGATCGATTTTGTAATAACTGCAAATACGATTCGTTTGGACACAGTAACCTAATTTATTTGCAAATTATATATTTCATAATATATGATAAAATTATGAATTAGAATAGTTATTCTGATAGAAAATTTGTATTACGTGAACGAGTCTCTCAGACTTCAAGCTAATGAAAGTATTACATCGATGTAATCATTGTATTTGAAGCCCTTATTTAAAATTTAATTTAATTAAAAAATATAATATTACGTATTATATAGGCAATAAATTTTCGGCATTTGTTTCTTGTTAGTAGAAAAATCTAATCTAATATATGATTTTTATATCTTGTCACAGTGTTTCTCATGGAACTCCTCCGAAACGGCTTCACCGATTTTTATGTTTTTTTGCGTACAAATTTTATTTTTTTATGATTACGCATCAAAAAATACTTATAACCCTAAATTTTCATCCTTCTACCACCAATCCGTATTTTTTAATAGTAATTAGAACGCGGACGAAGCCGCGGGAATTGCTAGTATGTATATAAAGATCTCGTGTCACAGTGTTTGTTATAGAACTCCTCCGAAACGACTTGACTGATTTTTATGATTTTTTTTTTGTATTTGGTAGGTCTGAGAATAAGTCGTAGTCAATTTTTCCCCCTTTATGATAAGTATGGCCTTCTGTGGATAGTTAATTTTTTAAATTTAGACCAAATTTTATTTTTTTATGATTTGACATCAAAAAATACTTACCTCCTGATACCGCGGACGGAGCCGCGGAAATTGCTAGTATTTTAATAATAAACATTTAATAATACTTCACTCCACAGACCCAATCAAGCTGTTATCGTATATTGAGGTTAAAGTTGCCATATATACGTATAAATGAGAGCTAATTTTAGAATATAAGGAAAAATATAGAGTATAGGCACAATACAGAGATAGACAGTAGCGTAACTCAGCCGTCTTTTTGAAATTTACACCTACATATGAGCGGAGCGCTAGGGTTGGTACATACAAAAAGTAAAACAGGTATTTTTTTTAGGAATGAAACATAATATGTTAATTTAATATTTATTTTTTACATATTTATGTTATAAGTTGGTAACAGATAAATATTTGCGTCTATTGCGACAAGTTTTAAATGCTGTGTTGTTAAATTTTATTATATAAAAAATTCGCATTCTTATGAAAAGTTTCATTAAATAAAGTTAAATTAAGTTTCGATCGTGATCCTTACTGGCAAAAATAGAAAATAGAAAAGATTAATTATTTTATTAACTTATAATTATTGTTGACTATTTTGGAACCATGGCAACGGATATAACTGATACGTCAAACGCCGTTAATTTTATAAAGTTTCTTTAAATTTTCTAATCTTCCGCACAACTTTCTTATTTTTTTCTTTCATAAGAACCTTCTCCTAACATTAACAAACATAACAAAAAAAGAATTGGCCAAATTGGTCCAGGCGTTGTTGAGTTATGCGCTTACCAACACATTTTGCGATTCATTTTTATATTATAGATCGATTAAAACAATAAATCATTCTTACCTTTCAAAATCAGTAGGGAGTTTAAAAAACGAAATCTCCGGTTTTGATGAAGCAGATTTCAAACAGCCGTATACTACGCAATAAGTTCGTGGCATCTTTAAAAAGATCGCGGTAATAAACGCGGCACACACGACTGACAGCACCGCAGCGTCCGCTAAGGGGCCTCGTTGATGCGCGTATTTGTGTGAGTGTGCCGTTTTGAACGTTATGTATGCAGTTTCCGTACTGGTTCATATTTTTACTGTGGTATAGGTACTAAAATAATAATAAACAATAAATCAGCTATAATTGAAGAGAACTAATAAATAGTAGAAACAAAATTAGCGGATTTTCCATATAGCTTATGTAAAGGTAGCAAGTAATTATTTATTTAAATAGCAATTTTACATGTCACGGCAACTCTTTGATCATTAACGCGTTATTATAGACGTAACGACTCGCATATCTAAAAAAAGATAAGTTTATTCAAATATACAAATCTTGGTCACGATTTGTAAGTATTTGCGAAATAATTTCATCTAAAAATAAAGTAAAATCGTGAAGTTGTATTTCTATACAGTAAGTAAATATTGTCTTTTCATCCACTAACTGATGTGTAAAATGAAGTTAGAAGCTCAATAATTTTATAACAACACAAGTTGTTAAGCATTCCTTAATCGGAAATCAGAATGAATTGCTTTTAGTTATACCTAATAGAGCTCTCTACAACTTTAACAACATGAAAATATGACGTATGTAATCGTGCACGTTTGCATACAAAGCGTTAATTATTCTCCTATGTGAAGATAATATATGGGAGGACAATGAAATATTTGTTAGTCCATATCCTTTCAAATGTGTGTCAGCTATAATATCGCATAGAGACATCACGACCGCGTATTTATCGATTGAATACTTTACACATTTCATGTTATCATTAAATTTCATGAGGAAACTTGTAGCACGACTGGTTTAAAACTTATATACAACGCCTGTACCATAAGTTATTCAATGATAATATTGTATTGGTTTCTTAGAAAATGAAAGCTAGTTTTTTTAAATATAACTTTACAAGCATTATTCAATACAAATAAAATAGTGTTGATAGTAAAAATCAGTATACCATGCTATTTTGGGAAAGCAAATTTAAAAATTATTTAAATATTTCCGTATTATATACTTATTATATATTTGGTATATTATATATTAGTTAGTATATTATATATTTGGTTATTTAATATTTATATGCTATTCCTAGAAATGTACAAAGAAAACTTAAGAAGAATGAGACGTGCACTACTTTTGCGGTATAATGTACCTAATTTGTGAAACTTACCTTTCTTTAAAGTTAAAGTGTCACTACCAGTTTTTAATAACAAAGTATGAAGTACAATAAAACTGGTTTAAATATTAATACCAAGATTCTCATTCTTAGGCAACTTACACTCTGCTTCTTTTACATTCTGTGTGTATATAAGGGCTAATTACCAGTAGAGCACACTTGTTAAAGGCGTGCAAGTGCCCTGAGTCTATTTACAAACTAGATTACAGCCCTTAGAACGTGTCATTTTCATTGTTGAGCCAGTTACGTAATAATTAGTTGACTTATGTGCGAATTTAGAGTTTTTCAATTTTGATTGTTCTTACCAAAGGTACAAATACTATAAGAAAATGATAACTTTCTTTAATATTCAAATTAAAGATCATGTTTAAGAAAAATAAAGGTTTCGAACTCAAAATTAACGATCTGTCATAATATGTACTTATTATTGTTACGGTATACAAATTATAACGTTAATATAAACTCTCGTTCTGCCTTAACAACATACATTATACGACGAGGTCAGGCTCGCTCCCATGACCGATGCAACGGCTATAAATTAGATTGTATATATTATTCAACTACAACTACAGCTCTATATAGAACTATATAAATTCAATTAACTAGGACTTACTTTTCTTATGGGTCCCAAAGGTGTCCTCATGGCCGTTGTACATTCTGTCTTCATCGTACTCGTACACCTTAAAACTGTCGAAGGAATACAGTTTGACGGCTTTCCGATCGCTTCTCTCACGAAAATACGTTAAAACTTTTAACGATACGCGTAACTTCGATTGACGAACTTTAGATTTTTCGCAACAGTTCTTAAATAAACAACGAGCGTAGGTTATTGTCGTCACGAACGTCGACGATTCAATAATCGGAAGCGATGTTACGCGAATAGCATTGTATATCCGAACAATGGATTTGGTCGAGATACGTTTCGAGTAGGAATTTTAAGGCGCGCGATATTTAGTTAGTGAGGCGGGAGCGCTGTTGGATGACCGCGTGTCGTCTGGCCGGGTTCAGTCTCCCGACTCGTCGCGCCGGCGCCTGGAATTGTGTCAGACGGAGCACCCCGGCCTTTCATGAATACACCTCGCTACGAGCCTGACGCATCAATACATTCGTTACTGTATGCAAGCGTAATTGCTGCTTACGCTTTTTCTTGAAGTACAAAGATTTACTTGTTAAAGAACAAAATAGTGAAAAAGTATGTTATTATAAATTATTATTAAAATGACAAAGAAAACTATAGAAATAGGCAAAATGTTATATTTTCTGAGTTAATATATGCAAATAAATAATTTCAATTTCACGGGTTGAACTAACTCAATTAATTCGCCGTTCAACGCCAGGTGCTCAATTAAATCGAACAATTGTGATTTGCAAAGCACTTTATTCCGCGCAGGCACTACTAATGCACTACAAATATTAAAGAGACCTTTGTTTATTTGTAAACTTAGCTGCATAATACCTATTGATAAGTACGTATTAAGTAGTTTAAAAATACTTGGTTTGTAATTTAAGTAACATATTCTGAATTATTGTTTTTGATACATATACAGTATACATACATATATTATTATATATTATTATTATACATTCATCATTTGTTTTGAGTGATTTAAATAAGTATTTTATTTTGAGTATTGAGGTTTTTGTCATTGGTTTTATAATCATGATCGTATTCAAGAATATTTTTATACACACTTTAAAATATATAAATGAAAGCTCGCATAGAGTTTACTTATAATTTCCAATACGAGAGAAAAAAATATTTCATAAATCCTTAAAGCTTCAATTCTTTCGATTAACATTAAATCAATCGATCGATATCGATATAACAGCTCTTTACTCAATACATACATTATTTATACTGTACTTATAAGTAAGATAATTGTTAACATTATGGTCTGTTTGTAGTTATTGGTGATATTAATCTAAGCAGCGGCTGCGAGTAACTTTTTTTAGAAAAAGGATATGGCGAGGCGAACCCGAGCAAAGCTAGGGTGAGTAGTTTCTTATAAAATTAATAAAATATTTGCCGACATTCGACATATTTATTTTTGTTTCAAAATATGCCTTCAACTAAATTAAAAATATAACATTATCGATAAAACGATCGCGTGGGCAGAACTTCACAGATCGAGCTCCAAAAGTATTACTAAATATAGACCTTTATGACTATTTCGCATAAAGAAAGTTATTTATGGAATCTCCTTCACTAGACATTTGTTAATAAGGCTTTACTTTAGTGATCCTATACTCTTCAATGAAAATGAGAAATAATGAAAAAATAAATACTATGACCTAGAAATGTTTTAACTTTTAAATAATATGCCAGTTAATACTTCATGTACATATAACATATTATAATGATGTATAACATATAATAATGTATATGTTATATATTTTATTTATATTATATTAAAAAACCGAGATAGAACGTAACCTTTATCGAGTTCCATCGACCTCTGACATTTAGGAGAGCATTACAGGCCAGCAACCTGGGACGATTCTAAGTAGGACAAACCCGTGCTTACGTAGCGTCTGTTAAAGCTAGACGTCTAAGGGTCCACCCTCGCTTCCTGTTACGAGAGCTGTTCGGTCACAATGATATAAAATACATTTGTATATTTATAAAATGCCATGGAAATTTACTAGATACCGTATTTACTAAATATATTTTGTTTATAAGTTCTATGAAACATGAAAGTGATAGACATAATGTATTTTATGATGATTATATATTAATATGAACATTTCCACGAAATTATACTACGCATTTTTAGTACTTAATTAGTACCTACATTACTCATATACATGAATCGGCTGGAGGGGCGCCTAAGGGGAATTCTATTAATTATTATTAATCGAAATAAGTTTGTGTGGCAGTTCGTAATTTTTACCCGATTATTTAACCAACTATGTAGATTCTAGGTGTATTTCCAACTGTTCATTTCTAATTTCTTATACTTATAAGTTATAGGCTATATATGATCACATTCAATTGATTAGAGCTGTCTAGAGGACAAAATGTCATGAATTAATATAATATTTTGCTGTTTCATTTGAAACCCACATAATATATTTTAGTTAACGTATTTTAATGTACTTATTTTATACATACTCAAAGATGTTCAGTGAGGATAGCCGTGCTACATAGAGGCTATACACTGGATTTGAGATCGTGCAGTTTAGTATTTTATTTAATAGGCGATAAATATGAATAATTTTTACGTGACGTTTTCAGGCGAGAGTATTTTTCATAATTTTAGAGCGTTTTTGAATTTACTTTTTATTAAAGCTAAATAAATTAATATAAAAATAAAAGTTAAACATATCGTCGTTTATAGCCACTTAAGTTAAAAATGCGATAAAATACAAAGTTTATCAGGGGGTGAGATTTACAAAAATTCAAAGATACGCGTTTTGGATTCTATATGGTCGTTTCAGATGGACGAGTAACAAAAAAATGGTAACTATCAAATGCACCGCTGACCATGCGAACTGAGCCGTAGTCGGAGCCTGACATGAGGACTAAAATACAAGAGAAAATGCAGTAAAGCTGTTTTAACAACCCTGTTTCATAATGATTTTATAACGATATAGCATAACGGTTTCATAACACCGAACGTAAGACGTTATTGCGATCGTATTTACTCTTCTTGAGGTACTTTGGCTTGTGGTATGAGTTTCAACGTATGTGAAGAATGCATATGCATATGAGAATAGAGGGCGATAATCACTTTTATTATAAAATACCTATCATTTATAGCTAAAAATAGTGCTTTTTGCAAAAATGTTTATACATATTAGGTATATTATGACGACTCGTTTGACTCTGTTGGTAGTGAACCTACTTTCTGCGTCAGCGGACGTGGGTTCGAGTCCCGCTGGGGCATTCATTTGCTAATCACGAATGTTTGTACTCCAGTCATGGGTGTTTATATTAATAATATGTATGTATTTAAAATTTATATGTGTAGTATATCGACTATCTGGTATCCGTAACACAAACATGTAACGTAGCTCACTACGGAACTAGATGGTGCTGTTGTAATAATGTCCCAACAAAAAAAACTGTAGACATATTATCATAATTTTTTGTTGGGAAGTCCGAGAATAAGTCGTAGACTATTTTTTTCCCCCCAGGTGATAAAGGTGGCTCTTTCCAGATATTTTACTTTTAGACTAAATTGTTATTTTTCACTTTTTTTATAATTTGGCATTAAAATATTTTTTTTAACCCTACATTTTCATCCCTCGGGCGCGGGCAGAGCCGTGGGAATTGCACTTATACCTATTAGATTTTCATTGTGAAGTTTTCAAATATGAAACCGTAATACAACAGTATATATCCATTTTACATTTATCTACAGTTAAATATTTATAAGGAACAGCTGAGTAACGTTTCAAGACAGTGAATCTGCGTGAACAGAAATAGTCTCGTAAACAAGTTGTTGCGTGCCAGTTCATAGACTCGCGATTTTAAATGTAAACGTATTCAATATTCATTTACCGCAACATATCGACACTTAAACTACTGTTTGCTTTTTTATTAGTGCTACCTTTACATTTGTTCTTTATTATTATTACCGACGACAATATATTTTCAAATTTTCCATTTTAATATCACTCTCGTTAAAATGTCAAAACTGAAGATATCGATCTATCTTGTCTGAAATAGACACGCCGTTCATGAATTCAAAGAGCCTTGACCTACGAACTAAAACATCAAACTGAGTGTTTGATGTAAATGGTGTTCACTGTAAAAATATTTAACACTACTTTCTCTTTGCAACTATTTTTTCAATAATTTTGTCTGTAAATATATTTTTACTTCCTATAGTTACTTGAGGAGCCAATGTGGATTGAATTGAAAAAAGCTGCTTTTTTGGAAAAACAATATATAACAATAACTTTATGTAGACTATTTTATAATAACATAATATATTAACTACATGTAAAGTTCTAAATTCAAAGTTTAGCAATATTGAGGTGATACTTGTAACTTTAGAATATAATATTATATAGGAACAACTCCTATATTAATACTAATTAATTCACTTAAAATAAGAAACAATAAAGATCTTTAAGAGATTTGAATTTTACAAAAACTTTGTACATGATTATGTTTTGTACATTATATACCTAATAACCAAAACAAATACTTTATTTGTAATGGTTCTTTCCTCAATTAATTGAATATTCTGAAGTTATTTTCTCTATTTCTAATAATATTTTCACTATACTATATGGTGATTTATTCAATTTGTAGAACTTCTATATTAAATTTACAGAAACTTTCTCATCAAGAAGTGTGATTTACTTATAAATCCTATTTTCTTCTTATTTATTGTCACATTTTGGTGAAAAATCAGTTTAGTTTATATATTTTGTTTTTTTAGTAAAAACAAAAAACTACCTATTATGATTTTTGATTTATATAAAATAATTTCTAGTTTAAGTTAACACTTAAGTTTTGTAAAGATCGTCTTTATCGCAAGATATCTATTGGTAAATACATAAAATTAGTTATGTAAGTTGATATTTCCGTAGCAAACGATCACCAAAATAGTTTCATGCTTATATTTCTTAAAATGCAAATATTGAGCAAATTCAAAACAAATTGGCCATAAATTATAGGGATAGTCGGTAAAATTAGAGCGCTATCTCTAGATATCAACAATATATTTTTATACTTCTAGTAAATATCCTAAATATTCCTTAGATTATTAATAATAAAATAGCTGTAATTACTTCATGTTAAGCTACTTTCCATTGTTAGCCTTTTCAATAACCAAATTCTTAAACATACATAACCAAAAACGTTAAATAATAATAATGAATTGACAACTACAAACTTACCATCTTTGACATTCTTCGAAGACTGTGAGGATGACACTCCGGGTATTGTTTTATCACTCGCACAGTACATCGTTTAAGTCTCCACAAAAATTATATTAATTAAATTTATTTAGTCTTGTACAATTTAGCATATTATTATCTTACAATCAATATGATAACACAATACATTCGCATATAATGCGAACCGCGTCGGCCATTCCACATTCCGATTGTAAATATGGCGTCATAGACAATAGACCGTAGACGTATAAGGCCACATTCACAATTTTTTTACTGAAAAATAGCTAACAATCAAGATATTTTACAGATAAATACCATATTCAATTTAAGTTAATTATAAATTAGTTGCTTTTAAGACTATGGAATATTATAAGGCAATTTAAAGTCAATGATAAATCTTTAATTCAGTGGAAGTTTGTTTCAGTTATTGAATAATGGAACCTCGCGATTTGACAACTTCAATGAAATTTGTCTATGGCCATGTATTTTTCAGTGTTTTCGGCTAGAATGATTAAAGTTATCAGTGGATATATTTTTATTAAAAAATATTATTTATCAGTATAGGAAAAATGATGCAACATCAATATTGGGTAACGAAAAAAACTGTTTTAAAGAGATTAGGAACCAAAGAAGACGAATGTATCGTCGCTTCCGATGCTGAACTTGATGCAAAATTGGAGTTGTTTGGATCAATATCAGATAGCTGTTTGCAATTACAACGTGTCTTAGATCAGTATCAGGAACGACTTTGTATTTTAGCCCAAGAAGAGAATGCCTTAGGCAAGTTTTTAAAAGATGCTGGTCAAAATGGTGATGCTGCAGGAAAACACATGGTATCAGCTGGCAAGGCAATTTCCTATTCAGGGCAACAGCGCTTATCCATAAGGCCGCCTCTATTGAGACTTTATCATGAAGTAGAAACGTTTAGATGCCGGGCCGTTAAAGATATGCGAAAAACAGTTTCTGCGATGGAAAAAGCTCGCATCGAATATCGCGCAGCACTTAGCTGGATGAAATCAAGTAGTGCACAGCTTGACCCTGATACTGGACGCGGGTTAGATAATTTTCGTAAAGCGCAACGACAAGTTCGTGAAAGTAAGAAAGTTTTTGACAAATTGACTCTTGATGTACTTCAGAAGGTATAAGATAACAATTTTTTTTTTATATTTCAATAATCTGTTTACTATTTTAAATTTTCATAAAATAATATAACAAATGACTATCCTCCACAGATTGATCTATTAGCTGCTGCAAGATGCAATATGTTCTCACATGTGTTAACAAACTATCAAAGCTCATTTATTAACTTTACAACAAAAACAGCCCAAACGTTGCAAGCTACTGCAGACACTATGGCTGAAACACCACAGTATGAATTTTGCATTTTAAAGAGTTTAGGAGAAATAGATCCTAATCAAGAGGAAGAGGCTGCCCTGGACAAAGATCAGATGTTATTCTTCCAAGTAAATATTAATTGATTATCATAATTATACATACCAACAAAACAAATTCAATTTAATATCAATGCGGTTTTTATATGCGATTCTTAAGTATATATCTTTAGATATTATAATAAAATTTATCTGAGTCAAATTTCACTTTTTATAATTTTTAACTGTCTGGGTAAGCATTACCTTTATATTCTATAATTTATAGGCTACTTTTCACTGTGATAATCTCGGCTGCCTTGATGCACCCTAAGATTGAGGATAACATGCTAGTTAATTGACGTAAAACATTTTGTAATTACAGGATGATTATAAAGATGAAAAACAGGATAAGCCTCAAACAGCAGTAGAAGGTAAAGAAACAGAAAAGCAACCGTCCAAAGAAAATAATGCTGAAGAGCCATCAACATCAGCTAATTTAATTGATACTGTAACTGATGAATCTGTCCCAGAGACCAATGTCAATGAAGATTTGGCAGGATTGTTACTGGATAGTGATATGCCTGCTAATTTTGGTTCATTAATGCCTTCGCAGCTATTACAGGTCTGTCTTATATTACATTTTTTTTAAGTTTATAAACATTTATTTCTCTATTACACTTATATGATGTGAAAGTTTGTGATTAAATGTACAGTAAAACCCGCTTAAGACGATTTCTCAGGGACCCAACCAAAAACGCGTCTTAAGCGAGAAAGCGTATTATGCGGGATAGGGATAATTAAACGTACTACATGTTATGTATTATGTTTTAATTTTGTATATGTAGGTATTACATTATACATTTATAAATTACATTAAATACATAGTGTAATTATAATAACGTTATTTAATCACTTATTTTGGTTTGACAGAGAGATTTTATATTCTCAATCAGATCTTCAAATGTTTGAATTTCGTACGGTGCCACATTGCTATCAATGGAAGAATATCCAGGAAAACCCTGAAGTGTCACGGGTTCTTCGTCTCCTAACATAACGTCAACCCCGTTATTTCTGAAACCCTTTATTAAAACAATTTTGCATGGTTTCAGTCTTATTGCTTCTCATGCCGCTGCAATGTTTAGAATCGCATCATTTACAGTCAAGGGTCGTTTCCTATCAGGGTCTTCCATTTCTTAAAGATAGCGATGTATGAGTCTTATCCTGTAACTTTGTTTAGGGACCTTTACAATTCTCTAATCCTGGTTAGTGACCGCTACCCGCTAAACACACCCCTACCCCCCAACAGATAATAAGTACGTGTTGTTGGCGTATTAGGCGTATTAAACGGGTTGATGAATCGTATTAAGCGTTAAGAAATGTATGAAAACATGTCTCAAGTTGCAGGGACTGCCGGAAAGTGGCGTATTATGCGAGAAATCGTATTAAGCGTGATCGTCTTAAGCGGGTTCTACTGTATATATTTTTTAGAGCACATAATAAGTTAGTGTAACAATGTTTGTTAAAAGGTTAAGATATGTGTAATGTTGAAGTTTTTCATAAAAATCTACCAATTTAAATTGTTTCAGAACTTAAATACAAGCTCAATGGAAGGATCATTGGCACCGATTCCTGCCAGTGCCAAAGTAGACCACGCGATGTCAGCACAACCACAACCCGCTAAAGTTCCAAAGAAAGATGATAGAGTGGCCTGGTTCAAACTATTTGCTGAATTAGATCCTCTTGCAAATCCTGACAGCTTTCCAGGATGCAATAGCAATCAAAGTCATGCAGCCTAAATTTCATATAGCTAGTCAACAATTTTGTTTTTTTTTAATTTACAGCATGTATCAAATTTTATCTCATCAATGCATTGAATGCAACTGTAAGTTATCTTATTTTATATTTAACAGTTTAAAATAAACAATGGTATTTAACAAAATCAGTTTGTTATACAGAAAAGGTTCATGAAACATTCCACTTTTTATACAAATGTAATTGAAGTACTGATGGAGATAAATTTAGTTTTAGTTATAATTTTGTGTTAAAATATTATAATCAATATACAAAACAATGCCATTATTGTTAAAATTGATTAAGAGTGATTAATAGTTATTCCTTATATTGTTTAGTTTAATTTAACCTATTATAATATATGCTTAGAAAATAAATGAACATAATGTTAGGCCAAAGTTCGGGAATTCATTACTTTCAGTATTTAGATTTCTATGCAATGGTAAAATCTGCATTTATTTAAATGTAATATTCATGGAAAACGAATTTGGATTTGGATAGAATTGGATTTGGAGCTAGAGATTTCACCCAACTTACAGTCTGTACACTTCATGTATAGTAAGCTTAAACGAGCAAACAAATTGACTGGTCCCTGTGTTTTTTTTGACACATTTAAGCATCAACAGACAATACACAATATAGTCTAGTCCTTCCTACAAGAGAGTTGTAAATGAATAAAAAAGTGATGTTTCGATGGGACTGATCTTGTGATCTCCCATGATGTGATAACAATTGTATTATATTGCCACAAGAGCATTATTGCAAATTATGAAATTATTTTTGTGGCTTTCTTCCTTTGAACTTTTCCATGTATGGCCTATACTTCCATATAGTATAACTAAAAGCTACAATGTAAGTGCTTGCTGTGTTACTTAATAATAATCTATGACTATAACCTTAGTGATAAAGTTGATTTCTTTGAATCATCTACAATAATTGAATGACATGTACAAATATTTCGATGCACTTTTAAAGTTTAACAGGGTTACCAACTTATGTAATATTTTAGAATAACATTTTTATTTTGAAAAGTATATGGCTAATGCAATGACCAAGTATCTTGTTTGTTATTATTTAATCAATTAAATATTTACTTAATAACATGTTGTTCCCAACTTATAACTACTTTTAATGCTACCAATAAAATTTACACAATGTCTTCTATCTATGGCGTGAATGAATTGTGAAAGGAACTTGATTAAGTCTTGCAATAATGTGAACAATTGATAAGCAAATAACTAAGTATTTTTTGGAACATTTTATTTGATCTAATTTAGTGTGAAAAGAAAGGCTAATCCTTTTTTTTTCTGATTGCATTTTCATTTATTTACAATAAAGGAAATTACAAGTAAACTTAAAGAAGGTTAAATAATTAAATAAAAATTGGTTCATATTATTGCAGGGGAAATGCAGTTTATACTTTATTCTTAAAATATTTTGTCATTTTTGTTATAGGAAGATATTCTTTTAAATACTGTTCACCAAAATTATGTGATGTCTGCATTAAATTCGTTAATATAAAACCTAGTCATTTGAATCTGTTAAAAATTATTATATTGTACCAAAGATTTATGTTAATATAATATGTTATCCTCTATAGTATTAATGTTTAATTAATAATCCACATGTAATCTTATATTTTAATCTTTAAAGTAAAAAAATGTGTCCTTAAATGGTTTTTATATTTTGTAAGCGTTGGAAGCCATCATTAATTGTGTTCATCGTAAAACGTAAAATAAATTCTCCATACCAGTTTTTTATTGCTCTGAGAAAATCATAAAAAAGATGCATCCTAAATAGAAATTTCTATATGAATGAAATCATGAGTATAAAATTTGTTTAGTTAAACTATGGATGGAGTCAATACACAATTAAAAAGTAGAAGTTTGTAAAATAATATATGTGATTCTTTAAACCTGAATAAATTAAATTTTCTCAGTTGATTTTTTCAATCTAAATATATGAGAGCGATAGGTCCGTCATTAAAAATCGAAAACCGTTTTTAACGTATTTAAGATAAAATTTCGGCAGGGAAGTAGTTTATAGTAAGTAGACGATCCGCTAGGAACGGATTCAACGACAGCCCCGAAAGTCTAAGGCATTAGACATAGAGGAAAGGTCTAAGGGCTCTCGCAAGCTTGTGTGAAAACCCTTCATTTTTTGTTCTAAATAAATTAAAAATAAAAATATTGCCGTGACTTGTCAGTAGGGATTGCAATCCCGCAGCCTATTCAATCCCGCGGGATTGAGCAATGAAATAAAAATAAAAATCTTTATTTGAAACAGTTTTATTGATTGTAAAAATTTATTATTAAAGTTATCGATATTTGCTCGCTGATATCGACATCATTAGTTTTAGTACCACAAACTTGCTACGTCCGACAGCGCCAACAAAGAGAATGTAAAGGAGAGCGCCAAAAATCAAGCAGCCACTAAAGCATGGAGATTAGAGACCAGGAGGACCATTGCCCTAGAATGTAGTGTCTCAGAAATATTGTCAAACTAAGAAGGCGTTGCGATCGCTATGTTGTCTCAATGCCTAACTTCACGTTGTCACAATAGTGACAATTATGAGTTATGATGTTTATGAGTAAAGCAGCTAACTTCACAAATAATACTTACCGACGACAGCGCGTTATAAATTCTACAAATTTTCAGAGACATGCGGGTAATGCTTTAGTATGAAGCGATGGTTCTCCTGGTCTCTAACCTCCATGCACTAAAGCACGTTGACAACAGCCAGCAAAGAGTAATATAAGTATGACAGCCAGTCTGCAGAGGTATTATAGAGGTCAGTGCTGTGTGTAGACCTAGGAACCATGACAGCATGGAACCCGCGCTAAAATAAGAAATGAAATGTATATGTTTATCTTGTTTTTACTTACGATGTTAATAGTGCGTAGAAAAGAGACATATAATGTCGTTCTTTTTCGTAATTATGCAGGTTATCACAAGCTAATTTTTGGATAGCGATGAGCTTATCATCGACATTGTCGTGTCTATGTCGATGAAAAACATGTATTTAATTTTATTAGAAAATACAAATACACGGCTAACCATCATATGTGTTGTATTATGTCGTAGGCAATGATATTTTAACTATAGATATGTTATGAGCGCGCAATCGTGAAAACTCGAAAACGTCCTAATTAGGACGTATTGCCTTTAGTCTGTGTCACCGCATGACGACGTTATTAGTTAAAATATTCATTGGTCGTAGGAAGATAGATTGACAAACCATTTTTTGCGATTTTTTTTATTTTTGTCATTTGGCACAAAAGAGTTTTCCGTAAAATGCTTCGAACAAATTCTGCTGTGCTTTTTTGAAGTCCAGTTGAACCTATTGAGCAACTGAATCCAATTAATTTCATCATCGTTAGGAAATCTGCAACAGTATTGAAATGATTATCGACAACCATTTTTACATCACTGATTACTAGTGCAACAAAACATAATACTAATAAATTAGGTTGATAGCCGACTTGAAGTTTTAGACGTCTTGGATAGAATATATTTTGTATTTGTTAACATTATATGGTGACCAAAGGTGACCATTTGACATTTCTCATTTTTTGCTTTGTGACACGCTTAAAAATAATATAAGCAAACAGCCATGTTTTGTTTCACTCACACCTAATGACATGCTAACTGACCTAAATGAGTGAACTATAGATTACTCGGTTTTTATCACTGACCTCTATAATACCACTGGACTGGCTGTTCCAAGCGTTTGACAGCAATTTTTTTGTGTCCATTTGAAGCGCCACTAGCGAGAGTCCCGAGAACTAATTTTGACGTATATTGCAAAAGACAGCGAGAAGTGTTTGTTTACTGTAAAGTAATTTTGCATTTTCGTTGTTAATATAACATAAGTAGTAATTATGATGATACTGTTATTGATTAATAAAAATAAAAATCTTTATATCGACATTATTAGTTTTAGTACCACGAACTCTCGCTACGTCCGACAGCGGCGGACAGCGCCAAAATGGCGAATATCAAGCAGCCACACAAGCACGTTGTCAACAGCCAGTCCAGCGGTATTATAGAGGTCAGTGGTTTTTATTTTAGCCTTCCGTCTAAGGTGTAGACGCTTATTATTCATCTATGGTGTAGACGGCTCATGTCAATTCTCACTCAAAGTCAATTCACAATTATTGTGAATTGTCACTTGCACAGATTAAGGAGACTAAAGTCACCGACACAATTTTAGCACCCCATCGAAGGATTTTTGAAATCAATATGGCCTGAATCGATAGGTCTACGTTCGGTCAGGATAGGTCTACTATCATTTTTGTTAGGTCGCCTGTGATTTTTTAATAAATATTTTTTTAAATTTAACTATTATTTTAAAAAATTTTAGCACCCCATTGAATCTGAAACTGATTAATCTTTATATTTCTACATTCTTTATCGTTAGGACAGTTTTGGTCTCTATACGTTTTGCTTTTATATTATCCATTTAGTTTTTTTATTAACAATTATAAATAATTGACATTGACAATGTCATAAGTCATTTGACATCTCATTTATGTTACCTTTTGAGCATTAGCTTCTTGTATTTTGGCTATACATTTTTATGTCATATTTAATATGTATTGTATAGTCTATATATAGTTATTTAATATTATTATTATTTTTGATTTGTTTTTAATTTATTGTTGTTAAACGAATATAAACAAAGTAGAAAGTATGAAGGCATAAAAAATAATGATACACATAAATAAAGAAAACACAAAAATCAACAACAATAAATTAAAAACAAATCAAAAATAATAATAATATTAAATAACTATATATAGACTATACAATAAATGTTAAATATGACATAAAAATGTATAGCCAAAATACAAGAAGCTAATGCTCAAAAGGTAACATAAATGAGATGTCAAATGACTTATGACATTGTCAATGTCAATTATTTATAATTGTTAATAAAAAACTAAATGGATAATATAAAAGCAAAACGTATAGAGACCAAAACTGTCCTAACGATAAAGAATGTAGAAATATAAAGATTAATCAGTTTCAGTTTCAATGGGGTGCTAAAATTTTTTAAAATAATAGTTAAATTTAAAAAAATATTTATTAAAAAATCACAGGCGACCTAACAAAAATGATAGTGGACCTATCCTGACCGAACGTAGACCTATCGATTCAGGCCATATTGATTTCAAAAATCCTTCGATGGGGTGCTAAAATTGTGTCGGTACTAAAGTCACTTGTCAGTTGCAGTATAGTGTTCTGTGGAGTGTGGTCAGTTCACAGTTGTCACTTGTCAGTTCCCAGTATATTATGGGTGTGTTCCGATATGCACTGCGAGCACTGCACAGTGCTATCACTGTAGAAAAATTCGTTCCGTTATGGACTGCCAGTATACTGCCGCAGTACCCTAGGGAAATATATGACGTCATAAATCGCCGCCATATTCTACTGTGAGCACTGGCGTTTTCGAGGACCGACACAATTTTAGCACCCCATCGAAGGATTTTTGAAATCAATATGGCCTGAATCGATAGGTCTACGTTCGGTCAGGATAGGTCCACTATCATTTTTGTTAGGTCGCCTGTGATTTTTTAATAAATATTTTTTTAAATTTAACTATTATTTTAAAAAATTTTAGCACCCCATTGAAACTGAAACTGATTAATCTTTATATTTCTACATTCTTTATCGTTAGGACAGTTTTGGTCTCTATACGTTTTGCTTTTATATTATCCATTTAGTTTTTTTATTAACAATTATAAATAATTGACATTGACAATGTCATAAGTCATTTGACATCTCATTTATGTTACCTTTTGAGCATTAGCTTCTTGTATTTTGGCTATACATTTTTATGTCATATTTAATATGTATTGTATAGTCTATATATAGTTATTTAATATTATTATTATTTTTGATTTGTTTTTAATTTATTGTTGTTGATTTTTGTGTTTTCTTTATTTATGTGTATCATTATTTTTTATGCCTTCATACTTTCTACTTTGTTTATATTCGTTTAACAACAATAAATTAAAAACAAATCAAAAATAATAATAATATTAAATAACTATATATAGACTATACAATACATATTAAATATGACATAAAAATGTATAGCCAAAATACAAGAAGCTAATGCTCAAAAGGTAACATAAATGAGATGTCAAATGACTTATGACATTGTCAATGTCAATTATTTATAATTGTTAATAAAAAAACTAAATGGATAATATAAAAGCAAAACGTATAGAGACCAAAACTGTCCTAACGATAAAGAATGTAGAAATATAAAGATTAATCAGTTTCAGTTTCAATGGGGTGCTAAAATTTTTTAAAATAATAGTTAAATTTAAAAAAATATTTATTAAAAAATCACAGGCGACCTAACAAAAATGATAGTGGACCTATCCTGACCGAACGTAGACCTATCGATTCAGGCCATATTGATTTCAAAAATCCTTCGATGGGGTGCTAAAATTGTGTCGGTACTAAAGTCACTTGTCAGTTGCAGTATAGTGTTCTGTGGAGTGTGGTCAGTTCACAGTTGTCACTTGTCAGTTCCCAGTATATTATGGGTGTGTTCCGATATGCACTGCGAGCACTGCACAGTGCTATCACTGTAGAAAAATTCGTTCCGTTATGGACTGCCAGTATACTGCCGCAGTACCCTAGGGAAATATATGACGTCATAAATCGCCGCCATATTCTACTGTGAGCACTGGCGTTTTCGAGGACCGACACAATTTTAGCACCCCATCGAAGGATTTTTGAAATCAATATGGCCTGAATCGATAGGTCTACGTTCGGTCAGGATAGGTCCACTATCATTTTTGTTAGGTCGCCTGTGATTTTTTAATAAATATTTTTTTAAATTTAACTATTATTTTAAAAAATTTTAGCACCCCATTGAAACTGAAACTGATTAATCTTTATATTTCTACATTCTTTATCGTTAGGACAGTTTTGGTCTCTATACGTTTTGCTTTTATATTATCCATTTAGTTTTTTTATTAACAATTATAAATAATTGACATTGACAATGTCATAAGTCATTTGACATCTCATTTATGTTACCTTTTGAGCATTAGCTTCTTGTATTTTGGCTATACATTTTTATGTCATATTTAATATGTATTGTATAGTCTATATATAGTTATTTAATATTATTATTATTTTTGATTTGTTTTTAATTTATTGTTGTTGATTTTTGTGTTTTCTTTATTTATGTGTATCATTATTTTTTATGCCTTCATACTTTCTACTTTGTTTATATTCGTTTAACAACAATAAATTAAAAACAAATCAAAAATAATAATAATATTAAATAACTATATATAGACTATACAATACATATTAAATATGACATAAAAATGTATAGCCAAAATACAAGAAGCTAATGCTCAAAAGGTAACATAAATGAGATGTCAAATGACTTATGACATTGTCAATGTCAATTATTTATAATTGTTAATAAAAAAACTAAATGGATAATATAAAAGCAAAACGTATAGAGACCAAAACTGTCCTAACGATAAAGAATGTAGAAATATAAAGATTAATCAGTTTCAGTTTCAATGGGGTGCTAAAATTTTTTAAAATAATAGTTAAATTTAAAAAAATATTTATTAAAAAATCACAGGCGACCTAACAAAAATGATAGTGGACCTATCCTGACCGAACGTAGACCTATCGATTCAGGCCATATTGATTTCAAAAATCCTTCGATGGGGTGCTAAAATTGTGTCGGTTTTTCGAGGTAAGGTACTCGCAGTACCTTGATCACCTGATCAGTCAAAACCACTCGAGTGCCTAACGTCTTATAAACAAAGCTACAGTTTAATCAGAAAATTTGAAAGTTCTGTAATTAGTTCGGATTAATAAATAAAACAATAAAACAATGGAAGAATTGCAAAAATTAACCTTATTAGACTGTGTTGAAAATGTTCAATACGAGCTGAAAGTTACGCAGGAAATTTTTGATCGTGCAAAGACAGGTAAGTTTGCCATTGTATACATTATAATGTACTAGAAAACTTGAATACACTCATTTGAATGCTGCGTCAAAAAATGCGGCTGACAGTATACGGGATTGCGTTCCGTTTTAAATCGTAACCAGTATAACTGGCTATAAAGGAACGGCTTCACAGTATACTGAATTGACGTCACACTGTACAGTGGTCGCAGTGCATATCGGAACACAGCCTATATAATATATTACTCTTTGCTTGTCAGCAAAGAGTATAAATAATATTGCTTGTCAGTTTCATTTTGACGACCGTGGGTGTGTGTCTTATGAGATGTTTTTCTCCTGCACAATCAAAATTTGTATTTGAACGAAATTTAATATTGACTGTATTATTTCTACAACATACATTTTAATCTCATCAAAATGTTGAATTCATGTAAGTTTTTTTTTTCAATTATTACATAAACATTTACAAAGTTACATACATATTATTATAATTTTAATAAATTTATATTTGCAGTTATTCGGAGTTTTCTAAATATTGAAGATCCTCCAAATAGAGTACTTGAAGTACAGTATGACAATTATATATCAAGGCCTATACATTACAGGGATGATGCTATGTTACTTTATGGACCAAAGTCACAACTCGAAGGTCGAAATTCTAAAGATAAATATTTTGAAATTGTTCTAAACAAACCCTGTACAGAAAGCTTACATCAGATGTATAGGTACCTACGTCATTGCTTATTCATTATAATGACTTGAGTATAAAATATGTCTACATAAGTAAACTTTGACCACAATGATATTTTAAATGTTTTTGTTTTGTCATCAGCTTGTTTCGATCCGAAAATCGCGAAACATGTGAGGAAAGATTTATTGTCTATAAAGAAAAAATACCTCTATATATTAAAATAACTAAAGAAGTAAGTATATTGAAAAACTTATTTAATTGACTCCTTGCATATAATGATTTCAAAATGATAAAAGAAATGTTAATTCCAGTAATAGTAGTTATGTAACCAATTATTTTTAATTATTGTAAGTATTATCTATGACCTATATCAACATATTTAATGATAAATATGAAATGTTCTTAAATTCTCTTTTAGGGGCCTACTTTCTGAAATATATAAAGATTATGGTTATTTATATATTTAAATATATAATTGTCATGATTATTATGTTGATACTAAAATAAATGTCTTAAAATCCTTCTCTGAATTATAGTATTTTTAAGTTTATGTAAGTTAACATAATTATTGTTTGCACAGTGCACAGTAGCAAGTTTGCAAAGGATTTGTGATGTACTAACAGAACACCAGTCATGGTCCTTAGCACATCTTATTGCACACTTTGGCCAATCTGAGCTATTTAATGATCCAGATGTGCAGAGACTCATAAATGATATAGATTCTGCAACTGGAATGAGCCCAATAATGGTATGTTTTTTTAGTTACATATTATTAATCATTTAAAATATACAATTTGTAAATGTAAATGTAACACTGATAAGCAAAGCATAAGGATATTGTGATAATATTTTTTATATTAATGTTAAATTTAGTTAGCTTTCTCTTAATTATCAGTGAACATACGTAATTATTATTGTTATATGATAATAAAACTTGATTTATTTACATAATATGTTTTGTTAATTAAAACGAAAATTACAGATAAATTTTTTCTAATCAATCTTATTAACCTCTTTTATCTAATACAATAAAAATATTGATGATGAAAGTTGAAATTTTTATAACTAATATAATTTTTAGATAGCAATAAAAGCAAGCAACTTGCGCATGGTTCAGAGTCTAGTCATGCTAAATTGTACTCTAGATACAATTGATATAGAAGGTAACAATGTGCTGCACTATGCTGCTGCCAGTAATAAAGAAATCATTAATGTGAGTAATTTTTGACTACTGTAATAATTTGCTTGTTTGAGAAAAATGTTTTGTGTTTGCATTATTTTAAGAAAAAAATATTTTTAACCAATATATTGAGAGTTTTTCAAGTGGTAGTGCCATGCTTGTTACCTTCGGGTAGCAGCCGAATGGGCCGGCACGCCCCGTATAGTACCACTCTCTCACAGAAGACCAGCGTAAAGTGGCAGCTATGCTGTCGCGTTTCGTCCGGTAAGTGAGAGTCCGGGAGGCCCACTCACCATCCCTCCTCCCGTCCTTCTCCCTCCTCCCTCCCTCCCTTTCCTGAAAGGCCGGCAACGCATCTGCAAGCCCTGTGGTGTTGCAGATGTCCATGGGCGGAGGTGATCACTTACCATCAGGTGAGCCTCCTGCCCGTTTGCCCCCTTTGTCCCATAAAAAAAAAAAAAGTTTTTTCTTTTCGATTAGACATACTAGTCTGACATAAGAAGAAATTGACTAAACATAGGTAAATATATATCACATATGGATACACTATTTTTTAATGTCTCACTATGTTGCTTCCCTCAATACAAGGGTGGTTAGGCAGCATATGTTATGTAAACTTGCTAGGTTCTCTCAGGTATGCAGGTTTCCTCATGATGATTTCATTAAGTGATAATCATGACAGAAATGAAACAAATTCCTTAATATTTCACTTAGTTTTAGTCAAAAAAGTCTAATATATGATTATAACATTTATAAGTAGCCAATGTCCAATTATAGTTATTTCATATAATCTTTTCCCAGCTGTTAGCCAGTAAAGTATCACCATCCCTCAACAAATACAACAAACAAGGCTACACCCCCCTACACTTGGCGTGCCTCGCAAATGCACCGGATTGTGTGAGAGCATTGCTTTTGGCTGGGGCAGATGTTAACCTTCCAGCCTCAATCAATTCTATTGCATCAACTACAAGTACGATTCCTGGTATGTGTATACATTTGTTTTTTTTTATATACATAGTATATTTTTTTTATTTTGGTTTTTGTAGTTAAACAGAAACATAAGACTGATGTTAGACTGAAACGTTAGAAACAGAAGTGAAAAGAATATTTGTTTGATATGATTCCATATCATATCAAACAAATATTCTTTTTAAAAATTATTTATTTGAAATAATTATGTTAACATTACCATTTTTTATTGAAATTTCCATCCAGTTTTAGATGTTTTTTTTTAAGTATGGGACTTTATCCGTCCTAAACGATTTTAGTCTTATTTAAAATGTTAATATGCACGTATAATAAAACTTTACAATAATGTAACTTTAAAATATTATTATATTAACTGAAATAAAAGTTCACATATTATAATATGGTCTATTCTGGATTTCGATACGGATAGCAGGCGTAGGCGTATGTACATGAACAACACGTACAATCATCAACGTTTTTCTTCCTATTTATTTTGCTCTATAAAAATACCCAAGAAATTAGCTAAATTAGCTTTCATTTCCAAATTGCAAAGCTTTTGATTTGAGCTTTTTTTAACATCGATTAATAAATCCAGAAATAAAGTAATTAAGAAATATTTCTACAAATATTAATTAGCCATATTAACATGAAATAGAGAGAACTCTTTGCATTAGTCTATCAAATCGACTAACTTCAGTAAATTTTTCAAAGGCTACCAAAATCTTACGTAATTAACGATGTTTTCCGGTTCCATGTACTTAGTAAAATGAGTCATGAGCCAATGAGTCATAAATTTTTATCTCAACAAAAAGTGTAGTGTCGAGAATATTTAAAACACATATACATATAAAATTCCGAAATTCATATAAAATTCCGAATTCCGAATACAAATTTGTTATTTCAATAGTAATTCAAAAGAGACTATACATAAAATACTACTCAGTTTTTTTACACTTTTATTCCCCCTTTTTTTTTTATTTTATAATTAAGTAAGTACCTATGTCTTAACTATAATTTACAAATTTGTTGAAAGCCCATAGACGGTTCTTCAGTATGATACTGTTTTTGAGACATGTAACATGATTATGATGGTGTGCCCTTTTTTAATCTTGATCTAGATTTTATTTAAGTACCTATAAAAAATATTGGCAGCTGTTTCCACTCTCATTGGCTGAGTGTCGTAGCTGAATATTGTCTTGCGTACACACTACATTTGCTAAGGCCTCTTATACTACGCCCTTGGCTTGGCAACGTTTTTTGCTATACTTAAATAGGATGTTTCGAAATTGACCTCAATCATCCCTTGGACGCTTCTCCATAGGAATGCCTATTTATTTAAGTTTGTTTAAAAGAAACAGTGATATTATTCGATAATTTATGATCCATTAATAATTTTTTTTTCAAACTAAAACTATACTCTACCTAATGTTATTATTTTTGTATGTCGTTATATCATGATGAGATTTTGGGAATAGGTACATATGAATTCAATTGCGTTTTATTGAAAAAAAATTCACCATGCTAAATTAATATTATGCAAAGATATTATATACAAGATACGTTACGTTCATACTGCACGCATATTTAATAACACTGTACATCTAAACACACACTATAAGTGCGACAGGAAATACGCAAAGCGTACGTAAGAGTGAAAGAGACAGCTATTCGACACGCGTGCTCGCAATGACAGGTGACAGCTCGACTAACTGGTGACAAATGCAACCAATTCACGGCACGCGTTTGGTGCGTTAGTGGCGTATCTTGTATATAATATCATTGATGTTATGTAATGAATGGCACCTGATAAAGTAGTAAACTTATTTCTTATACATCAATGTCTCTTGTCTTGGTCTACAGTCTACAGATACCCAGGTACTAATATACCTTGAAGATTTCTTATAACGTTTTACCTCATAGGAGAATCCCGATATTATAAACGGAAATCCCAATGTTCTAAATCTCATTATGACACAAAATTTGGCGCGCTACCAAAAGTGCATCAAACCTATTGCTGAACGCCAAATCAATTGAAACAATAGCACGTAAATAATAATGGCGTAATTAAATTTGATTCAACGAACTCTTAAAACTGCAACGTAGGTACGTCCTAGGTAATAGTCTAAAGTAATTGGACATGATGTCAGTTCTTAGGCTTCAGTCTGCATCTATACATCATAAGTGATGGAGTCGAAGTGTTTTTTGGCCGACATTCTGCCGGATTTGACAAGTATTTATTTATTATTGTTTGTTTTATTTCTGTAAAGGCTGATTTACACGTATTAAGTGATTAAGTAGTTAACTAAATTTTAACTTAATTTTAAGTGATTAAGTGCGTGTAAACAGACAATTTAGTAGCAAGTCGCAAGTTAAAATTTAGTTAACTACTTAACTGATAAATTAGAATGTTTTCTATTTTTTCGATTAAGTAGGTGGGCGGGGCTTATTTCTGGATCCGTTTGGAAAGATGCAATTTAGTAAAATGCATAAAGGCTGATTTACACGTATTAAGTGATTAAGTAGTTAACTAAATTTTAACTTAATTTTAAGTGATTAGGTGCGTGTAAACAGACAATTTAGTAGCAAGTCGCAAGTTAAAATTTAGTTACCTACTTAACTAATAAATTAGAATGTTTTCTATTTTTTCGATTAAGTAGGTGGGCGGGGCTTATTTCTGGATCCGTTTGAAAAGATGCAATTTAGTAAAATGCATAAGTGTTGATGCGCCATTTTTTGAACTGAAACTTCTTTAGAAGTAGAACGAAAAAGTAAGTCCATAGAGACACAAACACGTAAATCAAGTACCAGGCGCTCAGAGACGGGGAAGAGTTAGCGCCACCAATGACGGCTGCTCATGCTAGTAATCGTGAGGAATTGTTTTTGAAGTGAAATTACAATATCATTAGTATTTATACAGTGTGTAAACAGTGAGTTAAATTTATAAATAAAGAAGTTTCACTTCTGACATGTGTACTTTGTACGCACGCACTTTTTTTTTGAATTGAACCCTATTTCAATTATTTCCGTAACGTCGTGAGCTTATAAATATTATTCATTATTGATGAATTATATTATGATGATGTATTATTGATTTGGCGCGAAGGCAGTCGAACAAATAATTAAAAGTATTCGTTCGACATACTCACAAGAGCCAAAAAATAAAGATTTATTAAAAGCGGTCTCTGGCATCGATTATATTGAATCTTTAATTTTTTTATTATTTGAGTATGGTTATTTCTATAATTATTTCATCTTTTATTTCGTCCAAGACCTCACTAATAGCAAATTTAAGCACAGAATTTACGACTTTATTACGTTGTTGATTGTCCATCTTGAGTGAACTAAAGAACTTAACTACTTATCTACTTAAATACGTTTGGACAGCTACTTAAATATAAGTCACCAAAAATTAAGTCACAATTTAGTTAACTACTTAATCACTTAATACGTGTAAATCAGCCTTAAGTGTCGCCATTTTTTGAAGTGAAACTTCTTTAGAAGTAGAACGAAAAAGTAAGTCCATAGAGACACAAACACGTAAATCAAGTACCAGGCGCTCAGAGACGGGGAAGAGTTAGCGCCACCAATGACGGCAGTGCTCATGCTAGTAATCGTGAGGAATTGTTTTTGAAGTGAAATTACAATATCATTAGTATTTATACAGTGTGTAAACAGTGAGTTAAATTTATAAATAAAGAAGTTTCACTTCTGACATGTGTACTTTGTACGCACGCACTTTTTTTTTGAATTGAACCCTATTTCAATTATTTCCGTAACGTCATGAGCTTATAAATATTATTCATTATTGATGAATTATATTATGATGATGTATTATTGATTTGGCGCGAAGGCAGTCGAACAAATAATTAAAAGTATTCGTTCGACATACTCACAAGAGCCAAAAATATAAAGATTTATTAAAAGCGGGCTCTGGCATCGATTATATTGAATCTTTAATTTTTTTATTATTTGAGTATGGTTATTTCTATAATTATTTCATCTTTTATTTCGTCCAAGACCTCACTAATAGCAAATTTAAGCACAGAATTTACGACTTTATTACGTTGTTGATTGTCCATCTTGAGTGAACTAAAGAACTTAACTACTTATCTATTAAATACGTTTGGACAGCTACTTAAATATAAGTCACAAAAAATTAAGTTACAATTTAGTTAACTACTTAATCACTTAATACGTGTAAATCAGCCTTAAGCGAGTTTTTGTATTATTTGAGTGTGATTTTCAAAAATACTTGCAAAATTAGATAAAAAATTATATGTTGTATGTTGTATTACTGATTATGGTTGATTAATTCCGTGGAATTCGTTATGGTATATTTAGGAGATAAATTATAGCAAATTATTTAAATATTTTGATTTTTCAATTAGCAATAAAAATACGATATACGGAATATCCTTCTTTTGCTTCAGGTTTAGTTCCACATTCGGCCTTGGTAGGCAATTTGTATTAAATAAGTAAGTCTTAACTTACATTATTTGTAACGACCCAGATGGATCGCACGGCTGCTAACAAAGTAGTCAAAGCAAGCATAACTCCTTATCCTATAAGGCTTACGAATTGTACTACATTGTTCGTTGGCTAGGCTCTAAATTTCGTTAGCCTCAGTAACAGCCCGGAGTTGGGAAGTTGGTGGTGGTTCACCCCCGTGCCTCGGAAAGCACGTAAAGCCGTCGGTCCTGCGCCTTATCTCTCACTGGTCGTGTCGAGTAGTCGTCCCACCGGAGTATGAGAGTGATAGGAATAGACAGTGCACTTGTGTCTGCGCGTACACTGGTGCACTATAATATCTCCTGCGTACTTGGCCAGTCTCAATGAGATTAGCCGCCATGGCCGGAATCGGTCGGAGAACATCAAATATTTTAATTGATAAACATGATTATTAAACTTAGCCATGTTAAGTATTTAAAACAATTTATTTAAGTGAGTAAAACTTTTCGTTTAAGATGTTAATAAATATTTCTTATAAATTATAATCTCAAAGGTATCGTCGGTGACGTCTTGCAAGACAACCAACCAAAGTTATTTCAACAAGACATGAAACGAGGCGGTACACCACTACATTGGTCCGTATCTCGCGAAGTGATAGAGGCTTTAGCGGATAAAAACTGTGATGTAAACGCTCTAAACTTCGATGGGCGAACAGCCTTGCATATAATGGTTTTAAGGGGTAGACTAGAATGTGCAGTAGCTTTGATGTCTATCGGCGCAGAGAATTCTATAAAAGATAATGAGGGGAATACCCCGTTGCATTTGGCCGTGAAACAAACGAATATATCGATAGTTCAAGCGTTAATAGTATTTGGAGCGGATTTGGAAGCGAAGAACAAATCTGGTTGCACGCCGAGACATTTATTGACCAAAGAAATGAAGAATAACGAATTCGATAAGATTTTGTATGTGCTACACGCGGTTGGCGCTCAGAGGTAAGTGGAAACTCTATTCACCTCTATACATAATACCTCTTGTTACTATAATATTATGTACTTAACTTTACTTCATTGCGGCATTATACAATATTAAATAATGTTTAAATTACAAAATCCGTTATCAGAATCTACAGTTTGTTGAATTTTTGTCTGTTTTGTTTTGTCTCGGAACGCATCACGAGAAAAACAGTTTGATGAAATTTGGTTTAAAGATAGTTATCAGGATTAATATATAGAATTCTTTTTACTGCTGGATAATATATCATCTCTGGGAAGGAGTATTAGGATCAATGTTAATTGTTATATGTCCATTGATTGTTTTGATTTAATAGCGCATTACCTATTAGATCTCAAGAGCGTAATAAATGTTATAAGTAGGTACCTTAGTTAAAAACACTACATTTTTTCTATTTTTTTACGTATATTTCAAGTTCATGGTTACAACACAATACAAGCTCAATCTATACGAAGTTTACAAAAACTAAAGCATACAAAAACTGTTTATTGTAGTTCTTTAACCTTATTTTGCTACCTGTAGTATGTTTAATTGTATTTCTCTTTCATATTATTCTCATTTTTAATTACTATAATCATGCACCTTACCTCTTACCATTTCCCACATGTTACACGTGGTGACGTGAGGTAGCCTGGTTGTTTTGGCGATAAAACTAGCTTTTATTTTATTCCTTATTGTTATTTTGTTACTACAATATTATTAATGATGATAGAAACTAAACCATTGTCTAAATTCAATTTTTTAAATAATATAAGTTATAGGTATTCACCTATACGATATGAGATATTTAAAGAAATATAAAACCATGAGTATTGCTTTAATGCCCTATATGTCACGATTCCATAATATTTAAAGGCAAAAAATGTCATATGAATATAATGACGAGTATTAATTTGTTGTTGTATTAAAACGTGATTTGCGTAATTTCCATATAAGACATCGAAATCGTGAAACCTTAGAACACCGTATCGCCAATAATAATTGTTTGTTTAAACATTTCATATCCATACATATCAGTTTCATCTGAAAGAAAAATAAAAAGGCTGCTGCTAAAGCCTAAAACTATAAGTAGCGTCCAAAACTGTATACTATAAACTTTCTTTATGACTAAATACTTTCACAGATGTTCATCCGAAATGTCAGGCTGTGGGCCCGGTTGTTCCACTAATGGCGATTACAACGGGGTCCCGCCGCAGGCGGTCGCCAGGTCTACCATGAGGCAGGAGATCAACGACATGCTCAATGCGGCCACTATGGCGAAGGCTGCCACTATCGACGCTAGTGATAAGCAGGGCCGGTAAGTTAAACCACAATCAGTTAGGCTAACTGCCTCGGTTTTCTGGCTTAAATGAGTTAACCAGGTCTGGCCAAGCTCTTCTATATTGTAAAATATTATCATGGGTAGTTGGCGGTGTATCAACCCCGTGCCTTCAAAGGGACGTAGAGCCATCGGTCCTGTGCCTTAGCTCTCATTAGTCATGTCGAGTAGTCGACCCACCGATGTATAAGAGTGATGAGGAGGTGTCCAAGTTAGAGAGACTTAGAAACGACTTAAAGAGTTAACGGGACAGAGAGTGCACTTGTGTCTGTACTTTAATGCGCTGTACTATAATATTTCCACACATTTCACATCTCCCAAACACTAAAGACGCTTTAAACGTTTGAATATCATTATTTTTTAATAAATTCGTAATATGTCGTTCAACACATTTCAGCCTACTCTGTCTCGATGGCGGGGGTATAAGAGGCCTTGTCCTCGTACAAATACTCCTAAATCTCGAAGCGGCAATCGGCAAGCCAATCATACATTGTTTCGACTGGGTCGCTGGTACCAGTACTGGTGGCATATTAGCACTGGCATTGGCAACTGGCAAAAGTCTAAGGGAATGCCAGAGATTGTACTTCAGAATGAAAGAGCACGCCTTTGTGGGTATGAGGCCGTATTCCTCTGAAACGTTGGAAACGATTCTTAAAGAAAGTTTGGGTAAGTTTATTGAGGTGTTTTAGATTCACAGATGTCTTATATATATTCCTATATATATCATTCATAAATATTTTTAAAACTTCCTCTGCAAAAAAAGGAAATAAAAAAACTCTTTTAGTAATATAGAAAAGTAAAAAAAAAAAATGGCGAAAAAATTATTTATTGAAAATAGAAAAGAATTGTAAAGCATATCAAATAGGCTTTAATTATTAAATGGTTATATTAATATTGAAAATAAATTCGGCGTCTAAAATATGTAATATAAGAATAATAACATGTAGCTGATTTTGAATTCCTTGTGCCTTTTTAGTCAACACGATAATTTATATCATGTGATGTTTGTTCTCAGGTACGGAAACAGTAATGGCGGATATAGATCATCCCAAGCTAATGATACTTGCCATCCTTGCGGATAGGAAACCTGTGGACTTACACATATTCAGGAACTACCAGTCCCCGCAGGATATATTGAATGAATATAATGGTACATATAGTGAGTATGCGTTTTTTTATTATTATCCCTATTGTCGTCTAAGGCTCAATTTACATAGCGCCAAATCGGAATGGAAGCGAGTTCTTTAAATGAAATTGTGCATAGAATAATGAATTTTATGTCAATTGTGTAACGTTCAAACTAGTAAAAAAACAGTCGCGCGTCTTCCGGCGAGTTTTAGAGAATCCTCGAAGCTATTCGTTTTTTTCTATATTATTATATAGTATAATAATGTTCTCCGACCGATTCCGGTCATGGCGGCCAATCTCATTGAGACTGGCCAAGTACGCAGGAGATATTATAGTGCACCAGTGTACGCGCAGACACAAGTGCACTCTCTATTCCTATCACTCTCATACTCCGGTGGGACGACACGAGACACGACCAGTGAGAGTTAAGGCGCAGGACCGACGGCTTTACGTGCTCTCCGAGGCACGGGGGTGAACCACCATCAACTTCCCAACTCCGGGCTGTTACTGAGGCTAACGAAACGAAAGATCCAATAACTAAACTTGGCCCGACCCGGGACTCGAACCCAGGACCTCGGTGTGTGGCCGTACATGCTAGCAACTACACCACCGAGACAGTTATTATTATATATATTATATAGTATATACATTATACTATATATGAAGGGTACAGGGACAACTATGTCTTATCGTAGTTATTTACTAAAAGTCGTTTATTTATTATCTGTTAATATGATATGTACTTTTTACTTGATATTTTTTTGTTTGTTTTCTATGTTTTGTTTATAATTGTATTGCTCTGATTGTTTTTCACATATAATAAAAATATTTGTAAATTGCTACACGATGGCGATACACATGTACATACCGTGGGATAAGTAATCTAAGCTGCTAATTCCCATTTAAGTACTGGTCGTATATACGTGTATTTTTCTTCGTTCATTTGATACCTATAAAAAAACAAATTTTAAATTGTGGGTAGGCATTGTCTTAACAAGTATATAAACCTTTGAGACGTTAAATACCTTGTGACCGTGATCGCTGTAAAGCATTCGAAATATCAGGAACTAAAAATCTAATAAATCCGCGACTAAATCCGAAAAGATAGTTTCATTTATAATGTCAAATATACGCGTAAACCTAAGAAAGTATTACGGAGTTTGTATAATACGCTCCTCTGCTTCAGAAGAAACTTTGTTTTCTTCTGGTGTCACAAACTCACTACTCACAATGAAAGAACCAGTGGCAGTGATGAGGATCGTACTACTATGTATTTTCTTCCAAGAGTGCATACAAACATCAATGCAACATTTTAACTTAAGTAATTGAAAATAACCGAACGATAGCGCGTTTTAAACGACACGTACCAACATCTATTAGTGACCAATGATAATTAACATATGGACATAGTTATGCAGACCAGAACCAACCCACAGTCGGGGTGAAATTGAGTTAAGTATACAGATAGGTCCAAAATTGCATGTTTTATATGTGCTAAAAATATCTAAGCTATCTTGCTTGTTACTTTCGGGTAGCAGACGAATGGGCCGGCACGCCCCGTATAGTACCACTCTCTCACAGGAGACCGGCGTGAAGTGGCAGCTATGCTGTCGCGTTTCGTTCGGTAAGTGAGAGTCTGGAAGGTCCACTCCCCATCCCTCCTACCTCCCCTCCTCACTCCCTCCTCCCTTTCCTGAAAGGCCGGCAACGCGTCTGCAAGCAGTTGCAGATGTCCATGGGCGGAGGTAATCACTTTCCATCAGGTGAACCTCTTGCCCGTTTGCCTCCTTTGTCCTATAAAAAAATCTAAGTTATCTAACGATTTTTGTATGCAAAAGACACTGTCAATAAACAGTCACTCTGGGTTGGTTCTGGTCTACATTACTATGTCCATATTGTACAGAGTGAGCACCATGGAGTACTTAGTGGGTGATGTGTTTGTTGCGCGCAGGCCCGCAGGCGGAGGCGGGGCTGCGCGGGCGCGTGGTGGCGCTGCCGCCGCCGCCGCCGCCCGCGCAGCAGCTGGTGTGGCAGGCGGCGCGCGCCACCGGCGCCGCGCCCTCGTACTTCCGCGCCTCCAGCAGGTACCTTCTCTCCCCCCTCCCCCACTGACCTCTATAATACCACTGGACTGGCTGTTCCCAGCGTTTGACAGCAATTTTTTTGTGTCCATGTGAAGCGCCACTAGCGAGAGTCCCGAGGACTATTTTTTACGTATATTGCAAATGACAGCGAGAAGTGTTTGTTTACTGTAAAGTAATTTTGCATTTTCGTTGTTAATATAACATAAGTAGTAATTATGATGATACGGTTATTGATTAATAAAAATAAAAAAATAACAATCTTTATATCGACATCATTAGTTTTAGTACCACGAACTCTCGCTACGTGCGACAGCGGCGGACAGCGCCAAAATGGCGAATATCAAGCAGCCACAAAAGCACGTTGACAACAGCCAGTCCAGTGGTATTATAGAGGTCAGTGCCCCCCCCCCTTTCCCCCTTTGTCACAGTGCTACTCTCGATACACCCACCGAAGTGGATCTCTCTGCGCATTTCTTGACTTGGCGCCCGGTCTGGAGGGCTACTAGAACAGTATATAACAAGAAAGTTTTGCACCAAATACAAGTCGGACATAATCCGCGATGAATTCCGAAGATGCCTTTTATTTTGTTTTTCATTTCATTATGTTTTATTATGTAACTAAGTCTTTTTTATTAAATATGACAGAATACAAAGTACTATTCAATAAATACTATCAAGTCACCTTAAAAACCTAAGAAAGCTTTCTAAAACCTGCTATTAAAATCTTAATATTCCCTATGGTTCAAAAGCAATGTTATAATTTCCAGGTATCTAGATGGGGGTCTCATGGGTAACAACCCCACGCTGGATGCTTTAACCGAGCTGGCCGAGCTCGGGCTAGCACTGGAAGCAACAGGACAACACGAAAAGGCTAAAAAGACTCGTCTTAAAGCCGTCGTCTCGTGTGGAACCGGTACATCTCTTTAGACATTTATATGAACTCATTTACAACTTTATAGTAAAGTACCATCTATAGTTGTGGTAGTTCAACAGCAATATGATCGTTTGAGAATCATTTTTTGTCGTCTTTCTCGAAAGTTCAAAATTATGAATTCTCGCTTTGAGAAATCTCGATGAAAAACCTTAGACTTAATACATAGGTAACACAGGTACAATGTACATACATGCATTATATATGTCTAATAGTTTTCGATTATACAGGCGTGTTTGTTCAAATAAAGAAAATGTTCAAAAAAAGAGAAATGGTTTGGAATCGAAGTTGTATTTTAAATTAACACTAATCACTCAATACATAATAACATAACACTTCACGAACACCATGTATAGTCAATATGGAACTTAAGATAGTTTCTACTAGTGTTCACTGTAAGGCCGCGTAAGTACTAACTAAACTTTCAATTCTAAATAGATGGCGCTAGCGTCGGGATTAATCGTTATTTATTCTCGACTCCGACATAAAATGGGGTATTACATCAATTTTTGAAAAGTGTCTCAATTAGATTCTGTAGCGATAATACACCACTAAAAAAACGACAATTTTTTATTCAATGAATGCAAGAATACTGGTGTAAAAACACCGAACAAATTATTTATTTTTGTGTACACGGCGGTATGACGTAATAAAGTGACGTCTACTATTTCGTGGTGTTTAAAAACAGATTAAAAAAACTGAAAACTTTGAATTTAATTATAAAATTTATTTGTTATTTTATTAACTAAACCAACATTTTCCGAATGCTTTTTACCTAAACTATGTTAATTATGTATTTTTAGAATGGTTTTCATATGAAGTAAAATAGCCTATTTTGTTACACACTTACACTTACACACACAGTTACACTTGCCATAAAGATTTATGGCAAGTGTAACTAACTGTTTCTTTTCTGCTACTCCAGGTTTAATTCCAGTAACAATGCTCAAAGACATAGATGTGTTCAAGCCTGAAGGATTGTGGGATACAGCGCGGCTTGCTTTTGGACTTACTGCCATTGGGGGCTTACTGGTCGATCAGGTAATATATTTGTTGATTGAATACTATTGCATGGTGAAACTTACCTACCCTCGTTATTATAGAGAAACAGAAGTTGCATTGGAATGTAATTATATAAACTATACTAAGAAAATAGAAAAAAAGACTAACTTTTTTACACACACAATTCACAAATTAAATAATCATTGCTAAAGTCAAATAATAGAATGAAAGATAATTCATTTATAACACATAAAAAAGAAATGTAAGCTTTAAAAAGGTATTCATCAGTCTATAGTCTGTACATAAAATACAAATTTAGTCAAATCTGTACATTTAAATATTTTTGAAAAGTGTTGTTGAAATTGTCATTATTTTTAATACAGATGTATACTTTTTAAATTTTTGGTCAGTCTGTCTGTGATGCAGTCACTGACCTCTATAATACCACTGGACTGGCTGTTCCAAGCGTTTGACAGCAATTTTTTGTGTCCATTTGAAGCGCCACTAGCGAGAGTCCTGAGAACTAATTTTTACGTATATTGCAAAAGACAGCGAGAAGTGTTTGTTTACTGTAAAGTAATTTGCATTTTCGTTGTTAATATAACATAAGTAGTAATTATGATGATACGGTTATTGATTAATAAAAATAAAAAAATAAAAATCTTTATATCAACATCATTAGTTTTAGTACCACGAACTCTCGCTACGTCCGACAGCGGCGGACAGCGCCAAAATGGCGAATATCAAGCAGCCACAAAAGCACGTTGACAACAGCCAGTCCAGTGGTATTATAGAGGTCAGTGGATGCAGTCATCACGAGAAAATTATTGGACAGATTGTAATGTAATTTGGTATGATGATAGCTTGTTATCCGGGTCAATATAATGTATGGTAAATTCTGCTATCTAAATTCTGAGAAATGTATACTATACTATACTAACAGTCAAAACGTATCGTGAGTCACTCTAGTCTTCTTAATATATAAATATCTCGTGTCAGTGTTTGTCATCAAATTCTTCTGTAACTTGATATTTATTGACGCTTGACGATTTTTATGAAATTCAGTTCTGTATATTTGGTAGGTTGTATATATTGAAAATAGGTCGTAGGCTATTTTTTATTCCCCTAGGTGATCCTCTCCAGGTTTTTAATTTTTTATGATTTGACATCAAAAAATATTTACAACTCAAGATTTTCATCCTCCCACCACTTACCAATCTCAATTTTTTAATAGTGGTTAAAACGTGGGAGGAGCCGCGTGAATGAACGTGAAGGTTTCATGCCAGGCTCGGCTCAGATGGCGCTTCCAGCGCATAACGTCACCAACGAAAATCTCAATGCCGCCTGTTTTGACAGATGCGTTTATTATTATAGCATAGTTTAGTTAAGTTTTGTAAAATCATAAACAAGATGTAAAATACGGTGTTTTAACTATTGTTGAATTAAATAATTTAACATACACTACATACATACTTGACGTTGTTTACGTTATGCGCTTGTAGCGCCACCAACCGCTAAAACTCGCAGAGAGGCCTCCCATTGCTAGTATTATATATGATGAATGTAAGGTGTGTGTGTGTGTGTGTCAGGCGACGCAGGCGGACGGGCGCGTGGTGGAGCGCGCGCGCGCGTGGTGCGCGGCGCTGGGCGCGCCCTACTTCCGCTTCGCGCCGCAGCTGTCGCGCGACGTCGCCATGGACGAGCGCGGCGACGCCGTGCTCGCCGCCATGCTGTGGGAGGCGCACGCGCACATGCGCGCCGCGCGCGACCGCGTGCAAGAGCTGGCCGACTTGCTGCGCGAGTAGCGTGGTAACTGCTTATTATATTTTTAAATGACAGTCGGCAGATGACAAGCTCGGGGAGCTGTCAAATTGCGAGATATACTTCTAAACAACATGATTTTATCGAACTTACCGCTGTCGTAACAGATTAGGTTACTATTGTAATTGCCTATTACATTAGTAATTAGCCAAAGGCACGCTCGAGTGGACCGCCGTGAGTTATCTATGGGATTAAGTTACCGAAATAACTGCTTTTGAACTACTTAAATGACATATTATGACACGCTCGAGCGAGCCGCCATCTTGTAAGATTAAATTACTCTGATTACTGTTTATCTACTAAATAATAATACGCAGTATAAACACTTACCTATAGTAGTGTTATTACCTCGCTGCAGACTCGGCCATAAATAATTCGAGTGTTTCGCTCTCTTTCCCACTCACGGGCCTTATGGCACGGTATTATGCATTACTACGCTGTGCATTACTGCAGTCGATGAGTGATATCGAAAGTTCTTTATTTTTTGTATTTTTATAAATGGGTGATAGAAATAAAAACACGTTTATCTTTTTAGATTTTTTAGTACCAACAAAAATACAACATAGCATATTAAATATATGAAACTAAAAATACAAAATTAAAATTGTATGTCTGACTCATCGTAATCGTCATCATCACCCACATAAACGATGAACTCTTCGCATAAATGTGCTTTTCTCAAGTCAAGGTTCCGTTATAGACAACGGCCTTGCGCGCGCGCAACTAGCGCACATCCCTAGTCCGATTATGATTTATGGCCGAGTCTGCAGCGAGATAATAACACTACTATAATTCCTGTATTTTTGTTTTTTAACTTTCACTTTCATTTTAAAATATTTTTTTATATCATTTAAGAATATACCTTTTTGCACACTTTCTAATAAATTGACTAGTGTCGCCATCTTTTGACATTTACTCAAACTACTTTTCTTTAATCCTAAGAAGATTCTATGACCTTCAAAATGGTGTTTGTAGTATGTAAAATAATAAAATTTTATTGTATTTTGTTCCAGATGCTAACAACAAACTAGCAACTTGCACAAAATGTAATCATCGCCGCTTAAAACGTATCTAGTTCTACTGTAGCTTTATTATGTATACATTAGCTAATAGCTGTCACCCGCCCTTTGCTGGGCGTACGGAAATGTTCCCTTAGGTTGTGTTTTAGTGTTTGTTAGTACGTGTGTACGTGTGTACGTGTGTAATAATGTCACAACATATAGACTTTAATGTATATTTAGGTTTTCGGTTATTAATTAAATATTTAGTTTAAATAAGAAAAAGAAATGAATAGAAAAGTGTAACGTTTCCGTTTTTATCTGTGGGAAATGATATTTATGATGATGATATGAATGATTTTTTATATAAATATAAAAAAATGGTGAATGAAATTCCTAAAATAATTAACAGATGATTCCGGGTAGATCGATTACCATCCTATACTTTCCATACATTTTACGTGATGGTGACAAAGTATATAATAATTATTAGTTTTTATAACGAAAGTGTAGCTAATTCATATACATATGTATGTTGTTTAGACAGCAGTGGGCCATGAATTTGTGAATTAGAGGCTTTGAGCTCGCAAATGTAGGGCGAAAGCTGAGGAGTGTCGTTAAAAATCACAATTAGTCTAATTAGATTAAAACTTAATAATCCCATTTTATAAATAATAAGCAATGATTTGACGACACGCTTGGCTCAGTTTGTAGTTACACTACTGCTGTGTCAGAGGTCGCTGGTTATATGTCCGGTGAAGGCATTCATTTGAGCATGAATGTCTTTACTTCAGTCATAGATATTTATTATTTATATTTATAATCTGTGTGTTTAAAGTTATACATATATTATGTGTAGTGTATCATATTCTGGTTTCCGTAACACAAGCCTCGAAGCTTACTACGGAACTAGATGGCATTATATGTAATAGTGTCACAACATATAAAATAGATGGTGCTAGACTAAAGTTAACGATTTTGTTTGGTTTTGGTTTTGTCTTATGTAACCGAATCTTTTGTAGCATTCATTTTGTTAATTTTAATTAAATTTTATATTATGAATTTCTATATATTTATTGTTGTCAACAGAGGCTCTGATACTTTACGCTAGGGATCCTCGATCTAGCCCAAAAAGCCTATATATAGGTCAACTCTATACTTAGGTGTCCTATAAGGATATATTATTATATACAATATACATAATATTATATACTATATTGTGTTGATACCAAATATTCCTACTATTAGTAATGGGAAATGCATTTTAATTTATGAAGTATGAATAAGTTACAATTTGTTGATTTATTCTTAGAGAATATCTTCTGTGATTGTACCTGAGTTAACATTTCATTTCATAATAAAGTTAGCTTTACTACAAATTTTACTTATAAGTCTTGCTTAAAGTGTGAAATATGATTCCGATGTTACGAATGTACTAGATAAATAGTTATTAATATGCTACCAATGATTTTATAATAATTATCTATTAAGTTTAACGAAGATCTCAATTAATACAAGATACCACAAAATGTTGGTTTAGAAATGTTAAGCTTCAAAACTGGTGCAGTCAAATTAGACCTTTAAAGCTAAATATTAGCAGTCAATCGTTCTTGCTTAATTTTTTTTCTTTGACGTCACAAGAATCACCCCAGGGTATAAATAATCCTTTTACAAATAGAAATCTTAAAAAATAAGATAATAAGATAAAAAAAGAAAAAGAAGATAAGATTTATGCGAATACTTGTCATTCTGTCCCGTAACTTGTAATTGTACAATTTTGGCGAATTTACACTGTTATTGCGAAAACAAATTCGTGATATTTTCCGAGACCACCCTCTTCCCTACGTGAGATTAAATGATTAAATATCAATTTACCACTTAAAGTTTCTATTCGTAAGTGATTTCGGTATGTCTAAACTCCAAATTCTTAAGTTGATGGCTATTGGTCGATATATTCTCGAAAATATTAATAAAATACCCAATTTTCAACTCTTACATGAGTGTCGCTTTTGAGTTTTTTTGACTGATTTGACTGAACTATTCGAACAGCTCTAGACGCTTATAGCCAATGAAATTATTTGCGTATTTGCGAATAAAAGGTATTTAAATATTGATATTATAGCAGTGATTTTTCACTTATAGTTAATTTAGTTTAAAACTACTAATATAATAGAAAATGTTTATTTGTACCATGTTTAACATAAATGATTTTGTTAACTTTGTATTTTGTAGTGCATCTAAAAAAGGCTATTATACATATTATGGTATGAACTTAGATTTAAAGAATAAGATGGCCGGATTGTGCAGAATAACTAGGTAGAATTTGCCATTGTGGTGACATGTCAAATATAGAAGCTTCCTTAGGTAATTGGGGTTTCTTCGCAATTTCATGTTTTAAAAATGTTGTGTACGGAACCTTTACTGTTTTTCTAAAATCACTCAAGTTACTGCTTATAACATCAGTTATCTGTCAGTGAAATTGCGTAAAAGTCGGTCCAGCCGTTTTGGAGATAAGCCGAAAAAAACAGAAAAAAATAAAATGTTTTTTTTTTATATTCACTATCTAATGTTAAAAATGTTTTTTTTTATATTCACTATCTAATGTTATATACATTGCCTTTTTACAGCGCCATTTACAAAAACGAGTTTGTATTAACATTGTGATGAAATGTAATAAACCTCTTGAATTTATAATTGAAGTGAATCTATAATTAATAAAAATATAGTTTAAAATAGTTAACGAATAGTTTTTCGTCAACTTCGTTCCTTTTTTCATTATGAAAATATAGAATTTAAATAAATTAAATATCGGTCTGTGAGACCGGTGCTGAGAAGACCCGGCGAGAAACTCAACAGTTGTTTCTAAAAAAAAAAAAATTATATTACGATATTGATACGTAACTAAAAAAGTTTGTCTTCTGTGCGCTGTGGCTATCTTATTTTTTTATTGTGTATATATTTATGGTGTAAAATTGTAACTGACAAGTATTCATGAAATGTATTCTTGACTGATTGTGGTATATTACACATATAATAAATGGAATAACATGATATTACTTTCATTTTAATATTTCCCTCGCTTTAAGTTTTAATTTTTTTGTGAAAACTTAATTATTTTTCCGAAATAAAATTATCCCTAATTGCTCAATATAACATCGGCTATCTGCCAGTGATAATTCCGTCAAAATCAATCCAGCTGTTGCAATTTTTTTCTATAACTACTTTAGAAATTTTTGAATAAAAAAGTGGCGTCCTCTTACGCTCACAAAGAAATTTCTAGAAAATAATGATAAAAAATTTTTTTTAAGAGAATGCCAAAAATACTCGTGCTAGTTATTTACCCGATTTCATCCCTTCTAACATTTCATTCTTTCTACGTGTTTCTACACAAGCCTTAATAAACATTTACAAATTAATTCAGTTACAGGTCAATAGATGGCGTTGTTTTCATTTGTTTTTAATATACCACTAACATAAAATAGATGCCTAAAGGCATTTTTCCACTTCTTTTTGAATTCTTGGAAAAGAAATTTTTAATAATGCGTCAATCATTAAATTAATTCAATTTTCACATTTTTGATGATTTAAACTTTCTAATTATAGATGGCGCTGTTTAGATTTTATAACATTATTCCATTCTCAAAAACGGTTAGCCTTTTTTATATGCTATGTTTTTATGTCAGCTCCCTCCATACTGTTATGATTTTAATCAAATCTAATTAAGAAAATTAAGGCGTATATTCTTCTTTAGACTCTTATAAATAAAGGATAAAAAGAAAACAAGTTTTGCAAAGCAGTTCATTTAATTTATAAAAACTTTCACTAACGGAGGCTTATACAAAGACTCAATAATATCACATTTCTGATGTGGATATTATCAATCCACGAACTAAGGTACTAAACTAATCTAAATTTACTAACTACTAAGTACCAAGGATAAGTTCAAGCGAAGTGCCTCTCACGGTTAACAGTGTTTATATAAAAATCCAAAATAAATACATATTTTAAATTATTTAATCTGTGAGATTCTGCAAATTTATTTTTTTAAGTTAATGTATGCCTTTTGTCAAATTATAAAATAAATTTGTTATACAACAGATTACAAATGAAATGTCGTACATCGATAACGTTATTACATCATTTTATCATTATATGTAATTCGCATATTATTTATTGTATATAAACATTTTTAAGATAAGGCATGTTATCGACAGTGAAACACCAACAATCTAAGACGCCATTGATACGCGACCTCTTTATTTTTAAATATAAGAGTTTTTTTAAATCCAACACAAAAATGTAATCTTAAGCTCTTTATCTTGAAGAATTGACTAAAATAAAACAAGTACACTTGTTATTTTGTCAGCATATCTAGAAGTTGCTGTAAAATGGCGCCTTAAATTATATGTCTATTATAAAATATCGATTTGAATAATAAAAAAGCTGCATTTGATCACTTTGTGAGCCAAGCGAGAGTCCTACGAGGTACTTACATACAATAGGAACGTAAGCTCTTATTCTAAATATCTAATGTCTCCACAAAAATCAAAATAATAAAACATTATCATGTGAATGAAATATAAATGTAGGCTTACTATGCTTTTAAAAAAATATTTAAAATAACTTTTAGACCAAATGTTTGTTGATAGCAATTATTAAAATAATAAAATAAAATTTATTTTATTTCAATAATTTTTAACATTTAAATTATTTGTGTTATTGAAGTTACAATGAAATGATATGCATCAATAATATTAATATTTTAATAATTAATTAGATCGGAATCACGGTATAATAGAGGACATTGTCTAACCTTAGAATTGCATATTTTATTGCGATATCCAGTACACCGGATAGGACCGAAGTTCCTTTCGCCGCAGACAAGACAAGGGCAACGCAAGACCCTTGGCTGATAAATTAGGTCATGAAAATTTATGTTTATGAATTATGATATGATATCCTGGTTATAGTATAATTAGCAACGTTATAAATGTTGAAACTCATCAAAAACAGGCCAGCACTGAGCGCCATACGAGTTTCTTAACAGTGTCGTGACGGTCCAAGTATTACACTTTTTTTACAATATTTTATTTAACTTACAATGTATGTATGGAATCTTGCAACTCAATTTTGAAGATATTCAACCTTCAACAGATTATGTTGAAATTTTGTTATGTTTAGTTTGGTTGCATGGTTTACTTGTGTGACGTCATTCTAAATCCAACATGGCGGAATACCCAAGAATGAACCTAGTATAATGACGTTACAAGTTGATAGTAGCAGATTTAAAGGAAAAGCCTTATTTTTTAAGTGCATTTAAATAAAAGTTTGTTTTTAAAAAGTTTTTTACTTATAATCTATTCCATCTAGCTCTCTTTCGTCAAGTGCAAAAGTAACGCTCTATAAGGAACTTCGTTACAGAAAGTTAAAAATGCTTAAAAAATCTCAAAACGCTTAAACATTTCAAATTGCAAATGCTTAAAATGAATTCAATTCTGCTAATGTTTAAAAAGAATGGAAAAATTCTCATTAAAATAAAACTATCGCTTCGGACCTTGCTTCAGAAATGTATGGCGCATATTGTAATGACACTAACTTTCTATTTTAACTTATTATTTCCAGATTTAGATTAGATTTTAAATATTATTGTTGCATGTAAAATCTTTTTTTATTTATTTTTATTTTCGTTAGCCGTCTTTCTCCCGTGACCCGTGATCCCGTGATTAAAATGTTTTTGAAATTTCGTTCCTATTCACTCGTTGTATTCGAAATGTCAGGAACCAAAAATCAAAAGAAATCCGCATAAACCCATAAAAAAAAGTTTAAAATGTCAAAATATTAAAATTAGTACCAATTTAAAGCTATAGTAAGCCTATCAATTCAGTCTAGTCTTAAAACAACTGTTAGATGCGTTACATAATATAAAACTAAATCAACAATAGAGGAACAGTTAAGTAAATGGTTAAGTACTATAAATTGTTTCAAAAAATTACTGAACTAAATACGAAAAAAAAACTAATTAATTATGTAATCAATATTTGGCTTATTAAGGCATTTTATGAATAAATTTAAATATTTTTTTATAGACATTCAAAATACGATTAGATATCTCATATAAAATTGTATCAAATTTGATATATTTTGAACGCTAAGGGCACAGTTTATGCTTCGCTTGTTACTTGGTGTTTTATTAAACTGAGAGCTGCAATCGTTTTAATATAATAAAATATTTAATTATATCGACTCTTTTTTTAAACCGTCTTCTACTAATAAGTAGGTAATTTTCAATTAATTTTACAATCATGATGTCACGTAAAAATAAAAACACAAGAAAAAAATTTTGATTATCCAAATAATAAATAATTTGATTATAATTTAAGTCACTGAATAATTAATATTTATTTCCATAAATTATTTAAATATAAATGCTAATGATACTTTCAAAACAACCTTTGTTAATGACGCGAACAAAATTATTTGGCACAAACACGGCCAAAACAAGATGGATAAAGGAATTCTTAAAATGGCAGTATTATACACGAAATGTACTAAACACGTTATTTGAGCACAAAACGTAAAATTGGTAATGATATATTTCACACATTTTTTTCTAAGTAATCGCCAAAACAATGCTATGTGAAAAGGCACCGTGTGTTATAAATGGTGTCACAAAAAGCAAATGTCTGAAATATTTGTACAACCTTAGTCTTAAACCTATTTAACTGGGCTTTAGCCTTATATGGTTAGAAAAAACAATTTTGACTGTGGTGTTGTATCGAAAAATATAAACCCTCTTTCATAACCTACAAAACCAAATAATGTGAAAAACCAAAATGGTTGCCACCCTACATCGAATATCACAATGACCTTTGGACTCATCACCATATAAATACGTACGCACGAATTTATTTTTAATATATATCGTCTTGTTCCATATTAGCTATTAGGTTTCTTTTCTCTTCTTTCCCGGGTTTGGCGTCCTTTAGAGTCGGTCGTATCGCGTTTCTAGGTTCAAAGCACGGCTGTAACAAGCAAAAATATAATATAAATATTCAAATTTCTTAACTTTTTAAAATTTTTAATTACATCAAATACATTTTAACATTTTATACATAAAGAATACAAATACCTAGAAGGCCAAATACACATAATAATATTAAATAGATTAGTCAATAAATTATTAGGAGGTTAAGATTTACTAATCTACGTTTGTTACCATTATGCCGCCATGTTAGTCTGTGCAAATTACATTCAGCTACCTCAACAAGTGTCATATTGCATACAATTTGTTCTAAAACATTCAACAACATCCGAAAAATTTCTCTTAAAATTAAATTTTGGATAAGGGCGTATACACACGATGACTTTAAAGCGCCTGTTCTATCGAAAAACGGTTCATTACGGGTCACCAGCGCGTTAAAACGTCATCATGTGTATAGACCCTATATGTATATTGTCTATGGTTATATTTCCGGTAGCTGATTGTACTGTGGAAGCGTGACATTCATGCTGTAAGCCGTATTCTCTTAAAGTAAAACCTTGGGATTAATGCTCGAGTAAGTTGCAATCTTCGTTGACAGCTCTCTCAAGCCTATTTACCTGTAGATATTAAATTAAAGTATTACCTCCATAAACTCGTATGTACCTATACAAACAGATGTTTAAGCGTCGTACAATTTCATAAGAATGAATTGTATTTAGTACAAATTTTATTCATTAATTCAGTGAATAAGATGAGGTAAAAGGCATTGGCAAAAATGCCTTGCCGTTATTGTTTTAAGTAATAAAATCTCCCTTATCGTTACTTAAATTACATGACATCAATTGTTATGATACTAGTATAGTATTGTATTATCTGTGGTTATAATCCTAACTTTTTAAATATTTTCACGGAAACTTAAAAAAGGACCTTAAAACTTAACAAAAAACTTAAGAAACTTTGATGACCTTAGGACCTTTAGGTTAGATGACTTTTAGGTTAAGTTTTAACTTAAAAAATAATTAAACTTCCTCAAATTCTACAGATTGTCAATCTAAGTAAATAGGTATTAAAAAAATGAAAGGAGTATTTTTTTAATAAATATTTTATTTAAATTTATTTTTGGAAATATTCATAAAGGTAACTTCGAAAAGTAATTTTACTTCCGTTCACTTAACCGTTTCCGTTGTAAAAACCGTAAATAGTATTCATATTATTCATTCAATAAATGTATTCCAATATAATCAAATTGTATAAGTAATATCTCAAGGAGAGAATTTAATATGCACTGCGTCTGAGGCGGAATATTTCTATTAAAAAAAACATCTCTATTTTGAAGTTTTTATGTTTATTTTACTCAGAATAATTTTCTTCGTAAGTCATTTATGGAGCTAGTTAATATTAACAACCTTATACATGAGCCGGTGACAAGGTGTTTTTATTCATATATGTATTTCAAACCAGGTAAGATAGAGTGGCATACTTTCACGCTTGTTCATACTTTTCCAAGGGTTTCTAAAATTCTAATATATTATATAATTCTTCTTATTTGAATCTGTACATCGATTATTTTTTGGAAATTCTAATTGAAATAGTCATTATTAACGATACAGAGGCCGATTCTAATTTCTATTCGTTATTCGTTTTTAGAATTTTTGTCTGTCTCTGACCGCATCACGAGAAAACCACTGGACGGATTTAGATTAAATGGTTCTCCGGGTCAATATATAGGATACTTTTCACTACAAGAAAATATCTTGTTTCTAAGAAACCTATACTACCCTTTAAAACGTTATATACGTTACGTTATTGATAATTTGAAATAATGTATTACCGACTACCGTGTCATATATAAAGACATATAACATCTAAAATTCTAGCTATAGAACGTTTAACAATTATTTGTTAAATATTTTTCCTATTAATTATGATCGGAAACAGAACCAAAATACTTAGATTTTACATATTGTTATTAAACGAAGTGATGTTCTTCCTTCCTCGATGAAAGGGATATCCTACACTATAAGAATTTTCCTTTCAAACCAGTAGTTCCTGAGCACTTGCACGTTCAACCAAACTCTTCAGGGTCGATAAGTTACATCTCGTTTGTTTCACAAGTTTTTTTATGTGATAATCCTGAATAACTAATTTAGCTCTAGTCTCGTGTTTGTCGGAAATTGAATTGGTTTCTATTTGTTTATATGTGTATAGACAACGCTTTCTAACTGATCAATCGTTCACTTATATAGATATTAAAATTCAGGGCTGATAAAATAATAATTATTCACTATACCACCACTTATACTAATTTAAGTCCAATTAAGTAGGTACTAGGTAGGTATAATTTATTTATAACGGTGATTTTTTAAGCGTTTGGTTTTTTGGCATGTTAAAAATCATTGATGAATGCTTGAAAAAGTATCTCACAATTGGACTTCGCGTATGGATCATTTAAAACGTACTTAGTGGAGGACAACATTTGCATAAAGTTATTTTTAAAAAATAAATGGCAAGTAATGATTTTTAACCTGACAATGTAAAATTTTTTTTTCAAATGAAAAACCAAACGCTTAAAAAATCGCCCGTTATATTACACAAAAATTTTTTAAATCATTTTCCTTGATCAGGTTAGGTCTTTGCATATTTTCTTACTTAATTAAATAGCTATTTTTGTCTGGGAATTCCACTAATAGGAAATGAACGGAAAATAGTGCACTTAGATTAGATACATTGGTTATGAAACTGTTGACCTTTAATCGTGAAGTTCACGAATTATTCTAGATCTAGACTGTACCTACGGTATACACTGTACAATATACACCATGTACACTAGAGTGCCTAGATTACCTAGTTATTATCTTGATAGAACAACTATAATTACATTTTTTGTTTATGTTCGTTTTATTCTTTAATTTATTTTCGGTCTTATATGAAATTACCGATATTTTTCAACGTAATTTGTATTATTATATATGTATTGTTCATTAAGTACGTATAAAGGAACATAATAATATATGAAAAGATGAAATATAATTTATTCGATCATAAATTCTTGATAAACTTTTTGAAGTCGGCAAAATAAAACATATCTGTTTCTAAGCAAAAAAATGTAAGAACCAAGAAAATATAATTACATTACAAATAAAAGGATTTTGAAGTCAACTTAACTGCGTATTACCAGCTATTCGTACTACTTTGCTGTTAAATGTGATCGTTAAGCACTAAAATATGACAGCATAATCACGTAAAAGATTGTGAAATTACGTTTTTGACCTTCGTACAAGTAATAACAATTTCTCAATGTCAAAAATTAAACTTAATTTAATAAAAATAAGATTCTCTTTATCACGTAGAAGATTATTGTGTAATGCAAAGAGCATCACAGAAACGTTACGAAGCTAAATGTTTAAAAATAGCTATAATATTAGTTTGATTAACATAAAGAAATATGTTGGCACAATACCATCTAATTCCATGGTAAGCTAAGAGGCTTGTGTTTTATACATGTAGGTATCCCTTTGTACTGGGCACGGACCTCCCTTTACTACAAGGGGGATCAGGCCATAGAGAGATAGTGCGGGTTGGCGTACTTCACATGTCTTCGAAAACTTGCTCGGTTTTCTCGGAAATGCAAGTTTTCTCACGATGTTTCCCTTCACCGTAAGACAAGTGGTAATCATGATAGAAAAGTTTAGCACATGAAAATATCAGAGACCCGGATTTGAACCCGCATTACTTGGTTTTTCAAGTGAGTGCGTTACCACTGGGCCACCACTGCGCATTTTCACTGTCACTATGTTGTTTACATTACACAGAAATACTCGTAACTTTAAATACATACATATTATAAATACATATAAACACCTAAGACTGAAGTACAAATATTGGTGGTCATTACACAAAATAATGCACCCAGCGGGACTCAAACCCGCGACCGCTACCACAGCAAGAAAGGCAACTACAAACCAGACCACAAAATATCGAATATTATCTCTCTAACGCTTTAAACAAAAAAAATATCATTACGTTATTATGATAAGTATCAATAATCCATTTAAATCTAATCCAGTTCCCTCAAACAAACTGATAAAAGAAAGATAAAAATTATAAAATCGATATTTATAAAGTGTTGTAGTAGCCGAAATAAAATCGATTAAACTTATTACGCTTAGATTTTATGGAAGTTAATAAAATACCTAACAGGGAAATACCACCAAAAATTTTTTTTGTGGTTTCTACGTCACGCGTTTGCAGACGAAGTAAATACGTAATATAATAACTGGTATTATGGAATAACTTCTTCCAAACATCTATAAAAATAGCAAATAATAATTATTATAAGTGCATTTATCACTTTGTCCTCCCATACTAAGCAATAAAGTAACGGAATTGTGTAAATATATCAAAAATATCTAATTAGGCATCTACGAGTATATCTACTAAATGAAAACAACCGATCAGATATCTTTTACTTTTTATTGTATACTATATCTATAATACTATATATACAGAATACACTAAAAAGTAAAAAAGACCTGATCGGTATAAAAACTTAAAAACAAGTCCTATTTCTCGATGGTTTTGTTTTTAAATTTTTACTTTTTTGTTGAAAACACAATGTGTGGGTCGAAGACTTTAGTTTACAAATTAAAAGTTCCCATACTATAGCAAGTGGCATACGAAACCTAAGTCACTATTTTGCTAAAAAAAAAACAAAAAATAAAAAAAAAATCACAACTTAAAAATATTAATAAAGATAATAACTATTTCTTAAGGTCAGTTATAATAGAAAGAAAAAACGTTCTCGTTTTCGAGACCGACGTCGATAGTATGACAATTGCACTTGACCTGTTGATCTGATTTACGTGAATATTCATTATTTACAGATTTTTTTTTTAATTAGAACTCATTTAAATTAGACCACGCCCGATGTAATTATCTGTATAGTAAAGCGTGAAATTGTAAGTAACAAGGTTAGTTGTTATCAGATACCTTATTCACCCAGATTATGTGATTGATAATAGTAATAAAATTGATAAAAATATTTAAATTTATTTCCTTAATGGTTAAAAATATATTAAAACGTGATAGTTATGGTATCTTTGAGATATTTTACGTAACCTAAAATGTTTAACTTTTTTACCATAGGTATTATATTAAAATCAATGGTACTAATACACATGTGAATTTACGTGCTAATTTATATTTCTAGAGAGTAGTGAGCTCGTAAGTAATTAAAAAATTTTAACTTGTTAATTTCAGTTCAAAATTCTTATTTGTTTAAAATCATAATATTTAGGAAAATAAGTCAAGTTTAGAATTTTATTTTTTGTAAGAAACGTGGGTACTTACGTACTAATGATGACACACTTTTATTTTGCTTTTATTTTTAATGTGCTTATATCGTAAAAAACTATTTTCTTTGGGTTTTCATATAATAGGTTCATAAGGTTAATTTTATGACTCTTTCTTTCTAGGTTGGTTAGGTTAGGTTAGATATATGACCAAAATATCGCCATAGACATGCCATAGACATGTCATATTGAATCTATGTTGAATTCAATATCAATCCATTTTCCACCACATAATTCAATTGACTAGTACTTAACTACTTTGTTTTTAAATAAATTTTTTGATTTCAAAAGTGTTTTTATGGTAGTTTTCATCATATGGTCATATATCTAACCTAACCAACCTAGAAAAAAAGATTCTTAAAATTAACCTTATGAACCTATTATTAAATTTTGACTATGGCACTCGCCGGCCGCTGCCGCGGCACGCTCGCTGCGCTCGCTCGGCTCGTGCGATATTGTGGTCATATATCTAACCTAACCTAACCAACCTAGAAAGAAACATTCTTAAAATTAACTTTATGAACCTATTATTAATTTTTGATTTAAGATTTTACGATATAAGTACATTCACACAAATCTATAGAAAAAATAAAAGTGTGTCATCAATAGTACGTAAGTACCGAAACGTGTAATCCATAAACTATAATGGCCCGAAACAAACAGCAAAATAACACCAAAAAAATATATGTTAGTGTTACAAAAATAGAACAAAATCAATTAATAAAGTTAATTGCACACTGATTAATTATTATTTACATATAAGATTACATATTTTAATAGGAAACACAACTTACTGTTTCACAGATGTTCATGTTACAGCAGTTCTCTATCGTGATCTCGCACTGGTCAGGTCGGGCCGTAAGCGGAGTGACATTCTTGTTCACTATTATCCTCTTCTTTATCCTATAAAACCAAATTTAAATGTCATTCCTATACAAACTTGGGGAGAGAAGTCCCAAAATCCAACAAATTTTTCTTTTCTACACTATGTAGTGTAGTAACACTATACTGTATTAACACTATAGTGTCTTAACACTATAGTGTATTAAAACCAGAGTATATACTTTCTTTCGAGCGCGACTTTGTGTAGTTCTCAAGGGTCATAGTCAGATAAAAGATAACGTAACATCTTAAAAATAAATCGGCAAAAAATCTGCCATTTGAAAGTATTTTTCATATCGTTTTATCATTCGGTTTGGCTTTGAGATAAGTACATTTTACAAAATAAACTTCAGTACGCGTTAAAATAAAAGTGTAGAATGAATTGTAATGTATTGGGGGACAAGTTTTAGAACCAATTTGAGGAATAACAGTTAGTTTCCTTTAATACCTTAAACGCTGTTAACTCAAAGTTAAATAACGTTATACTTATTAATATTGTTTCAGACGTCATGGAAAAAATATAATAAAAACTTTAGGATTCCTTATTATTCATTTAAAAATTAATTTGGTATATAAATGAAGTAACAATATAAAGTATGACACAAAAAATTAAAATATCTTCAAATTGTAATTAAATTAACTGTGCCTTGAAACAGTAGTTTTTCATTTTAATTGAATCGTTATTATTTCATAATTTCCAATTAATTAGGTAACTGTAAAAAGTAAAATTGTATAGTTTGTATTTATGGACAGTTTCTTGCACCTTTCCTCCTTAACTCAGTGGTAAATGTTAAAACTTTCTCGTAGTTAAGAAAGGTTTAAGCCCAACAATGGGACGTTAATATTGTTTAATCGATTATGTTTGTATAGATTATCATTATTAAAGCAAACAATCGCGGACACTAAAAATATTAAATAATCAAACAAATATTTATCATCCGCTAGTTTATATTATTATTTATTACAATATTATTACGTGTTTCAAAATATTCTACAAGAATTAATTCTATTACATATCTACCATATATCTACTAAATAAGATTATTATTGTTATAAAAATATTTTAAGTAGTTATAATAACACAAACACATACAAACAAACGTAATACACTCTCACACTCACATACACACATGCATAACATAATAAACAGATTAAAAATATATACTGACCTTGGCCTTCTCTTCAAATATAATATTTTAGTGATGAGCATAGCACAGATAAGGCAAAGTAACCCACATAAAACACCCAAAAACATTAAAATGGGATCCCTGACTGAATCCCATCCCGTATAGCAATTGCCATCGACGTATGTAACATCATCACTAGGTTGTTGTAATAAACTTTTCGATGTATTTTCTTTGGTGCAACTGAAGGAAAAAAAAAGATAAAAAGGAACGTTAATTTATTATATCCTAATTTAACAGGCTTAATTTCTAATATTGTAATCAAATCTTGGAATCTTAATACTCAATCTTAAAAAGAAACTCTAATGAAATAACTATGTACATATTTGTAATTGTAATTTTAAGACAAATTATTTTATCAGAACGCACCAAAATTCTTTAAAAAATATATTAAGACTTCAGGTAACTGACCTTTTATTCGAAATATTCAAAAATTCTAACGGTATAATGTAGATTTGGAACAAATTTTGTATTTTGTGGAAAAAAACCATGAGTAACTTAGTAAAGATACACTTACTTGCATTGTTCTATAGGTGGTACTGGCAAAACTTTCTCCTCCTCTTTTTTCTCTTTCCTATTCTCACATCGCTCGCCTTCAAAGTTGTTAGTACATTTACACACGGGCTTGTCATCTTTTATCGAACACTTGCCATCGTTCAGACAACGGCCGTAGCAAATGTTCGTTTCACATCTTGTGCCAGTAAAACCTTGCATACATCTACAATTTATATGAACTTTCATTAGATAACAAAATTAATATTATAGTATATTTCCAAATATATACGAGTAGGTACATATTTCTGTACATTGTATATAATATTATGTGATATTTTTACGGACTAATACTTACTAATATTATAAATGCGAAAGTAACTCGGTCTGTCTGTCTGTTTGAATGTCTGTCTTTTTGTCGCGCTCTCGCGCCAAAACTACTGAACCGATTTAAATGAAATTTGGTACATGGAATTTAGAGTCTGAGATAGGTTACAGGCTAGACAGGTTTAGAGTCTGAGATAGGTTATAGGCTACTTTTCAAGGCGAAAAATGACGGTAAGGGGTTGAAATGGGGGATGAAAGTTTGTATGGAAATTACGTCATTTTTAACGCTAGAAGCTTAAAACTTATTTTTTAGGCTTTTGATTAGATATAAATAAAAAAAGACATTCTAAGTTTGTAAAAACTAAGGGACTACGTAGGGACCAACCCGAGCGAAGAGAGGGTGAGTCGCTATTGGATTAAAAGACTAGAAAACAATAGTTAGATATTTCATAATTTTCACCTTATTTCCTTTTATGGAAGGCACAATTCAGACGGGATAATAGATAAAAGCAGCTAAAGCTAATGATAACCAATATGAAAGCATGTGCGTGATATCGGATAAATGAAAAAAACATATATTTTTCTCCCTTTCTTAAAATGTGCAAATAAAGAATTGTTATTGCTATCATATTATATTTGTAAGATTTTTGATTTGAAATATAATCGTTAAACGTTGTTCATTGTATATTATACTCACTTGCATTTAGGTTGACCTTCCTTTGTGGCTATACAGTCGCCATACAAACAAAAGTGTTGGCATACAGATATCTCGCACCGGTCGCCAATGTAGCCCGGCGAACATTTGCACTCTGAAATTCCGGTTTTCACGCCATGTACGCAAAACAGGCCGACATCCTTAGGTATGTTTATCGCTTCATTAATTACAGTTTTATTGTCAGACAGCTCAGCTAGAGATTTACATTCGGGTACACCAGTCGTTTGTTCGGCTATCTGGTAATTGGCCACAATGCCGAAAGGAACTTCATTAGAGAAAGCGATAAGTTCTTCTGGCTCTGTATTAGGAGGAGCATTTTTGGACAACTTCCATACTGATTTAAATCCCCAGTCTACCCAATAAATATTGTCTTTTGATACAGTTAAGGCATTAGGTTGGTGATATGTTCCGAGTAACAGTTTCTTTCTATCTTTCCCCTCTAAATCTGACGATTCGATTGAATAGTGTATGCCTTCTTTGTCATCGGCCCAATACAATCGCCTTGTACGTTGATCTATCGCAATGCTGACCGGCATGTGGATATCAGTGTCAACAATAGTCTTCCTTTCACTGCCGTCGAAGCGCGCTCTTTCAATCGTTGGTTTTGTAATGTTAGTATTAGTCCAATAAATGTAACTGTAAAATAACAAATAAAAGAATGCACTTAACCTAAAAATAACAGCTTTAGCTGTCGTGATAGACAAATTTGCTGCGAATTTGATACACCGCCAGTTTTAAAATATTGTGGTGCGTCTATTTAAAAATATTCGTTAATGAGTTTATTTTTCATTTTATTTTGACAAACTTACCCTCTACAGCTATCAACGGCTATGTCTCTGGGGATCTCATCATCCATCTTCATTAAAAGGTTGCCATAAATATTGTTTTTAGATCTTGGCCACAAAGATATCCAATATATGCTTCTTTCATTAGTATCTGTCCAGAACATCTTTCCTTTTACTGGATCAAAAGCTAAACCTTGAATATTCTCGTAAGATTTTCTACCGACGAGAGGCTGATATTTCTTAGTCAGCAAATTATAGCTAAATATCGAAGCATTGTCGTTCTGTTTGTCGACGAACAACAGCATATTGTGGACTGCGTCATAAGCGAGTGCGGTGAGATCTCTAAACCTGATCCCTTCATTACTTGTTTTTGTTTGATTTGTGTAAAATTCTAATTGGTCCCCAGTGGTGATTGCGATATCTGTAACAAAAATGTTTTCATTAAAATTTGACAACATGTTTCGTTTAGTTTGTAGTGACTAGAGTAAATGAGTATATTTAGAACTGCGAGTACTTTGTGCTTAAACAACTTTAATGTAACATAATAAATAAAGAATGGCTCAGTATATAAATAATATCACGTACTGAATAAAAACAAACTTATGGTGGTTTGTTGGCGAAGCTTGTTTATAAACAGAGGTATAATATAGACAGCTGATAAGACTTTTCGAATACAAGTACTAATAAGCAAATTATACAACATCAATACATAATATTATAAATTAAAGTTCCGCGACTTGTCTCTCTGTTCGCAATAAAATCGAAACATCAGAACCGATTTTTATGCAGTTTTCGCCAATAGATAGAGTGATTCATGAGCAAGCTTTAGATGTATAATTTATTGAGGTTTTGGATTAATTAGCTGATATATATATATATATATATATATATATAAAGTTGATTGTTGAAAAAGTTGAAAAAAATGAAGCCATGAAACTTTAATACTGAAGCCTTGACTACTAAATTTATATGAATGAAAACAATGTATAAAAAAGATCATATAAAAAAGACCTTACTAAACTGTAGCAAAACAATGTGCATGCACCCGAGAGACGCACCTGAGCGAAGCAAGGGTAACTCGTTAGTTATAAATATTTCAGTCATTGATACATTTTTGGCAACGATGCATGAGGTGTGGTCTCGTGATCACCGTGCAAGTAATTTGCTAGTTGTTGTTAGTCATAGTTACGTAATAATTGGCGATAAATGATCTGTAAGGTTTCTTAAAGTATTCCTGCTCTTAGCACTAAATTCTTGAATATAATTGCTTCATACTAGTCACTTAAAAATATCATTATTTTTTTTTTGAAACGCACGGGATTGTATTCAGCTCTATTTACGTCTCACTGCTGGTCACGAGCCTTCCTCCAATACAAGGGGGATCATGCTATAGTCTTGTCACACGCCTTTCAAAAATTTGCTAGGTTCTCTCAGACATGCAGGTTTCCTCATGATGTTGTTCTTCACCGTAAAACAAGTCGTAATCATGTTAGAAATGATTCGCACATTGAACTGTCAGAGGTGCAAGACCCGGGATTAGAACCCGCATCACTCGGCTTTCCAAGTGAACGTGTTACCATTAGACTGCCCGTTGCCAATGCCTGTACAACGGAACGGGAGTAATTTAAGAAATTATCTTTTTTAATGTTAAAACTTTATCAGAACACTTTCAACAAACAACGACGCGTAATATGGATCTAGATTTATTGACACTATTTATACAGCGTAGCAACTAGCAGACGTCATGTCGTTCATCATCACAAGGGTCGCATCCTAACAGAGGTCAAATATTTCAATGTATTCAAAGCCACAAATCAATGGTTGAAGATGGACTTAAATATTTACATTAAAATTAATCGAACTCGTACTTGCCGATTCTCAGTAAATTGCATTTTTATTTGTACTTTTTGCGAGGTACAGCAATCACTCAAAGTTTGAATTAAAATTGTTTTTTATTTTTTCACTTTAAAACAAACATATGTTTCGTAGAACTGGAATATTTATTATTTCTTGCATTTAAAGCATTACAAATAAAACAAAACATTTCTTGATTCAAACAATACAGTCGAACAAATAACATACTAAAAAATGTAAAATATTTGATAGTAAATTCGTTTTAAAACTTATTTTTGTAGCGTCGCAAGGCACAAACTGGAAATACTCCAAATGAATACGTAATATAACGGCAAATGCCGAAGCGTTGTTTACGTTGACGTGACGTAGATGCGCGTGCGTCGATTCTCTATAACACTACTATCTGATTTAATAAGCTATAGGAGATTTGCATAGGTTATAGTACAGATTGTACATTGTGAGTGATCAAGTCTATATACATTTTTGTTTTCGTGGAATATCTATTTTAATTTTTAATAAGGCCTTTTAAAAGATAGGATTTTAAGTACCTATAGGGTAGATGCCCCGAATGCCAGCCCGCTCTTAATAGCAGTCTATTTGCTTATTTCATTATACATATATTAAGGAATCTTATTGTTAGATTTACTAGTGTCGCCATTAAAAAATAAAAATACTATTTAGTTTTTTAGGCTGCTGTTAGGAGCGGGGCTGGCCTTCCGGGCATCCACCTTGCATAAACACTTACAAATACAGTATACATTGTATTTTTTATAAATAAACATGATGATTGCCACGGCTGATGTCGTAAATCAGAGTCGACAGCTTTGAATAATAATAAGAAAATAAATAAAACCATTATCTGTTTTATAATTAGATATTTGCGAGAACTCGTTAAAAAGAAAATAACTACACAAACGATTATGTTGGTTTTTTTGTAAGAGAAAAAAACCTTAAGACATTCGTTTTTAACATTTTGACACATTTAATAACGTTTATGAGTAAACGATAATAATTTATTATAAGAATAGGTTTCTATGGGTCTTGTATTATCACTTATAATTATAATGGTTGATAAGCGACAGGTTAAAGCGACTTATTTATCGGAAATGTACCTACTTTGACGGTTAATAAAAAAAATTAATGGAGAATTTTTGCTTTTATTTATTTTTTATTTTGTATTACATATGGTCTATACGGTTTTATTTTAAGTTTTTAATGATAATGTACCGACTGACTTAGACTTAGACATAATAAAAAGTAAAAACATCTGAAATCTGTTGATTTTTGTCAATATACGGTATCTATCTAAAATGTATCAATGTAGCTAATCGTATTGTTAAGTTTAATTAAACTCAATGTTCAAGCACGTATCTTGAAATGTGCAATTTTATTTACATTTGAGTGTTATTAATTTAATTAGGAATCCTTACGTTGTTATCAAAGCAATTATGTTACAAGTAGGCACAAGTACCTATATAGACAGCGATACGATATGATATTGCATATAATTAGAGAAATACCTACATATAATTGTCGTACTAATCGTAGTAAACTACGATTACATTATGAATTTGGACGACATAACTTCAGATATATTAATTTGTGATAAGAAATCTTGATTAAAAACGACTAGATTATCTTGTAGGGCTAAACTTTTTTCGAATCAGTAATAGTTTCATTATATTGAAAGAGATTTAAATTAATTAGTATATAAATTACTTCTTTGTAACTATCTTACAGAAATAATTTATGATAATCATTTTGAGAGGGAAGTTAAAAGTAGATTTTCATAGAAAATTAACTATTCTAATGCATAATTCAAAACGATTTCTTTATAGATTTTCCGGTCGGCAATTACTTAATCAGTCTAGGCTAAGGAAAATACTGGTAATCGTCAGTAGGTAGGTACTTAGTAGTTTATTAGGCTGTCAGTGGGCAATACAGTGGTAGTCAAGCGGTAACGCGCTCGCTTGGGCAACTGAGTGAAACGGGTTCAAAACCCAGAGGGTGTATCAGAAATTTTTACATACCTATCAGAATTCTGACATGTGCTAATCATCTTCAACATGATTACCACCCCCCTTACGGTGAAGGAAAACATTGTAAGCAAACCTGCTTGTCTGAGAGAACCTAATAATTTTTCGAAAGACATGATGTGGAGTCCGCTAACTTACGTTGTTGGCTAACGTGGTGGATTATGGCCTAATACCTCTCTTATTAAAGAAAAGAGTCACATAAGACCTATCCTGGAGTCTTGCAATTCAACTATTTGATAATTTGCAATCAGTTCATGTAATGGTCCTAGAGTCCCCATCCTTTTAGAGAGACTCCTACACACCAAAATGCCACAACGAAATCCTAATTTATTCACCATCTATGTTTAATTCTAAATAATTACAAACAGTGAAATTAAAAAAAAAACTGGTATGTTGGAAGTGCAACACTAGTACGGAAAAAGTGGAAATTGCATCAATTAATTGATACCATTCAATGATTGTTGAATATTATTAAAGTGTGGCTTCATTATTTTACCTACTCAATTAATATGTAGCAGTACCTACTCCGATTTGTAAACTACTTATTGCACTATAGTCCTCGATGTATACATCGAGGAAGATTATTATAAGTCGTTTTTATCTTATTTCGATTTCGCTTCAAAAGCAAATTTTGGTTTTTTATTTAGATAAATACCAAAGAAAAGCAAGGGTAAATCGCTAGTCAAAATAAGTAGATAAAGAAACTTAAGGCGCCATTTGTAATACAAGTCTAATTTACGGATCATTAAGATCGTCTACGCAAGCCTCATCCATCTATTGACCTACTCTGTAGTGTAAGGTAAATCACACAATTATTCTGTGAGAAAGACAAGTAAAAATCAAAATTTGGAACATGAACTTATTGAAAAATGTTAGTATATTAAGTAACAATAAGCGATTAAGCTTGTGTGTGAGCTTTTTCTTATTACCACACGTAGTGTCATAGGTATATATTGCACCAGCGTATCGACTAGTTTCATCTCTTTTTTTATTTAAAATCAATTAATTATTATAATTATCGATAGAAATAAACTTACAAATTATATTTTTTTTATTCTATAGTTCAAAATAACTTCTATAATTATTTAAAAGTGTTGACATACTTTTACCATTTCATAGCAGCTAAATCTAAATTCCCATTGAAAGTGGCGTACGTGACTCAAGAAGGTTAGTTTAAATACACTGGCTTCATATTTCAAAGGCTTCTAGTTCATATATCAATTTAAGACGTCTGCAAACAAGCAGGGTTAATGAGTTGAAAAAAGACAATATGATTAGCGAGTACATTATACTAGTTAAGTTGAACTCAACTTTAAACCATAGTTTAAAATATATAAACTGATTGTTTATAAAATATAATACAAATTCGTAAAGCTTTTCTCCTGCGAAATGGAGTCATAAAGCTCATAGTAGGTACTTTAGAAAATCTTCATGTTTTAAATATATTCAGTATGGCAATTAAGCTACACGTATGACACTGATACAATATAAAAATACTTTAAATATAATGTAGCACATCCTTTCACGTACATCCGATGCACATGACGAGAACATAAACTAAAATAAGTTTTGGCAGCCATATCGTGCAGTATACACTATAATATAAATTGCAGAATTGAGCATCTTTTACCCACTTCTTTTCGAAGTTAAATGCCGTCATTTAGTCAGTGATTTACAACCCACTGTTATTTGCCCGTAATTGAACTTTTGTAGTGTTCGGAAGTACCTAGATACTAGATAGTAGAACTCCTGAATCTAAATGTAAATTCATTGTGCCTTGTAGAGCAGAGCTAAGGCCTTCGGTTCTACGCCTTAACAGTTGTTGCAGGTCGTGTCGTGTAGCAGTACCGCCGAAATATGAGAGCGGCAGAAAAATAGAGAGTGCATCTTTGCGCATATTTTCAATGGATGGCCGCCCTGGCCGAGATCGGGAGGACATTAATATTATTAATTTACATAAACTAGCAAGGAAGATATGATGGATTAGAAAAGTACGACATCATACTGATAAAAATAATTTTATTATCTTATCAGAAATCACTTGTGTCGAGGTTCTAGCGCTTTATATATTTCTTTATATATTAGCTATATTTTTTAATTTATTTTCATACACATATGACTTAGTTCAAAATATTTAAGTTTTTCGATTTTGTCGCTGAGACTTATGATATCAGTTACTCTCGTGACTCTAAATGCTGTAAAACATTCAAAAAGTCGGGAACCAAAAATCTAAATAAATTCGCGACAAAATCCGAAAAGATAGTTTCATTTATAATGCCAAATATTCGCGTAAACCTAAGAAAGTTATATTAATTTATAATAAACTTCACTTAGCGACTACTGCGGCTAAGTATAAAATTAGCTTTATGTATAACTAGCGGTGCCCGCGGCGTCGCTCGCGCTAAGAGTGAATAAAATAAACATTTTTGCTTATATACTGTTACTTATAATGTACCAAGGACTGATTCCCCATTTAAAGTTCTGGCCCTCTTAATTTGTATTGCAGAGCATTATTTCAGTGTCACGCAAAATATTTCAATAGAATTAAATTTCCCATACAAACTTAGCCACCCCCTTTAACCCCCAATGGGGGTGAATTTCGAAAAACCCTGAAATACGTGTTTCATCATTTGTACTAAAAAGCATTAATTCAAAGTTTCATGCAAAAATGTGCAATAAAAATATTTTTCTCATACAAACTTTGCCACCCCTTTTAACCCTTTAAGGGGTTGAATTTCCAAAAAATAATATGCCTATTTCCTTCTCATGAATGCAAACTATCTACATACCAAATTTCAGCAAAATCGGTTGGGTGGTTTAGACGTGAAAAGGTAACAGACAGACAGACAGACAGACAGAGTTACTTTCGCATTTATAATATTAGTATGGATTGTAAAGAGCAAAGATTATTTCAATACCTATTCATCTCTACATGGGATTATGTTGAGACTTACTACGTCTATGGCATAACCTCCGACCTGCCGTAAATCGTAATCTGTCTTATTTATAACAACATTAAAGAACTATCTCTTGGAACACAAAACTAATTAATTAATTATTATCGTTAAGAAATATTGCGATTACTATATGTGAAATGATTAAATCCTAACTTTAAAGGTATTAAGTAGCTGTAGGGCTTCTTATTGAAACTCAATTGATAAATTAAAAATATTTGATAAAAAAATGAAACTTCATATGTTCAATGTTTTTTTTGTTGTACGAGTATAATATAGAGTTTTTAAATTTTATTTTATTTTTTTCATTTTATCAAGGCAAACTTATCTATAGGGTGCAATACGAGGTCTCACTGCGAATTTTAGCCGTTGGTGGCGCTACAAGCGCATAACGTAAGCAACGTCAAGTATGACGTATGTAGTGTATGTCAAATTATTTTATGTCAAATTTTTTAATTCAACAATAGTTAAAACACCGTATTTTTCCATCTTATATTTGCTTTTACAAAACTTAACTAAACTATTCTATAATAATAAACGCGTCTGTCAAAATAGGTAGAGGTTTTCGTTGGTGACGCTATGCGCTGGTAGCGCCATCTGAGCCGAGCTTGGCGTGAAACCTCCCATTGGTGGGATTGCAAAATTAATTACCTTCCCGTTTTTTAAGTTGCAAATCAAAATAAATAAAACTAGCAGCCCTAGTACCTACTACCTACTACCCAGTGCCGGATTAACCATATAGCAAGAGTAGCAATTGCTACGGGCCCCGCGCGAAAGGGGGCCCCGCATATTTAAACTCACTCATCTCTGCCTGAGCGTAATTTTTTGAGTAAAACTTATTAAGGTGTGGTATGTTAATTTTTTTTGATGTCACAAGAACGTGAAACGTTACAACTTTTCCTACTAAGACAATCCACGTCAGACATTTCCGTCCGCATTTTTATATAATAGTATATCATTATACCTTCGAAGTTCTATGTAAAAAAGCATCAAAAGATGCCCAAAAGTAGAATTTTATGATACATCCTTTACAGAAACAAGGTTTTTGCTGATTTATTAAAACAAATTGAAATATTTGTTTAGAGCGCTCCCGAGATAAATAATCGAACTTTGTCGTGCATATTTTTTTTTTAATTTTGTGACCATATCTAAACCATGATCACGCATGGAGGATGGAAAAATGGTGTTAAACAGTCAAATACGAGAAAAAATGTAATAGCACCCAACTTTGAAATATGTATTGAAAAAAATAATCAATGTAGTCTCATCAGTTTTCAATTGTTAGTTTCCTACTAAAATTATTCTAAATTGCCAGGAAACCCCATCTCAGGCTTTTTGTACTTGTCAGAGCCTAACAGCGCCTATAGTAATTTACTACACTATTAATTAACCTTAGATACATACCAAATAAACGTATTGAGTATTGAATTGTATTTTTACCACTTTATACTTAAGAACTCCTAGCAGATCAAGGGCTCTTTGAAAGAATTTGCTACGGGCCCCGCGCTTGTTTAATCCGGCACTGCTACTACCACAATACAGAGATAGACAGTAGCGTAACTCAGCCGTCTTTTTGAAATTTACACCTACATATGAGCGGAGCACTAGGGTTGGTACATACAAAAAGTAAAACAGGTAATTTTTTTTAGGAATGAAACGTATGTTAATTTAATATTTATTTTTTACATATTTATGTTATAAGTTGGTAACAGCTAAATATTTGCGTCTATTGCGACAAGTTTTAAATGCTGTGTTGTTAAATTTTATTATATAAAAAATTCGCATTCTTATTATTATTATTATGCACCGCCCGCTATATATTTGTCTTGATTATAATATGAATTACCATTACACGCACCATGGCAACGGACATAACTGATACGTCAAACGCCGTTAATTTTATTTAAAAAAGTAAAGTTTCTTTAAATTTTCTAATCTTCCGCACAACTTTCTTATTTTTTTCTTTCATAAGAACCTTCTCCTAACATTAACAAACGTAACAAAAAAAGAATTGGCCAAATTGGTCCAGGCGTTGTTGAGTTATGCGCTTACCAACACATTTTGAGATTCATTTTTATATTATAGATCGATTAAAACAATATTAATCGATCAACGTATACTACGCAATAAGTTCGAGGCATCTTTAAAAAGATCGCGGTAATAAACTCAAACGCGGCACACACGACTGACAGCACCGCAGCGTCCGCTAAGGGGCCTCGTTGATGCGCGTATTTGTGTGAGTGTGCCGTTTCGAACGTTAAGTATGCAGTTTCCGTACTGTTCATATTTTTACTGTGCTACTACATTATAATAATAATAATGATAATACATTTTATCAAGAAACATCGATGGATGAGAACTACCGTGATTGAATGTTATCTTATTCGTTTACAAATATTATCACAGTATTGTTATCAATAAGAAATTCGTTATCTATAATTATACATCTACTATGTTACCCATTAAAGTCATTTTTATATTTGTAATATGAATTAAGGATGAAGTTATTATTTTAATTTCTGATTAATGACGAACGTCAGTGACAATTTTCAACGACCTTTCCTGACACGAGAAAAATTGCTACCGCAGATGACTGAATATTAATAAACAATAGGTAATCCTAAATTAGTACCTATAAGAAATACAAACTACAGGAAATATACGAACATTATAATTTAATAACTAGCCTTTCCCGCGGCTTCGCTTGCATTCTAAAGGTTGGAAACCAAATTTTTTTCAGCGTCCCTCCCCCCTCGCCACCGCCGTCTTGCACACGGAGATTATTATTTTGTTGCGGAGTTATGTCTATGATAAAACTATGATATCTCGTAAGATATTCATTGAAATCAAATGGTCAAATAGCAATTTTGCTCAAAATTAAATACTTGTGATGAATAACTTATTTATTTAGGTAAGGATTAACATCATGTTTATTAAACACCTTCGCAAATAATGCATTTTCATAAAACAAATTTGATTACCATAAAAAAGGTTACAGCGAGTCAACCTTAAAAGATAGACATAATAATGCTATCGCAGTCTTTTCCGAGATTCGCAAACTTTTAGTTGTATGTTTATTAGCGAAAGTATTATATAAGATTAGTACTAAGCTACGTTTAAAAATAAAACAAATGATTTCTTTAGTTTTTAATACAAACTAGCTACTTTCATCGCTTTCCTCAAGTGCGACCCTAAATACGTTTTAATTTTAATCTTTGAACAGAACCCTCAATCTTTTCCTAAAATTAAAGTAGCTTGAGTTACTCCTTATAATATAAATTATAATTTATAAACTATCTGCCAGTAACAATAGACATCAGTCCAGCCGTTTCAGAGATTAGCTGGAACAAACATTAGACACAATATTGTTATTGTATTTTTCTTGATAATGCCATATATAATGTTGTTACTGTATTTAGTTAAAAACTTTTATTTCGATATTACAAATATACATTTCAATTTTATTTATCTATAGAATAGATATAGATTAATTGTAATATTGTAAATAATATTAATTGTAAATTTTGACATTTTTGAAACGACGTGTTTAACATCGTTTTAATTAGATTATTATATTGATAGGAACCAGTGAGCAATAAAGGCTAAACAAATTTCATTCTGTGCAGTTACTGTGGAAAAACGTCATACTAAAGGAAACCTTGGGCGATAATATAGTTAAAATATATATAAAAACTTTTCTCTCCACTGAGCATTGAACCTGCAACCTTCTAATTTGTCAAAAACAATTCACCAGCCTTCGTCACACTAAATTGTAATGAACCTTATACAACATGCATGTTGATTGATATATTATTTAAAGTAACTACTAATCGCTCTAAATCTTATTTGCCACCTGTAACATAAAATCAGTGAAGCCGACCCCGTCCCAGTTTTACATAGATTGAGCACTCACAACAATGGAAAGGTTTCAATTAGGCAATTGGTGATTAATGTCATCGAATTCCGTTTCGAGGCTTGTCTAGAAAATTCAACTATTTTATTAATAATTTTAATTAACCTACTATTTTTAAACATCGTTCTGAATAATTTTATATTACTCGGTAAAATATGCAGTCAATATCATAATATTGACTTTTGAATTTATAAATATTGTTTGTTTGTTTGTTTGTTTATGAAATATTTTATAGCTATGCAAAGTGCAAATATTTGTTAAGTTTCTTTCTGAATTCCTATTGTATAGAAACACAGCATTTCGTTAAATATAATGCATAGGACTCGTATAATGAATTTAAAAAACGCCCACCTCAAAGGTTTTCAGAAAGCTTTAATCTACAAAGCTACTATGTACTGTTTCCGAGATTTGATATACTACCACGGTTTCAAAACGATAAACAAACTAACATACTAAACTAGTTAAAATCGACTTCCAATATTTACATATATTGAAAAGTGAAACTAATAAAACCGTGTAAATAAAAACCGAAAGTTAACTACAGTTTAAAAGTCATTTTTTTTAATATAATACTTGTTATTTTAAGAAAACTGTTATAATCAAAGATGAGATGAAAAAATAGTTTATAAATATTAAATACAATCAGTACATACTACATAGGTAGATAACCTTACAGTGTAAACATCATTTATTATTGATAAAATATAAATAGACTGTCGACTGTCGTACGGAGATAAAAATTGAATAGAGAGTCGTAATTATTACTTCAATTTCATATTCGATAAAGTTCCCAAAAGGTGGTCCAATTTTAATGTTGCGTTTGTTCAACATATTTATTAGTAAATCTACAGTGTTTTAATTTAATATTTTTTTTATTAACCTTACATTTTCATTCACAGTTTGAAAGTACATTAAAAAAATTATTTCAAACACTCTTTTCTCGAACTTTCGAACATTTGTTTGTTAAAATTACCTCAAGTATTTTTATTCGCTACAGAGTTATTTATATTTTGCTCTAAGTGGTATTGCAATTTTTATATTATGACTCTCTAAATATTATTTTTATAATTTTTACTTTCCTTTGTTATTTTTCTATTATCTAGAAGTATTTATTCAAAGTAAATTGTTCCAGTTACGGAAAATTCTAGAAAGGTAATTTTTTTAAGGAAAAAATATTTCAGTGTTGCTAGTATTGTGTTATTTCAAACATTCCACTGATTTCTGTAAAAATGACGATATAATATTATAATAGTAATAATAAATAAATAAAAAAGTCATTAACCTCATATTTTATTATGGAATACAAATTACTCGAAGTACACTATACTATATAATATACTTAATTTTATAAAGAGGAAGACTTTGTTTAAGTTTGTTTATTTTATTGCCTATATTCAAGATCGGCTTGGATTTAATTTTAAAAAAGTTAAATACCTACTTTTTATTGAACATACTTATTACAATTAATGATCACAATTGAAGCCAAATATATTGTTTACCCAAAATCTTCCGCTTTGAATTCTTCGCTTCTAAATCTATATTTCATTAGTGATACGACTAATAAAAGAATAATGGGGTCGGCCTTATTTTAGACTTACAGTATGTATCCTATATGTAAAGCGCGCACTAAACTATATAGGTATATATCGTTTATACCTACGTAATACGTAATTCCCAAGCAAGTTTTTTGTTATTTCATTTTAAAATGTTAATAGATCAATGGATACTGTTTAAGCTCCTTATAAATTGCGAGTAGTCATAAAAAGTGGTTGGGACAAAGCGGAAAAAGAACCACGTGCAATTGGGAATTTCACTATGAATACCGGACAGTGAATTATTATATGTTTTTACAAACTTTACTTTTAAAAGTTTATATCTGTTTCCTTGAACCTGCAAAATGAACTACAGATAATAAATTGCAACATAGGTAGTACTAATAAGGTTGAGATTGCGCTAACACATATCTAGAACAATGACACTACATAAGTAAATAGTAAATACAATAAATGCATTTTGTCAGTTTTTTTAGACTGTCAAAAATAAATAATAATAAATAAATATGTTGGGACATTATTACACACAACGCCATCTAGTTCCGTGGTAAGCTAAGCTTGTGTTACGGATACTAGACCACGGAATAGAATTTTCTTTTCCGTGTACTAGATAGTTGATATATTACATTATTTACACTGTATATAAATTTTAAATATAATATGTTGGGACATTATTACAACAGCGCCATCTAGTTCCGCAGTAAGCTACTTAACGTGCTGTGTTGCGGATACCAGATAGTTGATATACCTACTACACATATATTTTAAATACATACATACATACATATTATAAATATAAACACCCATGACTGGAGTACAAACATTCGTGATTAGCAAATGATTGCCCCCAGCGGGACTCGAACCCGCGACCGCTGGCGCAGAAAGTAGGGTCACTACCAACTGAGCCAAACGAGACATACATATTATAAATATAAACACCCATGACTGGAGTACAAACATTCGTGCTTAACAAATGAATGCCCCCAGCGGGACTCGAACCCGCGACCGCTGGCGCAGAAAGTAGGCTCTCTACCGTCTGAGCCAAACGTGTCGTCAAACAAAACAACTATATTTTTATATGCAATATATTTCATAAAATTACAATAAGATATAATCATTAATCATATTACAAAATTAAGTATAATCATTTTCGTTGTCTAAATAAGTAGGTACCTATCTAAAGTTTCGCAATAAATTTAGCACAGTTGAAGTAGGTAGGTATTTTAGATTTCAGACGAAAAAATTACCTAGGTATCTAGAATAACAATCTAAACATGTCATTTCCATTTCCGGGTTCTAGAATCTATGTAGGTACATTGTAGAGTTTCTGTTGCGATGGCGATTGTTTAACGTAATTTTGTCTAACCCTCAGGTAGGTACTTACACGAATTTAAATTCTTGTAATAGCAGATTAATATTCTAAAAAGCTTTTGTATTTACTTTAGGAAGCTATTTTACATCATTTTAAAACAAATTACTGCCCATACAACATAAGATCAAATAGGTAATAAAACTTATCTTTTTTTTAATATTTTAACTTTCTAGCAAGAAAATTACTGTTCATTTAAATTAGATTAAATTAGTAACGGTGTACAGAGTACAGACTTAAAAGATATAGAAATAAACTTTTTAAAAATACGATAAAAATCATCATCATAATGAAAATAAATAAATAAGTTAGTGCAGGTAAAGACGCATGTACAAGTAGAGTAGTAAATGTTACAATGTTATTTATTTATATTATCTTTAAGATTTACGTTTAATAACATTTATTAATTTATGTACATATAACTTTTATGTCCACAATTATAATGATCTTGATAATAATATCTAAAGCAACAAGAAGTGCTGTGCTGGTATATTTTATTTTCTTAAAATTGAAAACTTGAGGTTACAGTAAGTACCTATGTAAATTAGCAAGTATATTTTTTAGTCTCTTGAGTCTGACTTTAAAGCAAAAACGTGTTGAATTATTATTATAATATGTTAAAATGCGGATTTTATAATATAATAAAGAAAACGAGTAAGTACCTACCTATTTGTTAAAATTTAATTTGCTTTGGCATACTTTGGTATTAGCTGACAGTTTCAAATCCATAAAATATTAATATTCTTTTTAATTCATACAATTTTACGATTAAAATGTTAAATAACTACTAATGTCAACCTAATATTGAAGAGATAGATCAAAATAAAGGTACATAATAATTTATTGTTTGCTAGGTAGGTCGTTACATAAAACGCGCAGAAATAAGGTTACAAAAGTTAATTATTACCTTCAGTGAATAAAAATTAATTTATCAATGTGTTGCTCGCTCGTGACTTTACGTAAATAAATAGCTGTTTATTCAAGCGATAACAGACTTCTGAATTTTTTGTATGTAAAAATGCCGCAGCGTTTTCATTTTTCCACTGTTCAGGAATATAATCCTATCGTGTCAAATAGCACTATGTATGTTTACGGTAGATAAAATTTCTCCGCCTTCGCAATTCGGTCGGATTACCAATGGCCCGCTCGAAGTGGCCTACGTGACTGCGGCCCCATCGGCGTGGTGTCGTGGCGCCAAACGAATTACTGCCTTATCGACATTTTTTAACTGCACTTTATCGGCCTTAATCCTAATTACTTATAATATTTTACGCACAAGACAAACTTATTACAAAGTTGCGTAACTACTGAAAACGCACGTGTTAAAAAGTAATGCATCAGCTGATTTTTGCGATACTCACCCCATGAATGAACTAGATTGACGGATATAGCGAGGATAACCAGCAAACACTTGGTTTTGCACATTTTGTTTCATAAAATTTGGTTAATTTAATATTAAATGCACATCGGATCGGATAATAGTCGAGTTCCAGCCAATGTGATATAGAGGGCGCACAACCACACCACACCGTCCGCGTGTTAGACCGAAACTAAATTCACGAATGACCGACGACCGTTTTGCCGCGAAGAGAAACACAAAATAGGTTCATTGAAGACAACCCGCGCATGCTCGTAGGGCGCGACGCGAAATGATATCTTATCACTTGATTAAAAGATTCCGAAATTGCTCGTCTCGTGACTTCGTTTGCAATTATTGTAATCGAAAAGTTATAATTATTTGTTATGTACAACGTACGTAGTGCGTACTTTATATTTATGTACATATTATGTTTATACAAACTATGTATACGCTCTGTAAAAATATACACTTGTATAACTATGAATAGGTAAAAAATGTAAAACATCCATAAGTCTCTACCATCTAGGTATATAGTTAAAATACATAATTTATAAATTATTTATACATAGGTAAAAAATGTAAAACATCCATAAGTCTCTACCATCTAGGTATATAGTTAAAATACATAATTTATAAATTATTTATACATAGTTCCTTAGATGCGTTTTCAAGGTCAGTAGGTAATACCTACCAATATAGATGTCTCGAAGATTTTTAAATAAGTATAAGCAATAAAAAGTATAAGTACTATGTGACCAACTACCAAATTTCATTAAAATCGGTTCAGCGGTCACAGACAGACAGTATCGTTAAGAATTACACATAAAAAAATATTTTTATAAACTTCCTTATAAACCTAGTTCTCGGTAGAGCTTAGGTTAGCAAAAAGCTCTACCGAGCGCAGCATTTTTTAAATAAAAGAACAATAAGTAAGCAAAATCAATATTATGTAGGTACTATTTATTATGGTTATGTACATTAAATATGTCCCTGTAGAGTGTAGGTAGTTCACATTAGAATATACCTAAGTAGTGTAAATAGACTTATGAAAAGATAATACACAAGAGAGAATAGAGATAAGAGTGTAGACTAAAGTTTTAATATTGATTACATCTACTTAGTCTAAAAAACTTCACTGATTTAATTTTAGACAAAACATTCTTACTTTACTAAGAAGTCATCCATTTCAATACTATAAAAAAGGAAATAAATAAAGTAGCTTTTTTTACAGGAAGGTTAATACATAATATAATATGGAAGATAAAACAACAAAAAGTAAAAACATTTCTTCAAGGCTAACAATAAGACTTCTTCTTTGCCAGATTTAATCGGATTTTATTTTGCAAAATGTTATAGATTAAAAAGGACTGCAAAATTTTCGTATCCATCTTTGTTATAATATGTTCAATGTTTTATATAATAACTTAATAAAAGTAGACTAATTAATGTAGGCCATTGTCAGGAAGTTGTAAAATGAAATAAAAAAAAATTGTAATTACTATGTTTTAATATCCGGTCCGTAAAGATTGAAGAAGTTAAGAAATAGTAGTGCAAAAAAATATGTAACTTTACAATTATTTAACCTTCAGATTAGTTTGTTCTAATTGACGCTAGTCTTCTAATATATAAAAATCTCGTGTCACAGTGTTTGTTATCGAACTCCTCCGAAACGGTTTGACCGATTTTTATGATTTTTTTTGTGTAGGTGCATTTGGTAGGACTGAGAATAGGTCGTACCTAAGCTATTTTTTATTCCCCTAGGACCTAGGTTCTAGGTGATAAGGGTGGGTAGAACGCGGGCGGAGCCGCGGGAATTTCTAGTTACATATAAAAGTGTGCTGTATTTATTTTGTTACTAATTTCAAAAAATACAAGAAATCTAGTACTTGAATGACGTACGTTTTATAAACTAATAGAAGGTCTGGAATAGTTTCAGCAATCTTGAGAGTCGAGAGATAATTGGCGAACAAACTTTTCCGTAATGACTAACCGATATTTGATTAAGCTTTTCTGAACTTTTAGATTTTTCAGCTGTTTTTTTTTTGTGTTCCTAATTTTTTATACTTAAACCACTCCTTTTTTAATGTTGGAAATTTCATTTCTGTGGGCCATCTTTAAGAAGCCTAATAGCTTTTAGAGAACTTTTTTACAAGCGCGGCGGGGTAAAAATGATAATTATATAAATAAATAAGCATAAAGTAAAATAGATGAAGCCTCGTTTTAAACTAAGTAATTAAACTATAAAGTATAATGATAGATATATTTCATTAATTATTTTATTTTCAAGTAATAGTGAATATGTAATATTAAGTAATTTTTTATTACAGAATAGTACACATAAATTATAATGTAACAAAACTGGTATAAACTACGCCGCCGCGCCCGTAAGCGTATTTTTTATACATATTGACAGCAGGATATAAAGCGACAGCGTAAAGTCCATTTGATATACATATTTTATATTCACAACTATTAACCGCATTAATGTTGCTAGCATATTGTTAATTGAAGCCGGAAATCCGGTATCCCGACTTCCTGAAAATAAACTTCCTGAAAAGAGAATGTAAAACATAGGCACATAGTTACAAGATGTCATTGCTAATTATTTATTGTTTTTTTGGACTACTCAGATAATATTTTAGTTCATTGGAAAAGCGATTTGCATTCTCCTAATTTCATAGTCAAGTTTCTTTTTAACCGACTTCAAAAAAGGAGGAGGTTATATGTTCCGATGTATGTATTTTTTTTTTATGTATGTTCACCGATTTCTCCGCCAACTGTGGGCCGATTTCAAAAATTTTTCTTTTGTTCGGTAGGGTATAGTTCTGAGGGGGTCCCATTATTACAAAATCAGGATCTGATGATGGGATCCCAGGGAAATCCAGGGCAACTTTCAAAATTTATAGGCACCTATTATGTTTTTTATATATTTTCTAAAGCTGTTCAAGCATTTGCGTCTGAAAATCGTAATCTCATGTGATGAGCTGATGATGGAAGCTACAACTCCTCAACGGCTAGGAGTTGAAAGGCAATTCCTTTAAAATTATACATACATATAGACTGATAGTTGTGTTCTTCCCGGCTATTACGTTAATATGATAATAGAAGTTAAATCTCATTAACCTCTAGGAGTTAGGTGGAATAATGGACGTGGTTTATTTAAACTATTTCGTATGGGGAATGTAAACATAAAGATGAGCTCGTAGTTTAGTTACAGCTACAGTAGTTGTAGATCGAGTACTCTTTGAACACCAACACCCCCCCCCCCCCCCCCTTCGGTAGACCCGATAATTAATTACTATTACGTTACATACGTTAATAGGTATGCTCGTTGTTTAATATAAAGCTTAAACAGATTTTAAATTGTGACATATAGTAAGTCACTATAATTAAATCAGCTAAATAAAAGGCTCACTAAAAATGGAAAAATAAGTTATTTTTTTAAAAAAAAATAAACCGACTTCAAAAAATCTGCACTAAAAAGAGAAAAATCTAAAATAAAAAGTAGAAAATAATACTTTTAAGAACTTTGTTAATTTTGGAGTCGGTGCCAGCCAGGTATTTTGATTATGTTTACAAATTGATAGATTAATCGAATATGTATCTATTTAGGGTTATTTTGCTTTGGCTGGCACCGACTCCAAAATTAACAAAGTTCTTAAAAGTATTATTTTCTACTTTTTAGTTTAGATTTTTCTCTTTTTAGTGCAGATTTTTTGAAGTCGGTTTAATTTTTTTTTAATTACTTTAACAATTAATTACTCGTAACTATACTCGGTATACTGAATACTTACTTACAATCAAATCAATTCGTCCTCTTGCTCATTGCTAAAACACAATTTCGTTTTTTAATTTTTCAATACTCCCAACTTCTTGAAACAGGTATAAACAATCAACTTCTTCTACTAAGAACAGTATCATGTTTGTCAAGCCTAAATTAAAAAGTGATAATTACTTAAAATACGTAAGTTTTTATCGGCTGTTATCGCATATGTATTTTATTAATGCAAAAAATTATATGAGTGTGTTTGTTAGTCTTTACATTGTCATAATAATTTCATTTACCTTTCCCAACACTACCTACTCTAAGGAAGGTCATTCATACACTATTCAGATAATTTGTATGCTGTAATACTTACAAAGTAAAGAGAGTGTATTATTGCAGTATTACATAATACTACATTATTGTTGTTACTGTGCCAATTGTGATGAAAATATAATCTTTGACTAAGTAGATGCTATTTTAAACGAGGTGAAACTTTGTTGTTTCAGCCAAGTGCCAACTAAGTATACTGACATTCATAAAAAATACTATTAATGTATGTATAACAAATACGATGTCTAGTATTAATTAGCGGATATGATAGACGATAATTGATATACTAAGTAACTATGTAAAGTACTATTAATTCAGCCTCGCTTCGCTCGGATTCGTCCCTAGGTGCTCCATGCAAAATATGAAGTTTGTAGCAAAAAAAATGAGGGATCTTCATACAAACTTGCGAGAGCCCCTTAGACCTCCTATATGGCCGTGTCGCAAAATCCGTTCTTAGCGGACGTCTACTAACTTATAACTACATATAAATTTAGGTACCTCTCTGCCTAATTTGATATTAATAATACGTCAAGCGGTTTTCAATATTTTGTAATGAGTGAATGACCTTTCGCTTTTATATATTTTAGTACCTGGATGACCGAGCTTTGCTCGGTATTTTTAAGAAAAATGTTGTTATTATTCGCCAATAGATGTCGGGAAAAAAATCGTTGGAGCCGTTTCCGATTTGCTCGGTATTTTTTTTTTGATAAATCGTGTTTTTTAGAAATTATATTTAAGTACGAATTACATTTCCGAGATTCAGAATATATGTATATTATACAAGAATTGCTCGTTTAAAGATATAAGATATTTTTTTTTAATTTAAATGAATCCTAGCTAGATGGATTTATCGCCCCCAAAGTCCCCTGTATACTAAATTTTATGAAAATCGTTGGAGCCGTTTCCGAGATTCAGATTATATATTATACTAGCTGACCCGTGCCCACTTCGTTGGGCATAATGTTAATAATCCTTTTTTAGTAGGTACAGAGTGTTATGTTTTAATTTCTAACTGTCAAAAGGAGGGTTATACGTAGGTATTTTATTAATATTAAAAATTCAATTATCTATACTAATATTTAAAAAAACTACTTTGTAACTTAAATATAAAAGTTAGACATATGCTGTCGTTGACTTTTTTCTAGGCATTTTCAAGCTGCACATCTTTTCTCTAGAACTCAAAAATATATCTTTCATAGTTAAGGCAGCGTTCGTAAGAAACGCTTTCATTCGACCGTTTTTTCTCTGATTCACTTTGTAAAACGGACTACCACGTAAAAGCCTTTTTATTTTTCGGTTTTTTATATAACCTATGACACTCAGCAATAGTGTGGCTTTCTATTGGTAAAAAGAGTTTTTGTAATCGGTTCAGTAGATCCCGAGATTACCCCTTATAATTTAACAAACACACAAACTTTACTTCTTTATAATATTATATAGTAATATATAGTAATTATAGTAAATATAGTAATATAGTAATAGTATATATTATAGTATAGATACAAGTGATTGAAGCAATAAGGTATTGATAACAAACAGATTAACTATAATACCTTTGACATACAGTATATACCTAATCAAAGTATATTAATACCTTTCCCTCTACTGTTTCTGTCAGTTTTCAGGGTCTGCAATCGGAAGCATAATACTTATGTAAATTGTAGGATTATTAGAAACTTTATGGGTAGGTACGTTATTTTGACTATTGTAATTTGTATTGCATTGTAAAATTAATTTAGGCCTACTCAGTAAAGATTCAAAATACCTAATGTTTAGCTGTAATAATAACGCATAGTTTTATTTATTCTTTGGAGTTGTCGAGAGTTGGCATTAGGTACTCGCGCTAATATTAGAGCAGGGACGAACCCGAGCGAAGCGAGGGAGCGAGAGCGCTACTATTGAATATCTAGTGTTTCCCGCGGCTTCGCTCGCGTTCTAAAGGCTAGAAACCAGATTCTTTTCGGCGTCCCTTCCCACCTCGCCACCACTACAGTAAAAATATTTTTACTGTGCCGCCACCGTCTTGCACGCGGTGATCATCATTTTGTTGCGGAGTTTGTTAAAACTACATGATTTATCTCGTAATATATTCATTGAAGTCAAATGATCAAGAAGTATTTGGTGTTAAAGTGCTAACAATGCACATTTATTTAGGATCACTTTAGAGTTAGAGCACACTTCACATAATTAGATACCTAGCTACCTAGTATAATAGGTTGATTATTATATTACTTTGGATTAGTTTTGTCTTGCCTTGATTTAAAAAAAACAATACTGTAATTGAAATAAAACATATGTAGTTTAATATGGATTTTATTGTATTTAGAAATTCAAGTACTTAGTGCATGTACATAATTATTATTGTTCATAAATTATTAACGTATAACGCCATCTATGATAAAAATTTAAAACTATCTTCAACATTTACCACGGTACTGACGTGACAGATTTCATAAATACCTTTGCTAGCTACTTACTAGATGGCGCTAGTATCCACGCAGCACGATTTTGAAAACAAAGTAAATATTAGAGATGTGCCGAATAGTCGGCTTCTTACTTTGTATATATACAATAAATATGACTTCTTTATACCTAAATAAAAAAATTTAAAAAAAAAATAATTAATTGCATAAACTGAATGTTAAGGAATAAGAATTCCTATTGTATAAATATATATATATATATATATATATATATATATATATATATATATATATATATATATATATATATATTTACGTACCTAATACCTATATGTAAACTTCTAGGTAAAACCACGGTATATATCTAGTAGGTATCTATATCTAAAAATGTGTGAAGTTATAACTGTCAGTGTTTTTATTGATTAAAAAACTCATTGTTGTAGAAATTGATATTAATGATTGCAACATGTGTTATAAATTATATTATGCACTTTCTAGTTGAAGAATATAGTGGGTTTTATTGTTAGAACCCTAAATTCACACAGAGTGCATCTGTTCATATTCGAAATGGCTATTTCTGACTGTTGAAGATATTTTCTTCAATTTTAAAATGATTTATGATATTGCGATTTGCGATACATCATATATTAATTATTACTACGTTGAAGATTGCCGTAGTATGCTAGGCCTAGGGTACCTGAGGCAAATATGAAATAACTGCTAAACAAGTATTAAACATAGTATGTTATTTAACGCCCTTTTTTTAAAAAAGAAAACCTTTTTAAAAACGTGTTATTGGCACGGAAATCATAAAGGGTTACACATCTTATCTATTATATTTCGATTTAGAACACTATGTCAAATCTCTTAATCTAGGTACTCGTTCCATTTAAATAACAATTATAGAAAAAAATAAACTTTTTTTGTTAAGTGGGCGTTATTACCTTATTAATTTAAGTTAAATAGTTAATAGGTATTAGGTAGGTATTAAATATTTTAGATTTGATAAAACTTTATCTAAGAGTTGTTTTAGATTGAGAGTATAATTTTAATATAGTTTAATTTAAAACAATTTATTTGTAATTGGAAATTTTGATTTTGATTCAAGGTTCACCGTTCAGTGGATAGTGTACACTTAGTTCTTGTAACTAAATAAGGTGTAAACTCGGAAGTACTCAATAAAGTAACTTATAGAGCTTATCATAACAATAAAGTTGTTTGATGGCAGAAAGTATTAAGTAGGTTTCAGCTCGAGAATCAAGGCGGCAATAAATTACCATTATGGGTATTGCCTATTCGGGATATTAAATTTTATCTGTTTCCACTAACATTAACGTGAGAACCAACATATCACAAGGAGGGTGTGACGGGGTAAAACGGATTATATAGACCATTATTGTATTAGTGGCACTTGTTTAGCTCCCTTTTAATGAAATAGGGGCTTCTAGTTGTGGGTCATAGCTGGGGACGTATTCTATTTAATTTTTTCCTTATAAGGATTACAGATTGTTTGATTAAATATTAAAATTAGGGTAGTGGTAGCCGAGTTTGCTTTGAAGTTTGCTTGGGATAATAAGTGATAGGGGGTTCAAACTTGGGTCTTGCACATTTGATGATGTTATGCTTTCAAAAAGATTAACTTAAACACTAGAAAACATCATGAAGAAACCTTCGAACATGTTTATGGCTGGACTATAACCTTATACACTGGTGTGGGTTAAAAAGGCTGAATAAATACAAATATAAAAATTTAGTAGCGACCTGTCTTGGCTTTTTATAGAGTGTTGAGCACAAAAGGAACTAAAATATAATAATAATTTCATTATTTAATACAGTTTTTTACTGTCATAAAATGACTCATAATAGCTATTTTCCGTGTTTCAACTCGAGCAGTTTATTTAAATGTATAAAGGCCTTACCGTGATGCTTGAAAGATCTAAGTTTAAGATAATATAAAATATTTTTCTAAATCGAAGGTGCAGAGAATAGTACGATTAAAAAAAACAAACACACTCTTCACATTTATAAATTGACTAGCGACTCACCCTCGCTTCGCTCGGGTTCGTCCCAAAGTGCTCCCTGCTAAAAGTTTGTACATTCAGAAATAAAAAATACTGGCTAAGAAATTGTGAACGAATGTTTAAATAATTTAGGTCTGCTTGTACCTACAATATATAAAGTAACTAATTTAAAAGAAAAAGGTAATAACGATAATGTATATGGATCCAGAAAGTAGTTGCTAGGGTTCATGAATATGAAATGAGTAAATCCCTTCTCTACATCGCGTTATTTTATATCCAAACTTTCCTCCAAACGACTCGAGCGAAGTTCAGAAGGTACAGTGAAAATTGGTAGGCGTTTTGCATTTATTTAACATTATTATGATTATTTAAATGTATCACGAAAAAAATTAACGTGGATAAGAATAATATAAAACACAGCCGCATATTAACTTTTTAACAGTAATTACAAAATCTATAGGTACAATTAAAGGTAACATTATAGGTAAAATTCATTAAATTATTATAATAAATTGTGTCTGTTTGTTTGCCTTTTTGTTTCTCGGCTCTGGTCTGTCTGTCTGTTCATTACTACATCACGAGAAAACTGGAAAAATTTTGATGTTCAGTATAATGATAGCTGGTACCACAATATATTATGATACTTTTTACTGTAGGAAAATAACACAATCGAAAAATAAAGAGTCCAATACTCAGGGTCACACCCGAGCGAAGCGAGATTAAGGTAGTTTGTGATCGCTAGTAGAAAACTTTGACCTGTTTGTATTTTTTTCCTGAAAGAATGTTTAACTATACATAATATATAAGAAATTATATATCTAAGATTCAAAAAAACTGTCACACAACACACAAGTTCGCCTTTTTTGTCATTGAATAGTTTATTGAAAAGTACTTCAAAAGGAACGCTTTGTACGCGAAGCTCAATTGAAAAAACGTCATAACTTACTTGCGCCTACGGAATTTAAAGGAGCAATGCGTTTGCCGATTCAATTTCCCTACGTAGTGTACCTACGTAGTACGTACATACAGCAAATATATGTTATTTACATTTTATTCCGTTACCGTGTTACCGGTATCGACTGCGAATTTGTTTTCTTTGTTATCGTACAATTTATTGAGGAACTTTTCGCTAAAAGATTTTCGTTACGCACGTGTCAAACTGCGTTTTATTGCTTCCTAAGGAAAATGCCTGAAGTAAAATGTATTTGTAAATAAAAGTTGAAAACTAAATTTCTCTTGGAAAACATATAAATATACAACTTAATATTTTTTAATATTGGGAATTGCAATAACGCATATCAAAAGTGGTTATGGCCAGAAAATCCAGTACTACCCACTTAAACCAACCAACAGTCCTCATCCGTGTTAATGACAACGCGCAACGCCCGACGGCCCAGCAGGTCTGCCGAAGCAGACCACACAGCCAAGGGGTTACTCCACTGTCCATCAGCTATCAGAGAAATACCAGGAGCAACCTGCATGACTACACCGTCAACCGAAGTTGGCCCCTGCGCGTTACCTGGCTTCGCGCCCGGCCGGCTTCCCGGACCCTACTGAGCCCCCCACTACAACAAGGTAAACACACGTTGGAGGGGAATATATTTATGTACTTATATTTATGTTCTTTAATGCTCTTTATCTTTGCTTTTATGATTAAAATAATATTTACTTCATATAGAACGTTTTTTTATTTCTTTCAACAGAATATGTAGATATTTTTTACTTTGTTAAAATTGAAATTTGCATAACTTATTTATATAGGTCCTTCACGGCTTAGCTACATAATATAATATTTTGTTTCGCTAATACAAAAATCAATAGTACTGGATGTACCTAAGTACCTTCTATGTTTCTAGAAAGCTTTGCTCATTATTATTCCATGTGTTGAATAAATTATTATTATGTTTAATACCAGCTACTCACCCTCGTTCTCTGGTTTTCGTCCCTAATGAAAAAGAAAATAAATATATTCCACGGGCACTGTGCATTTTTCTGGGATAATAAGCAGTTCGCATTCTATTTTGAATCTATAATCTATCTTAGTACCAAATTTCATCCATACCTGTTCAGCCGCTATGGTGAATAATCGACATACATACAAACATTTAAACTTTGTAATAATAATATGGTATGTGGTATGGTAATAGATTATGATATTAGTAAGATTTATTAACATTTTGTTATAGACATCGCTTCCAACACTTTCACTCTCATTTTACTTCCCGGTGCGCACTTGTATTAAGTGCACTTTATCTGAGCTAAGCTGTATTTAATGACAACATAATGAGAGAGGTGAATGACATATCTATAAACAAATCGCGCAAGATGTTGGTAATGTATACTTATGATAAAATTCAAACTTTGTCTGCCTGATACTTTTTACTGCGGTAAATATCGCATCGTGAGTCGCTAGTCATATTGTAATAGCTTTAAAATGTAAATTAAAAAAAAACATTGTTCACAGGTATTCTAAAATCGGCTATTCTCGTCCAAATCGAAAGTTATAAGTTACTGAAGTACGAATTGAATAATGGCAAAAGTGAATAAACATTATTTTAAATAAAAGGTATATTGTATGTTCCGAATCCGATATCTCGACTTCCCCTAAAATTTTACAGCTCGTAAATAAATAAATATTATGTAGGATAAATTATATATAGGGTTTAAAAACTAAATATAACTCTATATAATATATTCTGTTTCTAAAATACTTTCTTAAATTTACGCAAATATCTGACATTTTAAATAAAACTACCTTTTAGGACTTCTTGCGGGTTTATATTGATTTTTGATTCTAATTGTAGGTATATACATACAGACAGTACTTTAATAAAATGTCTCTTCCGAGACCATGATTTCTGTAAACAATTTAAAACGTCGCGAAATTTTTTTATCTTGTTACTAGCTGACCCGGCAGACTTCGTTCTACCTCAATCGATAAATAAAAGACCTAAATTTTTTTTTTCGTATTAATTCACCTTTTAAACCTTCTCTGGACTTCCACAAGTAATTCAAGACAAAATTAGCAAAATCGGTCCAGCCGTTCTCGAGTTTTAGCGAGACTAACGAACAGCAATTCATTTTTATATATATAGATTTAAAACACTCTCATTTGTAATAAGTAAAAATTGACCGTCTATAAAAAGCTCTGGTCATAAGCACAAGCTCATAGTTCCCCAGGTACAAACACCGTGAGTGTGAAAAGTTAAAATATTTACGTACGGCCTTCCTACGGTTATTTCGGACGACCTCGTCCACTTCCGCGGCAATTTAGATAATTGTATTGGTCTTACATATTTTCTAACTAATTATTATCACAGATCGACAATGCATAAAGTATGTTAAAAAGAATAAGCAAGTGCGAGTCGTACTCGAGCACGAAGGGTTCCGTATCTAAAAAAACTAGCAAAAAATCACGTTTTTTGTACGGAAGCCCCCCTAAATATTTATATTATTCTGTTTTTTTTTTATATTTGTTGTTGTAGCGGCAACAGAAAAACACCATGTGAGAAAATTTCAACTGTCTTACTATCACGCTTCAAGAGATAAAGCCTGGTGACAGACGGACAGACAGACAGACAGGCAAACGGGCGGACAGCGGAGTCTTAGTAATAGGTTCCCGTTATACACCTTTGGATACGGAACCCATTATATTCATAGTTAAATATCTCTATCTATCTCTATTTGTATGCTTAATTTCAGGGTTGTATACAAGTATTATAAAATATTAGATAATAGAATTCCATTAGTAGTATTAATATTTTAAATTAGGTTTATTTATAATTTATTATTAGGGTTAAAATTGTCAATTTAAATACGAGTATGTGTTAACAACAACAAGGTATCAACGAAAGGTCAAATGTTCCATTAAATTTAATTTCTCCAAAGAGGGTCTAAACCTGAAAGTTGAAACTAAATCGCACGCGAAGTTGGATTAAAATGTAAATATTTAATACAAACGTTATACCACGCTGCGTACAGCAAGAAGAGGAAACCTTTTGTCTGAACCTTTTGAAAAAAGTATTTTCTACCCTAATTTAAACCAAGACAAAAAATCTATATCAATTATTTTAATGTCCTTATCAAAAAGTGAAATGAAGTTGATTAGAAATTTTTATGCCGACACTTGCTTACCGCTTGCTTAGCGTTGCTAAATTTTAGAGAATTACATTTTTGCTAGCAGGCTCCGTACACACAAGCTGAGTCTAACACGGCCCTTGCATTTTGAGGTATTCATGTGTGAATTATTCCCAACGCTCTCGCTAGTCATGAAGGAAAATATCGTGAGGAAACCTTAATGTTTAACCAGACGAGTTTTCCAAAGACATGTGGTGTCAGGAAACCTCAATTTGTCCAACATGGTTACTGACTATGAACTCGTATGTCTATGTGTCTCTCCGGGTCACAATCTTTCCTAAAACGAGACGTTTGGCGCAGTTTCGAGTGACTCTACTTGCTGCAAATATATTTAATTCAATAACAGTTTTGAAATGGCTGGAGTGATTTTGATGAAATTTTCAGACTATCTACAGATTAGCCCAGTGTCATCGACATAGTGTGAAGACATCGTATTAAGTTTAGTAGCGATTGAAAACATAAACAAGGGCGAGGCCGCGGGTACTGTTAGTCTTATATATAAAAATCTCGTGTCATAGTGTTTGTTATCGAACTCCTCTGAAACGGCTTGACCGATTTTTATAATTTTTTTTGTGTATATTTGGTAGGTCTGAGAATAGATAGTAGGCTATTTTTTATTTCAGATTTTGTATTTTTTATTTTTATATGATTTGGCATCAAAAAATACTTATAACCCTAAGTTTTCATCCCTCTACCACCAATCCCTATTTTTAATAGTGATAAGAACGCGGGCGGAATAGTATAAAATATGTACCTGAGTCCTGAAATCTTGGACAAGTTTGACACAATCCCGCCATTTGCGACATTCATTTAATAGTCCACTTACTTAAATTAGTTTAGTTTGTAGATGCTGTGCTTCTACAATAGAAATACCTACACAGTCAAGTATAACTTTTTGATGATAATAACTTTGTTGCTTAACTTCAGATACTCATAACTTCGTAATGTAATGTCAAAATTACAACGAAAAATCTCAGTACGTAGAAATATCGTTATTATTATAGCACCTATACATTACACAATATGTATGTAGTATGTATACCTATGTAAGAAGTTATTTTTACGTTAAATAATAACTTTAAAAAAATAATAAATTTTATAGATTGATGCTTATTAAAAAGCCAGTGGTAGTCCAGTGTGGTAACGCGCTCGCTTGTATAATCGAGTGAAGCGGGTTCAAATCCGGGTCTCGCAACTCTGATATTTTCATGCGCGAATCAACTTTCTAACATGATTACCACTTGTCTTACGATGAAGGAAAACATCGTGAGGAAACCAAGTTTTTGTAAGACATGTGAAATGACAACATACACTTGACTATGCCCCCCCTTCGTATTAAAGGGAAGCTCGTGCCCAGATATGGGACGTTAAAAAAGGACTGAATACAAAAATTGCGTTTGGATCAGATGACATTGCGAGGCTTGCTGGCACTTAATAGTGGTAGAGTCCAGATTAGAGATATAAACGTAAATTTAAACAGCTGTAGCTACTGTATCATCAGTGGATTGTAAGCTTTACCTTTCTGAAAAATCATTACATATTAGAAAACAAAGTCCTCCGCCGTATCTGTGTCTGTCTATCTGTTCGCGATAAACTCAAAAACTACTACACCGATTTTCATGCTGTTTTCACCATTGGTTAGAGTAGTTCTCAAGGAAGGTTTTAGTATATAATTTGTCATGTTTTTGTATATATTTGCTAGCAGAACCCGCGGTTTTGCTCGCATAATATACAAAAAGTATTGAAGTCCTTAGTCCTTTCATACATTACCTACGTAACTTTATATTAACGTTCGAAAATTTAATACAAAGAACAACTTTCGAGTAAACAAATCCGAATATATTTACTTCGCAAGTTTCCGGGAAACTCTTTTCTTTAGAGCCTTCACAAAGTTAAACAAACGAGAACGTAAGTATTGACTGAGCGTGTGCTAATAATTAATATAAATGTTAATATATTTACTGTAAACTCTATTTTTTTTATGATAATAACTGTCATTGTCATTATTTTATTTACGTTTTTTACTAAATTTTGACGTTTCTTATTGCATTACAATATTTTGAAACAATACTTACCTATTGAGTATTGTTCTAAAGGTTGATTAATTAAGCGTTAAGGTACATTTTTGACGACTAATGACTTACCCTACCTTCGTTCGGTTGCTCGGTTCGTATATTAAATTACTTAGTTATTGCGAGTGTAACTCCAGAAGAAAGATATATGTTATTATTAAGACCTACAATTTTCTAGTACATTGTTTTTATGTATCTCTTAAGGTTTGGCCAGTGAATTACTGAGGACAACGCGATATAACCATTTGTTGTGTTTTCCCGTGGGTATGAAATTTTTGTACTCAAAGGTATCCCAAATGTTGAACTGGATCATAATTTATCAGTATACATACGTTTGTTAAAACTGAGTCCTTTTTGATTAAAACACACACAACGATTTCACTAAGTAACTATTTTTACCCGACTGCGCCAGAAGGTTATGTTATTCGAGATTATAGTTATATCTATTATTATATGTGTGTTTTAGTTTAGCGCTGTTTTTTATTTGTCACCTTCTTAAAATACTGAATTTGTATTAGAGTTATTATACACGTTTTAAATGCTTAAATAAATAGTTAGAAAATATGTATTTCCAAAAAAAAAGTTTTATTACAATGAGTATAGGTACTGTGTTGACTTACAACTACGTATATACATTATGCATATACACTCATTTGCAAAAAAAACGGGCCGTTTCGATTTTCTTCCTGGCTGAAAAAAATAAAATACCAAAAAGGTTTTAATCACTTGAACCTGTTACCGGCCAGTTATAAAAGTGCCATAATGTTTATAAGAGTACATTCCAAATTCAAATTTTTGACTGAGCCTGGATTTCAAAGAAAACCACTTTTAACTACATTTTTGGCGCGAATTCCCTATAGTTAATATCGACTCTAATTAACTTTTTGTCAATTTTTATTAAATTATCTGAAGTCCTTGACATTTAAACTTATTGTTATTGCTGTTTAGCAATCCCGAAAATGGCAGATAAAGTGATAAAAGCGAGCTAAATTATTGCGCTGCTTGAAGAAGGTTGCAGTCAATGCTTCGTGGCTCAGAGGCTAAATGTGAGTCAGTCGACAGTTCAAAGGACCTGGCAGCACTATCAAGAGACCGGTTCCGTCAAGAGAAGGCCTGGTTCTGGCAGAAAGACATGTACCGAACCACGGGATGATCGTTTTTTAGTTAGTCAAGCGTTGAGAAATCGCAAATCTTCTTATGTGGACCTCAAGAACAGCCTCGAAGAAGTAAGAAATGTGCAAATTAGTCTATGGACGGTCAGGAGGAGGCTTCTCGCTGCTAATATACATAGTCATCGCCCGACACGCGGCCCTAAATTACTCCGTGGACATCGAGTTGCCAGGCTTAGCTTCGCTCGAAATTATGTGTCATGGACTCATGAAGACTGGGATAGGGTATTGTTCTCCGATGAAGCCAGGATATCTGTGCATGGTGAAGACCGACGTCGGCGAGTGCTACGTAGACGAGGAGAACGCTTTGCAGAGGCATGTTTTTAAGAAATCACACCTTATGGAGGGGGCTCTGTTATGTTTTGGGCAGGAATAAATTCTATGGATCGTACGGAGTTAGTCTTCATCGAAAACGGTACACTGACTGGACACCAATACATAACGGAACTTCTAATTCCTTATGCACAACCCGCTTTAACCGCTCTTGGCGAAAACTCAATTTTTATAGACGACAACGCTCGCGCCCCACCGGTCTGGCGATGTGGAAGCGTATATGCTAGAAGTCGGAATTCGTCGTTTGGACTGGCCAGCTAGAAGTCCTGACCTCAATCCCATAGAGCATGTCTGGGACGTTCTGAAGCGACGAGTGAGATCAGTGCAGCCGGCTCCGCAGACCATCAGAGAGCTAAAGAATATGATTACCGCGGAGTGGGAACGTATTCCCCAAGAAAACATGAAAGATATACTCCTAGCATGCCCAGACGAATGCAAGCTGTGATTTCAACAAGAGGGGGTCACACTCAATACTAAACTTTTATCTGCTTTTAATGTATTCAAGAAAAACAAAGAAATTAAAGCGTTTCATTTTTATGTAGCGAGCAGGTATAATAATAGTGTTTTGAGCTTAAACGTTATTTCTCAATAATTTAATCAAAATGTTATGATAAAACTGATGAAAACTATTCTTTCCTAATTAATTTATAAAATTCTGAGGATAACAATACCTAAAATTGTCAAACAAACTAATAGTAACTATAAAATAGTTCTTTGCTTAAGTGCCCGTTTTTTTGCAAAGGAGTTTATAAAAAACAGGAAAATTTTAACTCTTTCGATCACTTCATTGTTGGGTTTAACGGTGTAGGTGTTGATGAATCAGTTCGTGTGCATGTAATATTATAAAGATGAAGAAAATGCTTACTCATATGATTTAGTTTTGCTTTTAAATGCATTTTTTGTATTCATTGTAGATTATAATTGTTAGAAATATTATGGATACCACTATAACTCCTCAACGGCTAAAATAGATACAGAACATAGGTTCACAAAGAAACGAGGAAATGGCACTGAACTGTTGTACCTTCTCTCTTAAAACCTACATAATATGTAATATGATTCTAACTGAGGTGAATCTCTTATTGATATAATTATAATAATATCGATAAGGATACGAAATCTATAACTTTTAGGTGTTTTTGCTATCTTTTGCAATTTTGTTTGTCTGAAAAGTCATCACAAGAAAACTTCCGTGAAAAGTATGATTATTACAGCTGGTTATACATATCTGATTTTATAGGTAAACTATATTAACCGTAAAAAAAACTAGGGATGAATTTCAGGGAAACGAGGGTGTGTCGCTAGTTTATACGTAGGTACTTACATAATATATATGAAAAGTTTTTCACGACAATGAATTTATGACGACTATGTTCATCTAGTAGTTTTCTTTTAAAGGATATTTAAATTATCGTCCCTTTAGTCATATACAAGTAACTTTTTTTTATTGTTATTTAATATTGTATTAAACTTTCAAATAATTTAAATTCTTGCTAATGTGTTTTAACCGAAAATATCTAATAGCTTCCAATACAAAAGTACTGACATAAATCTCTCATTCAGTAATAGAGTTACTCGAACTTTACAACTTTATCGTATTAGATTTGAGTGCAACGGATTGCAGTTTTAATTATAGCAAGGAAAATATATATCTCTTTTTCTGTCCCCAAGCAAGATGAATGGATAGAGCGAGTGAGCGCTACTTCAGGTAGTATTAACAGGGTTCGTGTATCGTTTCATCGCAATCGTCATTCGTCAGTCAGTGCAGTGTGGTTGTAGAGGGAAGTTGTGTCGCTTGTAAACTCTGTGACCGGTCGTATTTACAAACTTTATGGAATTGTTTTTTTACTGACATTTTTTAACTGTCAACGGTTAAGTAACTGGAAAATTGTGACTACTTTATTTCTTAGTTTAATTTGTGTTAAACTTGTGTGTCCTTGTGTTTGTTCTTCGGAGTTATTTTGGCGGTTATGATGTAACCGTCAGGTCTGAGGTTTGGTTCCCGTGGGATGGGAGAGATCTGACATAATGCACACTTCAATGATGATGGTAAGTTTATATAGATAATTAAAAATAATACAATTATTTTTGAAAATATACATAACATAAAATGTAATTCACGCAGATGAATACCAAAATATTGACATTTAAATTGTCGATCTGAAAAAGAATATTTTGAATTTTCGTCATCATTTAATAAAACAAACAAAAAATTTAGTTTATGATTTTCCAAACGTTTCTAATTAGGTTGCTGAACAGCTGATCGGTACATTTGGAAATGGATTATTAATTTTCTTTAAAGTAAAGATATATAATGGCTTACATCAGAATTTGAGGGTTAACTATAAATAATAACTATTGTAAACAAGGAAGCCGTAGGCCATGTGCTGTATTCAATGTTGCAGGAGTTAAGGATTTGTTTTCTTAGCTGTTAGAAAATCTTACGGCTGATTTTTCAGTGGCTTATAGAAAAATAACGCTATCTATTAAATATAAAACCTCAAATTATCGATAGAACAACATAGATAAAGCAGAAATTGTGTTAGTTAAAAAATTTTGAAAATTTAACATAAAATATCGTTAAATTAAACCCTAATCATCCCTCGTAAAAAATAGAATTCTTTTTCCTCCAAACCATTTTTCTTAATATCCATGTAAGTCTACGGTAAGTATCCTTTAGAAGCCAGCTAAAGCTGAAATGGTATTGTAATTTACGATAACGACATAGCACCGTCAAGACATAACACCATGGCATAATTAGAAGGAAATTACGCATTGTTAGCAGGTGTAATGCGGCCTTATATTTGTATAATAATTCATAAGTAATGTGATGTTTCATGGAATAGTAGCACTTAAGATATGCCTTTATTCTAAACTGTTTACTTTCTAGAATACTCTTTTAATTTACGTTTAATATCAACGAAGCAGTGCTAAAATGAAAGAGAACGTGAAATTCTGTTTTTAGGAAATGTATTTATTATAGTGTTGCCCAAATGCAAGAACAAGACGAGACTTAGCCAGTCTTGGTCTTGGTCTTGCGCCAACACATCTGGTCTTGGTCTTGGTCTTGGTATTGCGCTCCCAGTCTTGGTCTTGGTCTTGGTCTTGCAGCAGGAGTCTTGCAAGTCTCGCAATTACCTATTAGCCTATTGCTGTTTGTTAAACGTTACTTTAGGTCCTAGAACAACGTAATGGAGTAGGTACATTTTGAGATTGAATTAATGTAGCCATAGTGAAGTGCAAACAAATTGATAAATGTCTAAACAATTGACACCGGGGGGTTTGAGAACCCACGACCTAAGCGATCCGTGCCGATGCTCTAACCAACTGAGATACCTACCGTGTCCCACGGGAGTCGGTCTGTTTCTTAATAAACGTTTACATTTAATAAGCTTACATGTGCTAAAACTAAAACATATAAAAACAAATTAATGACATTAACTTGTATTGACTTGACTGTATTTTAAAGAACATTATCTGTCTAGGAAGAGTTTGAAAGACCCTCACCTTATAATATGAAAAGGGATAAAAGAGTTATACAATTTATACAATTTACCATTTATTTAAATAAAAAAAAATTGACATTACTGTTACTTTATTTTAATTCTTTTGACCAAGAATTAATACAATTGATGGCCCGACACCACGGCAGGCGACGTAGTAAACTTTCGGGCGTCCGCGTATGGTACATTTTAGTACGCACGAAGGCTTGAAATATTTTTGTTGGTAACTATAGCGTTAGGTATCTATCTTTTTCTATGGACTGAAGTATCTGTTCCAAAGGAACTATTAGTTAATCTGTGCTATTAGTTAATTTGTGGTACATATTAGGTATTTGTACGCGGATGGCGGTGAGTATCCTGCACATAGCGTTCAAAGTAGTTACCTCTACATTCGATGCATAAATGACACCTAAAACTTAACTGTTCACCTGACACGGGATAATTATTGAGTATTCACTTTGGTTTGATCGAATGCTCATATTATTATTTTTTTCAACACTTCGCGGATTTCTATTGTGCGGCCAGTGTACACTAATGTCTTTACTTGCCCCCACAAATGAAATATTTATTTAATATATTATTTTTTAATATGTATTTAATATATTATTACTTATTCGGACTGCGTAAATTCCCCCTTCAACGTAAATGCAATGATAGTCATTTATATCTGTACTTTACGTCTTCCTATTTTCTCCCTATTTTCTTCTTCAAAATTTTATGTACTGGTACTTTCTTTTGTTTTGTTTCGTTTGTTTTCTATGTGTCAATTTTTTGTATTATAAATTAAGCCTGTGCGCTCCCTGAAACGACACTCAGTCCTAATTGCAAGACGCAAGAGTCTCGCAGACTTAGTCTTGTTCTTGCTCAAATCTTGCATGGTCAGTCTTGGTCTTGGTCTTGCTAAAATTAGGCGGTCTTGGTCTTGGTCTTGGTCTCGCAAAAATGCAAGAACAAGACCAAGACTGCAAGACCAAGACCGATTTTGGGCAACACTAATTTATTACTAGTTTCTGCTCGCGGTTCTGCTCGTAGGATAAGTCGATATAAAAAGCCTGTGCGTTAATTCGCGATAAACCTACCTATCTATATCCCGGATATCAGTATATAGGTATCCGTTAAGCCGTTAAAATGTACATTAGTAACAAACTGATCTTTCGATTTATAGTATTAGTAGGTAAGTAGTAGTACCTACTTGACTTTCATTATTCATACACTTCTGTCGTAAAGAAGTTTTATGAATATATTATTTACTTAAACATATTTAAACTTATAGGGTTGGTTAAGTGCTCGTTAATTTAATTTAAATTGAAGGTGGAAAGTATTTAGATATTACTGTAATTTTATCAAAATCTTGATCGTTCATTAAGAAATTCTCAGTTTCAGTTTTTCCGCAGAAAGATGTACCTTATAGGTTGACTCGGCTATTAACGAGCTAAAACTGTACAAAATGTCATAAAAAGCTATCCAGCTGTCCGACAGACAGACAGACATACAGACAAATAAAAAATAAAAATACAAAAATTCTAAAAAGTATGGGTTATAAAGACTAAAAATAAATATTTTCCAATAAATTATACCACGTACAGATTCAACTCAAAGTATAATTATATTAGATACTTACTTATAGATTTCCCTTCAATTTTACACTAAAAGTAAAATTATAGAAAACCGTCTTAAATGAACATTACATGCTGCATTGTATAAAAAGAAATCAAAGTTTTAAATTTTAATTGTAAATCTTCCGAACCATGTCAACCCATAAACATGTCAGAATGGAATATGACCTTTGGCACCGTATACAATGCTTACGAGGACTATATAAATATAAAACCGTCCAGACGAAGTTACGTTTATTGTTTTAATCAACTTAAAAGGAATCTACTAAAGATCTTAGAAAAATAAATTTAAATATTATGTCTAAAGAAAAATAAATGTGTGTTTGGTTTTTGGGCGTTTTATTACTAGGTACTAATTTTAACAAAATTTAAATAAATAGATTGTAAGGACAATCTATGTCATGGTAAGCTTCGACGCTTGTTATGGATATCGTTTCGTGGTAAGCACAAAATTGACTTTCCTCATCGGGACTCGAATCCGCGACCATCAGCACAGAAAGTACCTAGTCACTAAAGCTATCTAAGTATGTAATATCTACAGTGTGTAATATTTGTTTGATTTTTTTATAAGAATTTCTTTGTATTTATTTCTCTGGAATATAATATAATCGATATAAATTTTTTTGCTAACAGCTAACAGCCATTTCCCTTTGCACCTATTAAATAGATTGCAAAAATCAGTCCATTATTGTGTACATGTACACGAAACCAGAGATCGTCTACACGAAACACATTGCGTAACATGTAGAAGAAAGAACAGCAAATACCTAGCCTAATACCATATTATCCCCTTTTTTTGACGTCACTGAATAAAACAGACGAAAGACTATTAGTGAAAGGCTATAACCGCCGCACTCAGAGTGACTTAATTAACCATTAAGTCGTTCTTTAGTATGGAGATTCTCAACTTAATGGCTCATTAAGTAACTCTGAGTGCGGCGGTAAATCATGTCTTTCAATTTAAATAATCTTCTAATATTATAAGTAATTTAAGTATATTACACTAAAGTAATCGTTTAAAAACCCACAGTACTGATAGTTTAAACGTTAGAACCAGTTTCAAGGTCTTTTTAGAACCGTTAAAGTAATTCTTTTGTTCATGATAACAAGTTATTTGTTTTGGTATATGTATTACTATACTATTATTACTACTACTATAGGGTATAGTAGGGTATAGTATAGTATACTACTATTATAGGGCGTACATATTATAGTATAATATGCGGGTTGATGATGTATACGAAAAATGACGTCATTTTATAAAAAAAATTAAGCGATTTCAGACTGGGTATTCATTATTAACCGACTTCCAAAAAGGAGGAGGTTATATGTTCCGATGTATGTATTTTTTTTTTTTTATGTATGTTCACCGATTTCTCCGTCAACTGTGGGCCGATTTCGAAAATTTTTCTTTTGTTCGGTAGGGTATAGTTCTGAGGGGGTCCCATTATCACAAAATCAGGATCTGATGATGGGATCCCAGGGAAATCCAGGGCAACTTTCAAAATTTATAGGCACCTATTATGTTTTTTATATATTTTCTTAAGCTGTTTAAGCATTTGCGTCTGAAAATCGTCATCTCATGTGATGAGCTGATGATGGAAGGTAGAATTCTTCAAATGTTATTTTTTATCTGTGTTCACCGATTTATGCGTCAATTGTGGGCCGATTTCAAAAATTTATTTTTTGTTTGGTAGGGTATACTTCCAATATATTCCCATTGTCACCAAGTTAGGATCTGATAATGGGATCCTAGGGAAATCGATGGCAACTCTTAAATTTTATAGGCACTTAGTACATTTTTCATATATTTTGTAAAGGTTTTTAAGGATTTGCATCTGATAATTACCATCTCATGTGGATAAGCTGATGATGGAAGGTACAACTCCTCAACGGCTAGGAGTTGAAAGGAAATTCCTTTAAAATTATACATACAAATAGATTGATAGTTGTGTTCTTCCAGGCTATTACGTTAATATGATAATAGAAGGTAAATCTCATTAACCTCTAGGAGTTAGGTGGAATAATGGACGTGGTTTATTTAAACTATTTCGTATGGGGAATGTAAACATAAAGATGAGCTCGTACTTTAGTTACAGCTACAGTAGTCGTTGATCGAGTACTCTTTGGACACCAACACCCCCCTCCCCCCTCCCTTTCGGTAGACCCGATAATTAATCACTATTACGTACCGTACGTTAATAGGTATGCTCGTTGTTTAATATAAAGCTTAAACAGATTTTAAATTAGTGACATATAGTAAGTCACTATAATTAAATCAGCTAAATAAAAGGCACACTAAAAATGTAAAAATAAGTTATTTTAAAAAAAAAAATTAAACCGACTTCAAAAAATCTGCACTAAAAAGAGAAAAATAAAAAGTAGATAATATTACTTTAAAGAACTATGTTAATTTTGGAGTCGGTGCCAGCCAAAGAAAAATAACCGTATATTCGATTAATCTATCAATTTGTAAACATAATCAAAATACCTGGCTGGCACCGACTCCAAAATTAACATAGTTCTTTAAAGTAATATTATCTACTTTTTATTTTTCTCTTTTTAGTGCAGATTTTTTGAAGTCGGTTTAATTTTTTTTTTAAAAATAATTTTTTGAAGTCGACTCATTTTTCACTTTATAATATTTTATAAGTGCTTGCTGTAGTACTGCTTTTACATATCAATTAATACTGTTTTAAATATCCGTATCGAAAATTATGTTACTTAAGTACTGTAATTGCCAATAAAACTAAAGTGATATTCGAAGACCGTTTGGCTCAGATTGTAGTTACTCTACTTGCTGTGTCAGCGGTCACGGGTTCGATTGTGGGTAATATTTTTTATAATGAGCGCGAATGTTTGTACTTCAGACATGGGTGTTTATATTTATAATATTATATATGTATTTAAAGTTATAGTGTACAAACTATAAACTATCCGGTATCCAGAACACAAGTCTCGTACCTAACTACTAGAATTAGATGGTGTTGTGTTGATATGCCGACATATTTACATACATATTGACTATATTTTATTCTAATTTTATGTAATTCTTTTAGTAATAATAGAAATGTGAAAAAGACAAAGAGTAATACCTATCACGTGTATTTAATATTTATAACTTCAGTGAAGTAAAACGTCGTTCTTAGAATTACGTACAAGCTATTGCAAAAACGATCGAAATCAGTTTCGATAATTATTATTACGCTGCTTCTATGATAAGCGGAAAGTGTAACAATATTTTAAATAAGCGGAAAATATAAAGAATACATTTTTTGTTATGGTTTTTAATTTCTAAGAATATAAATATTGAATTATTATACGTACGTACAACGTACATGTTGTACCTACATGTTTATTGTATATTAATAATTTTGTGTGTTTCTCATGAATTATATAATACGGTATTTATAAGAAGTGGTAGTGCCATGCTTGTTTGTTACCTTCGGGTAGCAGCCGAAGTTGGCCGGCACGCCCGGTATAGTACCACTCTCTCACAGAAGACCGGCGCGGCGTAAAGTGGCAGCTATGCTGTCGCGTTTCGTTCGGTAAGTGAGAGTCCCGGAGGCCCACACCCCATCCCTCCCTCATCTCTCCTCCCTTCTTCCTCCCTCCCTTTCCTGAAAGGCCAGCAACGTACCTGCAAGCCCTGTGGTGTTGCAGATGTCCATGGGCGGCGGTGATCACTTACCATCAGGTGAGCCTCCTGCTCGTTTGCCCCCCGTGTCCCATGAAAAAAAGACAACAAAATTTCTTAATTGTTTATTTAACTGTCTGTCCCTTCCTCTATGTTCCGGCTAATCTCTGAAACGACTTGAATTGATTTTGATGGGAGTTCCACTAACAGATAGCTGGTGTTATAAAGAGTAACTGGAAACCCAATTTTTTAGACAAAGAATTAGGGGGCTTACTTTTAATTTAGTAAGAAGCAGGTGTGATCGAGAGTAGATATTATAAGTAACAAGTATATAATATAAATGTAAATACGTAAGTAACATATAGAGCAATGGCGCTATGCTTGAGTTCCTACATAATACATATCTAACCGGTTTTTCCCTCGATATGTTTTTTTCTAGATTTTACCTTTGACTTTTTCACACGAACCATTTAATAATTTGTAGCTTAATGCCAATTTGTATGTTTTATTTGTTACTCGCTTAGGCTAAAACGGCTGGACGGATTTAGACAAAATTTTGTCTATGGATAGATGAGACAAATATTTTAGCGAAACACAGACTAAAGGACGTATAGTGTAGTGTAGCATAATAATGTCCCAATATATTTTTTATATGTATAATACATATATATGCATGGCACGAATAATCCCATGTAGGCGAAGCGAGGGTTAGTCTCTAATTTAGGTCTATAAAATTTGTCACCACACACAGATTTGCCTATTAAGATTTTATCTGGCATGATACTTACAGATTTTTGAATTACAAAAGAGCAAGTGAAAAGATTAAAGTGCCTGACGAGCGCGTCTGAAGAGAATGATGACACTGAAAGAACTCTTTTCTACGCGAAGGATATCGTTATGAGTATTAAACTTTTAAACTGCATAGTAAGGAATAAATTTAACTTACTTATGTCTAGATTCTTAAACGATATAGGTAGGTACCTAAATATTCATTTGATTAAGAAAATCAAGAATAATAATTATATAAAGTCAAAAACTACCGATAAATTTGACGTCACAAATCACAACACAACTGTGTTGATTTAGTCCGTAGATTTGCGTATATATTAAAACTAAAGTTATAGGAGGAAAAAGCAGTAATTTCTTTTTCTATAGAATAGGTACCTACTTAAAGCGATACAGATATTTTTTTATCAGTTTCAAGTACTTAAGAATTTAGATTCGACCGTTTAATATAAACACAGTCTCAGTCATAGTCCGTTTGAAAATAATTAATAACTAACGTCTCGGAAAGTTCTGGTGTAAAGGAAATGTGATGAAGATGTAAGAATTTATTATTTATATAAACATGATATAAAAATATGTATTATTATTATTATATCTTATTTAAATTTTATGTTTTAATATTAATATAACAAAAACCAAACTACGCTTAATATCAGCAACACAATAGCATTAGTGAAAGCGAAATTGTTTGACTAAATAAATGTATTAATTATTAAGTAGGTAGTATTACGATTTACGATCCGTCGATCTGCAGATTATCGCGGTCGACTGAAGTGACGGCACTCAATATTACTGAGAATTCATAAGCTCGTTTGATAACTTTTATCACCGTCGAAATGTAATATTTCCTTATATTTATAAATTGTGTGTGATGTGAATCATTAAAATAATTTTTAAATATGTTCAAGGTTGTATTTAATATTTATATACAATTTTTTGTTTTTTTTTTAATTAAAAACTAAGAAATGTCTTCTCTCAGTTTTAAGACGCTTTTATATTATATGTATTGTATATTACACAAAAAAAAAAAGAAAAAAAAAGCCGCTGAAGAAAAAAACTTGACATTAAATTCAGAAAAGTTTATCGAAATCTCAAAATAAAAGACGTGTTATTTTGTTCGAGATTAATGTACACTTCACGTTAAGGTTAACTATTCAAGGTAGTGAGTTAATTCCTACGGTCAAGGGCGGAACAAATTACATAAGCAGTGATAATATAATAAGCGGTTATAGAAACCTTTATATCTAAACCACTTGATAGTTTGAACTTTGAGTCATTTTAACAATATAATTTGTTAGTTCCTATTTTTAGAATATATCATGTAGATATTAATTCCAATGAAAAAAGTCCGTCTTCAGCCCTTTTTAACGGCCCACTGCTGGGCACGGGCCTCCCTTAGTACGAGGGGGATCTGGCCATAGTCAAGCGAGCTGGCCTAGTGCCTGTTGGCGGACTTCACATGTTTTACGAAATCTTGCTAGGTTTTCTCAGCCATGCAGGTTTCCTTACAATGTTTTCCTTCACCGTAAAAAAAGTGGTAATCATGATAGAAATGACTATCACATGAAAATATCACAGGTGGTACCCGGATTTGAACCCGCATCACTCGATTATCCAAGCGAGCGCATTACCGCTGGGTTACCACTGCCTAAATAATGAAAATGAAAAGAGAGCTTATGTGTAAGAGATCAAGAGGATTACTGATGTTATTATCGTAGGTACATGTCTTAACATGTCAAAGCTTCTATGAGCTTAAAGTTCAAACGTAACGAAGGATTACAGCAGTCAATGGAGGGTACATACATTGAGATACCATTCAACATTTAATAGCTACTTTAGCGTCAACAGACATTCTCAAGAAATGCCAAGCTTAACATACATTATTGGTTTCCAGCGAATTCAAGAATGAAATTTAAGAAGAGAAAGTTAATAGTAGCTTTTGAAATTTTCTTTACATAAGTTATGTATGAATTCTTTTAATGTTGTATGATAGGGCCTTAATTTTGTATGAGTAATTTTATTGTACTTTTCTTGCCTTTATGTAATTTGGTCATTATTTTAAATATTGTTTTAACGAAAAAGTTGGTTATGGAAAAAATTTAATACCTATCTCTACTAAGATATTATGTGCATTGAAAATTTGTCATATCTAAGATAAAAATATGAACAAATTGCTAAGTGCTTGAACTGACTTACTCACTCTGAACTCAAATGACTTTTGGTAATAAACTTTCAGTAAAATACATATTTCTAAATTACCAATATCAATAGAAGCAAGTCAGTCTAGTATCTTGTTCAAGATGGCTGGTCAATGGTCATATCAACTTACATAAGTACTTATCTCAAAATATAACGTATCGAATCTTTGAAGTACTGGCTTGTTACTGCTAGTTCTTAGGGGCACTTATTGTTATAGTAATAACAATAGTAAACTTGTTAGACCGCTGTTAAAATGAGTTGACAGAAAAGCGCTCAAACTCTAGTCCTACGAGCCAATATGGTTAGTACTTCGGGAACATTTTTATAAAAATTCTCCTATAATTAATTAGACACTAAAGATATAGATATAGAGTTATTAGAATAACCAAGTTGTCATTTATAAGAAAAGTCAATGGTATCGATTCGCCTTAACATCAATATAATTGTCGACCGTGAAACCCGAATGCGGTATTGATGTGATTCACATTATTTGCATTTTTAAATAAATACATTACGTTCATATTATTTACCTAATAAAGTTCAATGATATCTTTTCTGGAAAGATATTGCTATCTCCATGTTGATAAAGGATGTTAAATATTTATTTTGTACACTTTCGTATGCTTATTTAAATTTAAAATCATTTTTTAACATATTTAGTGCTTCAACATTTTTTTTTCATCAGATATATGCTAGGTATATACTGAATGTTTTTTTTGTTATTGCAAATGTTTGCTCATACGTCACGAGTATGCCTCGAACCCGTGATATCTGGCGTAAAACATGTGACAGTTCTGTCAGATGACATACATGTACGAGTATTCGGTAATGTTTTCGGTACGAAATATATTGTTTAACTTAATTAAAACTTTTAGTTAATCTTTACTTTTTGCGACTGGTCTGCAGAAGCAGACCACGCAACCAAGAGATGTTCCCTTAGTTCACTTTGCTGTCAGAGAAGTGGCAGTGCCATGAAGTCGTAGTGCCATGCTTGTGTTACCTTCGGATAGCAGCCGAATGGGCCGGCACGCCCGTATAGTACTACTCTCTCACAGAAGACCGGCGTGAAGTGGCAGCTATGCTGTTGCGTTTCGTCCGGTAAGTGAGAATCAGGGAGACCCACTCTCCATCTCTCCTCCCGTCCTTCTCCCTCCTTCCTCCCTTTCCTAAAAATCGGCAACGCATCTGCAAGCCCTGCAGTGTTGCAGATGTCCATGGGCGGAGGTGGTCACTTCCCATCAGGTGAGCCTCCTGCCCGTTTGCCCCCTTTGTCGCATAAAAAAAAGTACCAGGAGCGGCCCGTATGGTGTACTTCCCGCCGAAGTGGGCCATTGAAAAATTATTATTAAACATAAAATACGTAAAGAATGATAATTTCGTTAAAAATATTTCATTAAATATTAATTTATTTAAGTGCAGTAAATTTTACAGCTCTACTTTGTCCATGTTGCAACTTGTTAAGTGATGTAAGCCCTTATGTAAGAACTTTTATTAAATGTGCAACAACCGCTTTTTATCTTAGCTTGATGTATGCACACTGTGGACGCTTGCGGCTTGATGGAAATTTCGCTTTTGTGATGGCATGCTGTTTAAAATTATTATAAGAACATGTCTTCGAAAAACAATGTAATTATAAAACTAAATCTTTAAGAATGCAATATTTAACGTTAACTAAATAATGAATGACGAATCTTTTCAATACGTTTTTAGTATTACTGTTTTAAAAAGATAAAACTACTTACATTTCAGTGATAAAGTGAAATCGTTACCTATACGTACCTACAAAACATTATAATAATAGTATAAGCAAATTTCGAAATAAACTTAAATGCATGTTGCTTTATCTCTCATACGATATGCGACTTATCCATCTGAATTCATACTATATTTTAAATTTAAATTTCTTCATGGGAAAAAGAAGTCTATAGAAATGTCCATAAGGTTAGATATGTTGTGTAAATATTTTTATTTATGTATTAGACTGTATCGGTCTTCGTAATAGATTTCAGATAAGCTAAGATATCAGCAGGCGACGTCAAGGACACGGTGAGCGAATCTGTCGATAAAAAGTTAATATTACTTTATTTCTAAATAATATATATAGATTATATATGATTTCTAAGAAGAAATAAGGACTTCAATTTCTTTTCATATTGGTTTACAAAGTAATGTATAAAGAACTCTTTTCCAATTATGTTCTTAACTGAACTAGAAGAGCCTTTCTTATTGTTAGTTACCTATTTATTTGAAATATTGCGAATGCCAATATTAAATAAGTTGATAGAATTAAACTAGAATTACAAAAATGTTCGTATGAAAATTACATCAACTCTTCGTACTTAATTTAGATAATAATTACTGTTTAAAATTAACTTTTTTGTCTCGTCTCGTCTCGAGTTTATAATACTAACGTAGGTGAATGACAAAACTACCTACAACATAACAGTCATAGTTGAATCAGCGGTCGGCGGATGCGTCTGCGCGTCTATAATTATCGCGTCTCGTGTAAAAAGCACGTAAACAACGCCCTTCATACTCGCTTATTGGATGAATTAACTTATTTACGACCTTTACACTTATAGTCTTTGTTCCTTAATTGAGGCTATTTATGTCATTTTCTAAAGAGATTCTGAACAAGGAGCTCTTGCTAATTTTATTATAAGTCCCAAAACTTTTTAATGAAAGGTTATTTTTCTTGCGACTTAGAAGAAGTGAAGCTTTAATTTTGTATTTAAAGCTACGTCTTGGCGTATCTATGGTTAAGTTACTTAGACCGCGTCCTACTTTTAATTAAAAAAATAACTATCAGTTATTATTTTTTTACACAAGAAAAAATATCCATGTAACCTATAATAACCTTGCTAAATACATCGCACTATCAGACCTAAGATAACCTATTGAATTATGATGCATCCAAATAAGCGAATGAATATTTCCGATCGACAGACCAGCTTTGAAGATTTATTACCAGTTTAGAGATTTTAAATCAACACCAACGTCTTGGCACGCCTCCAGATATGCAAGATCGTTCATTAAAATGAGCATCATAGGAGTATTTAAACTTCTATTCAGTTTTCTTCAACATTTTTAACCATACGTGATACGAGTTACTAAAAAAGAAGTTAAATGTAACTTATGCGAAACCTCAAATTAAACCTTTAAAGCTTTTAAGTAATTGCATATTTTGTATCGAAAAAGATTTCACAAAAATATTAACTTTAAAAATAAAAAAATATTAACTTTAAAAATAAATTTTCTATTTAATGTGCACAAAAACGTTAGCCATATTTGGCAATGAGCAACAGCCTTATTAATCATTTAATTGGCATGTGTTGTAGAGTTGCATTTTAAATTAATTTATTGATTAACGACTGATGGTCTTTTATTGATAGAGAGAGGCTTTACTTTGTATAATGTACAGCTTTTATGATGAAATCATTTTGAGCAATCATTTGTATATTTAAATAAAGTATTAAATATTTAAAAGGTTTCCTTGATACTTATTTAATAATTTTTTATCCTTATTGTCTTCTACTCCATAGGCTCAGATTTAGATGGTAGGAGTGTAAAAGCGTATATATATAAGATGTTGCTAGCTTTAGTATATTAAAGAAATTAGAAAATAGGTATATGTAGAAATTATAAACATATTATAGTTTTTTATTAGCTACTAGCAAAAATGGCTCGCTTCGCTGGGCGTAAGTAAATCAAACGGGTTTTTTTTAATTTTCTAAAACAAATAAAGGTAGCCTTATTTACACCTTATAACATTAGCTATCTACGAGTGAAAGTCCCGTCAAAATTGGTCCAGCCGTTACAGAGGTTAGCTGGAAGAAACAGACAGACAAAAAAGTAAAAAGATGTTTTTTTATTGTAGGTACAATATAAATATTTCAGTAAACTAATACCGTGAACCCATTTTCACATACACGACATACGCTTCAGTCATTAAATAAAAAAAAAAAACTATTCCTAATTCCAATTATAATTTCGCTGAAATAAGTCCCTTACTCAGTGAAGAAATAACAAACATGCTCGTTTATAAATATTAATGTATGATTGACGATCATCCATACTAATATTATAAATGCGAAAGTAACTCTGTCTTTCTGTCTGTCTGTCTGTCTGTCTGTTACCTTTTCACGCCTAAACCACCCAACCGATTTTGCTGAAATTTGGTATGTAGATAGTTTGCATTCATGAGAAGGAAATAGGCATATTATTTTTTGGAAATTCAACCCCTAAAAGGGTTAAAAGGGGTGGCAAAGTTTGTATGAGAAAAATATTTTTATTGCACATTTTTGCATGAAACTTTGAATTAAAGCTTTTTAGTACAAATGATGAAACACGTATTTCAGGGTTTTTCGAAATTCACCCCCATTGGGGGTTAAAAGGGGTGGCGAAGTTTGTATGGGAAATTTAATTCTATTGAAATATTTTGCGTGACACTGAAATAATGCTCTGCAATACAAATTATGAGATACATATCTAAGCGTTTTTTGAAAATCAACCCCTATTGGGGTTAACGGGGGTGGCACAATTTGCGTAGGAAAAATATTTAACAGTAATTTTTACCATAAGTCCATAACAATGAACCACGTACATCAGTTTATCATTAACGAAAAACACACAAAGAAATTATGTTACACATAGTAGCAAAATTGGTTAAAAATAGGAAATAAGTTTTAGAAAGCGCAGCAGTGACGGCACGGCAGGATGCTACACAGTAGTTTTCAGAAAAGAGGGCCAGAACTTTAAATGGGGAATCAGTCCTTGGTACATTATAAGTAACAGTATATAAGCAAAAATGTTTATTTTATTCACTCTTAGCGCGAGCGAAGCCGCGGGCACCGCTAGTATTGTATACAGTGTAAAATTGTATTGCATCGTCATCCCTAGATTAACTACTTCACTCGGAGTCATTTCACTTTAAATGTTTTTTACAACATTTGATTTCACCGCGTTTGGACAGCACGCATTCTGAAAAAATATAACAATATTGATAAAAGAAAAGTGAGAAATGTTTAGATATATATTTTAGCACTATAAGATACATACGTAGGATATACACTGTAGGTATATTAAGTTGTTTTAATATACATAATGAAGCATTTTAAATTCCAAAGTGTCTCTAACACATCGTCTTAATTGACGCCAATCAGTAGCATTTCATTAAGTATTCTCAGGAGGTAGGTAATTAAATTATGTCTACATTAAGAATTTCCTGCTGCTTTGCGGAAGCTAAGCGGAATGTTAAAACGTTAACCTTATTTAAAAATTTCATAAAATACAAGAAAGTTCTAATTGAATTAATCTATTAAATATAATAAAGTAACAACATTAATTAAGTCAATGGTAGTCTGGCGGGCTCGCATGGAACACCAAGTGAAGCAGGTCCGAAGGTAAAGGAAAAATAGTGAAGAAAATCCATGCATATCTGACAAAAATTTAAGGAGGAGGATCACAGGAGCCTGATCACATTCCCATTATTATTCTCTCTCTCTTGTATTGAAGCCTGGGCCCAGCTGTGGGACGTTAAAAATTACACTGAAAAACTTGATTGAAACTAAAATGAATTATAGTCTTCCTGTGGTGGTGAGATCTTACTGATGACAATTGACATAACGATGACTTTAGGTCATCGTTATGTCATCAGTATATAGGACATGGAGAATAGAAACCAGGAGAACCAAGGCCCTAGAATGTAGTGTCTCAGAAATATTGTCAAACCAAGGAGGCGCTGCGATCGCTATGTTGTCTCAATGCCTAACTTCACGTTGTCACAATAGTGACAGTACTCATAAATAGCTAACTTGACAGATACTACTTATTGACGGCAGCGCGCTATAAACTCTACAAATTTTCAGAGACAGACGGGTAATGCTTTAGTATGAAGCGTTGGTTCTCCTGTATCTAACCTCCATGATATAGGAATAGCAGAATAATAATATAATAATAATTAAATAAATATAACATAATACTTTTTTATATTTTCGTGAATTTTGACATTTCAAATGAAACTATTTTTCGATTTTTCATGATCTATTTTTAAGCATGGTCACGGAAGCCTGTCTGTTTAAAGATATGTAATTTTATTTTATTAACATCAGTTCATCAAAAAAAAATTAAAAGGAAAAAGTAACCAGTTCTTAATATGATGTAACACGTTTCACTGGAGGCAGTTTAAAGTATGGGTTGGTAACCCATACGACAAGTTATTTTTAGAGTACGTCGCGTCGTTACTTTGTAATTAAAAAGCTCATACCCTTTTCGGCTTAATTCGACCAATAATGGTTGTTTAAAAAAAAAGCAAAGTACCTTTTAAAATAAGTCGTGCGTAATTATTAAGTTCGCGAATTACGAACTCTACTTAGAGATTAATTTTATTGGATTTCCATTAAATTACCTACTTGTGGAGATTTTAGTTGAATTTAAACAATATTTTACTACTCAGAAAACTTGTATTTATTGTTATTAGCCTATTTGAATTGTTCTCGTTTAAAATGTACACAAATGAGATATTATGCATTTTTATTTCTTTAATATTTAGTTTATCATATTTTCTCAGTGTACATAACTTATAATATAAGACCGTAATTCAGAATTCTAATCTGAATTTTCTTTCGGTGTAGACCTCCAATCTGATCTTAGTTGTTACATATTATCATCCCATCCCAGAGAAAGTAATAATATTTTTTTAAACTAAGTAGATTGGTTTTCTTAGACGTACAGTGTTCGTACGTATTTATATATACTACAGAGTACAGACATGCACTTATCTACCTATTTGGCTGTGATAAAAATTCTTCTTTAGCAATTGCTTGTTTTAACCATTTAAAGATTATATATACAATTACGTCTACATAGGGTCACTGAATTAATTTAAAACTATCTATAACAGTACAAGTTAATTAACATTTAGTGAATGAAGTAAGTAAAACAACCAGTTACTTATAGTGTTGTTGAGCAATACACCAATAGCTTCTTTGCTAAAGCTAAAATCAGCAATAGGTACCTCGTTTTTTATTTTATTTTTAATTATTAAAACCTGCCGTGTGCCTTAAGAATATACAAAAAAAAATAAAAATAAGCCTAATTGGTCGAGCTACTCGAGTTTTGCGCTTAACAACGTTATTTTTATTATTATGTATAGAAAATATATAAATACGTTGGATTATGTAGAGTTGAAAATGATTGCTAATAGTTAAAATTAAGTTATTAAATCTATTATTTTAAAGAACATTCAAAAATGAAATTATTAAAATACAGAAAACTCCATAAAGTAGACAAAGCACGAGTTCTTATTATCTTTCTCCGTTGTTTAATGTTTTAACGATTGTTTGTAGCAGAAAGAATAAAGCTATCAAGGTTTTGGCAAAGAAACCTGAGTATCGTAGCGATGTAAATAAACATATATTTATTTTTATTGTAGAAGAAGGTTATCTAAGAGCTGTTTTTTTGACAACGATTATTTTTGGAAAGTGGGCCAAGATTCAAATATTTGGTGTCACTTTATTATTAAATGGTATTATCAATTGACCGATGTAATAGGCGATTTATTTTTGCTACCCATGGCATGACATTAGGTACCTCATACATGCTTATATGGTATACTCTTTAGGCACGCACGTCCCACCTTAGGCCGCATCATCACCTTCCATCAGGTGTGATAGTGGTCAAGCGTGTGCCTATAATCTATAAAAAAATATGAGGTTATAATCTATCTAGGTACACACCTAAATCTGTTCACATCCTAACAAGAAAACAGCTCCTGAAATAGAAACTTGTATTTCAGAAGCTAGTAAAGTAAGTAAAGGAATTACAAATATAAACAGATATTATTAAATATATACTTAAAAAAATATTTTTAATAAATGTTCACGGTACAAGTACGCGCATTATTTTTCTTATCTAAAACATGTTGGATTGTACACGTATGGTACACGAAAAGGGCCTATATACTCGTAATTACCCGATAAGAATGCATGTTCATAATTAACATAGTCTAGAGAAATTGCAACAAGTTTGTGGGAAATTCCTGTATCGTTAAGGAAAACCTCTTTTCAAGTATAGATTTCAACATGGCAAATTAATTGCATACCTACTCGCATTTTATAGGTAAAGCACGCTTTTTTTGTAAGTACTGTTAATGGTTACTTTTACTTAACTTTTCCTTACTTTATTGAACTATGATTTTTTTCCCAGTTCGTATATTCTTGCAATCAGTTCTTAGACTATACGCAGATGATTTTAAGAAGTTAGTTTTGGGCTTGTCGAGGAAGATCCTCATTGGGAGCCTCTCGTCCTTTAAACGTCGACTGTTATCAATTATTTTTATTTTATCATTGCTAGGTCCATTATCGCTTGTCTTTTCAGGCGATTTTTATGAGCAGGCTTGGCTAAACTGGTGACTAGATGGTTTGGGTGCCTTTCCAGTCTTTGTTTATAACGCCCTGCAAATGAGGCCTCTTCCTCTTTAACTGTATTGATTTTCAGATGTTTATGAATCTCTGACGTTTTAATGAACCAAGGTACACTAGAGATTCTTTTTAGGTTGGCATTTTGCAGTCTCTGCAGGATGTTTATGTTAGAGGTGGCACTAGAGCCCCATAGTTGTAGGCCGTAGGTCCATACCGGCTTTAAAATTGTCTTATACACCAGTTATTTGTTGTCAGTAGTGAGTACAGAGTTTCTCCCCATGAGCCGCTTTAGTTTTCTCTTTTTTAAGTTGACTGGATGTCGTTTGGACTGTATGTGGTGTATCCAAGTTAGTTTCCGGTCAAGGTGCAGGCCCATATACTTGATTTAAAAAAACTATGCATTAAAAAAATAAGGTTTTTTACTATAAACTCCTATAAAACACTATGGCATTAATCATAATACAACTAAATTATTGACATAATAATCAATGATATAGGCAACTTTATCAGTTTTCATCCTACATCAGAACTTCAGATGATAAAAATGACGCAGTCATATCATTTATTTTTATGATTATGTTGGCTTTGAGACCGTCCCTTATGACTCTATTATACCTTTCTTATCTTTTTACTATAAATAAAAAAGTCACCTGTCAATAACTAAGAAAAAGTGCTACTAAAGTAGATTATCGTTTTAATACTTTCTGCAGTCCTTGTTTAATGCTATACTCTATGTAAATAGGTTTTTACTTGTTGTTTAATTTTTGATATAAAGAAATATTTTAAGATGTAATGTGCCTTAAAGAAATTTTATTAATATACGCCTAATTTTTCCTGGACAAAATAAATAAACATAACAAATATAAATTATTATAATAGTAAATGTAAATGACGTGATGCAAATAGAAGCTGTTACTATATCTTTGTGACAAATGGTCAGCCTAATAGTCGAAGTCGTTGTGCGCGAAATGCGGTCGTTTCCTGCTCGCTACTGGTTGTTAGCATCATGATGACCCCTGTACTTAATAAATTCTATTAAAACACCGTAATATACAAATTAGGACTCATGTCAATGTTGCACTTACTAAAATGGTAAAACTTAATTAGAATTAGTTTAGAATGCTTGGTAATTTATTCGTATGATTTACTCGTAAGTAACTAGATCGCATTAGGTCATAATTACTTGTCAGTTAACCGAGAGAGGTTCTAGAAAGACATATGTTCGATTTCCGCTCAACAATTCTTGACCTGAATGTATATTATATAAAGCCGAGATACCACTAACTGGTTAATCACCAAATGTCAGAAAGTATTGAAATAAAATTTAGAAATTTCTTCTTTATTAAGAGCCAAAAAAAGGATTTGGAAATCGACCTCTAAAGAAGTAACATTTGGGGTTTGTATATTCCATAAAAATTGGTAAACTAAAACGCGGGCCAAACAGCAGGTAAATGCCAGCACATATTTTGACGACACGTTTGGATCACTTGGTAGTGACCCTACTTTCTGCGCCAGCGGTCGCGGGTTCGAGTCCCGCTGAGGGCATTTATTTGTTGAGCACGAATGTTTGTACTCCAGTCATGGTTGTTTATTATAGTATGTATGTATTTAAAATTTATGTGTAGTATATCAACTATCTGGTATCCGTACCACAAGCCACGCAGCTTACCACGGAACTAGATGGCGCTGTTGTAACAATGTCCCAACATTTATAAGGTTTTGGAGTTACAAATGAATTCATTAAACATCCCTCTTCCAAGATCTTAATAGAAAAAACAATTTGTTGTACCAAAAGTATTCCTAATTGCTTACCAAAAATATGAGCCTACCCTCATTTAGATTTTACAACCCTTGCTCAATCGAAGTCCTGAAATTGTAGATAAGAGTGACCCATGTAACTGCTTTAAGTGCTCCGTGTATCGTACTCTATTTATTTTATTTAAATATAGGTAAGTTAATAAAAAATAAAATGATTGTGGGTTTTATCTATGTATTCCTTTTTTATACTCTCGTATCAATATATAAATATTATATACTACTCACTTACAATCCCTGTGCACTCTTTGGTGCCTAACATAATGATCTGTGCGAAAGACAACCAAAGTCACCTGTTTCAGCGTGAAGACTTTTATATTTTAGCTAGGCGCTAGCGGACCCGACAGACGTCCTGTAACACATAGAAAAAAATTGTTAACTTTTGCTCCCGGTGAAATTTCTGTGCGCATGCGCATATTATATTGACTAAATATATAATAAATAACTAATTAATTCAAAAAATACTTTTTGTAGTGGACCGAATTGTGAATCTGAACCACTTTCGAATCCACTCGAACACACAATTACATTTCATCAAAATCGGTCCAGCCGTTAAGGAGTTCAATAACATACACTAATCTTACATTATTTGTAACATAGTGAGTAGCAGGACAAACAGACATACGATAAGTTTACGTCTGCAATTCTCTAATCCCATATCTAAACTATTAATAGCTTTGCCTAATGAATTCAGCTGAACTATTACGTATAATGTTTACGTCTTATGGCGGTGATACTATTCAGCGAGGTATGAAAAGCGATCAAAATAGCCGCTGCGATGTTAGAAAGATAAGTCATTGAAAATTTTGAATAATCTTAGAATTAATAAGAAAGATGGAAGAAAATTGGTTTTTAAATAGTAGTATGATAGCAATTTCGTGTATAAATATAGACAAAATTTACTGCCACACTCATAGTCACTTTACCATTAATTCGTTCTTTAGTATGGAGACTCTAGACTTAAACGTTCATTAAGTGACTATGAGTGCGGCGGTTAGTGTGTGTACTTTGTGCATAAAGTATGAGTCTATTATTACAAAGTTTTGCTTTGCAAAGCGAGGCGCCCTAGTTGTAAATACAATACATGCGTATGATGTTTATTATTATACAGGAGTGACTTCGAATTAGTTTGTTATTTGAATAGGTTCTTCCATTCTGTTGAATACTATTACATCTTTAAATAACTTTAAAACGAGATAATCTGATTTATTCATATCTTAAAAATGGATAGTGTGTGTAGTGTATGATAGCGTATTGACGTGTAAATAGGTGATAGATCAAAGTATAAAAATATATGTGAATAATTGACTTTACTATCTTTAAAGTGATAGCAAGTAATTTAGCATATTTTGTTAATATCAATTGGTAATAAAAACATAGGGATTTATTCATTCCACGTGATTCAAAGTTATGTAAAATAAATTCATGTTTTTCTCTTATAGTGCTTTAATGTTATTAAGAACGTATAGTTATATTATATTAATAAGAATATTATTATTTATACGCCCAACTTATATGACATACGTTTGATAATCATGATAAAAATGATAAGGGTGATCATAAATCAAAACTTAAGGAACATAACCATCGTAATAGAATCAAAGATTAATCTCCCCCATAAACGCTAAATTAACGGATTATTACAGTTTACTTTGTTTATTATTAAAATTCTACGCCGAAAATCCAAAGTTTCCCCTGAACATTGTACCGGAAAATATCAAGGGAGCGTCTATTTTGGGGTAAATATTTACCTGATAGTGACGATAAGGGTCATTAACCGCAGCAAATAGACCCGCTCTACGATTGTATTTTGCAAATACTACGTTCCAGGAGATTCCATTTAATTGCATTTGTTTGCCAAAACAGGTTCCTCTAATTAACACATATTTTTAAAATTCATTTGTCTTGAGACTAATTAAAAAATATCCTTCTTCTCTAATTCTACGAAAGAAGATTTATTTTGTTTATTATTTCTGTATAATGTATACTTTTAACCTATTTATTATGATTACACTTTATCTTTCTTCTGTCCTTAATGTCATATTATTTATATAAATCGAGATGTGCCCGATTCGATTTGTACAAACTTCACCATATAAATATATGTTGGAATATTATTACAACAGCGCCATCTAGTTCCGTGGTAAGCTACGAAGCTTGTATTACGGATACCAGATAGTTGATATAATACACATATAAATTTTTAAATACAAACATACTATAAATATAATCACCCATGACTGGAGTACAAATATACGTGCTTAACAAATGACTGCCCTCAGTGGGACTCGAACCCGCGACCGATGGCGCAGAAAGTAGAATCACTACCAACTGAGCCAAACGTTTCGTCAATATTATTTTATAATTCACATCTATCATAATATATTACCTTCGTCGTTGTAAAATCTTCCTTGTGCTTCTTGATAGCCTCTAACTATCCTCTGTTGAGTAGGCTATAAAACGTAAAACGAATTTTCCAAATGGGATTACTAGTTTTAGAGGCTATCGTGGTTAAACAAACAGACATGCTTTTTAGCTCTGTACACTATTAATTTAATATATTACTAAGTAACTTGATAGGTATAGTAGAAAAAGTATCAATTTTACTTTAAAAAGTAAGTCATTTTATGTTTACGATTAGCTTATCTACGACGTTAATATAACTATTAACTAGGTATGGTGTCAAACTTTTGGGAACACTTTCATATCAACCGGTCTACTGACAGCTTTGACACGATTGATGTAGGTTAAGTGAAAGTGGTATACAATATTTATATCGGATGTTATTATTTTTAATAACTTGTTTTAACTGTCTTTTTAATTTAAAATTTCGGTGATGTAAAGTCATATCAAATTACTAATCTGACATTGTAAATTACCTATAAAAATAAAATTATATGCCAACTAATTTTTGTGTTTATTAATTTTTTAGGATGTTTTTTCCTATTTTGCGATATCAGTACATCAGTACATATAAATAAAATTGAACTGTCTGTTTTTAATTTAAAATTAACAGCTTTTCACTAAATGCATATGAAAGTATATACCTATACGGTACTTACGGTACATCAAAAAATCAAATTTTATATATACTTATACGGTACTTACTACTTACATCAAAAAAATTGTCTGTCTGTTAGTTCCGCTAATCTCTGAAACAGTTGAACTGACTTTAGCGGAAGTTTACGCGCAGATAACTAATGTTATAAGGAGTAGCTTAGGCTGCTTTTATTTTGTTAGGAAAATAAATTATCCCAATTCCCGTGAACATGTCCCAAGTTAAGTCTTTATTTCATTACTAATCTACCAAAATTTTCAAAACAATGACATTACATTTTCGACTTTATCTTCAATTTTGTGGGCACATTAATAACAAACGCGAGATAGCAAAAAGTAGGGCACCACGCCCGACACACCTTAGATTTGTAGATTACTGAGATAATTACCGTTGTTTATTTACTTTATTACTTCGCTTACTTAACTGTCGGTAATCACAATCAGACTTGTACTTTCTAGGTTTGATTATATAATTAAATTAAGTACTAAATGCCGGTGTTTTTGCAGAAAATTGACAATTTTCATCATTGTCTAGTATCATTGTATTATATGTAAATGTTATTATTATCAACCAAACATTACTTTGAATTAGGCAGTAGTGAGAACTCTTGAAAAAACAAAGCTTCTGTAAACACTTTTGAGAAGAAAAGCAATAAACAAAGATGATAATTATTTATTTCTATAGTAATGCTGAATTATGTGAAAATAAAACTAATAATGTTACAAAACTAAAAACGTTTTGCTATCTATTTAAACTTTTCGCCCACCTCATATCCATTGAGGTGGGCAAAAGCAACGTGTGTAAAGAAGAAAAGGGACTACCTTATTCTATTTCAAGAAATTGACTCTAGGTATATCCTACCTAGGATTGCCACCCTTTTTTAGTTCTAATATAGGAATTAGGAGTATGTAGGATCCTTAAAATCCAAAGAAATTATAGTAGTTTTCGTTACACAAATATTTACTTACATTTAAATGCATTTTTTTATTGTGTCGATAGTAGATCGAAAATATAGTAGTTTTCTGTTTTGCCTACTTTATGTTTTTCCCAAAAATAAAGTATTTGGGATTCAATTAAAGTAGACTATTCTAAAATATGGTAGGGGTGCCAACCCTAATCCTACCTCGGTAATGGTAGGTTAGATTACGTCGCCAATTGTCTTAATACCAGGTAATCCCCAAAAGGATTACCATGGCTATAAAATTGTTAAAGCATTTTCCTTTAATTTTTGGCAGTTCAATGGAATGCATTTGCAAGCGACACGTCCATAAGGCATATAAAATAAAATTGAAATCGCACTGCGGCATCGCCATTAGTGTCACATTACGAGCACATATATCTAAATAACGGCAAAGGAAAAAACACTTGTGATGCTTTCACGGTATTTAGTTTTGTTACGAAGACATGCTCGTATGTATATTACACAGTGTTTTATAGCTTCATGGTGTATGTTGCTTCAGATTTTTAAACGATATGGGTCAAGGACGAAAAAATCTTATAAATTGTGCAACTCAAATTCATTAATACAGTTTTACAGGTGGAAATACCTATATATTATAGTGATAATGGTATTTCTATGATAGTTCAAGTAAAAAATGTTAATCTGTTAATCTCCATAATTTACCTATGTGTTTTTCCTTACTAGCATTATTTATATGATTAACTTTTTATAAAGCTTCTTCAAAATTTATACCTAGTTAAGAAAATTTCACATAGGTACATACATAGGTTGTTGAGAACCAACATTTATTAATTTTAACGTGACTTTCATTTGCGGATGGTGGGTTCAGCTTAATCGATTTAAGTGGCGGTACAAATTAAATTTTCCTTATAATTTTGTAGTAAAGAAGAGTCAATACTTGACAATTTTCAGAAGTAAATTGTTGTGACGTACATACTTATAAAAACTCTGTGATTTTTTTCATTGACTGCTCTATTTTCTAATAGAACTAGTTGGCGTTTACGAAGGGTCAATCATTTTGGCCTTGCGTTCACAATCAATCACAATTTAATGTAGACCTCACTGGGCGCCCAAATGACCAGCGTAATAACTAATAATGACCCTTCGTTACCCGTATCATTCAGCATATTTATAATGTATGGAAGAAACGTTTTTATATGGTATCGATTAATGAATCAGAGTATTTAATGAAATGCTTCTTTTGTATCCTTTTTATAATATAAAAAATAAAACTATAAAAGGTTTTAAATACAATTTTTCTTCTTATATATATATATATATATATATATATATATATATATATATATATATATATATATATATATAGTATTATTCACAATGGGTGAATTTATAGGGTTAAATAGTCATGTAAAATGTACAATAGAAGTGAGAGGTACATTCTTCTTTTTAAGTAGGTACTAATAAAAAAGTGTCAAAGCAACTTTTTAAGCAATAAAACATACTCTTGACTTTTTGGTCAAACCGACGACAATTTATTTAATCTATTATATTCGTTATTGAAATAGTTAAACGTTTAAAAACATTAGAAGGGGAATACGTAGGTACGTCGTATAGCCATGGAATATATAACATTTACATATAGTACTACAATGTTAATACGTCATTAATTACGTTAATTGCTGTATTTAAATTTTTGTATTTATCGACCCAATAACTGTCAACTATCTTTTAGCAAAACAAGTAAATGGCATTCATACTTCGAAACGAAAGTATGTAAACGACGGGTGTATATATGAACACTCAAACTGTTATACACTAAATTATTCCACCTTTCTTATGTCGTTACACCACATATATCACTTTATACCATTAATAACGAATAACATTAATAACATTACTTAATTATATAACAATTCACTTCATGGCACTTTAATACTTTACGTACTGTCACTAATAGCTTAAGCACTACAACGTAACTCGCGCAGGAATAACCCGCTCTTAACGACAAACTTCGTATTTATGGAGAGTTATCAAAGTAGGGGTTTGACAGCTAAATTGTCATAACACTGTTCAACTTCCCGGCTAAAGATATTGCTGACACGGCCATCCTGCACGGTGACTGTCCCAGTCACCCTATGAGTGTGGATCTAAACACAAACAGTATTCATATATATTATTATAATAAATGCCAACGATCATTTGCCAACAGTTGCATTGTTAAACACCAATGATTGAACCAAAGGCCACCTGCACTTAAAGAAACTTTGTTGCACTTAAGTGTCCCAGGCTCGCCTTTTCACCAACCAAAGATTATTACTTAGTAAGGCTACCTGTACCTAAAGGAACACTGTCACACTTAGCGTACTAGGATAGTCTTACATTCATAACTGCTTGTACCTAAAGGAACTCTGTCTCACTTAGCGTACAAGGACAGTCTTTAATTCATAACCTCTTGTACCTAAAGGCATATTGTCACACTTAGCGTACAAGAATAGTCTTTTATTCATAACCGCTTGTACCTAAAGGAACTCTGTCACACTTAGCGTACAAGGACAGTCTTTCATTCATAACCTCTTGTACCTAAAGGCATATTGTCACACTTAGCGTACAAGAATAGTCTTTTATTCAAAACTGCTTGCACTTAAAGGAACACTGTCACACTTAACATGCCAAGCAGAGCCTGAATAACTGTAATACTAAGTACAATACATGTCATGATATATTTTAAAAGTTTAGATTAGACACGCTGAACACTCATAAATAATAAAGAAGAACCGTAAATAAATAACACATACATTACCAACACGGAGCATATAAATTAAAAAGAAAATTAAGGGTCCATTCAGTGTCCCAATCGTCTATACAAATACAAGCCTTCATATTTTCAGCGGCTATTTAAGAAGCTGGAGAGGCTTACGCATATATTAAAATTACTGGATTCTGTGGTGGCTTCAACATTGCTCTCTTTTTTGCCTATAGCTGCTAGAAGAGGATTGTGAGCGAGCCCAATTACGGCGTGATCTGTTTCTTCCCATAGTTCACATCCCACTTCTGATGTAAACGACGATGAACACTCAAACTGTTATACACTAAATTATTCCACCTTTCTTATGTCGTTACACCACATATATCACTTTATCACTTTATACCATTAATAACGAATAACATTAATAACATTACTTAATTATATAACAATTCACTTCATGGCACTTTAATACTTTACGTACTGTCACTAATAGCTTAAGCACTACAACGTGTTGTATATGGCAACACATCTCGATGTATATTAGTTTTAATAGTTTGATGACTGGCAATGTTGTTAGTAGTTAAAAAAGAAAGAACATGTAATAAAAAGATGGCTTATAAGAAGAAGACTTTTATTTTAAAAAACAACATATAAAACATGGTGTCAGGTGAAAAAACGAAAGAAATAATAGCCGAACAGTCAAGAAAACGACAGGGAGAAACATAGAAAGGAGAAAGAAGCAGTTAAAATTGTGTAAAAATATACGCAATGATGGAGGGATTAAGGCCGCCAATTAATCTGATTTTATCAGGGCCATCAGAAAACTTTTATGTGTTTAAAAGAAAGTTTTTAAATTACATAGAAGCTGCGGGGTTGACTGAAAAGTCAGAGGAGCGAAAAATGGCGTTGTTTCTAAATTTAGCGGGGGATGACGCAATGGATGTCTATACCACGTCGATGGAATATTTAAAGGTAAAAAGCTTAGAAAAACTCTTAGAATTATTTGAAAAACACATAAAACCGAGAAAAAACATAATCGCCAACAGTTATAAGTTTTTTAACATGACGCAAGCCGAAGGGGAGACCTTTGAGCACTATGTAACAGAATTAAAGAAACAAGCTAAACTATGCGAGTTTAAAGAAGAAGACAGGCTTGTGAGGGACATGATAGTGATTGGAATAAAGGACAAAGGTGTACAAGAAAGGTTACTAAGGGAGAGTGACTTAACTTTGGATCAAGCCGTTCAGTTTGGAAGAGCAGCAGAAATAGGGAAGATACAGGTAGGAGCATTAAATGAAAAGAAAGATATAGACAGTATACATAAACAGAGAGTAAACTACAGGAAGGAGAAGAACTACAGAAATAACTGTGGAAAATGTGGTAAAATACTTGAACCGAGAAAGTGTTCAGCGTTCGGTAAAAAGTGTGTGTTGTGCAATAAACTGAATCACTTCGCTGTGATGTGTAGGAATAAAAATATATACAGGAAGAAGAAGCAGGCGTACAGCTTGGAAAAGGAGGAAAATAAAAGTGAAAGTGACAGTGATAATAATTATACAATAGGAAGTTTAAACTATATAGACAATATTAAGTTACAGTGGAGAGAAAAAATAAATATTCTAGGTTTAAATATAGAGTTTAAGCTAGACACGGGTGCAGACTGTAATACATTGTCTTTAAAGTTGTTCAAGTGTATTAATAAAAATAATAAGTTAAGTTTGAAACAAACACCTGCAATACTTGTTGTTTATAATGGAGAGAAAATTAAGACAGCAGGACAAGTAGAACTAAGCTGTGTTGTAAAAGGGATAAATAAAAAGATATGTTTTACTGTAATTGATTTAGATGTACAACCTGTAATAGGACTACCAGATTGTATTAGGTTAAACTTATTAAAAAGGATTGATGGAGTACAAAGTGATAAGTTGACAGAAAAGGAAAAATTTATAAAAGATAATAAAGATATTTTTCAGGGACTAGGGACGATAGGTACTTACCAAATAAAAATTTTAGATAATGCACAACCCGTTGTTAAACCTATAAGACGAATACCTTTAGCTATAAAAGATAGACTTAAGGAAACATTAAATAATTATGAAAACAGGAATATTATAGAGCGGGTAGAAGGTCCTACTGAGTGGTGTAATAACCTAGTTATAGTGGAAAAACCAGATAAATCTTTGAGGTTATGTTTAGATCCTAAAGAGCTTAATGAGTATATAGTAAGAGAGAGATATTTTATTCCATCTCCAGAAGAAATTTATAATAACTTAACAGGTAAGAAAGTGTTTACTGTTTTAGATATGAAAGATGGATTTTTTCAGATAATGTTAAGTGATAAGGATAAATTGTGTACTTTTGGCACTCCATATGGTAGATATAGGTTTAAGAGGTTACCGTTTGGTATATCATCTGCTCCAGAAGTTATGCAAAGAATAAATACTAACATTTTTGGAGATATTAAAGGAGTTGAAATATACTATGATGATATAATAATAGCAGGGGAAAATAATGCTGAGCATGATGATATATTAAATAAAGTGATAGAAAGAGCCCGAAAATATAATGTTAAGTTTAATAGAAATAAAATACAATATAAGTCGGATCATGTTAAGTATGTGGGATTAATAGTATCACAGGAAGGTATCAGTGGCGAAGGGTGAAATTTTAGCAGAGGTAAGCTGTCCAAAAAAATGACAAAAACTAAATAAATACATGCGATGCAAAAGTGCCTAGTACAGGTACTAGTACCTCGTAAGTATCCGTTATGTTGTAGTGAAGATTTTTTTTCGTAATAGTTAAAAAGTAAAAAAGTGTTCATAAAGTCTTATGTCATTGTTTATTTTTTTAATTTATGTAAAGTTATAGCAGAATAGTCAATATATTTAATATTTACTAAAATAATATAAAAATATTAATGACGCCATCTATGAGAAATCATTACGCATCATTTAAAAAGTGAAAGTACGGCGATTTGATTTAAGGCCGCATTATTTTATTTTGTATTCATTATAAATATAATTAATTTCAACCTAAACATAATTTAGTGAGATTTAAATATTCGTTTTTCCCTTCTGTTAATTTTACATTAATATATTAAATCATTATTTTAATAAATATCGCCATCTAGCATTGAGTTATTATTACTACGTAAACTCAATGCCATCTAGTGACAAGTGTTTGAAAAACTTCGTAGTTCGTTTGCTATCTTATTGAAGAGATTGATTTATTTTTTATTTATCAAAGTTAAATTAAAATTTTGAAATATGAAGATGATTTTACTGGTTTTAAAATTTAATTACAATATCCTACAGCATTACTTGATATTTCCTTCCAGTCCGAATAAACTGTTTAAGCTAATACGCGTAAAATAATTTTGTCAAGGAAACGCATATAAAATAACTTAAAAACATTTTCACTGCAACATAAATGAAAACAAACACAATATTTTTCTAATTTAGCACTTACACACAATTTCAATAGAAAGTTTTATTACAAATTACTTGACTTATGCAAGTTTCGAAAACAAAGTTGCATACAATCCAACTTCAATAAAATACGCAAATTTAATAATGTCTTATAGAACTCACCGTAATTAAAACATATATGAACCATACACTATACAGACTCAACACAAAATATCAATATTAGTTATTACGCTAAAATCGAGTAAAAACTCAATAAAACGAAAGAAAAACACAAATAATGCACTAAGCACTTGTAAACAGAATCGCCATCGGCCATATTAATTTGTTTAGATACTTGTCGCTTGTCATTGGTCAATCATAGTGACGTTTTGTACTTTCCACCAATCACATGCAAAATAAGCTGCTCGGGAGCGTCTTAACCGCGACCAAAAATCTGAGTAATTATGAATGAAATCACTTGAAAATGTTCCAATACAAAAGTATGAATGAAACACGATTCGTATGGAAAAGGTAAGCCGAATTACTACGTCTTACCGCGGCATTTCTATGAAGGCGCATTTTAGCAAAGTAGACATTTTTGTTGATTTTGACTTATTGTAGGCGTTATGTTATTTTTAAAAAAGGATTATTACTATAAATTATTATTTTAATTAGTAATCATGTAAATTTAAAAAACAAATATTATGTAGAATAATTAAAACTTTATTGGATTTTTAAAAGGTAAGACGGTGGGAATCGTCTTGTATGGACCCTTCGCCACTAGAAGGTATACAAGTTGACCCCGATAATGTAAAAGCTATATTAGAGTTGAAGGAGCCTAGTAATGTAAAACAGCTACAAAAATTTTTAGGCATGTGTAACTATTTGAGTAAATTTATACCTCATTATTCTGTAAATACAGAACCTTTAAGAAACTTACTTAAAAAAGGTGTTGTGTGGGAGTGGTCTGAAACACAAGATAAAGCATTTAAAGAATTGAAAAACAAGTTAAGTAATACACCTACATTAGCTGTCTTAAACAGTAAAGGTTCTATAGTGTTGCAAACTGATAGTTCTAAATCTGGCATGGGAGCATGTCTGTTACAAAATGGTAAACCTATTTCTTTCTACTCGAGGGCTTATACTGAATGTCAAACTAGATGGGCACCAATAGAAAAAGAATTGTTCGCTATCTGTGTTGCATTAGATAAATATCATCAGTTTGTGTATGGCAGGAACATAACAGTGGAGACTGATCATAAACCCTTGGTCACAATAATTAATAAAGATATAAATAAAATAAGTGCTAGACTACAGCGTATGATCTTGAAATTGTTAAAATACGATATAAATATAAAGTATATACCGGGTAATAAAATGTATATTGCAGACTATTTGTCAAGAAATTATATAAAAAACAATGCAGAGATAGATCCAACAACACAGGAGTTAGTGCATTGCTTTGAAACAGATTTAGCTATAACAGATAGTAAATTAGAAATGTTACAGAAAGAAACTGCAAATGATATAGATTTAATACAAGTAATTAATTGGTATAAAAATAGTTGGCCTAAAAATAATAAACTAATACATAATAAAGAATTAAAAATATACTATAGTTTAAAAGAATATATACATGTAAAAGATAATATAGTGTACTTACAGGATAAAATAGTTATACCAAAACATATAAGAAAAGAAATGCTTATGCTTATACATACTGGACATACAGGTATAGTGAAGTGTAAAAAGAGAGCTAGAAATGTTATGTATTGGCCGGGAATGTCACAAGATATAGAGAGGTTTGTGTTGTCATGTAGTTCTTGTGAAAAGTATAGACCGTCTAATAGCAAAGAACCTCTTATGTCCCATGATATTTCTAGCTTACCGTTCTACAAGATAGGTATGGATATATGTACTTACAGCAGAAAAGATTACCTAGTTGTTGTTGATTACTATTCTAAATGGATAGAAGTAAAATATTTAAATGATAAAACAGCTGATAGTGTAATTAAAAATTTATTGACTATTTTTTCTACTCATGGCATACCAAAGTATATTGTTAGTGACAATATGCCGTTTGGGAGTTACTCTTTTAAAAAGTTTGCAAATTCATTAGATATTCAATTAATTTATTCAAGTCCTAGATATCCTCAGAGTAATGGTTTAAGTGAAAAAGCAGTAGGAATTGTAAAAAACATGTTTAAAAAATGTGAAAACAATAATGATTATGATTTTTACTTGTCTCTGTTACATTATAGATCTACACCAGTTGCAGGATTGGATTATAGTCCATCAGAATTGTTAATGTCTAGACTTTTAAGAACTAACTTACCTTGTACTAAAGATCATTTAAAACCTAAAGTTGTTAATGTGCAGGAAAAAATGTCATACAACAAACAAAAAAACAGAATTTTATTATAATAAAGCTAGTAAAGTTAGAAATGTAAACTTCAAACCAGGTCAAAATGTTGTCGTGCAGAATAGACCAAACAGGGTGTGGTATCCTGGCAAAATTATAAAGCCTGAGGGCCCGAGATCTTTTGTTGTTAAAAGGGAGGATGGAACAGTAGTCAGGAGGAATCAAAAGCATATAAATTATTCACCTAACCAGTTTAATGTTAAGTCAGAAATACTTGATACTCCGTTGATTACTCTTCCTTCACAAAGTAGCAAGAGTTCTGAAAATGTTGGTAGTCATAAAGTCAGTAGGTATGGTAGAATAATAAAACAGCCCTCATATCTCAAAGATTACGTCTTGTCTTAAAATTATAAAAGAAGTATTTATGTTTAAGTTTAAATTTATATCTAAAAGGGGGGATGTTGTATATGGCAACACATCTCGATGTATATTAGTTTTAATAGTTTGATGACTGGCAATGTTGTTAGTAGTTAAAAAAGAAAGAACATGTAATAAAAAGATGGCTTATAAGAAGAAGACTTTTATTTTAAAAAACAACATATAAAACACAACGTAACTCGCGCAGGAATAACCCGCTCTTAACGATAAACTTCGTATTTATGGAGAGTTATCAAAGTAGGGGTTTGACAGCTAAATTGTCATAACACTGTTCAACTTCCGGGCTAAAGATATTGCTGACAAGTATTTTATTAACATCATTATTAGAAACAGGTAGAAAAGTTTTTAATCTTGTACATAATTATGAATGTCTCGGTCATTAATTCAGTAAAAGTTGCCTTACAATTTTGCAATTTTAAAATGTTTGTTTCACTTTTGGACGAAACAAAATTTCGAAGTAATTACACATTATGTTATTTTAAATGTGAAGCTTGGCATGACTTTTTGTTATATCTTCCTGCAGAAACAACTGGACGCATTGTTATAAAATTTTGTACAAAGGTAGACAGCAACTTGGAGTAATACATAGACTACTTTTAATAATTTAATAATTAATGATGAAATGAATTATGTACCCAAGCGAAGAAATAAATGTCAATGTAAAAGTTATTTTTTTGCTTAGATTTTTGTAACTCAATCATGCGTAATCATCGAACTCGCCATATCCTGAACTAGGATACTTTCTATTGCAGTAATGTATTTCCGTAAGATAATATTACAATTTTTATACTGATCATGTCAATTATTCAGATTTGTAGTAACGAAACCATGACAGTTTAAATGAAATGAAAAAAAACTTTTTCTTGCTGGCAAAGTCACGGTTTGAAACTAATTTACATTATAGAAATGACATATTTATTTATTTACTAGTAACCAATGATATTTTAACTATAGATATGTTATGAGCGCGCAATCGTGAAAACTCGAAAACGTCCTAATTAGGATGTATTGCCTTTAGTCTGTGTCACCGCATGGCGACGAGTGGTACGCTGCTACAAAATTTAAAAAAATGCCATCCTGTGTATTTAGGAAATGCACCAATTATGATACCAAAGTTAATAAAACACAAGGGATCTCATACCACAAGTAAGAACGCAGTATACTTCGATTTATTAATATATTTCAATTATTTGCCTAATATTCTGATATGTCATCGGTCGCTAGACTAATGTTTGCTTACATTGACGCGCAATTGACAACACTAGCTGTCTCTTTTTTTCTTATTGATTTTATCGACTATCCCCTTTCTATCATTTTGACTTGTAGTGAAATGTACATTGAATGAAAAGTGTGTATGTGTGCAGCGCGGAACACTTTTTTCGGTTGCTTAGTGAGCGTATAACATATCTATAGTTAAAATATCATTGCTAGTAACTCACCCTTGTTGCGCTTGGGTTCGTCCCTTGGTAAGTTTTAACTGTCAGTGTGGCACAGATGATGTATGATTAGATGTTGTTAGCTGTATTGTAACGTGCTTTTCCCGCGGGAATGATGATCCCTGCCGTAAAAACTAAAAAGTAGCCACTCTCCAGCCCAACTATCTCCATACCAAATTCACGCCAGTCAAGTACTCTGTTTCACAGGAAGGACAAACAAACACTATTACATTTATAATATATAATTTAATTATTTTAGGATTACATTTAAAAACTATGAAACGTTACATTTAAATCATTTTCATTAATATTGTCAATAGATAGGAAATAAGTTTAAAACTTTTTGCAGAAAAGGAAAGAAGACTTTTAAGTACGAGTAGATCTAACCTCAGAATGGGCTAGTAAAAAAAAGACGTTCTTACAAGTTTCCAATATCATTGCTCCCTGAGGAAGGCCTAATGTCTACAACCAACCATTTCCATACTAACGTCCGAATTTACACTCCATAATGACGGTCCTGTAATCTAAAACGCCGTATCGACTTACAAGGTACCTCGGAATTGCTGAATTTTTAGAACTCTAATAAAAGCCAAGACATCGCGATTATATACATACAATGATGACATCTTACAATCGTTACGAATGGTAATTTAAAATATTTTTAAAAAAAATAATAGTACCATATTAAAATAGAAGCATATATTACAGATAATTATGTCATTCTCTAGTCTATTCAGTCCATTTACATATTTCGTTCGGAAGTTCGCTTCGCTGCAGGAGCATCAAGGAGCAGATTAAAGCAAAATAGATATCATTAATCTCGTCAGCATTCACATTTATATAGGAGTAAATTTAAAATCAATTAGTAAAGAACGGATGTTTGAAGTTTTACATAAACGGACGTGTACACATTTTTATATAGATTTGACGACACGTACCTAAGTAGACTATATATTACGTATGTACATTGTACACCCTGGTAGTGACTCTACTTTCTGCGCCGGCGGTCGCGGGTTCGAGTCCCGCTGGGAACATTCATTTGTTGATTACGAATATTTGTACTCCAGTCATGGGTGTTAATACTTATTATATGTATGTATATAAAATTAAATGTGTAGTATATCAACTATCTGGTATCCGTAACACAAGCACGTAACGTAGCTTACCACGGAAGTAGACGGCGCTGTTGTAATAATGTCCCAACATATTATTATAAATTAAAACAGATATCTAAATACTTTCGTCTTATTTTCAAGTGATTGATGTAAGTTTCTTGCATAAATATCACAATAAATTTACTTTTCAATGCTAATACGTGCAGAAAGATGAAAGGCGAAGAAAGCGTTCCGGAGGTATGCACCGCCATTCGCATTTCAATCAGACTGATTACCATAATATAATAACCATTTGGGATTTTATATGTGCAATATTAATACTTTGTTTCATTTTGCCAATCTGCTATTTGAGACACTTTTGTCGATATCTAATACGAGGTTAATACACTATCATTATAAAAAGTGAATAGTGAAAATTGCTTTTATTTTATTGCCTAATATTATGTATGTCAATATTAATTTAAGGCGTGTTCGAAAAAAACAAGCTATCTATTTTTAAGTTTCAGTTTTTTTTTTTTATTATAATGAAAACATCCTCAGGCGTTAAGCGCCCGTGCCTTTTTTTTTTAATTTAAATTTGATTTGGCGTATTACATTTGCAAAGACTTAAAACTAGCGATACATGCTACGAACTTATACTAAAGGAAACGTGGTCCGAGACTGACATATATATTTGTTTAATTTAATAAAATTCATTATTAATAAAATAAAATTAAAAATTATTATACACTATATTGGGACTTTAGGACCCCGCCCCATTCCGCAGTTGGGAAAACACAAGTAAGTTTCAGTTTTCGAAGCAAACTTTTTTTTTTACTTTCTCCTCATTTTGCATTGCACTAACACAACTTTTTTACGAACATACGTTAATAATCGACATCCGTAACATGATTGATTTTCTTTGACGCCATACCTTAATGGAAAATATGTGAGTCACTCCTCAAACCATTGCGTCGCTATGGTTGTTACTTTACCAAACAAGTTACGGTTACTTTCACGGTGGCAACAGGTTATACGCATCTTGATTATAGTCTATTCTGTGTTCTGCACGTGCGGATGAAATTTAAATTAAAATTTGCTTTTTATTAATTATTGTCATTATAATTTCAATTTAATGCTAAGGTGAAAGCTAATGTTATTCCAATATATAAATGCCAAATTTTTAAGTTCCTTCGATTGGGAAATCGCATTTATAATATTTTTATGTACGAATCATTACAAGGACATGATTACAATATCACGGTGTCAATAAGTTTCCTTTTAAGCTTACACCGCTTGTAATACGGGAACCCAAATGTAATATAACTAATTCTAACATAAGAAGAGGAATAATAATCTCCTGTAAAAACCTCGGTCGGCTACGTTTTATAATTTTATTATGACGTGCGGACGGACAGGCGACTACATAATAACGGGATCCCAACCCGACCCACCTTGTTGTGGAACCCCATTGGGTTCCGATCTGACCTTTCGGATATAGAATCCTAACAGTTATTATTGCCCATATTTAAGAAAGAGAGGATGTAAGCGATGACATCTGCGCCATATCCAATAAGTTAACAGAAAAGGTTGACAAAATTATACAAAACAAAACAAAGGGGCGTTATTCAAATATTCCCTTAAAGGCTACGCCTTTCCACTTCGCGTCATAAAAAAACACTCATGCGAGTGTAATTTGGGTAAGAATCTTAAATTTTTCCAAATGTTCTTGAAAACATGGAAGTATTTTCCTCATTTTATTACCACTGACTAGAATTCACCTGCGAGTTCTGTTGGATGTCAGCATTTGGAATTTTCTTTTAAGTCACATTTGTGCCCCTTTTTGGGTGCTTTAGCTTTACGATAATATGCTAAAATAAAGAAAAAGCTGTCTTTATTAAAATTCGATTTCTATTAAAATATTATACAAGGATAATAATAATTATGTAATATATTTAGATACAGGTATTATTATTATACTTTGTACACTACAAGCTCTGGTTTATGAATTATCTTTAAGCAAAAGTCACATCAAAAAAGTTTAAAGTACAATTTGATTTACCCGTATAATAAAGGGGGGACTGTTAACTCATCTATAATTATCCCAATTGCATGCAATTGAAGTACGCGAAAGTGGTTTACCGAGTAACTTGAACCAGCATTCGTTTTCACCGCCTATTTTGATAAGGGACATGAGACGTAACGAGATAAACGGTATTTGGTATATAATCATGTTGAAAGCAGATGTTTTCTTGGGAGGCATTTTCACTCATCACTCAAATATATAAAATGCTTGCGATTTTAACTTGAAATTTGCTTGAATTTACGTTTGTATTCAGCCCTTTTTAACGTCCCACTGCTGGGCACGGGTCTCACATCAATACGATGGGATAGGACTATGGGCCACCGCGCTGGCCAAGTGCAGGTTAGCGGACCTCACACGTCTTTCGAAAACTTGCTAGGTTCTCTCAGAAAGGTTTCCTCACGATATTTTCCTTCACTATAAGAAAACCGTAATCATGTAAATAATTGAAAATGATTCGCACATGAAAATATCAGAATTACGAGAACCGTCACTCGGTTTCCCAATAGAGTGCGTTACTACTGGGCTACGACGACCTTAAACGTACGTTTATTATTAGTTTATTTAGTAAAGTACCGCTAGAAACAGAAGATATGTTTGATCTTGATTTTTATTGACAAAGTTCCTTTTAAGTCTATTTGAAATCGTCTTTATAGTACTTCCATTAGGAGTTAACCTTTAAGGTTGAAAGCTAAGTAGACATTCATTATGTATAAATAGTAAATACTTAACGTAAGTATTAAGTGTTTTTTAATCTATAAAAGTATTTTTTTTAGTTATACGAAAGTCATTTTTTTAGCCTGAGCAGTCCTTTCATACGGCATTAAGCCCGATTCTTCCCTTTAAGTCTCTGGGGCGTAATTTTTGTAAACATTAAACGAAACACTTTCCCGCTCCACTCCAACCAAATAAAATATTAACTAGCTCGCCTTACTGCGAATCTAATCTAATATGCGAATGCGATAGAAATAAGAAATAAAGTCCCAAGACAATTCTTGGTTCGTATTTCATACTGATTTGCATCCCCTGCTTTATGCGGTAATTCCCCCGTCTCCCTTCCAGTATCTGCTAACTCATTCATGGGCAGTTTTATGAATGGCCGTTATGTTAACTTTATGGTGCATCGTTGGTGTTTCGTATATTATGATTTATTCGTTATATACATACCCTTTATATAGCTCCTACTGGTCCGTGCCTGCGGTTTTACTTGCTTATTCGCCCACTAGTGATTCAGCCTCGCTCCGCTCGGATCCGAATCGGCTTTGAATCCGAATTCCTTTACGCTGTTACAGCTGAATAGGTAACAAAGACTTACTTAAAAGCTTGTGAATTAATTATATAAATGTACTGTACTTTCCTAGTAACCCAACGACTTGGTCCAGATGTAGTGTCAGAGATATCTTTCTACATGTATTTTTTAAATCAGTCCTATTGATTGTACCGGGAATATTTTGATTGTTAATCTTCCGTGAAAGATTAAAAGCCAATGTGACACGATTCACAAAAGTTACCTCGTGATCAGATAAGCGATGAAAAAAAATACACTTGTTTTATAATTTTGTATTATACTAGCGTCTTACCCTCGCTTCTCTCGGGTTCCCCCCTATAGTATACTTTTAACGGGAAATATGGAACTGATAGATCCTTCTAACCATCTCAATACTGTTTTGACGTAAAAGAATGACAACACACCTTCACATTTATAATATTTCTATGGATATTGATAATACACAAATATAAAAAGCTAAGGTAAATTTTCATATTCTTGAATGGAAGTTAAGGTGAACAATAATAAAGATGCGGGACATATAAGCTTGTTAAAGTACGTAGAATCGTATTATTTTAAAAGGTTTAATATCCTTGAGCAAAGGTTATGGTTTTTACGGTTTTAACTTTCATGTTGTATTTGTCACGACCGTCTGGTCTAACTTAGTTCTTTCAAACTGCCTATCTATATGCTTTTATTCGATACACCTAATATCACCATCAGGTATATCCGTACTTGCTCCAAATCTGATTAATCATAGCGCTATAGTCATTATTGCTACTACAGTGCTACTAAGTGGTTATAGAGTATTACGGCTCTGTACCTAATAGTTTACGAATAATATGAATAATAAAAAAGGTAATAAGTGGAAAATTTTCCCAGATAGATAAATATTTTAAAAACTATAGATATATTTCAATAAGGTTTTCAAACAATATTTGTATTTCATGTACAGAATTTTGTAGCATCGATCCGAGCGATAAATTGAACCGTATAAGAAAATCAAATTCCTCTATTATGAAGTAAGTAGATGTTTTTTGTACAAAACTTTACCTGATCAAAAGTTTATTGAAAAATATGGCTTTTTCTTGTTAAGTAGAAAATATTAATGTTAGAAATGAACCAAATTAATCGTATAAATGTTATGATCAAATCTGAAAAACCATTTTTAATCAATTCATGTTAATTTAGAAGTAAAATTATTGTAACACTTTTTTCAATGTTTACAATATAAACCTTCCCACTTAGATTCGTACAGTTACATACATATGTAGGTATATCTCTCTCAAATTGCACAGAATCATCGATGCACGAATGTTCGTTTATGCAATCGACACCACATTCCTTTATTTGATCTCTCAGCTATTTAAATTACCATGGCCCATGATATATCATGGTCGCCTTAGTTTGCTATTGGATAAGCGTTACTTTGCATACTACTTTTAACTCAAAAATGATATTAGCCTATTATATTGCACAATGATAACTTTTTTTTAAAGATATTGTTCCGAGGGATTTAAGTTAGTATATTGCAACAGCCGTGTCAATGTTAATTGGAGTACACATTACACAATTTTAACAGATAATGAAATAATGAATGATCAAATAACGTTAAGAACTTTCTTGTTTTCCTTCTCTTTTCTTATCCATCATTCAATATTTATAATACTAGAAATACCTTGTATATGTTGTAATTCGCATATTGTTAAAGCAGTGCTATTGTTTTAAAGAAATAAACTGTCAAAATTACTAGTAATTACCTACTTACTAATTACATAATTTTAACATTTAACAATTTTAACCTGTGACATATAACTAATAATATGAATTAACTTACAACGAACTTTCTTATTAGGGATTTCAGTATACGTTACTAATTTTATAGTTGCTTTTGTCTTAATCTAAAATTAAGCTGCGATAAAAAAGCTTATTCATACCCGATATAAACATGCTGTCTCAAATAAATTTCACATACAAAGATTCCTGACATATTTTGTATCATGTTTTGTAGCGATCAATCCTTAAAACTGCTCTGCGGACCATTTGGAGAGTTGTCGACGCTTGTAAATAATCGTTCGGCTAAGCCCATTAGTATCCTCATAATGGGGCGTAACGGGATTTTTCGTTTATAACCATGTCACTTGTTTTTAGGGTTCCGTAGTGTTAAGGCAAAAATAAATCCTGATGAATAAAATTTGGTCCTGTCCATCTGTATGTATGTCATATTAAAGACTATTAAGGGGATATAAATAATAAAACTGGTTTTGGAATATAAAATGTCTCAGTACCGGGCCGTTTTTGCCGCACGAATTACTTTATTTTTCAAAAGAAATACCATGAAATACAATTACAGCCGATGAAATAAATATGCTAAATGGGAAACCCTCGGTGTGCGAGTCAGACTCGCACTTGTTCGTTTTTTCCATCCGTCCACTCCCATAATAGTATATCAAACTGTAACATAACAATATATCAAGCTATATTAAATCGTTTGGTTGAGACGCGGTCCTGAATTATGAACAGTTGTAATATTACACTTCAGTATTGTATTACAGAGTTCACAGAACGAATAATTAATTGTTGATTTACTTCAGAATATACGGTTGCTTGTAAATAAATAGCTAATGATTTATTATTCATTATACATTCTTAGATTTACGCGAAACATTGAGATTTTAATCAAAAGTCTCTATAAATTTAATTTTAAGTCTTTCTGTTGAGAAAAGTCAGGTGCTTACAATCAAAATAAATCTGCTAAAACGACTGAAAAGATACTTTTAAAAAACAAAATTTTTGTCCATTCTATCCATTTTTGAAAAGGGTGAAATTTTCAAAATAATAAGTTTAAATTATTATATATAGAAATTAAAATAAAAATAAACATGTTATTATAAATTTCATTTCCATTTGATTTTATATAATTTTGATATACTAATTAATGAGAAGTGTTTGTTTCTAATAATATATTATTCCTTGAATTACCTAGAAACCTATCTCATTCAGCTGGTAGAGCGATAAGGGTTTCTTTATTAAAATGCTATCTAATCGTGTATTCTATTCAATTTCACGGCTATCCTTTTACATATCAATGAAACTTTTCCAATCTATGTTAAATTTTGATCCTTATGGCATTTGGCTTAAGAATTAATGTCTTACATTAAATGATGGACCACACATATCTTATAATATAGTCTTAGCATTTACTTACGTATATATGAAAGCTCTTTCTTTAAATATTATTATATCTATAAGCGCAGGACGGCTAATATCAGAAGTAGGTCGTAGATGTGGGCGTGATCGTTAGTGTCTTTTGAGAAACACAGCACATTCTCAATTAAACTTGACACACTCATAACTCAGTACAACGTAAACACATTAAAACATTATATTATCAATAATAGTTCCATTATTCGGATATAAGTAATTCGTCGATGATACGTGGTGCATCGGCGGTCCAAATCTGACATTCCCCTTTTTTTTCTTTCAAATAGTTCTCTAATTTAATTTCTTTTTAAAACATGCCAGTTTGTATCACCTTGCTACCATCGCTTCGACGCTTTACAAGAGTGCGCTGTCAAAGCTTGATTTCACACTCTTATCCGATAAGCTTACCCAACATCTCCAGATGGCGCACTGAGTGCGCCGTCACGGCCGGACTGACATTCGACCGTCCTCGGGCGATCATTTATTGAAGCCATTGCAAAAGCAGGAACGACGCTCGCCCATCCTGTCACTCAGGAACAATCTAACTCTCCGTTATATTCGTACCGTACGTAAATACAAATTTATTATGAAAGCATGTATCCTTTCGACCATCTCAACTTATGGACCGGATGACATCTTTCCAAACCGTGAGCGTGGACCGGACGAGTGTGTCCCTTCGACTATCCCAAAACATGGGCATAGACCGGACGACACTGTCCCTTCGACCACCTCCAAACCGTGAGCGTGGACCGGACGAGTGTGTCCCTTCGACTATCCCAAAACATGGGCATAGACCGGACGACACTGTCCCTTCGACCACCTCCAAACCGTGAGCGTGGACCGGACGAGTGTGTCCCTTCGACTATCCCAAAACATGGGCATAGACCGGACGACACTGTCCCTTCGACCACCTCCAAACCGTGAGCGTGGACCGGACGAGTGTGTCCCTTCGACTATCCCAAAACATGGGCATAGACCGGACGACACTGTCCCTTCGACCACCTCCAAACCGTGAGCGTGGACCGGACGAGTGTGTCCCTTCGACTATCCCAAAACATGGGCATAGACCGGACGACACTGTCCCTTCGACCAGCTCCAAACCATGAGCGTGGACCGGACGAGTGTGTCCCTTCGACTATCCCAAAACATGGGCATAGACCGGACGACACTGTCCCTTCGACCAGCTCCAAACCATGAGCGTGGACCGGACGAGTGTGTCCCTTCGACTATCCCAAAACATGGGCATAGACCGGACGACACTGTCCCTTCGACCAGCTCCACCACTAAAACACAAATCGGGCAGATGTGTCCCTTCGACCAGCCTCGTACAAAGGCGTGGACTGGACGACACCGACCTCTAAATTCAAATTCAAATTCAAATTTATAATATTTTATTCAGCATGAAACTATTACAATTTTTTACTGAACGTCATGAGTCTACTACCAATCATTTTGTAACCACGAAATTATCACGAACAATTTCAATTCTCAGTGTTGATTTCAATCTCGTAGTGTATACTTGTATGTAAAGTTTGCACTCTTCGACCACAATTCTTCATAATCTTTAGTCGCCGTCACGGTTTCCTTATTATTGTTGGTAGTAGCTTGTAAGCAAATCATCGTTTCTCTGCGGTACTTACGGTTCATTCTACCTCATTCCCGACTTTACTTGCGGTCGGGCCTTCTTATGCATCTACACTATCATGCCACGAGGCTGTTAGTCTGCCTCTACCTATTTTCTGGTACCAATTTATAGCACTTTTTTTACAGAGCAGTTCCGCCTCATCACATGGTCGTACCACCTGGGCTTGCCCTCTCTGAGTTCCTCTGTTACCGGGGACACGTTGAAGGATCCCTTCACATATTCGTTTTGCACTCTATCTAGAGGCGTCACGACGCTTGCCCAGCGGAGCATCTTCATCTTCACTGTATGCAGTTGTAGTTCATACTTTTCCAAAGTTGCCCAGTTCCAGTTCAGAGCCATACAACATGGTAGGTCTCACAACTGTCTTGTACCACTTGCTTTTGGTTTTGGTAGGCATTTTAGGGTCACACAGGGTACAGAATACCAGACAGAGATCTCCACTTCAATCACCTCAGACTAACTCTGTCATTCACTTCATCATCAATGCGAATGTCAACAGTTAGTATTGATCCAAGGTATCGGAAACCGGACACCTTCGGTGTAACAGTGCCGTTGATATTGATGTCGCAGCCTACCTCCGCAGATCCTACCAAGTCGCACTCCATGTATTCTGTTTTCGTGTAACTGATATGTAAACCGTATCCTTCAATCTCCGCCATCCACACTCACACCTGCAGGGCTACAAAATTGTGTGCTAATGTAAACTTCTTCTATCAGAGAGATATAGGCTCAAACATATAACTAACACTTTTAAATAGAGAAGAAATAACAGTTTGATTCCACTCGCTATTTGTAATATAATAAAAAAAAGGCATAAAGTCCTTTGGAAAATTACTAAACCGTATTGCATATTACTGATATCAAAAAACGTTATATTTTATTAAATCCTTAAAAATTCCCGAGTAATGCGCTCGAGTAGCAATTATTCCGCGCGTAATTAACAACAGCCGATTTTTTTATTGTAAAGTGCTAACTAAATATTATTCAGTTCGTTCCATATTTATTATTATTTACAAATTAATGATTTACCAAATTATTATTATCTAACTTGTCTATAATAACCTTTCTACTAGGTATTCCGTAATTTTAATATTTACTTAGTAAGTTTAGAAGAATTAATTTATCCTATTTATTTAACTCTATATCATTCGAGGACATGTTGTTTTTTTTTAAGCTTCGCAAAAGTTAGTCGTTATTCTAATATCAAATATAAGATTATCGAAGCCTGACCTGGGACTCGAACCCAGGACTTCCCGATATACAATCGTAATAGGCTAGCTGCAACACCGCCGAAGCAAATAAGTAGCCGTATAATATTGCCACTTGCTTTTTTTTTTACTTGGTTAGAAATTACATTATCAGACATGCAAGCAAGCTTTTCACAGTATTTGTAATTTTAATTGTATTTAGAATCTGAGTAGTGCATTTAACTTTATTACTTCCAACACCAGTGAGATATTAAATTAAACGTTTACACGCAAATCTCTTTTAAAAGGGAATAGACAGATTTACTATAAAATAGACAAAGAATTTGCTCACCGAATGATATTTCTAAAGTAACTCTCCACGTTCGCCACTCACACCTATTGATCTCCTACCTCGCAGCACCAGCATCTATTCTCTTGGCCGTTTGTCACATGTAAGACACATAACATTTGTTATCATACCTTGATTACGAATTAAACTACTCGGCCGTATTATTTCTTAACGCCTTTTTTTACAACCAATCTATTTTGCACCAGTGGTTTCTGTTCATACCACACCAATGAAATGTTCCAGCAAATCTCATCTCATACCTTGTCCAAGGCTTCTTACAATAAGAATGTTGATGTCGAACTTTGTAGCGATAAGATTTCGTAACATTAGTACTCTAGTAATAACGTCATAATATGTGGTTAGTTCTCATCGTGCTACCTTTATAACATAGTACTAAACTAATTCAGTTATCACTTCTTCAGGTAACTCAGACTTAGTTATTCTTCTAATCAAATTCTATAATCGAACCACGACCTTAGCCGCAGATTTTCTTCTAGCTCTAACTTAAAATTGTAGTGCTTGTTGCTCTTTGCCCGTGACATCCTAAATCCTCTCACTAAAGCTTTCATATCATTTAAAACCTTCGTCTGAACATCAACCGGTTTCATTGTTACGTAGTAAGGTTCTTCCATATCTATACTCTTTGGGTTCTTCTATCCCACTTCTGATATAAGCGCAGGACGGCTAATATCAGAAGTAGGTCGTAGATGTGGGCGTGATCGTTAGTGTCTTTTGAGAAACACAGCACATTCTCAATTAAACTTGACACACTCATAACTCAGTACAACGTAAACACATTAAAACATTATATTATCAATAATAGTTCCATTATTCGGATATAAGTAATTCGTCGATGATACGTGGTGCATCGGCGGTCCAAATCTGACATTCCCCTTTTTTTTCTTTCAAATAGTTCTCTAATTTAATTTCTTTTTAAAACATGCCAGTTTGTATCACCTTGCTACCATCGCTTCGACGCTTTACAAGAGTGCGCTGTCAAAGCTTGATTTCACACTCTTATCCGATAAGCTTACCCAACATCTCCAGATGGCGCACTGAGTGCGCCGTCATATCTTTTATACGAACATCCAGTAGTTCGAACTAAAATAATTTAATTTTGTCTTTTTTATATCATATATTTTTATGATCGTACTAGCAATTCCCTGGCTCCGCCCGCGCTTAAAGGATGGAGAAATTTTTGATGCCATATAATAAAAAAGTAAAAATTGAAAATTTGGTCTAAAAATAAAAAATAAAATATCTGGAGAGGGTCACCCTAATCATCTAGGGGAATAAAAATTAGCCTACGACTTATTCTCAAACCTACCAAATACACACAAAAAAATTCATAATAAACAGTCCAGCCGTTCCGGAGGAGTTCGATAACAAACACTGTGACTCGAGATTTTTATATATTAGATTACCATTTTATATTATGTAAATAATATTACAGGTGCACTCCTAGTAATTTCTTACAGTTTACCGTGTTCCTAAATGTACTGCAGTTTCGCGTATTCATAGAATAGGACTCCTAACTCGGTGAATGTCTAGCATTATTCACATCGCTGTCACTCAACTCGCATTTATAACAATATATACAGCGACATGTGTCCCAAGTGACTTTTCAAATATCCGACAGGCACATCTACTCCATGGTTATGTAACTAATGCTGTTTGTCGGGAAGCGCATCACGTGACCACTATTGGACCGATTTGACTTGTTTTTTTTAAATATTCATATTAGACAGAAAAAGGTTTTAGGGAGTGCGAGGTTTACCTGAAGTTCGAGAAACAAACTTTATTTTAGTATTGTCTTGTCAATTGCTAAGTGAAAGAAGGAGATATTTTTATCAACAAGAACACTTACATTTCATAGGTAGTACTTTCTTAGGCTTACGCGAATATTCGTCATTATCGACCTTTTCGGATTTTGTCGCGGATTTATTTTAATTTTTAGTACCCGACGTTTCGAATGCTTTACAGCAATTGTGGTCACGGGAGGGACTAAGGTATTTGACGTCTCATAGGTTTATATACTAAATAGTTACAGACAGTGCCTACTGCCTACCAACAATGGCATCAAAGTACCTTATAAAATTTTAATTCTAAACATTTTAATATAAATTATAAAAAAAATATAATTTTATAAATATTTTACATTAAAATTCATTTTATATTAAAATCAGTAAGTTATTCCCGAATCTAACTCTACTCCCTCTATAAGACAGCAATTAACATCTCTCCCTCTATTAACATTTAACACAGATTAACGTACATAACTATGTGAAGTTTATACGTGTACTTTATAGTGAGCATTAGTTATCTATTCACTATTCAGGTTAAATTTGTAGCATTTCTGAAGACGATTCTCTTGATATATGCTGCGAATGCGAGATGTTTTGATGTACCTCGTACAGTTTATTGCGGTTCCATCTTGGAATTTCATTTCAAGTAGTAAATTGACATTTTATTCTTTTAACCTTTAGTGCTTTTAGTTTTATTATTGAAATTGTTCGAATGACATTTATATTATATTTATATGCCTGAATGATTAAATTACTATTATTTTTATTTTAGATTAGAAAGCTTTTTAACTAAACTACTTGATTTTACGAATTTTTAATCATAATTTCAAAACAATAAAAGATAGTGGTAGCTCAGTGGTAGCGAGCTCGCTTGGATATCCGAGTGATGCCGTTCAAAGCCAGGTCTCGCACCTCTGATATTTTCATATGCGAATCATTTCTAACACGATTACCACTTGTCTTACGGTGAAGAAAAACTTCGTGAGGAAACCTACATGTCTAAGAGGCCCTAGCAAGTTTTCGAATGGCATATGAAATCCGACTACCCGTACTAGGACAGCGTGGTGGACTATGGTCTGATCCTCCTCGTATTGAAGCGAGGCCCGTGCACAGCAATGGGACGTTAAAAAGGGCTGAATACATACAATATACTCGTACATACATTCAAAAGAATGCACTAAACAGTAGATCGATGCTGTCATAAATTAAGCCGCCATTTTCCTCATTCTGAAAGTGTTCCAATATGCTATCTAAGCCGAGTCAAATATTAAAATTACGTTTTGAAAAACGACACACCATAATTCTTAGCGAATATTATTCACATCACGTTGCGGAGTGAGATTATGTGGGGATGCTGAATCGATTCAAAAAAAATCCTCTTGATCGAGAAGAAGCGTTTGCTTTCAATTTATTGCTAATACTTTCTTCGTTATCTTGTTATTTTTTTCATACATTTTTTGGTGCTAAGTAGTGTTATTTAGTGATGTAATGATGATATTTTTTTATAAAATTCCGACCTATCTAAAAGTTTTTTACGTATTATATTCCTTTATCTCTATGTTATCATTCTATATTTGCGAGAATAATTCTCAGAAATCTCAATCAGAGGAATGAAACCTACCTATCTAAACAGGTACCTGAACCCAATGTGCACGTATTGAAGAAGATAGCGACATTAGAACACTTTTTCCTTTAAGTAAAAAAATAAAGAAATTAAAAACTTATTAGTCTTTCATGAAGTAACTAATATAATTAAGTAAAATTACCAATTTTGTATGTTTGTTTGTTTATTTATGCCACCTGGATCATATAAAAAGTATTTCTTTAAGGGCTGCTACTATGCCCATAATGTGTATCCAACGATGTCATTTGTTGTTTCTAGCACTATATGACGTACTTAAAGTATTCTCCACCCTACGCGACATTGGCGGAATCAACCGTGCCTCACTGGCACAACTAAAAGCCATTAAACTAGTCAAGTCAAGACGTACTTGAATAAAAATAATAGACACTAAAATTATATAATAAGTGCATAATATGTAATTATAGTTTTTAAGAAAATTTTTATGCCTACAATTCTGAAAGTACATGAAAATTGTAAAACTAAACCAAATCAGTTTGAAGATTTTGCTTGTATTTACTTAAGAGTTCCACTATCCTCTCTGTTGGATTCAATATCATATTATCAATTATTAGTTATATTGAATATCTTCAAGAAGTTTCAGTTAAGGTTGGGGTCGCCAGCGACAGTGATTGTATCCTTTAACGGATACATTGCGGAGGACATTTTAATTATTATATCATCATCCGGGTATTAACATACACACGATAAAGCTAATAAAGGCAAATTAAAAATTACATCGTTAATTAATTAAACCATTTCGTTACACGATACACGTGCAAAAAACGTATTTTTCACGTCACTTTTCAATCGTTTGTAAAAGTTTCGCATTACTTACGTTCATTTCCCGGTATTGGAACGGCAAATTGCCTTTTACATCGTTCGTAATGGAACGTTTACGCTACTTACGCACCGATGTCGAAAACCGGTCCGCTTGTAGAAAGGGACAGGGGTCACTTTCCCACATGAATCAATGGGTCTTGCTTCCCCTTTAGGAATACCCCTTTTTATTCTTAACCGCGTGCTTGCTTCCTTTATTGGTTTTCTTTAGCCTTTTAAGTATACATTTTTTGGAAGCTTTTTGAAGTTTTATTGCATTGGAATTTAAAAAAGTTTTGAAAGACTTGATGATTAAAGTAGATATTATACAAAGATTTCCTGACTTTGTTTTGATAGAGTATTAGCAAATATTTTATACTGTGATTTCATGTATTGTAATTTCTTGCCTCTGTATAGATATGCATTATATTGCGTAATTAATTCAGGCATATTAGATAATTAAAAATATAACTAAGTTTGGTCATATTCCAAGAGAATAATAAACACAGCTTACATTACTCCGCATTCCCATAGAAATAAGTTACAGTTTACAAAGTATTTTTATCGTTGTAGACTAACTAAAACAATAGAAGAGCGAAGACTCTAACAATAACTACCTATTTAAACTAAAAATTTAAACATTTTAAAACAAAAAAAAATTTTTTTTTTTTCAATTAAAACTCATAAATGTTGAATAATATTACAGCAGGAGCATAACAGTATTGAAGACCACTTTTCTAAACATGTATATTTTATTGTATGTCGAAAGCGATCTTGCGCGTCTGACTTTAGAGAAAATTTTTTATTCGTACATGTTTTATCAACAAGTAACTTTATTTTGTGAAACATATATGTAACAAAACTTTGTTCTTTCATTATGATTGTATTTATTGCTCGACCACACTGAAATAATATCTGTATGTGCATAATTAAATTTATAACTATTTTGTTTCAGGTATGTATGACAAATGTTTCCAAGTACCTATTAAGTGTTTCTTCTTGTAGTAAGTATTGTACGGTTTTGTGTGAGTAATTTAAAATTATCTTTTTTTATTAACGCACAGTCTTCATTCTTTTATATATTACGAGCAATTTCTAAACCCTTATCACCTAGCGGAATAAAAAATAGACTACGACCTATTCTCAGACCGACCAAACGTACACAAAAAAAATCGTAAAAATCGGTCAAGCCGTTTCGGAGGAGTTCGATATTCGATAACAAACACTGTGACACGAGATTTTTATTAATTAGATGAATATAATGAAAAACACACTAAACTCTTACTATTAAATTGGTCGAAAATCTAAAATTTACCATTCTAGTTATCTTATTTAATATTAAAGAAAATATATTAAAATTACAAATACAAAACTTTATAAGCTTTAAATTTTGAATTTCACTGTGCATCGCTCACATCATATTATAGTAGGTAAAATACATATATATAGTAGGTTGAACATATATGAAATAAGGGATAATACTAGCAGTTATTCGGATTTTTCTGTCAGTAAATTCTCTTGGGCAGCCTATTTCACATCTGATTTTTTGCTGAATCCCACCGTCATTTGATTTAATTACAAAAACATTTTCGATAAATAAATTATTATGTACGAAGTAGTATATTATTAGCATAACAATAGCAAAACCACTCAACTTGTGAGTCCAACAAAAAAAGATATTTTTTGCCTCTATCATAATACCATTGATGTAATATAGCTTTCAAGTGTTCGACCTTTCATTATGTACATATATGGGATTTCCCGACACGAATAGATCGTGCTTTGTAAGGTAGTTCTATATAAGAAAATCGCATTTGTCACGCTGATACCTCAATGTCATGGTCCAGATGTTGTGTCATTGGCCTATAAAGGATTTATGTAAAATAGTTAACACAAGTTTTTACTATCATCTTTACTAATAATATGTACGACAGTTTGATTTTATAATAACAACCAATAACCGGTGAAACGATAACGATTAAAGAGGTAGATAAGAGATTGATAATGATAATAAGCTATATTATATACACAATGTCGCTTACTGTCCTTGTTCCAATCACTTTAAGAAAAAGATAACATTTGTCAGCGCTAATAGAAATCTGAAATCAAAAAAATGTAAATAAATTATTTAAATACTCATGATTGTCTTTCTCGTTATATTTTACTTTCTCGTTACGGAAATCGAGTTACGGGTTTACAGTTTATCTATAACTAGCAATTCCCGCGGCTTCGCCCTCGTTCTATAAAATGCTTGGTATATACTAAAACTTCCCTCGACCACTCTTTCCATTGGTGAAAACAGCATCAAAATTGGTGCAGTAGTTTTTGAGTTTTGCGCGAACAGACAGACAGACGCGGTGGAGGACTTTGTTTTATAATATTAATATGTATAGATTGTTTTGTTTTTGTTTGCTTGACACGCTAGTTGCAAGTAGGTCCAGTCCAATTAATTCTTACAGAGCAGATTTTTTAAATTTGGTTGTTAAGTCACAAATTTTTATAAATTCTCTACTTTATTATATTGCGATGAAGAAATCAACAGCCACCCTCAACAATTTTGGCATTGATAACTTCACTATGCTACTTACTACTTAGTAAGCAATGCGTTTAGATATTAAAGCTAAAGGATGAGGTGAACGACCGCCATACCTCTGTTTTTGCCAAGCGGCAAGAAAACAATAGATTAGATATAATTAAAACACCTTGAAAAACGTACTGTTCTTCGCTTGAAATTATATACAATGGTCAAATTAATTGTTTTTTAATAATATAATGTATTCTATTAAAATGCTAGTGACTCGTCCTCGCTTGGCTCATTCGCTTTAGGTACATCATACATGCTAACAGTCACTTAAAGTAATAGTCTATTTGTATAGAAAATTTAATCAAAATTCGTCCAGTCGTTTCAACATGCAATCAAATTTTATGTTTTTATAGATATAGGCAAATTACATAGTAAAGTAGACGGATGGTTATGGTCTTTGGGTCGTACAAACAGATATAATAAATTAGTCTTATATTTAGTAGATTTATATTAGTACATCACATTATAGTCCGGGTACTCAATTAAAATTACTGTGGGAAATTATTTTTGTAGCAAAAGTGCCTAGGGACATGCCTGAACGAAAAATACATGGAGACGACGCGGCAGACTGAACAGTCCCCAGAGACAAATTGACTTTTCACGTTCGATATTGCTAATAGCATAATTTAAAGTATTTAAGTAAGTATACGCTTTTAATTTTTCTATATACCTACTGAAGTACTCACGCGATGTTGTGTGTTAGAGTTGTTCATGTCGGTAAATTATTAAGTTCTTTGTGAAATTTTCTTTGAGTATAGATTGTGTGTTAACCCTTAAATCGACAACGAAAGGCAAAAAATTAAATATTTGTATGAAGTTTACGAATGAGATTTACCTAAAAAAGTATTTTTTTAGTATTAGTATATTCAAATTCAAATTTAAATTCAAAATATTTTATTCAGCATGAAATTATTACAATTTTTTACAGAATGAGTCTACTACCAGTTCGGAAGGAAGAAACCGAAAGAAGAAGAAGAAAATATATTATAATATCTGTTGTTACTCATTGCTTGCAAATATTTTTCTTGACTAAATAAAGTATAACCAATATTGCCGCCAAGGCCATTTGTGTTTAATTTGAAATCATAAAATAATATTATTTAAGTAAATAATATCAATAAATATATGTTTATTATTTCTTCCAACTAATTAAATCCAAGACTCGACGTAATCGGATGAAAAGTACAAAAGTTGCACTTTTGCAGAGCGAATCGAGAATGAACTACTACGAGTACTATAATAATAAGAATGATTCATATGATTTTTAACTACAGTGTATATTCCTCCATTTCGTATGCAAAGATAAAAGAAAATTTGAAACAGCTTGTTCATGTAATACTTACTTCATTTTTACACAAGTATAGATTTTCCAAACAAAACGCACTAACGAGTTGGCGACACAAGTGCATTCAAATCGCAGATTCAATTTTCCGATGCTGTAGTCCTCTCGGAATTCCAACATTTCAGGTTAATGGGATTGTATCGGAGAATATTCTGAATATTTTCGTAATGGAATATTTCGATTAAATTATCCTTTGGCCTGTAATATGCTTTAAAATGTACATTTATGTAAAATATCAAAACAGGTAGATTTTCATAATGAAATTCTTCGTATTCTCCGCATTCTCTCTATAAATAGCAAATATAAATGCTTGAAAATTAAACCCGTTTTAATTAACGATTTTATATAAATCTTAAGATGAATTTTCTTTCTTAATTTGATTTAATTTTTTGGTAGATATTTTTTAACTGATGTTACCAGGCGTATGATCAAATATACCTTCTTCTAATACGAGTAAACCCTTTTGGTAGAAGCATTGACCGATTACCGTTAAGTAGGTAGCTAAAATACATACGCAAAATTATGCCTTTATTTATATTTACTAATATTATTTTTTTGACAAGTACTTTCTTTAATATTCATTTACGTTTTATCAACACGACCTTGCGTGGGTTATTATTTAAACTATGCATAATGTTTCAGTTACACTTTGTTTTAAATTCAGACATGCTTCACGTCCAAGGCCAGTGATAAACAATTATGTTTTCATATAGCGGCCATGATGATGGTGTAGGATAACATCATTATGTATAACAACTTTGTATATATATGGTCATAATATTTCATAAAAATACTAGTGACGCGACTCTCTGGTTCGTCCCTAAAAAGTGTCCTATAGGTTGACCCGGAATCCGGATAACCTATCTATCATCATACGGAATTTGATCAAAGTATGTTTAGTGCTTTTCTCGTGATACGATGACAGACACACATACATACATTTAAAAGAGTAAGAAACTAAGAATACTATATTAAAAGTGTAGATAGATTAATATTGACTTACAAACGTTATCCTACCAAAATAAAATTCTATACATTCTATAAAATACATATTTTTTGGAAAATGTTCTTGGAATAGTCAATATTATTTATTATCGATACAGAGGCCGAATCTATAGTTTTTAGAATTTTTGTCTGTCTGTCTGTGATAGGCGATAGCATCACAAGTAAACCACTGGACAGATTTTGATGAAATTTTGTATGATGTTAGCTGGTTATCCGCGTCAGGATATAGGATACTTTCTACTCCTGAAAAATTACTCATTTCTGAGAAATCTCAAGTAATCGTCAAAAATCGGTCGTAAAACATCACACGGTAAGTAAAATATAAGAATTTGGTTTACGGTCTTTAAAATGCGGACAGAGCCGCGGGAAATGCTAGTATATTATAAAAATAAAAACCGAATTGCATAAAAGCTAACTAAAAAAAAAACAAGTTGACAAAGGACTATCGTATAACGTATTATGCAGACATGTAACATGTTTCATCCTTGTCGCGAGATGTACAATGTACATCTTTCTTTCTGGCGCAGTCGGGTAAAAAGGATAAACCACATGTTTTATTTACGATACATACATCTTGGGCTATGTGACATTTTTGTTGGTAGAGAATCTGTTTAATAGTTAATGATCGTCCCAAACAAAATGTCTAAATTTACACCACGGAAATGCGGACATATTATGTTTTTTCTTAGCTCAGCAGTATCGTACAGCATTCTAAGTACTATTTATAAATATCATCTAACACATCAGATAATATGATTTAAATAAATGTACTGTTCTCAAAAAAATAAGGGATAATAATTATTTTATTATAATAAATAATTATAATAGGTAGGTACCTACCACCTAGTATTTTTAATAATATTTTTCGTTGCCTTAAGGATAGTTAAAAGACAATGAACAGGATTAGGAATTTAAAAACGAAGTAACTTAAAAATCTGTAAACGTCAATTTTGTATAAATAATTAGGTAATCCTTTGTCTTCCTACACCCAGCGTACATTTGCACGATAATAACTGATATGAGGAACGTGCCTTTGTTTGTCTTTGACGCAATAGAATACTAACCGCACTATTATTAGTGCATTGTTATCGTAAGAAATGATAGAGAATCAAATGTCGAGGTTTATACTCGTATAATACTACAATGTTTAGTTGAACTTGTTATTTTCTGAATTGAATTAACTTTACTTGTGTATGATGAATGAATTAAAATTTGTTAGCTTTGTTCTTAACCAACTTGAAGATAAAAGTGTTCCGCTTTTGGCTGTATTTTATTTTTTAGTGTGACGTTAAGATGCGAATATATTATGAAACGATTTAATTATTTTTAATAAGAAACTCGGCGGTAGGGACTAGGGTTATTTAATTAAAACAACATCCCACCCCTAAACTATAGTACCTACTATGTATAAGGGTGCAAAATATTTTATGCATTTGTATAATCCACATTCTACATACATACATATTTGTACGCAATGTTAAGTTTCTTTTTTATTTTTATATTGATTTTCATTATTTCATACTGTATAAAGAAAACAACATTAAATAAATGTTTTTAAATTATAACTTCAATTACAATACCAGTATTTACTATGTATTTTGTTTCTAATTTTGTGGTTATCTAAATTCAAATATACAATTGTACGATATTAGCTAGTAATGGTTTTCACGTTTCTAATTCTACCATTTCAATCTAACATTGAATGAATTTTCCATTGCCTTGTACGTACACATGTATGCAAATTTAATGTGCGAATTCTGTTCAAAATATTAAGTCATTGCCCATAAATAAAGCAATACATATTACCCGTTGCTTAACATCTGTCGAATAGTGTTGTCTAATTGACCTAATAAAATATTCTCAAGTAATGTTCTATTGCTAAAGGGAATACGTTATTAAAGCTAATACGTTGAGTTTAATGCAAACTAGTGATTACACTCCGGCTTTGTCCACAGACTTACTAAAAAACATATTAAACATATACCCACACTAATATTAAAAAATGTTGTCTGTCTGTATGTCTTTTCGCACTAAACTTTTCGACGACGGCTTGATTTTCCCAAGGAAACGGATCAATTTAAGGTATTTTCATCCCTTTGTATGAAAAGCCGTAAGGGAAAAATATTCCAGCTGGTTTCTAATCACAAATCCATTTTGAAAATTTTCGCAGTGCGTCGCTGGATTCATGTTTATTGCCCGAGTCTGACTATGTTCTTAAAAAGTACATAATATATTACATTGTTATAATATACTGGCAATAAAAAAATCTTATACTTAGTAGAAATAAAATGTAGTGGAAGCAAGAATAATAATAATTAATATTATAATACTATAGTAATTTCGAAATTAACATCATTTTAACAGTGTACACTTTATTATTATACCTGTTATTTATTTAAGATACTTCTATAATTTTTATCATACCTACTTGCTTTGCTTTTGATAATCAAAAAATAATTCTACTTATCTTAATTACTGTCGAGTGTAGGACAATGCACTCCAAAATGTGTTTTTATGTTAATTGCTCCTCGTTATCGCAGGAAACACTGTCTATAAATTGGTAGTCTATTATTTATTAATCATATGATGGATTAATAAAGTATAAAGCGTTGGAAACGACAATTATTATTAACAGTGTTATTATCAATGTAGACTTTGTACGTGTCCTAGTTTTTATTGATATTCGTACACAAGACGACTTTAAAAGTGTGCACGTTTGATTTTCGTCATCCAACGCGAAGTGAACGCGTTGTCAACGCGCGTTTGCTTGGAGTTTGTATTGATAGAAATCATTCTCCACTTTTTTAATCAGCGCAAATATTCGTAGAAGATTTTTAGGGTTCCGTACACAAAGGGTAAAACAGGACTCTATTACTAAGACTCCGCTGTCCGTCTGTCACCAGGCTGTATCTTATGAACCGTGATAGACTGTTGAAATTTTCACAGGTCATGTATTTTTGTTGCCGCTATGATAACAAATACTTGAGAAACAAAATAAAATAAATATTTAATGAGGCTCCCATACAACAGATATGATTATTTTTTAATTTATACGGAACTCTTCGTGCGCAAGACCGACTCGCACTTGACCGGTTTTTTAATACGTACATGAGTTTATAAAACGGAGTGTTAATAGCGTGACGGGGTTGGAAGATTATTCGGCCAGCATATAGCATACCTACGTAAGCGAACGGTTGGTGTCTCGACGGTGCGTTAAAAGTCGTCGTGTGCATTTGCGCTATGAATTAATATGTTTATTTACATTACACTAAGTATAGTTAATTGGCTAGGTTCTTTTACGTATATTTAAATTATTCCTTTACGGAATCATGACACTACTACATTTATGTGAAAGTTTGTATGAGTATGTGTTATGTTTGCTGGGCAATTTTTTTATCCTAAAATGGTTATAAGGGATTGGAGAAATTTAGCACACAAATGAGCGAGTGAAAGTCACAAATTCAAAATATGAATGATAAAAATAAAGAACATTATTTTAATTTTGGAAAGGTATTTTTAATATGTGATTTTTTTAAATTTTAATGTGACTTATAATTTATAATTGTTATAATTTAATTTATGATGGTTTTTAGGTTTCCGTAGCCAAATGGCAAAAAACGGAGGGTTCCGTTATATATATCAGTATAGATTCGTCATGTCTGTCTGTCTGTCTGTCCGTCTATATCATAGCCACTTTTTTCCGAAACTATAAGAAACTTGGTCAGTAGATGTATTCTGTGAACCGCATTAAGATTTTCACACAAAAGAAGAAAAATAACACAATAATTTTGGGGGTTCCCCATACTTAGAACTGAAACTCAAATTTTTTTATCAAACCCATACTTGTGGGGTATCTATGGATAGGTCTTCGAAAATGATATTGAGTTTTCTAATATCATTTTTCTTAAATGAATAGTTTGTTGAAGGTTTAGGTTAGATATCTTTAAAAACTGAACTAATTAATTACGTTACATTAGAAGAAGGAACATTGTAGAGTATTTTATTAGCATTTAAAACAAGAGATGTTACGGGCAAAAGTAGTATATCACAAGATATAATTTAGCGGATATTTATAAAGGGAGAGAGTGAACTTATGCAACAGCGTTGCGGATATTACGACATAGGTTTACTTATAAAAAAAAGCTACTTCAATTATGACTTAAACTGCACCGACCGCTAGCAGACGTACTCGTAAGATCGTCTGAGTAATTCCATAGCATACGGAGTGGCGAGTGAGGGGCGGAAATGTGCTAAAATGGAGTGCAAAAAACACGGGTTTGCTTCTAAAGGGGAATGTAAGACATTAAGTCAGCAAAAGCAAGTTTTGTTAATACATATGGGTGTTACTTTTAATATAGGTATGCTTCACTAAATTGAGTTTCGAATTGACGTTAGTTTTTACGCCGAATTGGCATTATAATATTTAAAGTACTTTATTTTTTCAATTACTTTTTGGTTAAATAAGTCATTTTTATGCCCAAATTTATGCATATAAATAGAAATGTTAGCCTATTTGACTGATAATCCACTTTAGGTCAAACCGCCGTTATCTAGCGGCCACATTACACAATGTTTGTTTACTATATCACCAACATTATGGCATTTGGTATTCACCTCACATTATTTAGGATAATAGGTGACCTACACTAAACGGATTCGACGAAGTGCTTGTATATAATGCCATAGACGTTCAAGATTTCTATCACGTTTCCATTATAAAATGTCACAAGGGTAGCATGTTACAAAAATGGGTTGCAACTATACAGCTAAAGTGTTAGTAAGAAATCTAAGGGAAATAATGTAATCTACTTGCTGTACATAACGTTGAGATGTATGGCAAATAAAAACTATGTATTATTTGTTGTATTCATTGGTTAATTACACAATGATACGAGCAATTAAGTGCCAATCTTAATTTTTTATGTGTTTATGGTTTCTTTATTGCAACAAAAAGCTTATAAAAGCTAATAACCTGTGAATGCCTGAGGGGATTGTTTTTTCTAATTTGACTTTCGTTTCTCGTTTATCATACTAAAGCCACCCCTTCATACATACATAATATACTTTACGCTTTATCCCTTGCAGGGTAGGTAGAGTGAATATAGTGTCAACTGTTACAATCTCTACATTCCTTCTTCTCCTTTTCTACTGTTAATTAAAAAAATCATACCCAAAACTTTGGTCTTCAAAAGTCCTCTGCAACAAATGTTTTAGACCATTTTTTGTTTAGGACCCTTTTATCCTTTTAGGTCACGATTTTAAACTATACTTAATTAGATATACTCGTACATAGATTAATAGATACATAATATATATTTAATACTAATATAAAGAAAACACGTAAAACTACATACTAATAATAGATTATTAGTGAGCAAAGTATTGATCACTTTTCATCACTATCAACAATATTGAATTGAAATTCTCAACCAAGGGAGCAATAAAGTAATTCATGAATCTTTTTATAAATGTACATGCCTTTGCTACTATAACTACAAAGGTACTTTATCTTAAAATGGAATTAACATCATGTTCTGTCAGAAATTCAATTAGAATGTCACTACTACACGTTAAATTTCGGCATGACCAGAATGTGTAAAGGAAGCATAACACTTGAAACGTGACTTAATTTCACAAAATTGATGGTATTGAATCAATTCAAGCGATATCCAATCGATTCTCATAACAATCGACCAGCCAGATGGTCATTCAACATCGATGTTTGTGACTTGTATTTATTGTTATGATAATTCTACTTTTTGCGATACGCTTCTTAGAACGTTTTTAATTTGTTTGTAGTATTTTTTCTTCGTTTTACTTTGTTAATGTATTCTATCACTTTCTAATTTATGTAGTGTAGAGCCTTATATAAATAGAGAAGGGCAAAAGAGTTCAGAAGTAGTTATTGATTTCAGATTTCAGAATTACTTTATTTCATGGGCCCTTGCGGGCACTTAAAATCGTCAAATTTTACAAAATATATATATACAAAAAATAGCCAAATGTGTTACAATAATTGTAAATATTAACAAAAAAGTAATTCATTTCACTGCCAAGCAGCTTTGTCATCCAGGAAATCTTTAACACTATAATATGCCTTTTTGCATAACTGAGTTTTAATTAAGCTTTTAAATTTCTTTACTGATAAGTCATGCACATTACCTGGCAGCGTGTTGTACATTCGTATACAGTGACCTGCAAATGAATTGCTTATTTTACGGAGCCTATGTTTTGGCACTGCTAGCTTATCTTTATTTCTTAAATTCAAGTTATGATAGTCACTATTTTTACTGAATTTAGTGTCTTTATTCTTGTGTGCATACAATAAGTTTTCATAAATATATTGCGAGTGTACAGTCATAATGTTAATTTCTTTGAATTTATCTCTTAAAGACTCACGGGAGCCCATCCCATAGATAGCCCGAACAGCCCTCTTCTGCAGCACAAAAATGCAGCCAATATCTGTAGCATTTCCCCACAGTAGTATCCCATATGACATAATACTGTGGAAGTAACTGAAATAAACTAAACGCGCAGTTTTGACATCCGTTATTTGACGAATCATTTTTACAGCGTATGCTGCAGAACTGAGTCTGCTCGATAGGCGTTCAATATGAGGACCCCACTGTAGCTTGCAATCTAAAGTTATACCCAGAAAGACAGTCTCGTTGGCCAGCTCTATTTCCTCATCCCTAATTTTGACTCTAGTTTTAACAAGTCGAACATTTGGCATAGTGAATTTAATACATTTTGTTTTACTTTCGTTTAGCATCAAATTATTAACGCTAAACCAGTGAACAACCTTAGAGAGAGCAGTGTTTACGTCGTCAATATTAATTTGTCCTCGTTTAACTTTAAAAACTAAAGACGTGTCATCTGCAAACAAAACTATCTTATGGTTGTCTCTTATAAGGTAAGGGAGGTCGTTAATATATACCAGAAATAGAAATGGTCCTAATATTGAGCCCTGGGGCACCCCCATTGTTACAAATGATCCGGGTGACTGCTTTCCATTGATGACCACCTTTTGAATCCTATCACTTAGGTAAGAAGTGAGAAAATCCAAAGCGGTACCCCGGATTCCATAGTAGTGTAGCTTCCTGATTAACGTCTGATGCTGGACGCAATCGAAGGCTTTTGATAAGTCACAGAAAATACCATAGGCATCCTGTGACTCCTGCCAGGCTTCATAAATATTTTCTATCAATGTGACTCCAGCATCAGTCGTTGACCGGCCGCGAGTAAAGCCAAATTGTTTACAATGCAGCAGATTATTATCATCAAAATATTTCTGTAATTGATTGAGTGCAATTTTTTCGAACACTTTACTAAATGTTGATAGTACAGATATAGGAGGATTGAAAAGCGAACACTAAACTTAAATGATAAACATAATACTTTTTCTCTCTCTAGCGTGACCGTGATTGAACTAAAAATCGAAATAAATCCGCGACAGAAACCAAAAAGATAGTCTCATTTATAATGTTAAATATAATGTATATATTGTGGTAATGTCACAGAGAATTGTTTGTTTTAAATAAATACAATATTGTAAATAGTATTATCTTTCCAGATCATATCCGCAGACTTATTTTGATTGATTTGATTTTTGGTTCTTAGTTCGAATTAATCCGCGGGAAAAACGCAATGAAACTTTTATTTAAAATTTCATATATTCGCCTAATTTTATGAAATTATTAAGTCATTATTGTTACATATTTAGAGGCGCTAGAAATTTATTTATCATTTTTAAAGAAAGTTTTCGCTTAATGCACACTTAATTTCACTTCTGTTACAT